>OU785235.1:16910490-17538717 GCA_917051295.2 Erebia ligea | reverse complement strand
CTAACCTAACCTAACCTAACCTAACCTAACCTAACCTAACCTAACCTAACCTAACCTAACCTAACCTAACCTAACCTAACCTAACCTAACCTAACCTAACCTAACCTAACCTAACCTAACCTAACCTAACCTAACCTAACCTAACCTAACCTAACCTAACCTAACCTAACCTAACCTAACCTAACCTAACCTAACCTAACCTAACCTAACCTAACCTAACCTAACCTAACCTAACCTAACCTAACCTAACCTAACCTAACCTAACCTAACCTAACCTAACCTAACCTAACCTAACCTAACCTAACCTAACCTAACCTAACCTAACCTAACCTAACCTAACCTAACCTAACCTAACCTAACCTAACCTAACCTAACCTAACCTAACCTAACCTAACCTAACCTAACCTAACCTAACCTAACCTAACCTAACCTAACCTAACCTAACCTAACCTAACCTAACCTAACCTAACCTAACCTAACCTAACCTAACCTAACCTAACCTAACCTAACCTAACCTAACCTAACCTAACCTAACCTAACCTAACCTAACCTAACCTAACCTAACCTAACCTAACCTAACCTAACCTAACCTAACCTAACCTAACCTAACCTAACCTAACCTAACCTAACCTAACCTAACCTAACCTAACCTAACCTAACCTAACCTAACCTAACCTAACCTAACCTAACCTAACCTAACCTAACCTAACCTAACCTAACCTAACCTAACCTAACCTAACCTAACCTAACCTAACCTAACCTAACCTAACCTAACCTAACCTAACCTAACCTAACCTAACCTAACCTAACCTAACCTAACCTAACCTAACCTAACCTAACCTAACCTAACCTAACCTAACCTAACCTAACCTAACCTAACCTAACCTAACCTAACCTAACCTAACCTAACCTAACCTAACCTAACCTAACCTAACCTAACCTAACCTAACCTAACCTAACCTAACCTAACCTAACCTAACCTAACCTAACCTAACCTAACCTAACCTAACCTAACCTAACCTAACCTAACCTAACCTAACCTAACCTAACCTAACCTAACCTAACCTAACCTAACCTAACCTAACCTAACCTAACCTAACCTAACCTAACCTAACCTAACCTAACCTAACCTAACCTAACCTAACCTAACCTAACCTAACCTAACCTAACCTAACCTAACCTAACCTAACCTAACCTAACCTAACCTAACCTAACCTAACCGAGCCGTCGCACACTTCTCTGCGACCGGCGGTTCCCGAGATATTGAATTTAGAAGAATTGTCTAGACCCAGGCAACAATTTAGTTCGCCATCTTGAAAAGTTTAAAAGTTGGATATCTCGGCAACCGTTGGTCGTAGAGAGCTGCGGTTTTCACTGCTGACCAGCCCTAGGCAAGGGCTTTCGAACGGTATTGGACAGGCGACTCTACCTAGAGTCGTGGTAGAGTTGAACTCTACTAAGGCGGAGAAGTAGTTTTTAAGTAGTTTTAAGTAGGTTTAAGATAGTCTCTATTATTTTTGAGCGGTTTCGACAGAACCATTATTATTATTGACCTGGGGCCTTTTACACCCATATTATAGTATTACGACTATCATAACTTATCGTTGACCGAATATTTATCTTTTTTCTTATTTTATTTTCCTATTTAAATTGACTGTACACACCTCTACATTGTGTACAGATTACAAACGGACAGCGATATACACTGTCGCGTATTTTATTTAATTTTGACGCACTCCTCTGACAATGTTGGCCAGAACTCCAGCGAAGCACACTGACGAAGAAATGGAGAAAAGTTCTCCGCCTAGGACACAGACTCTCTTGCCCCAAAAATCCCCACCTAGGACGCAAACGCTCTCGTCTAACGTCAGACGCAGCGTAGAGAAGCTAGAAGCGGCAGGACTGGAACCGCAAGACTTGACCCCGGCTACCAGTAAGACAGACGCCCAAGTCCTACCGAGACAGGTGCTGTCGAACCGATTGGCCGAAGGTAAAGCTAACTTAATTAAAGCCAGGACAAACATAAATAACTCGCGGAATATTAGGGCGGACATAAAAGCAAATGTGTTGGAGGCGGTGGACAGAATGTTTCACATCATAAAAGAGGCAGAAGCGGAGATTAAAAGATTTAAAAAGACCGGAGAAGTACCCGCACCTGAAGCAACACAGATTTTACCAGAAAGGACTACACGGAAGGGAACCTCTGAGGAACATGAACATAAACAAATAGTAGAACACCTAAAAGAACACAGCCGGCTACTCATTGAAAATGGTAGGAAAATGGATGAACTGAAGAGCAATCTGGACCAGCACCACCAACACATACTGACCACCAAGACTTACGCAGAGGCGGCGACAGTCCGCTCTACCATGCCCCCACGCCCACAGAATGCGCTGCTTTCTGTAATTGTCACGTCCCAGGACGATAAAGATACAGGCGACCAAGTGCTGACTAAAGTAAGAGAGGCAGTGAATGCTAAGGAAGGGTGGATCAAGGTAGAAAGGACTCGGAAAGGAAAGGATAGGAAAGTGATTATGAGCTGTAATACGGAAGAGGACAGACAAAAGGTGAAACAGAGATTAGAAAAATCCGGGAAAAATTTGGTGGTAGAAGAAGTCAAAAACCGGGATCCTCTCCTAAGACTCGCGGATGTCCTCATGGTGAATACCGATGAGGAGGTTATCAAGGCCTTCAGAAAACAAAATCGGGACATCTTTCAAGGCCTGAAGGAAAATGAGGACAGGCTCGAGATCAAATATAAGAGGAAGGCCCGTAATCCGCATACCAACCACGTCATCTTGAGCGTATCTCCAGTTATATGGAAGAGAGCGACTGAGACTGGAGCAGTGTATATAGACCTCCAACGCATCCGGGTATTTGACCAGTCACCGCTTATACAGTGCTCGAGGTGCCTTGGCTATGGTCACGGCAAAAAGTACTGCGTGGACTCAGCGGACCTCTGCAGCCACTGCGGTGGACCGCACCTCAAGGCGCAATGCCCGGATTGGCTTGCAGGAAGCGAACCTGCATGTGTAAACTGCACAGAGGCAAAGATTGACCGCAATAACCACAACGCCTTTAGCAATGACTGCCCTATACGCAAAAAACGAGACGTCATAGCGCGCATGTCAGTGGCGTATTGCTAAGGGCACCCAAGTGGATATTCACCGATACCAGGTGCTCCAGTGCAACCTCCAACGAAGGAAGTTAGCCACGGACGAGCTAATGGTCCAAGCAACTGACGCAAAAGTAGCAATAGCACTGATCCAGGAACCCTATGTGGGCGGATCCGATAGTATGAAGTCATACCGTGGGGTGAGAATTTACCAGAGCACCGGAGCAGGTACAGTCAAAGCAGCTATCGCTGTATTTGACGCCAACCTAGATGTCACGCAACACCCCGAGCTCACCACAAACAACATCGTAGTGGTGAGCGTAAGCACTAGGCAATGGAAGCTCACGCTGGCTTCGTACTATTTTGAACCGGATCAGCCCATAAGCCCATACCTGGATCAACTTGCTAAAATTGCTGAAACCATAACGCAGAGGCTAATTATTGGAGGCGACTCGAACGCAAAGAGCACCTGGTGGGGAAGTCCGATGACTGACCATAGGGGGGATGATATGGTGGGTACACTCCATGAACTGGGCCTTCACATTCTGAACCAAGGTGACGTTCCAACTTTCGACACCATTCGTGGCGGGAAGCGTTACACCAGTTTCGTTGACGTGACGGCCTGCACTACTGATATGCTGGACCTAGTGGAGGACTGGGAAGTCGCTGAAAATCTCACTTGTGCCGACCATAACGGCATCAGCTTTAATATCAAGTTGAAGAAATCGGGGGGCGTAAGTGTCGAAAGAACCACTAGAATTTATAACACTAAAAAAGCCAATTGGGAAACCTTTCAGGAAAAATTAAAAGAAATTATGATAGAGTACAATTTAGAAATCGAAAAAATCTTAAGAATTAACACAGCTGAACAATTAGAAAATTTTATAAACAAATTTCAAAATGCCATTACAGAAACTAGTAAATTATCAATGCCAATTAAAAAGAACAATGAGACACTTACCCTACCCTGGTGGTCCGAGGAACTTGCCACGATGAAGCGACTGGTCACCACTAGGAAGCGCAGGATCAGGAATGCCGCACCGATACGAAGACAGAGTGTCGTGGACGCTTATATCCAAGCTAGAGACGAGTACGAGTCGAAGGCCATGGAGGCCCAGATCGTAAGTTGGAAGAGTTTCTGCGAGAAACAGGACAAGGAAAATTTATGGGAGGGGATTTATCGGGTAATTGGGAGGACAGCCAAGAGAGTAGAAGATATTCCACTGGAGGAAAATGGCATCACCCTTGACGCAAAAGGCTCGGTGGAGTTGTTGGCCAGGACGTTTTACCCAGAAGACCTGCGGGAAAACGATAACCAGACGCATCGAGAAACAAGGAGCCGAGCATCCGAGGTGAACCTGCAAACATCCGGGGAACAGAATGATCCTCCGTTCACACAAACGGAATTGCTCACTGCACTGGACTCCTTGAATCCAAAGAAAGCGCCTGGTGCCGACGGCTTTACCGCAGACATATGCAGCCATGCCATAGGATCCGACCCACAACTTTTCCTGGGAGTTCTCAACAAGTGCCTGGAGCTTCACTATTTCCCGGTCATCTGGAAAGAGGCTACAGTCATAGTGTTGAGAAAACCAGGAAAAGACTCGTACACAACGCCCAAGTCTTACCGTCCAATAGGCCTCTTACCGGTAATGGGAAAAATTTACGAGAAGATGTTGGTCGCCCGACTTAAACACCATCTTTTGCCGAGACTGAACCCAAACCAGTTTGGATTCATGCCCCAAAAAAGCTGCGAAGACGCCCTCTATAAACTAATGCAACACATAAACACAAAACTTGACGAGAAGAAAATTATAGCCGTCGTGTCATTGGATATAGAGGGCGCCTTCGACAGCGCCTGGTGGCCAGCGATTAGAGTCCAGCTGGCAAAGATGAACTGTCCCTACAATATTAGGAAAGTCTTTGACAGTTACCTTGACCAAAGGAAAGTCACGGTAAGGTACAATGGAGAAACATTTACCAAGGCGACCAACAAAGGGTGCGTTCAAGGGTCCATAGGCGGTCCTATCCTATGGAATGTACTGTTAGACCCTCTTCTGAACACTCTCTTGGCTGAGGGACATTATGTGCAGGCATTCGCCGACGACGTTGTGATGGTGTTCGACGGTCTTACGGCCCAAAACGTGCAAAGACATGCCAATGCCGCTCTTGAACTTGTCCGGGTTTGGGGTGTCGAAAATAAACTCAAATTCGCGCCTCACAAGACCAACGCGATGGTAATCACGCGCAAGCTTAAATTCGACACACCACGCCTGAGCATGGGCGGGGTCGACATTGGCATGTCAAACCAAATAAAGATGTTGGGGGTGACGTTTGATAACAAACTCACCTTTAATTTGCACGTAGCAAGCGTCTGTAAAAAGGCGGTAAATGTGTACAAACAGCTTGCAAGAGCAGCGAAGGCAAGCTGGGGTCTCCACCCTGAAGTGATCCGTACAATTTACACGGCGACCGTCGAGCCCATCATTTTGTACGCGGCGAGCATCTGGGCACCAGCAGCCGAGAAGCTTGGAGTGCAGAGACAGCTCGGTACTGTCCAACGAGGATTTGCGCAGAAAATGTGCAAGGCTTATCGCACGGTCTCCCTGAACTCAGCACTGGTTCTGGCGGGAGTGCTCCCACTTGATCTTCGTGTACGCGAGGTAGCCTCGCTATACAGGATCAAGAGGGGGGCGAACCTGCCTGGACTAGGGGACAGGGAGATCGAACGATTAATGCCGGCAACAGAGGCGCCACATCCAGCAGTGTTGGCGGACCTCAGTTTGATTTGTCTCAAGGACCAGAACGACGTCGACGAGAACAGCAGCTGTGCAGTAAAAATTTTCACCGACGGCAGTAAGATCGGGGGTAGGGTTGGCGCGGCGCTGTCCGTGTGGGAGGGTGAAGCGGAGACCAAGACCGTCAAACTCTGCTTACCGTCATACTGCACAGTATATCAGGCTGAACTGTTGGCTGTTTGCGAAGCTTCAAGGTTGATGAAGAAGCACAGAGCGGACACATTCGGCATATATAGCGACTCAATGGCGGCACTACAAACAGTCACCAATCTCAGTTCCCTCCATCCATTAGCCGTTGAAACACGCGAGAACATAGCTTACCTTTCTCGACAGAACAAAGTAATTTCTCTGTTCTGGATCAAAGCACACGCAGGATTGGAGGGGAATGAAAGGGCAGACCAACTAGCCAAAGAAGCCGCCGCTGCATCAACTAAAAGGAGACCTAGCTATGATTTGTTTCCCGTCTCATTCGCGAAGCGACAGCTTCGGCAGCAGACGATTCGCGAATGGGATGAGAGGTACAAATCCGGAGAAGTTGCCGGAGTTACAAAAATGTTCTTCCCGGATGTGGATACCGCTTATGGTGTAATTCGGAAACTCAAACCGACATGTCTAAGCACCCAATTGTTTACAGGTCATGGCGGATTCTCCGAATACTTAAGCCGTTTTAAGTGTAAGGAGAGTCCGTCATGCATCTGTGATCCCGACGCAAAGGAGTCTGTTCCCCACATTGTCTTGGAATGCCCGGTGTTCGGCTACGAAAGATTTGAAATAGAACAATTATTAGACGTAAAACTAACAATCGAAAACGTAAAGACCATTATGACAGACAAACGTAGGAACGAATTTATAAACTACTGCTTGAAAATAATAGAGAAGGTAATCAAAAGGAACAAGTAAATTATAAGTATGATTTCCATATATTTTGCATAATACATAGGCAAATCATACAACGATACCCAAGAGATAAAAATTGTAAGTAGAGATAAGCGTAGTTTAAGAAATAAAAATGTAAAAGTAAATAAGTGAAAATGTATTAGTGTAAATGTAACCTAAGAGTAGAATTAAGCATAATTTAAGACTAAAAGTAAGATAAAAATGTAATAGTATATAAAGAAATTGTATGTAATAGTATTACTAAAGTGAGATTGTAAACAGTAAAAATAAAGAAACCCCAGAATATAAAGTAATTAGAGTACATATAGAGTAGACCGGAATCCCACCGGGTAAAGTGTGAAAGAGACGAATGACAGAAAGAACCAGGTATGCAGCATAAAAGTACGAGAGGTATAAGAGATAGAACTGGAGTGAAAGTGAACAATAGGCCAACATAGGCTTTGACTATGTCAAAGGTAGAAAGAAAAAAAAAAAAAAAAAAAAAAAAAAAAAAAAAAAAAAAAAAAAAAAAAAAAAAAAAAAAAAAAAAAAAACCTAACCTAACCTAACCTAACCTAACCTAACCTAACCTAACCTAACCTAACCTAACCTAACCTAACTACCTAACCTAACTACCTAACCTAACTACCTAACCTAACCTAACCTAACTACCTAACCTAACTACCTAACCTAACTACCTAACCTAACTACCTAACCTAACTACCTAACCTAACTACCTAACCTAACTACCTAACCTAACTACCTAACCTAACTACCTAACCTAACTACCTAACCTAACTACCTAACCTAACTACCTAACCTAACTACCTAACCTAACTACCTAACCTAACTACCTAACCTAACTACCTAACCTAACTACCTAACCTAACTACCTAACCTAACTACCTAACCTAACTACCTAACCTAACTACCTAACCTAACTACCTAACCTAACTACCTAACCTAACTACCTAACCTAACTACCTAACCTAACTACCTAACCTAACTACCTAACCTAACTACCTAACCTAACTACCTAACCTAACTACCTAACCTAACTACCTAACCTAACTACCTAACCTAACTACCTAACCTAACTACCTAACCTAACTACCTAACCTAACTACCTAACCTAACTACCTAACCTAACTACCTAACCTAACTACCTAACCTAACTACCTAACCTAACTACCTAACCTAACTACCTAACCTAACTACCTAACCTAACTACCTAACCTAACTACCTAACCTAACTACCTAACCTAACTACCTAACCTAACTACCTAACCTAACTACCTAACCTAACTACCTAACCTAACTACCTAACCTAACTACCTAACCTAACTACCTAACCTAACTACCTAACCTAACTACCTAACCTAACTACCTAACCTAACTACCTAACCTAACTACCTAACCTAACTACCTAACCTAACTACCTAACCTAACTACCTAACCTAACTACCTAACCTAACTACCTAACCTAACTACCTAACCTAACTACCTAACCTAACTACCTAACCTAACTACCTAACCTAACTACCTAACCTAACTACCTAACCTAACTACCTAACCTAACTACCGACCTAACTACCTAACCTAACTACCTAACCTAACTACCTAACCTAACTACCTAACCTAACTACCTAACCTAACTACCTAACCTAACTACCTAACCTAACTACCTAACCTAACTACCTAACCTAACTACCTAACCTAACTACCTAACCTAACTACCTAACCTAACTACCTAACCTAACTACCTAACCTAACTACCTAACCTAACTACCTAACCTAACTACCTAACCTAACTACCTAACCTAACTACCTAACCTAACTACCTAACCTAACTACCTAACCTAACTACCTAACCTAACTACCTAACCTAACTACCTAACCTAACTACCTAACCTAACTACCTAACCTAACTACCTAACCTAACTACCTAACCTAACTACCTAACCTAACTACCTAACCTAACTACCTAACCTAACTACCTAACCTAACTACCTAACCTAACTACCTAACCTAACTACCTAACCTAACTACCTAACCTAACTACCTAACCTAACTACCTAACCTAACTACCTAACCTAACTACCTAACCTAACTACCTAACCTAACTACCTAACCTAACTACCTAACCTAACTACCTAACCTAACTACCTAACCTAACTACCTAACCTAACTACCTAACCTAACTACCTAACCTAACTACCTAACCTAACTACCTAACCTAACTACCTAACCTAACTACCTAACCTAACTACCTAACCTAACTACCTAACCTAACTACCTAACCTAACTACCTAACCTAACTACCTAACCTAACTACCTAACCTAACTACCTAACCTAACTACCTAACCTAACTACCTAACCTAACTACCTAACCTAACTACCTAACCTAACTACCTAACCTAACTACCTAACCTAACTACCTAACCTAACTACCTAACCTAACTACCTAACCTAACTACCTAACCTAACTACCTAACCTAACTACCTAACCTAACTACCTAACCTAACTACCTAACCTAACTACCTAACCTAACTACCTAACCTAACTACCTAACCTAACTACCTAACCTAACTACCTAACCTAACTACCTAACCTAACTACCTAACCTAACTACCTAACCTAACTACCTAACCTAACTACCTAACCTAACTACCTAACCTAACTACCTAACCTAACTACCTAACCTAACTACCTAACCTAACTACCTAACCTAACTACCTAACCTAACTACCTAACCTAACTACCTAACCTAACTACCTAACCTAACTACCTAACCTAACTACCTAACCTAACTACCTAACCTAACTACCTAACCTAACTACCTAACCTAACTACCTAACCTAACTACCTAACCTAACTACCTAACCTAACTACCTAACCTAACTACCTAACCTAACTACCTAACCTAACTACCTAACCTAACTACCTAACCTAACTACCTAACCTAACTACCTAACCTAACTACCTAACCTAACTACCTAACCTAACTACCTAACCTAACTACCTAACCTAACTACCTAACCTAACTACCTAACCTAACTACCTAACCTAACTACCTAACCTAACTACCTAACCTAACTACCTAACCTAACTACCTAACCTAACTACCTAACCTAACTACCTAACCTAACTACCTAACCTAACTACCTAACCTAACTACCTAACCTAACTACCTAACCTAACTACCTAACCTAACTACCTAACCTAACTACCTAACCTAACTACCTAACCTAACTACCTAACCTAACTACCTAACCTAACTACCTAACCTAACTACCTAACCTAACTACCTAACCTAACTACCTAACCTAACTACCTAACCTAACTACCTAACCTAACTACCTAACCTAACTACCTAACCTAACTACCTAACCTAACTACCTAACCTAACTACCTAACCTAACTACCTAACCTAACTACCTAACCTAACTACCTAACCTAACTACCTAACCTAACTACCTAACCTAACTACCTAACCTAACGGTTATATTATGTGGCCACGTTTACAAACTTAACTTTGCCGTTTTCTCAGTACATTTTGCGCCCATTGAGTTACACGTTATATTGGTCAATGATATCTCATTAATTATTCGAGTTTTACAATTACTTTATGTTTTGTTACATGCTTATCTTACCCATTTTATACTTTTGATCTTTTCAGGTTTTTCAATCTGGCAGTTTTGGAGGAAAACTCATTTACAATTGGGAGAAAAGTGACCGCTTTAAAACAATTTGTTCGTGTTCAAAAATATAATAAATAAATATAATAAATATAGTAAATAAATAATAAAATTCATCTACTGTTTTTATTAATGTCCTTGATCCATAATTAATAATACTGTAATGAAGTCGTAGCCGTGAACCCCCGCGTGTCGGTCCTAAGACCTCGCTAAATTATTCAATCGATAGTGGCGATGGGCGGTGTGTACAAAGGGCAGGGACGTAATCAAGGCGAGCTTATGACTCGCGCTTACTAGGAATTTCTCAAAATTCCACCAACATCGCGGCGCAACTACGACCTTTTTAACCGCAACAATTTTAGTACGTGCTGCTGCTGCTGGCACCAGGCTTACCATCCAATTCCTCGTTAAATATTCAAAGTGTACTCATTCCGATTACGAGGCCTCGTAAGAGTCCCGTATCGTTATTTTTCGTCACTACCTCAAGGCAGACATTTGGAAGATGCGTCGCCGGTACTGGACCATGCGATCAGCATAGGTTATCCAGATTCATCAAAAGTAACGACTTTGGACGCGAGGCCCTCCGTCGATTGGTTTTGATCTAATAAAAGCACTCGTCCCATCACTGGTCAGAGTTCTGATTGCATGTATTAGCTCTAGAATTACCACAGTTATTCAAGTAACTGAGTAAGATCTAAGGAAACAAAATTGTTATATATTGAGCCATTCGCGGTGTCGCCCTATTACGGCTTGCACTGAGACATGCATGATTAAATCTTTTAGACAAGCATATTATTATAACTACTGGCAAGATCAACCAGGGAGTTACTTAGCCCCTCCTGACGTCACGTCACGCAGTAAAGCGAAGAGAAACGCCAGGTGACGACGGAGGTCGAAGCGACTCGCGTGCGTCTCCAGCGACGGAAGCGACGCGGTACCCGAGAAAACCAGGCAACCATATTGCACGCAGGTTCAGATGGCGGCGGTAGTCGTTGAGTTGAGTTCCTTTAAAAACTCCGCTCACACCCTACGCCTCGACTTGCACGGACACAGGTGATCCCAAGTTAGAATGTTCACAAACGAGACGGTCTCAAAATACACACACACGCTCGACTGGCGCTACATATCGCGATTCGTCTGTTGTAACAACAGAAGCAGGAACGTTATAAAGATCGCCGCCCGGTATCTGTGAGCGCGCCAGTAGAGATCCCACGCGCTGCGCGTTTGAAAAGGGATTTATTTGAGGTCATGCACGGTCGGTGTAAGCCACCAGTGTACGCACGTTCCCTAACGTGTTCGTGTGCCTAACGGCCGATTTCTAAATACAATAAAATTGTGTACATGAAGAAAACTACGCTAAAAGAGACGAACTCGCTCCCGTGTTTAGACGTCTCGTTACAGTCGTAGAGCGACCACAGTGACCCCAAAATCATCTTGAGCCTCCGCGACCCGCCCCGAACCCGAACGGCGACACTACAACCACAGAATAGGTAATAGTAGTAACAGAAAAGTTACTCCGCGAAGACCTTTTAACCATCAGCGACTCAGGTTACTTCGTAATAAAGTGCAATTCAGCTCGCACAGCGCTGCGAGTGAAAATAATTAAATACCTACCTCTATATATCTCTTTCTATCGCGTAACTCTTATCCCTTCAGACGCGGCGCGTGTAGCCTTAGGGTTGACTACTTCTAAATTCTTGTATCGGTATCATTACTGTGGGTCGGTAATCGGTTGCAATGATGACGACAATTATTTTAAAAATAGATAAAAGATATATTATTATTAATAGATTTTGTAGAAACCGAATAGGGATATGGGTTTAATGTGCTGCCATGCCCCTAACAGGTTAGCCCGCTACCATCTTAGACTGCATCATTACTTACCATCAGGTGAGATTGCAGTCAAGGGCTAACTTGTAGTGGATAAAAAAAGTCGTTATATGTGCCACATGTAGTAAAATATCAATGAATATTTTACACTTATATGGGGCGGAAGGGGGCCCATGCCAGAGTTTACGAGACAAAATAATATACCCACATTATGGATTAATCATCATCGACTCATCGGCGACCCACAGTAGTCCCACTACTAAGCAAAGAGAATAATATAACCACTACGTTTCCTACTAAGCACGACTCACGAGGCTCTTCTCAGAATGAGAAGGGTTTAAGCCATATATTCCTCCACGCTTCAATTTATTGTTGGCAGACATAATAGAGTTTTTTATAATGATTAAAGAACTCTCAGGCATGGTTTCAGCTTTCCACACGATTTTTGTTCACCGTAAATGATATATTTTAATTAATTTAGTTGGAGGTGCGTTCCCGGGATCGAACCCCAGACTTGGAGGCTGAAGTCTACCCATTAGGCTATCACTATAATATTGGATACTACCTATGGTTTATATTTAGTTTTGTTTAAAACTGTATCTTGTCTGGATATAAAAATAAAACTACCCACATTATGTATTAATATTAGTTTTGTTTAGAACTCTAAGTAGGTACGTATGTACCTAGATAGGCTAATAATACAAACTTACCTTTCAGGATCCTTAGGAAGTGCATAGAGTTCTTAATAATTAGAGTTTAAACGACCTAATGTGATACGATATCGTTTATTTACTGATCTTTCTTTGTTTATCCATAACGAGAACTTGAGTAAAAGTCAAACGTATAACTACGGTCCGCGCGCAACACTCGACTGATACGAGTGCCGTCGAGCGTCCACGCGGCAGTAGTTAAATATCTCAGGTCACGTGACAAGTGAGCCAGGCCTGCTACAACACAGGAGCTCCAGTCTCGGACGCGGTTTCGTCGGTCGACACCGTGGATTGTACAGTCAGCTGCAAAATTGCATACATAGCTCTAAGGCTAAAACCGCTTGCGAGCAATGCTGTGAATCACTCACGTGCTCACTCACACTGATAAACATAAACTGTCAATAATATTATCAACCTTAAATCAACCACATAAGGTTCAAACGATTTCCCAGTTCAATACTACCTGCCTATTAATATATAAACTGTCAACAATATCAACCTTATGACATTAGCATTAGGTTCAAAACATTCCTATTCAATACCCTTGTCTATTCTGATTGTTTATTTCATCACTATATAGTAACCACTCGCAGTGTCGTGATAATATAGTTGGAATACGATTCATCATATGACCTAACTACCTAACCTAACTACCTAACCTAACTACCTAACCTAACTACCTAACCTAACTACCTAACCTAACTACCTAACCTAACTACCTAACCTAACTACCTAACCTAACTACCTAACCTAACTACCTAACCTAACTACCTAACCTAACTACCTAACCTAACTACCTAACCTAACTACCTAACCTAACTACCTAACCTAACTACCTAACCTAACTACCTAACCTAACTACCTAACCTAACTACCTAACCTAACTACCTAACCTAACTACCTAACCTAACTACCTAACCTAACTACCTAACCTAACTACCTAACCTAACTACCTAACCTAACTACCTAACCTAACTACCTAACCTAACTACCTAACCTAACTACCTAACCTAACTACCTAACCTAACTACCTAACCTAACTACCTAACCTAACTACCTAACCTAACTACCTAACCTAACTACCTACTCTAACTACCTAACCTAACTACCTAACCTAACTACCTAACCTAACTACCTAACCTAACTACCTAACCTAACTACCTAACCTAACTACCTAACCTAACTACCTAACCTAACTACCTAACCTAACTACCTAACCTAACTACCTAACCTAACTACCTAACCTAACTACCTAACCTAACTACCTAACCTAACTACCTAACCTAACTACCTAACCTAACTACCTAACCTAACTACCTAACCTAACTACCTAACCTAACTACCTAACCTAACTACCTAACCTAACTACCTAACCTAACTACCTAACCTAACTACCTAACCTAACTACCTAACCTAACTACCTAACCTAACGGTTATATTATGTGGCCACGTTTACAAACTTAACTTTGCCGTTTTCTCAGTACATTTTGCGCCCATTGAGTTACACGTTATATTGGTCAATGATATCTCATTAATTATTCGAGTTTTACAATTACTTTATGTTTTGTTACATGCTTATCTTACCCATTTTATACTTTTGATCTTTTCAGGTTTTTCAATCTGGCAGTTTTGGAGGAAAACTCATTTACAATTGGGAGAAAAGTGACCGCTTTAAAACAATTTGTTCGTGTTCAAAAATATAATAAATAAATATAATAAATATAGTAAATAAATAATAAAATTCATCTACTGTTTTTATTAATGTCCTTGATCCATAATTAATAATACTGTAATGAAGTCGTAGCCGTGAACCCCCGCGTGTCGGTCCTAAGACCTCGCTAAATTATTCAATCGATAGTTGAACCCCCGCGTGTCGGTCCTAAGACCTCGCTAAATTATTCAATCGATAGTGGCGATGGGCGGTGTGTACAAAGGGCAGGGACGTAATCAAGGCGAGCTTATGACTCGCGCTTACTAGGAATTTCTCAAAATTCCACCAACATCGCGGCGCAACTACGACCTTTTTAACCGCAACAATTTTAGTACGTGCTGCTGCTGCTGGCACCAGGCTTACCATCCAATTCCTCGTTAAATATTCAAAGTGTACTCATTCCGATTACGAGGCCTCGTAAGAGTCCCGTATCGTTATTTTTCGTCACTACCTCAAGGCAGACATTTGGAAGATGCGTCGCCGGTACTGGACCATGCGATCAGCATAGGTTATCCAGATTCATCAAAAGTAACGACTTTGGACGCGAGGCCCTCCGTCGATTGGTTTTGATCTAATAAAAGCACTCGTCCCATCACTGGTCAGAGTTCTGATTGCATGTATTAGCTCTAGAATTACCACAGTTATTCAAGTAACTGAGTAAGATCTAAGGAAACAAAATTGTTATATATTGAGCCATTCGCGGTGTCGCCCTATTACGGCTTGCACTGAGACATGCATGATTAAATCTTTTAGACAAGCATATTATTATAACTACTGGCAAGATCAACCAGGGAGTTACTTAGCCCCTCCTGACGTCACGTCACGCAGTAAAGCGAAGAGAAACGCCAGGTGACGACGGAGGTCGAAGCGACTCGCGTGCGTCTCCAGCGACGGAAGCGACGCGGTACCCGAGAAAACCAGGCAACCATATTGCACGCAGGTTCAGATGGCGGCGGTAGTCGTTGAGTTGAGTTCCTTTAAAAACTCCGCTCACACCCTACGCCTCGACTTGCACGGACACAGGTGATCCCAAGTTAGAATGTTCACAAACGAGACGGTCTCAAAATACACACACACGCTCGACTGGCGCTACATATCGCGATTCGTCTGTTGTAACAACAGAAGCAGGAACGTTATAAAGATCGCCGCCCGGTATCTGTGAGCGCGCCAGTAGAGATCCCACGCGCTGCGCGTTTGAAAAGGGATTTATTTGAGGTCATGCACGGTCGGTGTAAGCCACCAGTGTACGCACGTTCCCTAACGTGTTCGTGTGCCTAACGGCCGATTTCTAAATACAATAAAATTGTGTACATGAAGAAAACTACGCTAAAAGAGACGAACTCGCTCCCGTGTTTAGACGTCTCGTTACAGTCGTAGAGCGACCACAGTGACCCCAAAATCATCTTGAGCCTCCGCGACCCGCCCCGAACCCGAACGGCGACACTACAACCACAGAATAGGTAATAGTAGTAACAGAAAAGTTACTCCGCGAAGACCTTTTAACCATCAGCGACTCAGGTTACTTCGTAATAAAGTGCAATTCAGCTCGCACAGCGCTGCGAGTGAAAATAATTAAATACCTACCTCTATATATCTCTTTCTATCGCGTAACTCTTATCCCTTCAGACGCGGCGCGTGTAGCCTTAGGGTTGACTACTTCTAAATTCTTGTATCGGTATCATTACTGTGGGTCGGTAATCGGTTGCAATGATGACGACAATTATTTTAAAAATAGATAAAAGATATATTATTATTAATAGATTTTGTAGAAACCGAATAGGGATATGGGTTTAATGTGCTGCCATGCCCCTAACAGGTTAGCCCGCTACCATCTTAGACTGCATCATTACTTACCATCAGGTGAGATTGCAGTCAAGGGCTAACTTGTAGTGGATAAAAAAAGTCGTTATATGTGCCACATGTAGTAAAATATCAATGAATATTTTACACTTATATGGGGCGGAAGGGGGCCCATGCCAGAGTTTACGAGACAAAATAATATACCCACATTATGGATTAATCATCATCGACTCATCGGCGACCCACAGTAGTCCCACTACTAAGCAAAGAGAATAATATAACCACTACGTTTCCTACTAAGCACGACTCACGAGGCTCTTCTCAGAATGAGAAGGGTTTAAGCCATATATTCCTCCACGCTTCAATTTATTGTTGGCAGACATAATAGAGTTTTTTATAATGATTAAAGAACTCTCAGGCATGGTTTCAGCTTTCCACACGATTTTTGTTCACCGTAAATGATATATTTTAATTAATTTAGTTGGAGGTGCGTTCCCGGGATCGAACCCCAGACTTGGAGGCTGAAGTCTACCCATTAGGCTATCACTATAATATTGGATACTACCTATGGTTTATATTTAGTTTTGTTTAAAACTGTATCTTGTCTGGATATAAAAATAAAACTACCCACATTATGTATTAATATTAGTTTTGTTTAGAACTCTAAGTAGGTACGTATGTACCTAGATAGGCTAATAATACAAACTTACCTTTCAGGATCCTTAGGAAGTGCATAGAGTTCTTAATAATTAGAGTTTAAACGACCTAATGTGATACGATATCGTTTATTTACTGATCTTTCTTTGTTTATCCATAACGAGAACTTGAGTAAAAGTCAAACGTATAACTACGGTCCGCGCGCAACACTCGACTGATACGAGTGCCGTCGAGCGTCCACGCGGCAGTAGTTAAATATCTCAGGTCACGTGACAAGTGAGCCAGGCCTGCTACAACACAGGAGCTCCAGTCTCGGACGCGGTTTCGTCGGTCGACACCGTGGATTGTACAGTCAGCTGCAAAATTGCATACATAGCTCTAAGGCTAAAACCGCTTGCGAGCAATGCTGTGAATCACTCACGTGCTCACTCACACTGATAAACATAAACTGTCAATAATATTATCAACCTTAAATCAACCACATAAGGTTCAAACGATTTCCCAGTTCAATACTACCTGCCTATTAATATATAAACTGTCAACAATATCAACCTTATGACATTAGCATTAGGTTCAAAACATTCCTATTCAATACCCTTGTCTATTCTGATTGTTTATTTCATCACTATATAGTAACCACTCGCAGTGTCGTGATAATATAGTTGGAATACGATTCATCATATGACCTAGGTTCGAATCTCTCAGCAGTTTTTATTTTGTTTTGAATACAAACAAAATTTATGTTTTGTTTATGTGTTTTGTGTCTGTTTGTTATTCTTTATTATAATATATCTTTATTTACAGACATAACATCCATTTATAAACGCAAACATTAATTATTACACGATAATACTTAAGGACAAAGTTACTTATGTTGGGAGAAAAGTTATAACTATGTTAGTGGTGTTAATTATTGGTTATTATGAGTCAATAAGTGATAAAACAAACAAAATAAATTGGAAGAAACACTTTTTATTAGATAATCGACTTTATTTTCATTTATTTTCATTGTTATCATGTTACATTTTCTCAAAAGTAATAAATAACTTCAGCTACTTTTTCTATCATTTTTTAAGGTTATAGCTTAAGTAATCGTTTTCATAAAGAAAAGAAAATTGAAGCTAAACCAAAATCTAGTAACCAATGGGCGGCGCTGCTTTTTAGGGTTCCGTACCCAAAGGGTAAAAACGGGACCCTATTACTAAGACTCCGCTGTCTGTCTGTCTGTCTGTCTGTCTGTCTGTCTGTCTGTCTGTCTGTCTGTCTGTCTGTCTGTCTCCAGGCTGTATCTCATAAACCGTGATAGCTAGAAAGTTGAAATTTTCACAAATGATGTATTTCCGTTGCCGCTATAACAACAAATACTAAAAATTTAAAAAATATATATATTAAGGGGGGTCCCCATACAATAAACGTGTATTTTTCGTATTTTTTTGCTCAATATTAAAAACGGTAACAGGTAGACGGTTCAAATTTTCACAGAATATTAACTTGTATATTACCTTTCAAAATAAATAATTAAATATCAATAAAGTAAATATTAAAGGGGGGCTCCCATACAACAAACGTAATTTTTTGATATTAACAATAAACCTCTACAAACAAAGTTAGTTTTGCGGTTCGTTTCGTCTTGTTTTTAATACGTCTTATATCGTAAAACTTACTACAGGTTTGTACGGAACCCTCGGTGCGCGAGTCCGACTCGCACGTAGTCCACGCAAACGAAGTCGCGTGCATAAGCTAGTATTCTATAGGATTTAAGTTTGGTGATCTTACTGGCCAGGGAATAACTGTTGTCTGGGTTTTGATTAAAAACCAATTACGCACTATATGTGATCGATGCACAGGACAACAATTATCATGCACAAATGATAGTTGTGGCACATCAACAGCTGGACATCACTTCCATGTGTTATAATGTGCAGCTTTGGCGCTGGTGTTTAAGTATCGAACATGTTCGCGAACTCGTCAGTTGGTATGAAGCTATTGTTCTCATATTGTTCAACCATAATATTATGTCTTCGTTGTGAAGCATACATTTTCTCTTCGTCAGGATGCGACACCCAACTTGGTTGTCCACTAAAAACCAAACAGCGAGATCAGTGGCGATTCCTGGTGGTCAATCTTGAGTTTGCGCTAGTTGATGGTTACTCAGGTATTTTCTCATTAAAATACATTTACCTCATATGTCACTGATTAGGGGTAAGTATAGGTTTAATATAACTGATATATCCCTAACAGGTTTGCCCGCTACCATAGTAGGTGGTGGGTGATGATGTAAGTACCTCTTAGAGTAGGTACTTACATCATCACCCACCACCTGGTGACATTGCAGTCAAGGGCTAACTTGTACTTACTAGAATCACGGTAATATTATCTATATAATATTACCGTGCTAGAATAAAGAATACTATTTTTATTTATTTTACACTAGCAGATTCCCGCGACTTCGTCCGCGTGAAATAAGTTTTTTAAATTCCCACGGGACCTCCCTAATTTTTCGGGTTAATCTCGGTTCTCGTACCAAGCCTATGACACTCACAAATAATGTGACTTTCTATTGGTACCAGAATTATCAAAATCGGTTCAGTAGATCCAGAGATTACCCCCCTACAACCTCACAAACTCACAAACTTAACCTCTTTATAATATTAGTATAGTGCGTGTTACATTATTACTATGATATCTTCTAAGATATTCATCTGAATTAAATGGTGTAAGGGCGAATTTGATCTATTATTAAATACTTGAGATGAACAACCATTTTATTTTGATAAGGATTAATACTATGTTGGTAAAAACACCTTCGCGAGTAAAGCATTGTTTTAGACCAAATTTGAAAATCATAATGACTGTTATTGTGAGACGACCTTAAAAGATAGCTATATGCTGTCCCGGACTTTTTTTTAGAACTTTTTGAGAGGAACAATTCCACCATGTACATTGTTTTCGTGTACATACCGTTTACCATTTACGCAGCGCACGCCACGGAAGCTCTCAGATGAGAATTTTTTCCGACTTCATTCACATTATTGCAATTTTCGTAGGGATCTTTAATGTTTTTGAAAATAAAATACAGCCTATTTTACTCGCTGATAATGTAGCTTTCTTTACGTGAACATTTTTTAAAAATTGGTTGAGTAGTTTTTGAGTTTCGGCAAAAGCGAGTAGCTCGCAATGCGCAACTCATAGTGCACGCCTTCGGCCCGTAGTGAGCGGGGAGTAAGCGGGCCGACGGAGTTCGAAGATTCTCGCAGTACGAGCCACGTGGCGATGTGGCGCACGTCACAAGTCACAACTCAAGTGGTCATGGAGCGTGCGTGATTTAAAAAAATTATCGATTAACACAATCATTTAATTGATAAACTTATATGTTTTGTGAATGGTACCTATTTCATGTTATAAAATATTAGTAAGTATATTACTTAAATAGATCTAGTATAATTTGTAAGTAACTTATTCATAATTATTGGTATTGCGGCGCAAGCTGCGCAATCTTAGAGGAATCGCCACTGAGCGAGATTAAAATAAACACTTTTGAAACTACTAAGTATCTTGTCTAAATTTTATAGATATTTACTAATATAACGATATGTAACTAATCCTAAGTTTATGAACACACATTTTTTAACAATAAAAACAATACTCACGGTGAAACCAGTTTCATTGAAAATTTGAGCTATATTGTATCCGATATTATTTAGCTCATTAATAATATGCATCCTCTTCTGCATATTTATATTAGCCTGCATTATTGTTGAAGATAAGAAACAGCAAAACTTAGTAAATTATAATAATTTTGTAGTATTTGCTAATAACGACTAACGATTGTCAAATCTTCCGTCTCCGTCAGTACTCAGTGACCATATCTGTTTAGTGAACTACCCGCATATGCTATTGCTGGTATCAAAATATCACTCATCAAATAAAAACAGTAAAAATAGCTTACACGGGGTCGAGATTTGAACCGGCAACAGTTGCGTTGCGCAATCCAAACAGTTCCACGCCTCGCCACTGAGCTCACTTACGGAGTGTGAAATTATCGATATTACTCGGCTATTACAATACCTACAAGCTGAACGACTCAAGACGTGTGTGGGTGTCCGACCGCATGCAAAGAACCTTGTTTGCCTATTCTATATGCACTTTTGACGTCGACTATTATTATTATGGTAGATTCACTCGACTATTCTTAAGCACTTGTAAAAAGCCTATTTGAATAAAAAACTTTTTAATTTTGAATTATGAAATTTGTAATTTTTTTCTTCGCTTCCATTCGTTCCGATACAGCTATACAACGCTTGCTCGGCGAGCGGTCGAACAGGCCGGAAGCACCTTTGTAACAGGAAAGTTATTCGAATATGATACCTATCCTAAATGTGGTCTTAGACAAGAAAATAGTTGAATCAAATGCAAAATAAATTAAAAAAAAATTTATTGCTTCTCCATGTTAAAGTGGGAGGTCTAGGAAGTTTTCTTTAAGAACAGAAACCGTACAATGTTATAATTTTTGAATATTATAACAATTTATTGAACCATTTTCAAAATGACTTCCAAAAAAGGAGGAGGTTCTCAATTCGGCGAGTATGTTTTTTTTTTTTTTAGAGATAAGCTTTACCTTAGTCCACTTTTATCTTAAGTAGGTAAGGTCTCTTCGGGTATGCTATCTAAAAATAAAAATAAAACTAAGTACTTAGTTAATATCTTAGATTAGACAATAAGATGTGAAGTTTGTTTGGAGAAAATAAATTGTGTTTAATATAATAATAATTATAAGCTGTTATAGTTACAGTGGTTTTTTATATCCTTTAAATAATTATTACAATAACAGTAGGTACAGTAGATACAGCAATTAGTTAAGCTTCAGTAGGGCGCCCATGTCACCACGTTTACAAACTTTACTTTGCCGTTTTGTCAGTATATTTTGCATTCCGTGCCTCGGAGAGCCGTCGGTCCTGCGCCTGATCTCTCTCCGGTCGTGTCGGATTTTCCGTCCCATCGGGCTATGAGAGTATCTAAAGGAACAGAGAGTTCATATTCTGTTGGCTAATCTCTCTGCAGATTGGCCGCCGTGACCGAAATTCGGTCGGGAGGACATTATTATAATATTTTGCATTAAATAATGAGCTACACGATAAATTGGTCAGTGATATCTCATTAATTATTCGAGTTTTACAGTTGTTTGTTTTGTTAAGTACATATTTATCTCACCCGTTTTATAATTTTAATCTTTTCAGGTTTTTAACAGACTTCCAAAAAACCGGCCAAGTGCGAGTTGGACTCGCGCACCGAGGGTTCCGTACAAACCTGTAGTAAGTTTTAAATTATTTAAAAAAAAACTACTTACTAGATCTCGTTCAAACCAATTTTCGGTGGAAGTTTGCATGGTAATGTACATCATATAATTTTTTTAGTTTTATCATTCTCTTATTTTAGAAGTTACGAGGGGGGGGGGGGACAAACACTTTACCACTTTGGAAGTGTCTCTCGCGCAAACTATTCAGTTTAGAAAAAAATAATATTAGAAACCTCAATATCATTTTTGAAGACCTATCCATAGATACCCCACACGTATGGGTTTGATGAAAAAAAAAATTTCAGTTTATGTTCTAAGTATGGGGACCCCCAAAATTTATTGTTTTTTTTCTATTTTTGTGTGAAAATCTTAATGCGGTTCACAGAATACATCTACTTACCAAGTTTCAACAGTATAGTTCTTATAGTTTAGGAAAAAAGTGGCTGTGACATACGGACGGACAGACAGACAGACAGACAGACAGACAGACAGACAGACAGACAGACATGACGAATCTATAAGGGTTCCGTTTTTGCCAAATTTGGCTACGGAACCCTAAAAAGGAGGAGGTTCTCAATTCGGCGCGTATGTTTTTTTTTAATGTATGTCGGTGCATATCTCCGTGGTTTCATAACCGGTTTGAAATTTTTTTTTTTCATTGGTTAGAGGAAGCTCCCGAGGTGGTCCCATAAAAAATTCTGACTCCAAATCCTCAATCCTGATGTTGTAGGTGTACCATACTTACTACATGAAATCCTCAAAACTAGGGAGTTAGGAAATTTTGACGGTGAATTCATATAGTAGGTATCAAGTCACGTGTATACGATTCAACTCTGAGTCCTAACTCCTCAACCCTGATGCTTACAGAACTCCTGAAAAATAGCGATTTAGGATTTTTTACGTTGAATTCATATTGTAGGTGTCAAGCAACGACTTCATATCCCAACTCCTCAACTCTGATGCTGCAAGGTACTGCACTCCTAAGCCGTGGGGATTAAGAGTACACTAAAAAGTTAAAAAAAAACATGTACGCGCCGAATTGAGAACCTCCTCCTTTTTTGGAAGTCGGTTAAAAATAAAAATTCTTTCCAAAAAACCGACTTCCAAAGCCACAGCTATATACTTACCTAGCAAAAAAACGCCGTGATTAAGAATCGGCTCGTGCGCGCACCTTCATAAAACTCCATGGACGGTGCACGGCAAATAAAAATTGACGACAAAAATCATTCGTGCGCGGGGGTTCTTCAGGCAAGTGATATTTTATTTCATAAAACGTACAATATTATTATGGCTCCAAAAAGTTAGTGATCTCTTACCGAGCCGGATTGAATCCGCGACTCCGTTTATGACGCTTTGATTTTATGTATAAAAAGATATGACGTTCCTAACTCTATGGTTGAGACTAAGATTATTCAATGTACGTATCATATTAAAATACATTATCTCTATGGGTTGAGCAGATGAGATAGTCTCGCTTATTTAATAATATTATTATTAGTATAAACCACAAAATTCAGACTTTATTAATTATTCAAATTAGGTACATTGTACACTTTTTTAACGTCATTAAAGTACATATTAAAAGAAAAAATGTACTAGAGCTAGACGATGCCTGCTATTTGTTCGCGTGGATTTAGGTTTCTGAAAGGTCGTGTGGGTACTTTCTTTTCCGTAATAAAAAGAAAGCCTATGTCCTTCTCCGGAACCCCTATATTTGTAACAACTTTCGTAAAAATCGTTTGAGCAGGTGGGCGGTGTAGCAGACAGACAGACACTCTTTCACATTTCCTATGGATGTAGTTCGTAGTAGTAAGTTAATTTTACTATTATTTATTGGACTGAAAACCTAATAATAAGTACTACTAATATGTACACAATTTGGGGGAAACTTTTTATCATGGCAACCCTAAATATTGATAAGTACTTTATTCCCTATCCCTTTCGGCGACACGCTTGGTGAATTCCAAAACCTTTTCAAAACGTTCCAAACACAGGTTCCAAAGGATCTTTCTACAGGGTTGACCGTTGAAAAAAAGATTCCAGTGGCAGAATCAAAGAGTGGTGATCGTCCCACAGACATACATTGTATGTCTGTGGATCGTCCACAGGGTCCACAGGCTAATTACGTTTAGACCACAGGTTTAGACACAGACATATAAATAGAAGCAGACACAACATAAATTTCACACCCACATAGACAAGTGTATGCGAATCAGTGTGACTTAGTGTGACCGTGTCCCTGCAAGCAAAAATGTGTATGTATTAATTTGCTGCAACACTGTGCTACACCAACGCACACATTGACAAAAATTCAATGCGTGGCAGTCATTATAAGACATATAGGAGACCTATGGCGTTTGTTTACATTGTGTTGTCTTGGGTGTCATAAGTTTTTTGTGAAATTTGGAGATTTATATGAATATTTACTGAAATAAAATGGTGAAGTGTTGTGTCCCCCTGTGTTACAACGCTTCGTACAGGAAAACCCCAGAAGTAACGTTCCATCGGTAAGTAAAATTCATGCTATCATGTAGCTTTGGAATGTTTTCGTATCGCATCGTATCAAGGCTAAGATATCTAATATTTTATAGTTGTTATGACGAAATATGTAGCCATGCATAAATTAAAACTATAATATTATGGTTTTCTGTAGAAATACATGCTTTAAGTTGTTGAATAATCTTTTTTGACATTTTGAGAACTTTAACAAATTACAGGGCCGGACTCGACGTTTTTTTTTTATTTTAAGTATATAACTTCGACTTTTAATTTCAGGTTTCCAAAGGATGAATACCTGAGAGACCTATGCATAAAAATATTAATAGAAAAGACTGGCAGACCAACTCATGGAGTGCTATATGCTCCAAGCATTTTACAGATAATCTAATAGAACGTAATGTATTCCGTACAATTCTATCTCCTGGTGCAATACCGACCATTTTCAAAGAAAAGTTAGTTGAGGTCGTATACTAAGTAGGTACCAATTTACCTTATCTTCCATTAGGTGGACGAATTTCATTAATTTTTATTGAAAACCTCAATACAGATTCTA
The DNA here is from genome assembly GCA_917051295.2 of Erebia ligea. Taxonomy (NCBI): domain Eukaryota; kingdom Metazoa; phylum Arthropoda; class Insecta; order Lepidoptera; family Nymphalidae; genus Erebia; species Erebia ligea. The sequence continues at coordinate 17,513,171 of OU785235.1, read as the reverse complement.
AAGCACTAATTGTAAAGTTTATTTGAATAAAAAACATGTGAGTTTAACCTGTTGTAATTTTTTATTTAACCTCTTTTTGGAATAACGATTCGATTCGATTGTTTAACAACATTTATTTGGCTTACTGCCAAGAAATTATTGTTAATAGGAACTTTGAGCTAAAATCTGGCGGTATTTACACGATATCCGTTGGTACTGTTCTTCTAAATAATATCCCCATCACCTGCGCGTCGACGCAGAGCGAGAACGACGCGAGAACCACTGGCCATGATACTGACGGAGTCCTCAGGATTTGAGTTGTAACAGGAGTTATAACTCCGCGCGCGACGGTGACGATATCACACGCAGCGCGGAGCTCACATCTATATTCACCACATTGACTAGGGTCCCGCACGTGGTGATGATTACCATTACTAGTGTTACTATATTGCAGTTGTGATCGCTTGTGATGAGGAAATTATAAAAGTACCAATAATAATTATTTTTAAAATCCTTACAAATTATAGCTTCCAAATGATAGGTGTCTTTAGGTCAATTTTTTTCACGCAACCTAACCCTACATATTAATATAATGTTATAAGCAGCAACAAGGTTCGGCCCTGAGTTTTGTGTATGTGTGCGTAATGTTTTCGTGTGTTTGTAATTGCCACGCTATTTTGTACGTTATCTTGCCTCTGCTTCTCTTTATAACTCTGTGGGTTTAGACTAGCGATTGGGCGTTATATCTAGTAATCTTTGGTAGAATAATATCAATATTCTGAGTGATTTTTTAGAATGACCTTGAAACCAGGGCTCGAATCCAGGGCCGTACAATAAATAATAATTATTGTCATTCACAGACAGAGCAATTTTATAGGTTAGATTGTCATTGTCATTGGTCATTGACATGATTGACATTGCATTGAGGCTTGAGCAATATTTTTTGTCAAAGATTTTTTGGGCATCAAGTATCAACATCAAGTTCATAATAATATCAAAAAATTAACGTGCTACTGTCCACTAAAGTGTAGTGTACCTAGGTACCCATAAAACCCCCTGATGGAATTGGTAAGTACATTATTATAATCTTAAAATATCTACTTTGAAAAAATAAAAATTGCTGTGTTACAACACGTTACAGTTTTGTGCTAATAACTTAATAATAGTTAACATTGATGATAAACTTGGATACGATGACTGGAGAACCAGGCACATGTATTCGCCTGGTGGTGGTGGCTGTACACTTAGAAAACTAGGCACAATATGTACCTAATTAGCTAGTTAAGTGTACCTACAGTGATACTTCACCAAACTTTGGTTAGGAACTAGGCCTAGGTAGTATCGTGTTAGCCACAGTCTGTAGCTCACCTGCTGCTATTATGCCCGTAATCCACTAAAGTAACATTTATTCTATTTCTATTACAATATTGACATGATTTTATTTTTTTCCACTGCAAGTTGGCCCTTGACTGTGACCTGTTAGCGGCATGGCAGTTATATTAAACCCATACCCTTAAACAGCTTGTAGTGGAACCCTAAGTTGCTTGGTGGCTTATCTCTGATGGTAGGGTGGTAACTAGCCATGGCCACATTAGAACAGAAAAAAATCAGAAATTTTAAATTGACCCTGCTGGGGATGGAACCCGGGATCTCCCCCTCAAGAAGACAGCTCTCACTGTCATCAAAAGGTTGTTATTGAGTGACTCAGGTTGCAGCGACTAGCAATGACAAATACAACATAGGTACAACAATAGAGGTAGTGTGGGCACGCTGCATGAGCCTCAATATGTCTTTATCATTGAATCAATTTATGCCAGCATAACCTACAAATGATACAACAAACTTCTCTTAAGATGTGTTGGAGTAGCCTGCATGATATTGATTCCGGTTAGGCTTGCATGAAGGAGTAAAGTAACAAATAGGCAAACAAATGAAAATGCAAAAATCCAAACTTTCTCATTTATTATGATCGGAGTCCAGTGCTTCGACAATGATGTTCTAATTTTGTAACTATACTTAAACCTGTCCGAGTGATGTTACTGAGTATGAGCTGTAATATTGAAAAAACTAGAAGTTTAATTTGCTATAACCCACCACAGAAGGTAAATCTATGTGGTGCAGTGTGTATCTTGGCGGATTATAGCAAATTAAACTTCTAGTTTTTTCAATGTCATGGACTTCTGCAAAGTAACGCCTGCTTCTATCCAATATGAGCTGTAATAGTGGAGTAGTTAAGATTGTAGGGTGCTATCAGGGTGGAGGGGTCCAATTTGAGTGCCAGCACTTGAAACTTGGCAGTGAAGGAATACTGCATGTTTCATTAACCATGTTTAATAGTGTTCATATAGGTGTGTGAAACATGTTGGTTGAGTGTGTGCCTGTACTCAGTTGCAGGCGGGCGCGGCGGGCGCGGCGGACGCGGCGGCGACGCAGCCGGGTGAGTGCGGGGCGGCGCGGGGGCGGGGCGGGGGCGGGGCGAGTCGGACTGCGTCTAACGCCAGGGCGTGTGCTCGCTGTTACAGGCGCGGAGCGGCGGCGGCGCGGCGGCGGCGGCGGCGGGCCGCGCCAGTCACCCCTCAGTGATCAGAGTTCTGCTTTCTGTTTCAGGCTAGATATAAGTTAGGTTATTGGTAGCGGCGGCGGCGGCGGCGCGGCGCGGCGGCTGCGCTCCGCACCACCTCAATGTACCTACTTCAATTTATCATATCGTGTCCGTTTGCTCGGTGACGCGTGACTGTGCTGCCGCGGCCCGGCCGACTGACGAACACTAATACCTAGCGCCCCCTATGCGGGTGCTAACGATAACAGGTTCAATACCAATTAGGTTTCAATGTCTCGTACTATATTGAGTAAATAATTACTTGGACATCATTATTATACATACCGTTTCCAGTTTCCAGTGTGTTATAGTGATTTTCGTTTAGGATTTAGCATGAACAAAATATTCTCAGCTACTGTAATCTACAACCTATCTAGACTACTGGAAACCTGATGATGTATCTGATGACTAATTTTGGTCAACTGTCTTTGTGCTCTATCCTCGTCAAACTAGTAGTAGAATGCCTCTATTTGTCTGACTGGTGCCAGCTAATCATACTGACAGCTGCAGTATATTTATAAGTTGTACCATTTTATGCTACATGTGCAGCATTATAAAAATTTCACTCCAAAAGCAGACTTTCCTGAGGCTAGGCTAGGTTACAAAATAACGTCAAGAGTTTAAAATTTTTCTTGTGCATATGTATCAACAATCAATACAAAGTTTTACAATACATTTGTGAGTAAAGACAGCAAATAATTATTATAATATTAGCACACTTACTTTAATAATAGTACTGTTCTTGAAAGCTTGGAATTTAAACATCAATAGTATGGCAATGCATATTATATCCATCTAGGATATAATTTGCATTGCCATTTCAATAATCAATCCATCCAACAAGCCGTTCATCCAAACAACCAATATGTACATCTATCTATCTGTCTAAGGTTCATCAGCTGATGACGTTGGCATTTTGCATTGAAAATATCAAACAAACAGGCACAAGATTCCATTCTTGAATATTATGTGTCAGTGAGAGATTTTTACCTGTAATGTGATTTTATCATGTACATAGTCAGTAAAAGAAAAAGAAGAAGGTTTTGATATCCTCTCTTAATCACTTGATATTACTATGAAACATCACAAGCAAGATAGTTAGAGGTAGCCACAGTTTGCAATAAATAATGTTAAATTTCACTATGGGCTGGAGAAAAACGAAATTAAGGAAGAAAAGATACAAAATGAAATAATTACCGCATTACTGCAATATTGAATATTACCGCACTAGTGTAATAATGAATATTACCGCACTAGTGTAATAATAAAATATATTACCGCACAAGTGTGATAATGAATATTACCGTACTAGTGTAATAATGAATATTACCGCACTAGTGTAATATTGAATATTACAGCACTAGTGTAATTTTAAATACTTAGATCGCTCATAAATGTTTGTAAAATTTTAGTTTATAGTTTTAATAGCAGTGGCATTAAGGCAGTAAGAGGCGATTTTCGAGCGTAAAATATTGTAAAATATGCAACATATAGCTGGGATCTCTAACTCGAAATCATAAATTCGATGGCAGCCACTCATTCGCTGTAGAACACTAGAATGGGTTAGCACAGCCTGTCAGTCGGCATCGGGGGCGTCGTGCCAGCGCGGAGTAGGAGTCAGGGTCCCGTCTCAGTGACGTGCGCTGGCGCGCGCTCCCGGTGCGCCGGGGGACGGGGCGGGGCCGCGGCAGAGTGTGCCACACGCGCCCCGCCCGCGCTCTGACGCCTCGCGTGTTGCAGGGGGCTTCCTGGCGGCGCCGATCTACGACCTGCAGCAGGTGGGCGACGTGTACACGGGTGAGTGCCGGGGCCGGGGGCAAGGGGCAGGGCTCGCGCGAGGTGGCAGGTCGTGACTCGCCTGTGTTGTGTCGCAGGGCCGGGCGCCAAGTGGTCGACGCTGGCGGGGCTGCTGGGCGGCAGCGGGTCGCGGCTGGCGCCCGAGGCGGCGGACGCCGTCAACCGCGCCAAGAAGTACGCCATGGAGCAGAGCATCAAGATGGTGCTCATGAAGCAGACGCTGGCGCATCAGCAGCAGCAGATGGCCACGCAGCGCACGCAGGTGCAGCGCCAGCAGGCGCTCGCGCTCATGTGCAGGTACCCTACGCGATACTCGCACGACACACACGACACGACACACACACGCCGCACACACACGCCGCACACACACACACACGCGCGCACACGCACACACACACACACACACGCACAGCGCACACGCGTGATGAGAGCGATGCCCCGAGACTCCCGCTTCGGCCGGTCGAGTCCGTGAGGGCCGAGCTGAAAAGATCTGACGGCCGGGCCCCTTGGGCGCGCCGGGCGGGCGGGGGCGGGCCGCTCTGACCGCGCCGCCTCTCCGCGCAGGGTGTACGTGGGCAGCATCTCGTTCGAGCTGAAGGAGGACACGATCCGCCAGGCGTTCCTGCCGTTCGGGCCGATCAAGTCGATCAACATGTCGTGGGACCCGGTGACGCAGAAGCACAAGGGCTTCGCGTTCGTGGAGTACGAGATCCCGGAGGCGGCGCAGCTGAGCCTGGAGCAGATGAACGGCGTGATGCTGGGCGGCCGCAACATCAAGGTGGTGGGGCGGCCCAGCAACATGCCGCAGGCGCAGGCCGTCATCGACGAGATCCAGGAGGAGGCCAAGCGCTACAACCGCATCTACGTGGCGTCCGTGCACCCCGAGCTCACCGAGGACGACATCAAGAACGTGTTCGAGGCGTTCGGCGCCATCACCTACTGCAAGCTGGCGCACGGCGCCAGCCCCACCAAGCACAAGGGCTACGGCTTCCTGGAGTACGCCACGCTGCCGGCCGCGCTCGAGGCCATCGCCTCCATGAACCTGTTCGACCTGGGCGGCCAGTACCTGCGCGTGGGCCGCGCCATCACGCCGCCCAACGCGCTGGCCGGCCCGCCGCAGGCCGGCGTCATGCCCACCGCCGCGGCCGTGGCGGCGGCGGCGGCCACGGCCAAGATCCAGGCCATGGACGCGGTGGCCAGCAACGCCGTCGCGCTTGGCCTCACCAAGCTGTCCGCGCTGGGCGTGCCGCCCGCCGCCGCGCTGCCCACGCTCGCCGCCGCGCTGCCGCTGCCGCTGCCGCTGCCGGTGGCGCTGCCCGGCGCGCTGCCCGTCACGCTGCCGGGCGCGCTGCCCGTCATCGTGCCGCCGCTGCCGCCCGCCGCGCTGCCGGCGCAGGTCATCCCGCCGCCGGGCGTCGTCATCCCGCGCGCCGCGCCGCCGCAGGTGACTGACTGCCTGGAAATTGTAGTTAACTTTATAATGTGATATTATTATTTTTTTGGCAGCTATTTATAACAATGAAGTTGTAGTAGACAGTAGTCGATTATTTTTGGTCATACTAATATTATAAATGCGATACAGTGTTTGTTTGTTGGTTTGTCCTTCAATCACGCCGCAACAGAGCAACAAATCGACCTGATTTGCACGGACACAGTTAAGGACCTGGAGAGTGACAAAGGCTACTTTTTATCCCGGAAAATTAAGGAGTTCCACCAGGAATTTAAAAAAACTTAATCCTTGCGGACGAAGTCGTGGGCATCAGCTAGTAATTTATAATTTTTTGTTGTGGTTATATTAGTTTCCGCCCGATACACGTGAGATTCACATAACATTATTGATGAAAAATAATTAATCCTGTTAAAAAAAGTTCACAAAAATTAAAGTCAAAATAATAACATTAGCACGTTTAAAAAAATTCAAACAAATCAAGGCCTTTTTATTTTTAAAAATATTCAATTACATTTCATAAGATTATAGTGTATTTTTCGCCAGACTGGCGCCGTAGCGTCTCTGTTTGGCGCTATCTATTACAATGTAAGAACATTTCATAGAAAACCTTCGATGGTTTTCTATGAAATGTAATTTTTACTTCACACTGCGATGTCATAACAAGACGAGCTCAGCGGCTTTCATGTAGTGATGAGTACCGAGTTAGAGAATCGTGTTGTTTTAAATATTACTATAATGTAACGTGACTCGTTATAATAGATCAATCATTTTCGCGGATCGTAACGTAACAGGTGTTTGCGATTCATGTCATTCATAATATGACTTGTGTGCTCGCTCGTGTCTGCGCAGGAGACGGCGACGGCGGCGGCCGGGGCGGCGGCAGCTGCGGCGGCGTCCGCGGCGGCGGCGGCGACCGCGGCGGCGGCGGCGGAGGGGCTGGGGCAGCAGGCGGCGCTGCAGCGCAAGCTGCTGGACAGCTCGCCCGACACGCTGCAGCAGCAGGAGTCGCTGTCGATCTCGGGCCAGTCGGCGCGCCACCTGGTGATGCAGGTGAGTGCGGCGCGCGGGGCGCGGGGCGGGCGGGGCGGGGCCTGCGGGCGGGCACACACTGACCGGCGCGTGGGTTGCAGCGGCTGATGCGGCGGCGCGCGTCGCGCACGCTGCTGCTGCGCAACATGGTGGCGGCGCACGAGGTGGACGAGGCGCTGCACCACGAGATCCAGGAGGAGTGCAGCAAGTGGGGCCGCGTGGAGCGCCTCGTCATCTACAACGAGCGCCAGAGCGAGGACGACGACCCCGCGCACGCCAACGTCAAGATCTTCGTGCAGTTCGCGGAGGCCGAGGAGGCGGCGGCGGCGGCGGCCGCGCTGCAGGGCCGCTACTTCGGCGGCCGCACCGTGCGCGCCGCGCTCTACGACCAGGACCTGTTCGACCACGGCGACCTGTCCGCGTAGTGCGCGGCGCGCGGCGCGCTCACCCGCTGTACGATACTCGACAAGTGTGCGCAAATCATTAATTTAGAAGTAATTACTTTGCACTATAAATCACCATAATAAATATGGCGGCTTCGAAACAGCCGATACAGCCTTTATATTACCGCACTAGTACGGTTATTACCATGATTACTGCACGGATTGACTAATAGCTACGGTAATCTTTTATCTTCTGTCTGACGTTAGTTCTTTGTTCGGGCTGCGTTGTAATTTTCGTCGAAGATCTAACAGCGCCATCTATTATCATATCATGTATACCCCTACACATCCAAGCGTGGCAAAAGCCTACTTTGTAGTTTTAATAATGGTAAATGTAGTAAGTGGCACTTTACAAAATATACAGTTGTATTGTAAAATATTGTTCAAATTATTTAAAAGAACTGTGCAATTGAATTGTGAATATAAATTAGAAAAAGCAATAAAAGCAATCTTGAAATTATTGACCTCATTGAATAATTTAAAATACATTTGCTCGTGAAGTCGCCCTTAATTTCGGAATTAATTAAAATAGACTTTGCTACCATATATTTATATTGACACACAATTAATTGACAATTCAAAATTCAAAATTCAAAATTCAAAAGTTTTTTATTCAAATAGACTTTTTACAAGTGCTTATGAATAGTCGAATGAATCTACCACTGGTTCGGAATGCCATTCCTACCGAGAAGAACCAGCAAGAAACTCGGCGGTTGCTCTTTTGAAAAAAATAAATAAATTACAATTTCATTAATTTGTAATTACATAAGTAACCGCTGTCCTTAGCATTGCTGGAGCGATTCAATTCCATGCTCCTTTGTCATTTACGTAATCTTCAACAGTATAATAAGCTTTTTTCAGAAGCATACTTTTAATGGACTTTTTAAACTTGTGTAAAGGCAAGTTTAAAATAGGTTGTGGAATTTTGTTATAGAATAGAATGCTCATTCCCACGAACGACCTTCGGACTTTCAACTTCGGACAATAACTTCTTATGTGACAAAACTTTTTCACACACCCCACTATTAAAACCATAAAGTAAACTTTTCCACCCTTGGGTGATAAAAATGTTACCGCATAGCTATTTCAAAGATATCCTTTGCGCACATTTATTTATTTATCTCCACCCTGTGTATTGTATAATTCAAAATTATGGACAAAGTATAAAGCCGGTGAGCCGCCGAATTTCAAAGAAAATATGACATGAATGAATTGATGATTTAATTAATTTTAAATACAATATTTTGTGGATAACTTATCGGCCGTGATAATACGTAACAAAACATTATTGTGTTATGAAATATATTGATTTTATTATATCTGTATAAATAGTATAAAAATACGAAACTGCAAACTCGTGATAACGTTCTAATCAGGAACCAGTTTTATAAAAATATGACACGTCACCAGTCGCGGTGCAGAGAGAAGAGAAGCAAGATGGCTGACTTTTGAAGGCATCCGTTGCCTCTATGGGTGCCACAGACGTACGACACCCCCTGCTTAACATCCAGCCACCATTTACATGGTTGCAATTACTTAAGATACAACTACAATCTGTTACAGAACTTAACCTAACTTATACTTAATACACATAAAATATAAAGTAATACTAATAAAATAAACAGTTTGGCACTGTTTTCTCATTAGTTTTATTTACTCATATACTAACCTAACGATTATATAACGAATGAAAATGTTTTTTATTTGATCACTACATAATGTGGTTTTGGACTAATTAAATTAATATTAAATAAATATAGTGGTAGGTATGTGAGTACAGACCAAACACAGGTCTCCATCTCAGCACCATGCTGCAGCAGACTGCGCTGATGCATAGTGGAAACCAGATCAAGTGCTTACTATGGAAGGTGCAATTATTATGGAAATCACAAGAAACTAAATTACAAAAAGCGATACATTCAAAATATTTTCTTTTCATGCACACCAGGAAACAACACAACAGCCCTTAAAAAATGTTTCAGATAAAATTGGTCACATTTTTTATGCTCTACAATTTTTTTATTAGGTGTTAACATCATTGGAGCAATAGAAGCCGAGATAATAGCGAAAAAACAGTTTTTTTGTGACCTTTGACCTTGAATAACTCGCAAACCCGACACGTGATTATTAGATGACTATTGAGACAACGTTTAGAACGCCAAAATGAAGGTATATACAAAAATCCAGCTTATTATCCATAGAGGTATAATGTTATTATTTCTCATTCCGAGGTTGACCCCTTTTTTAAGCTAAAATGACTGGACCATTACTTAACTAGTGGCCGCAAATTGGAAACTTCCCTTGAATGCTGCTGTTTGATGCCGTGGAGTGGACGAAAAGAGGTAAGTATAGGCTCAACATTGTAGGTAGGTACTTAGTTCGTGTCATAACAAATAATACATGACTGCAACTAGACTGTTAGAGAGAACATTTAAACATTATAAATTCCTGATACCGGCCCTGGGAATCGTACCCGGGAGTTCCAAATCAAATCCGAACCGGTGGTAGAGTCAAAACATGACGTAACCTAAGAGACACCGGTACGAGTATGTCCTACTTACCTAAGTACATGTTAATAAATAAATTGAAATTGAATTGAAATGCTTTTAGCTCAAGTAGGTACTTAAGCAGTGCTTTTCAATCTTCGAGTGAACAATTACTTAGGTAGGTACAGCATAAGTAAGTAACTGCAGTCCCAAGCCAAGCTGGAGCGAGTCAAACTCAAATCCACGCTCTTTTATCATTTACAAACTCTTGAACAGCATATTATATTAACAAGATGTTTTAAGGAGCATACTAATTTCAATGGACTTTTGAACTAAGTTCCCATCATAGAGCTTCCTGCTGTAACGCCTGTGTGAGGCGGTAAGATTGGAGCTTGCGCGTGCGGCGACGGTCGTTCAGCCGGACCAGAACCCTGAGCTGCACGTAATGGCGCGTGGAGCTGAGGCAGCAACCGCCTCGCTCGCAGGTCCGCGTAAGCAGGTAACTGGTAAATTATACTTATTATTCTAATAGATAAGTTCAACGGTGATGTAGCCTAATGGTATGAAGTCGCCCTCCTGATAATGTTCACATACTTAGGTACCTACACCTATTTCCCTTTAGGTATGAATTCTACCAATCCACACTCGGCCAGCGCGGCAGTCTATGTAGGAAAACCTTTATGTTTTGAGAGGAGGCTTGCTCAGTTATAGACTATAGTGGACCTCCAATGAATCAAATGGGATGGATAATGATGAATTCGTGAGTAAGCTTTTCGTATAGGTTTGATGGATGTCGATGTCATGCCTGCCTTCCCGGAGAAAGGAAGCTAAAGACTCGCAATAAACTTATGTACTCGCAGTAAGCGTGCGAGTGGCCAAATTCGGAACTAGTTACGTAATTGAGTAACAATTTACTCGATGCTGATTGCTGAGCCCAAAATGTTAATATCGTAATGGACAGGGGTGCCTCCGCCACACGCACGGATATGACGTTTGTCGAGCTGTAGGTAGATACGTGTTAATTGAGAGGGTGAACAGACAGTAATATTACAGCAGCTGCGGCGCGCCGGAGCCGGCCGCCGCCCGGAGCCCCGGCCCGGCTGGAAGGGAGCGCTAGGGCTGACACGCACGCCACGACGCGCGACCGAGGTTGGTACTAATACTCTTCTTCCACTGACTGGATTTTGTAAATTAAGTAAGTAATTAATCGAAGCTGGCGATCACTGTATTTCTGTAAATCAAAGGATAGAGATAAAAATAAGCATTCAAGGAACTTTTATTTCTTTCTTCCAGTTCTCTGTACGGAAGTTTAGGGAACTGCAAGTGTAGGTACCTACTAGAATTTCTTAGGTATTTATTTACTAATTGCAAATGAAAGAATCAAAATAAATGCATTTATAACAATTGCGAAAGGGGTCGTAATTTTAAGATTTGCAGGGTTGCAGATCAAGTGGGATAGGTAAGCGTTAGATCATGCGGAAGGGCTTGATTTGAACATTTTAAAAATATAGTTTTTTATTCATCTTTATGTCCCTTAGATTTTGACTTCTATGATGAAAAATGACATAGAAGTACCTACTGGTCCCACTCCCTTATTTTCGAAGTTTGCAAAGCGAAGAATGTGCAATAGCTAATAGGAATTGATATTTCACTGGATAAAAGAAAATGAAGTCTCTTCTCTCAATCGACCTACTTACATCAATTTTCAGGGATTGTTATCAATAAACCTTCTAGAATAAACTAGTTTTGGTGGGTTTAAAAACCAAATAAATGACTTATTATTATTAGGTAGGTATGTTTCTATTCAAGCTCAGGATTCCGGAACCCTCGGCGGGAGAGTCTCACTCGCACTTGACCGTTTTTTTTAAATTATGCAACATCGGTGGTCTAGAATCTCGATACATGCATGTGCAGTGCACTGTATACAAAGAAAGTGGTAACACGTGCGCCCTCCGCGCATACACCGCCGCGCCGCGCCGCGCCGGAGCGAACAATAGAGCTGGCGGGAACGGGAAGCTGCCGCGCGGCGCGAGGGCTGCTTGCAAGTTGCAGGGCGCGCACGTGCTCCGTTCCCTCAGTCGCGGGAGCGTAGTGTGTATACTGTAGCGCGGCACTCCGCACTCGGCACTCGGCAGTCGATCAGTGACGCGCGCGCTCGCTGCGCGGACGCTTGTGTCGGTGCTCGGTATCCCGGGACGTTGCGATCGCGACTTGTGGACTGTTGGCAGTTGTCGAGTCGTGACCAGTGACCAGTGGATTGTCGACATTTGAGATTGTTCTGTGTATGCATATGGTGCCACTTAATTTATGGGTCTATATGTCTAACCCTTTCCTAACTAAAGGGTTGGTGAATACTATTTAGGTAGGTTGATATTTTTCTAGTCTCTAGTTTCATAATTATAATAGAGGTGTTTAGTGTTTGAGCCGTTGGTAACTTGGTACGTAACGCAGACGCAGACCTGTCTCCGGATGGGTTCGATCCCCGCGAGCCTCCAACGAAGCCTGTGTACGCTGGTGTGGAACCAGCGATGGTGAACCTGAAAGCTCTCCACAATAATTATGTCATCGGTGTACGAATTCTGCCGATCCGTGTTCTGTCCTCGGCCAGCGTGGTAGACTGTGGCCGAATCCCGTTCGGAGAGAAGTCCCGCACCTAGCGCTACACCGGCGATGGGTAGAGATGATGATGCTGTTATTATATATCTTTTCCCTATTACGAATCAAGAGATGGTCAACTAAAGCAAGCATAGTGGTAACTTATTGCGAGCACCCCAATTCGTTGCAGTTCTAAGATGCATTTGATAATTCGATAGCATCGGCCTCTAGGTCACGGTAGGTACAACAACCTACACTGTTAGGTCACGGTAGGTACAACAACCTACACTGTTAGGTCACGGTAGGTACAACAACCTACACTGTTAGGTCACGGTAGGTACAACAACCTACACTGTTAGGTCACGGTAGGTACAACAACCTACACTGTTAGGTCACGGTAGGTACAACAACCTACACTGTTAGGTCACGGTAGGTACAACAACCTACACTGTTCATTTGAATGTGTCTTTTTGTTGAATTTCATAAGTCATTAATGTAGAGATTCTCCTGATAGCCATTATGATGAGCCTGTATGGTAATTTATCATATACCTACCTACCTAGCAAGTTTCTACAAAGGTCGATCTAGGCATTCAAAGAAACCTAATTCAAAACTCTACATATTCACTTTGCCATCATAATGTGATTGCAGTCAAGGGCAACCCTATAACCATTACATTAATGTAATGTAATAAGTGCACGCACTACCGCCACCTACCGCCACCTACCGCCGCACCGCGCCGCGCCGCGCCGCCCGCAGCGCGCGCACTTGCACGCTATCGTTTAACTTGTATACATAAACTGTTGATTTTCATTTGAACTTTTAGGCGTCAGACACGAAACTAGCGACGGCCGAGCGACGGCGACAGCGGGGCGATGGAATCCGAGAGCTGGCGACGAATTTCGGGAAGGTCCTTTAGGCGAGCTGAAATTGTGGAAAAATATAATTTCGTTCATTGGCGAATCCAGTTCTGCCAGTCTGGTAGAGCGTTTGGGGTTATTTCGCTACTGCGCAGCATAAAAATCATACATTTGCAAAAAAAATCGGAAAAATCATTTTTTTGGCATACTTATTGATTTTTATCTTTAAATTTTATACATACTTATAGAATTCGAAAAATTAAATTCCAGACGTTTTTGTCTGTTATAAAATATTACCAGACCTCTTTCAAATTTTTCCCGAAATTCGTCGCCAGCTCCGATTAATCGCGTCGATTAGTCGCGTCGCCCCGCTACCGCTAGTTTCGTGCCCGTACACTTAGTTGCTTGTTAGACACGCACACTGATCAGCCGCGACCTGCGGGCTGCGAGTGGTTGTGTTGTGTTGCGACGACTGAGTTGGAATCCAGCGCCGGTAAAGCCGTTAACATTTTGTATCAAACATACATTTTTCTGGATCATTCTTTCATTATAAAATCAATGTTTCAGCTTTAACCCTCGGGTTTTAAATCAAGATTTTGTACAACAGTTCTCTAGTAGGTACCTACTATGAAGTGTCACACGAATAGAATATTGGAGTGATGTTTCATCAACACACATCCATCTGTTGTCTTCGTCTACCTCCGCTATTGATGAGATTCTCTAGGTTGTCTTCTCTATCTCTAATCCTCCTCCTATCGCCTCGACTTTTAATCTTATCGTGAGTACAAACGTACATTGCAGGACATTCTTAGCTCTCCTTTTTAGCTACTACCACAACACAGACACATACACAAACAACAACAAGCAGATTTGCAATTTCTTCGATCATCTTACTATTTCTTACTGACTAATTACGTCTAAATACCATATGCTACTTTTTAGTTGTGCGTGCTTTAAAAATAGTTGCAGTCAATAGCAAGTAGCAACGAATCAAATATTGTTTCAATTTCACAATGAGCGACAAGAAAATTAAAACCAAGTGTCACTGTAGGAAATTGAGAAGTGCTATTTATAGAGGAACCATCCGGCGAACTGATCGTGTGATCACGTCGAATGTCACCTCGCCTCGCCTCACCTCGCTGACTAGGGGGCAGCCGGCAGGGTGACGCCCCTCACCTGGGGGCTAGATCTACATGTTGTATAGCATACAGGCTAGTTTGTGTGGAGGTGATGCTATGGAATGATGCCAAGAGGTGCGCATATTGTGTGCTGAACTGCCAACATTGCCATCCCGACTCCCGCCTCACTTGTAACTCATGCTGTACGGTCCACAGTCCAACCGAACATTTTGCTCCATCAGCATTTACCTACTTTTCATTATACATTAAAACTAACAATCAATCAGTGCGCAAATCATTACCGCGACCAGCACGCGTGCCACTCATTTATATCATCAGCATTTAGCATTAATCATTTAATTATAATTATTTAATTAGTTATAATTATTAGCAGTCAATAAATCAATTATCCAGCAACTCTTATCATTTAAACAAGGTCCTAGACCGAACACATGCCCATGAGTGGCCAGATGAGAATCATGACTAGATAATCCTTTAGAAATAGAAATAGAAATGATTTATTTCATGTAGGACAACTTGTGCCACTTATGATAAGTCGTAAGAATCTACCACCGGTTCGGAAAGCTGATTCTACTGAGAAGAGCCGGCAAGAAACTCAGCAGTTGCTCTTTTTAAAAACAGAAAAATGACACAATTTGTATATAATATAAAATGCATACGCTACGTAAGAAGTAGGTATCACACTGACTTGTGGGTTGCTGGATGCGAAGCCGGTTGCTTCCATGCAACTTTGTCATCGAGAAAATCATCTATGCTATAATACCCTCGACTTAACAGATGCTGTTTAACACAGTCTTTGAGATGATTATTGAAAGTACATTCTGTCAAAAAAGTACCAGGAATTCATCATTTGTTTCTAATTCCAAATTCAATTCAAAAATTCTTTTTTGTAGTTATGTTGGCACAACTTTCGTCTATATTGCCGCGAAGTTTGAGCGTCAACTGTTATTTACTTTGTTTACAGTGCGCCATTTTGTCAGTTCATCTCAATAGTGTTTTGCGATTTTTACAATGAATAAAAATATCGAACAAAGAGTTTGTCTCAAATTTTGTATCGCAAATGGAATTTCGTGTCCAGAGTCGCTGAAAATGTTGCAGAAAGCTTACGGGGAATCGACTTTATCAAAAACACGTGCATACGAGTGGTAGGTACCATGCATTCAAAAGTGGTCGAGATGTGGTGGAAGATTTGCCTCGCTCTGGTCGGCCATCAACGTCTGCAACTAAACGGCACAAGGCCATCATTGTGAATGAATTTTTGACCAAAAACTCAACAAATACCATCAAACAACCACCGTATTCACCGGATATCGCTCCGGCCGACTTTTTTCTCTTTCCAAAACTCAAATTACCACTTCGTGGCACCCGTTTTCAATCGATAGAATACATAAAAAAGAGAATTCGCGGCAAGAACTGAAGTCGATTCCGAAAAATGCCTTTAAAAAATGCTTTGAAAATTGAATTATTCGTTGGCGTAAGTGTATTATTCCCGAAAGGGCCTACTTTGAAGGAGATACAATAAATTTGGAATAATAATTAACATTTTGTGTATTATAGACCTTTTCCCGGTACTTTCTTGACAGAGTAGTAGGCAACAAACTGTTCACCGGGGGTGGTTTAATAGGCTTTATTCTGCATCATGTGCTTCTTTCATCGCCCTCTATCGGTGAGTTGCAAGTTGCAGCCATACCGGATACGTTCACTTTGGAAACTACTGTGCATGATTAGAATAGTTAGTATAACTTATAGAAGTGAATTTGCACTGACAAATGAATTTACCATTGCTGGTTCAGAGTACCCTTCTTGCGGAGAAGAACCAGAAGAAACTCGCGTGGGATTATAATTCAGATGCCTTTTCGTAACAATATGTTAGTTAGCCTGTTGTTCTTTAGTTGGGTGGTCCTGTGCGGGAACTCTGTATGTTAGGTTGTACCTACTCGTATTATGAGCCTGAGGAATATCGTGTTTACCTCAAAACAGTCTCTATTTCGTGGTATTTACTATTTCTTCGGGCGTAGTCCGCCACGACCGCCTTTCTAGCTTGACTTTTACGAAGTACCTAGTATACTTAACGTCTTGCAGGAAAAATAGTATAAGTACCTACCTGCCAATTGAAATTGATAATTGTTATAGAGATTGATCCTCCGCCTATCAGGCTGAGGCGCAGCTGCGAGAGCGCAACCTTTGCGTATTCCGAGCGCGCTATATCTGCGCGCGCAGAGCGACGCGCGCGCAGACCCGCCCCGGCCGCGTCCCGTACACGCCACTCCGCGCAGGCTCAGCACCCAGTAGGTATCCACCCGGCCGGGGACTACAAGTTTGTACAGTGGGTTGTACTTACGAAGCTCTCTTTCGTTACATTTTTAGATGATTGTCGTGATATAAAACGATAAACTGTATAGTTCGCGCGCGAGTTGAATGCAGAGAAAATGTATGTGACACTTCAAGCACAAAATGATTCTGTATCACTTCAAGAAACATACAAGCTCTTACCAGAAGTTGTTACAGATATTAAACATTAAATACCTAAGTACCTACCAATAATGGGAAAGATATTAGGAATCCCTGGAAACGTGCTCTGAGCGCAGATTTAGCGCCCGCGCTGGGTGGCGCCGCGACTGGCGGTGTGAAGTGTGAACTGTAAATCACTACAAAGCGCTAAGATCAAAGTGCTTCCTTACGTCACGAGTGGGATTAAAGAAGCCGGACTCGGTGGCCACTCTGTGCAAGCACGCGTTTAATTGGTCCAGCGATCCTACATATTATCAGTGATACAGACGCCGAAAACCTTTTAACTGGTGTTCAAAAGTACCTATCCAAAATCCGCGCAGGGCGGCCCTGAGCTTCTAATCTTGGGTTTGGATTGATGAACATGTACCGCTGTGAATGAAGCAATTTCCAAGCAAGTAGGAGCAAAAACACTGTGGGCAACAATTAAATAGTCAATGATTATTTATTATCATAGCACAGAGTTGCCGTGTCTGTGCGTCTGTAAGGGCTTCGGGACAGATGCGGCGCGCGCGCATTCCGCCGCTCGCGGCCGACGAGCCCGATTTGCACTCCACTTGATTTGTACTCACTTGCTGAAGTACAAGTATGTAAGCCCAGCCCTAATAGCTGGGAATTAGCCGCGTCCCCAATACATATATTGTTACTAGATGATGCCCGCGATTTCGTCCGCGTGGGTTAAGGTTTTTTGATTCCCTCGGGAACTCCTTAATTTT
Source organism: Erebia ligea (assembly GCA_917051295.2). Lineage (NCBI taxonomy): Eukaryota > Metazoa > Arthropoda > Insecta > Lepidoptera > Nymphalidae > Erebia > Erebia ligea. Next base: position 17,495,570 of record OU785235.1, on the reverse strand, counting down.
CCGGGTTAAAAAGTAGCATATTATGGCCTTCCCCGGGATATAGCCTACCTCTATACCAAATTTCAGCAAAATCGGTTGAAAAGATGGGCCGGGAAAGCGTAGCAGACAGACAGACACACTTTCGCATAATTTATAATACATATTAGTATGGATTCCTTTTAGTAAGTATAAATTACTATCATCACATAAATATCAATATGCCGTTGATGGCACTCATTTGAAAGTGGCCCTTATCACAAAGTTAATTATAAGTTTGTCATAATTTGTGCTCATTTCGAATCTGGCGGTGATTTTATGGCCCTCGTAAAAGATGGGATTCGAACCGTTCGTGATAAGACGGTCGTCATTCAAATTTAATTGACAATAAAATTGGGAGTAAATACTAGATGCAGTCCATATGCGGCCCGCGAGTGTGGCGCGTGGGAAGTGCGGCACGACTCGGCTGGGGACGCTGGAAACTATTGCTCGATCTATTATTTTTCACTTCATTGTTAGAAGCCTCAAAGTCTCGGCATTTCTCAGAAGAGGATAATGCTTAGCTTTGCACAATGTCGCCAATCTTCCGAAGTTCAGCAAACTATTTTTTTGTCAAGCGTAGAAAATGTTTTGCAATACTTATTTTAATGCGTGCCCGTGTAAAAGTGGTTTTCTTTGTTATCAAAGCCGAAGCTATCAAGCTTAGGCCTCATATTCAAAGCGTCCGCGGTTCGATTCCCAGGCATCTACAACATTTAATTAGGAGTTGTATACGTTTTAAACAATTTATTATCACTTGCTTTGAACGGTGAAGAAAACCTGCATGCCCGAGAGTTCTCCATAATTTTCTCGTCGGTGTCTCCCGACCCGCTCGGCGGAGTCGCCGCCACTGAGCGGTGAGCCTGCCCTCCGAGCCTCGCTCTCGACGAGCTGACCGGCGCGCGGCGGGCGGGAGGTGAGATGTTTGATACTGACAGTGTCCGCGTTGTTGCAGGTGGGCATGTGTGTCGTGACGCGTGACGCGTGACGCGGCGGCATGCGTGCGCGCGCGCTGCTGCTGCTGCTGCTGGCCGCGCTGCCGGCGCTGGCAGGTACAGATTACTTATTATATTTCTGCCTTTTTAACAGACTCTTAAAAAGGAGGCTATCTATCGACACGTATTTAAGTAATAAGTATTATTGTAACTGCAAAATATTCAAATATGATAATCTATTAGGGCTTCCGAACTTTTCAAAATTTCATAGATGTATGTATGTACCTATTTGTCCGCGGATTTCTATTAATATTAACATTAAAATTGACTATACCAATGAAAATTAAAAATAAATTTTAAATAATTACAGAAATATAAATCTATCATCATTCATCACGCTACGAGCACGCCGCGCCGCGCCGCCCCGCTCTATGCGCCAGCTAGTAGCTAGGGCTCGTAAAGTCAATGTTGCGTTCGGTAGAAACGTCATAAAATGGTCGAAGTTGCAGGCAGAGGTGGTAGTGTGAAAATAGCGCGCGCCGCGCAGCATCCGTCCTCTCGCAGCAGAACTGCCGTAAAAGATTTTATTGGCACCGCGGGGACCGGGAGGGGGGGGGGGAGGCTAGGGCTGCCGCCAACAATCCATCGCCGCTCGCCAGCTATATATGTTTTGTAGAGCAATCATTGAGGTCGTTAGCACTCGCTGTATAATCTGACTTAAAAGGTAAACAAATCACAGAAAACATGTACGACTGACGCGACCGTGGTGCTGCCTATTCTTTTAACAGCTCGTCCTAGTGAAACCGATGTAAGCGCGCCGCCGTACATAATGTGATGTGTCGTACATCTACACGCTTCTGTGGGAAGACTTTTAGAGGAAAAAATAAAGATTACGGCCTCAGTACTTGCTTGGCGCTAACCGTCTAACGGCACGTACTGGATGTCATATACTTTCGAAAAGGTTCTGAATAGTGTAAATATACTCGTATATTCAGTACTAGCTGATGCCCGCGACTTCGTCCGCATGGATTATAGGTCTTATGGAGTCCCGTGGGAACTGGTTTTTTTCGCCGTATAAATGTATATAATACTAGCTGATGCCCGCGACTTCGTCCGCGTAGATATACCAAGTTTCATCGAAATAACTTGAGAAATGACGGACTTTTATACAAACTTTCAACCTCTATTTCACCCCTTTGGGGGTGGAATTTTGAAAAACTGTGAAACACGTGTGTTTTCATTTCTAACCCGCTGCTCATATACCAAGTTTCATGGATATAACTTGAAAAATGAAGGACTTTCATACAAACTTTCAACCCCTATTTCACCCCTTCGGGGGTAAAATTTACGAAAACTGTGAACCACGTATTTCTTCATTTTTAACCGGTAGCTTGTATACCAAGTTTCATCGATATAACTTGAGAAATGAAGGACTTTCATACAAACTTTCAACCCCTATTTCACCCCTTTGAGGGTGAAATTTTGAAAAACTGTGAAACACGTATGTCTTCATTTTTAACCCGCAGCTCATATACCAAGTTTCATGGCTATAACTTGAGAAATGAAGGACTTTCATACAAACTTTCAACCCCTATTTCACCCCTTCGGGGGTAAAAGTTACAAAAACTGTGAAACACTTATTTCTTCATTTTCAACCAGTAGCTTGTATACCAAGTTTAATCGATATAACTTGAGAAATGACGGACTTTCATACAAACTTTCACCCCCTATTTCAACCCCTTAGGGGTGGAATTTTGAAAAACTGTGACACACGTACTTCTTTATTTTTTACCGTAAGCCAAAATAAAAAGTTTCGTTACTATAACTTGTAAAACATCTTGAGAAACGAAGGACTTTCATACCAACTTTCATCCCCTATTTCACCCTTTTGGGGGTCGAATTTTCAAAAACTGTGAAACACGTATGTCTCCATTTTCAACCCGCAGCTCATATATCAAGTTTCATGGCTATAACTTGAGAAATTAAGGACTTTCATACAAACTTTCAACCCCTATTTCACCCCTTCGGGGGTAGAATTTCGGGATAAAAAGTATCCTATGTCCTACCTCGTGGTATAGGCTCAAATCGTGCCAAGTTTCGTTTGAATTCAGTAGTTTCGGCGTGATGCGCGGCCAAGATACAGACAGACAGACAGACAGACAGACAGACAGACAAAAATGAAAAAAATTACAGATTTGGCTTCAGTATCGAATAATGAGTGCCCTCCAAAAAAAATTTTCAAAATATCTTCAATGTACAGAATTGGACCTGTTACAGTTTTATTATAGTACATTACTGCAGCGGCCATCAAAACAGGCATTGAAGGACGAAGCCGAGGCACACATACGTAAGTCCATCAATGCCTAGTTGTGGCCAAGGCTTGTATAGTGCTTTTCTCAAATAATGCGCGGAAATTAAAACTAAGTGTTCATCACACTCATTGTCTTCACTTGAACTCATTTTGTCAAAAACATTTCAAAATCAATGACGAACAACGAAAAACAATAATTTTTCCCGCGTCAAAGTGTTCATTTGTTTTTTTTTCAATAAACAGCTTTCTATTTGCAAGCTAGTTCGAAATTTAAATAAAACCTTTGATAAGTTACCTCCTTGGTTGCCATGTTTCGGAGTAAAAGATCGTTCCACTTTTAAACTACACGACAGATATGAATTTAGTATGTAATTTATTTGGCCGCTAAACCACGACAGATATGGATTTTCATACAACTTTAGAAGGCCGCTGCTCGCATGTATTTGGCCAGTACAGCAATTTCGATTTATCTCGAAGAAGGTTGTCAAAATAATGCTCAAATTTCCAAGCATGTTTGAGAAATAATTATTATTTGTTTAGATTCAAAACCAAATGGAAAGTTACTTGGAATTAACTAGTATTTAGAATCGACAGCAGCTGCTCGCCCTGACGCCTCGCCGCGCACATGGCGCTCATTCGTCATGGGAACACGCTGTAGTCCAATTCTAGCTATATTTTGGCAATCTTTAACAGATCTTGATATATAGTGGAACGTATTATTATATCATTTAGTATGAAGATTGCCTACATTTACTTGTAGCGACATTTTCTTCTAGATCTTGCACTGTTGTCAATCTTGCTCCTGGCCGGAGAGACATTAGTTAGAATATCTTCACTAGTTAGGGTTATTCCACTTGTGGCGGTTTGGCAGTTGAACGGATCTATAACACCTCTGCAACTGAAAACATAATTTCCACGATGCGATCTCTCCACTTCTGCTATGTTTAGAGAAAATGTAGTTTGTGTTCGAGTGGTGTTCGACTTCGCAACAGCAACAGATTCAGTAGGTACAGCGTTCGGGAAGAACAGCTCCGCCAGCGATTGAAACTAAATTAAATATTTACACTCTTTTCGCATCAAAACGAGCATTCGTTTCACTGGAATCTCGGAACTTCCCTTTGATGAAATCGACATAGCGACATCTGGCCGCAGTCCGCAGTGAGTCAGCGCGGAGGAAGTGAAGCCATTCCGCCCACGCGTCCCCGCGGAGCGCTCTACGAATAAATGTCTTTCCTCTTTTAAATTCCATCTCTCAGTTCCAGTGCCAAATCACTATCGGTATTCGGTAGTGGCGTTTTGTTATTTTCGTGTGTCACGTCACGCGCTCGGAAGTGGCCGAGCTCGTGTGCGGCTCTGACTCACTGTACACACTGTACACTGTAACTGTACAGTGTACACTACACTCACTGTTGGCCCCGCCCACTTGCCAATCAATCCTTCCGGGAATGTTTTTCATTTTTTTATCCCAAATCCATTGCCTCATCGGTAAAACTGAGGCCTTTCCAGGTTTTGCAATATCCTTTATTGAAACCTTGCTTAGGAGAAGTACCTACATCAGATTCAGTGGCCTTAACTTCTGTGTGATGTTATTCTAACGTTTAGTATGCCATTGAGCATGGAAACAATCAGAGACTCCGCCTCCTTCCCGTCCACACTGATGATAGATTTACACACTGTTGGTAGGTAGGTGGATACTTACTAGAGCATATTAAAGTGATAGTTTATAATTTTCACCTATAATATTGATTCTCTTTGCTGTATATAGTAACGATTTCTGTACCCTAAACTTTGCTGCGAATGCAAAGTATGTAGTTTGTATGTTTACATCAGCGAGTATCAGCGATTCGATCGACTGCTGCGCACACGCCGTGTTGCGTGAACGAAAAACATCATTAGCGTATTGCTCAAGAGCAAACAAACCGAACGCCGAATGCGCTAATGATTTGGAACAAAACAACTGCGGGTAAAAATAAACCGCCGTCAGCCGCGAGCCGTGGCTCGGAGTGCCGGTGTGACGCTCGGAGCCCGCGGGAGCGCGGCGTGCGGGGGACGTGCGGTGCGAGCTGAGCGCTACAGCTGGAGTGTACCCACTACCCGCGGAAACGAGTGATGGGAGTCATTTTTATTAATATCAATTTTAACTCAGCTTTATGCACTTTGACAGAAACAGAATATGGACGAGGCTCTAGGGGGGGCGCACTTGCACCGTACACCGCCACCGCTAGTCCAAAATCAATAAACATTAGGTACTGTCGCATCCAGGTTCATATAATATAGATAGTTAGCTTTCTATCCCTTTCTCTCGAGTGAATGTAATCATAAGAATAAAAAGATGAACCTATTTTTGTTATCCTAATAGCATCTGGATATGTTAGTACGTCGTGCGGTTATCAGACAAGCCGCCGCGTGATGCGCCTCGCCCCCAGTCCCCACTGCACTCTGCCAGTGTGCGCCGCGCCGTAGGATGCGCGAGTGTTGAGGCACGCGTCGTGCTCCCGCCCGGGACGGCGTCATCTGACAGCGATGCAAATTGCAATACATAATTAATCGTTCGAACAAGTATTTCATTTGGTGTCCTACGTTATTGAGGCCATCGACACATCGGTCCCAACTCCCATGACTGCTCTTCTGCTGTCGCCATACGTTGCTCTCGAAAAAGAGCTTTTCCCTATAGAGCTGCCCATCTACTCCATTTTTTGTTCTTTTGTTTCAATTCCCATCTTATCAGTAGGTACGTTGGACTATAAGTTATGAAACGAAAGCCTGTCCCAGTTCGCATTCTGGATATCAGGAGGGTCCTCGACTGCGAAGTGCGAATTGGGGAGGAGATTGGCACACACACATCATATTATATACTTTTCAAACGAATACAAAATGTTCGTCTGGTGACCTGTTGACTGAAACGGTGTCAATCGACCAATAAATTAATTAAGTATCTACCGATTGATGAGCTCGAAGCTCGAACTAAACTACGATAAACTTTTAACGCCGAATAAAAGGTAATGTCAGTAATAAATAAATACTCATTTATCTGCGTTTATTATTCTAAATTCTAAAATAAGTCAACCTACGTTTCAGTTCCGGAAACTCGGTATTTGAGTTGTATCTAACGAACGAGGTCAACCCTGCCCACCGGAAAATACGATTAAAAAAGTTTCGTGAATAGATTTCGTTAGCAACAATTGCGAATTATTTTTGCTAGCACTTACACAGTCGTGGGATCGTTGGCGGCGATCCATCCAGCGAGGGGTAATGAAGCCGTACATTAGAGCACGAGTGGCGCGAGGACCGGAGGGCCGCGACTAGTGTCGTTACTAGTGCGTGCCGGTACGGTGGGCGCCGTGTTCGGCGAACGGTTGATGTCGAATATAAACACGGAACAGGATCTGTGGAGACACTCCTTGCAGCGAGCGTGCGGTTACTCGCGAGGCGGACTGGAGCACTACGACAGGAAGTGTGACGACTGACAACGCGTGATGCTCAATGCAAGGAAACCGTTCCTCTGTACTGCAGTAGGGTATATAAGCGATGGGTAGACGAATCGAGTTGAGTTTAAGCTGTCATGCCTTTCAAAAAGACAGGTCCACGAAGTGTTTCATGCAGTTTACCCACTCAGCACTAAACCAGTTGGTCTGTGAGTTTGCCTGATGCTATGCTACCAGCTAGGCGTGTGCGGGTTCTCTGGCTGGTTTGAAAATATTTTAACTTACTGAATCTAGCGTCTTTTGATAGTGTCCAGATAATCATAATTCGTAACTCAACATAAGAACCACACTGGCCGAATATGTGTTTTTTAGCCTAGCACTACGTTGATCTAGCGTACCTGGGCCTCTGAATGAAGCTTTATTTTACAAAGAGTAGATTTGTTTCCGCTGGTCGGGGCGAGGGCGGCGCCTGCGCAGATTGTAATGTGGACTGGTAGAGTGGCGAGCGAGCGCGAAAACAAACAATCGTCGATTAACTCGCGTAATGGCTGATGTTTGCTGCTTTGCGCGCGCCGCCGCTGATGGCGCTATTACTATGTGCAATAAACAACGCTCGCGGGACGCGCCGCGGCTTTGTTTGCTCGACGCTGATCAAACGGCGCGTCCCTCGTCGCGTATGGATTAAGGATCTTTGTGCTGTTCTCATCGCAGCGTGCAGTTTAATCAAACTTCGATAGTATAACAAAATCTTTAACCATGTGATTTTCAATATAAAAAATTTCTAAGGGGAACATTTGATCTTAATCTATATATATAAAATTCAAAGTCCTGACTGACTGACTGACTTATATATCAACGTACAGCCTAAACCGCTGGTCCTAGAGACATGAAATTTGGAGAGTGTGTTCTTTGTGAAGACTAGGTATCCACTAAGAAAGGGTTTTTGGAAATTCCACCCCCAAAGGGGTAAAATAGGGGTTTGAAGTTTGTATGAAAGTCCGTCGTTTTTCAAGCTGCTATAGCCATGAAACTTGGTATTTGGGCTTCCAATAATGATGAAATACGGATTTTAAAGTTTTTGAAATTTCTATCCCCAAGGACGTCAAACAGAGAGTTTGTTTGTCCTTCAATCACGCCGCAACAGAGTAACGGATCGACGTGATTTTTTGCATGGGTATATTTGGGTACTTGGCGAGTGATACAGGCTTCTTTTTAGCCCGGAAAATTAAGGTGTGCCTGTGGGAATTAAAAACTTAAGCCACGCGAACGAAGTCGCGGGCGTCCTCTAGTAGAAGCATAATACGCAGCTGCACTTCGGCTGCCCGCTGTGCCAGATCATTCCTTCCACGCACATGCATTTGGTGTACCTACCTATCCAATTCCCTTCAGCGGTATTTTAATTAAACATTGATAATTTGGTGTCATTCATGAAGTGGATCAAAAAATTTCTTAAATTTTTCTAAATGGGGTTACACGCGTCCTCGTTTGCTCGCTGTTAGGTATATTCAAAATTAAAGCATAAATCGTCGATGTGTTTGCTAATTGCTTTTGTAATTTACGTCCACTCCGTGACATATTATAATCGGCGCGATGTCACAGCGCAGGATAAGTTATAGTTGTAGGGCGCGGAGTGCGCGCGCGCCGGCCGCAGTCGGGTAAACATATATAAGTAATGGAGCCCTTTCATCTTCCCGCCGCCACCGACAATGGATCATCGGTTTGTTTTGTTCGCGCTGCGGCTCGGGAGCCACCTTGCAGCATCCACCCGTGACCCAGCCACCAGCCACCAGCCGACCACCCCCAGCCGATACAATAAATATAAGCTGTTGTTGTAACGGCCCCACAGGTCTCTACTCTCTACCAAAACACTGGTAAATCACTGGTACAAGTTCACAATATAGAAAATATGTAGCCCTGTGTAGTCTGATTTTATAATACCTATCGAAACCTACGAAAACCATCACCACCACTATGTGCAAACTTGTATGAAACACCTATAGCAGGCCTAAGTAGAACGGTCGCTTTGCTAATAGATGTATTCAATCTATTTGTGGAACAAAATTGGTTTAATCAATGAAATAAAATGTATTCGTTGCCCAATGTGTTATGTGATCTCGCGTTTGATAGAGGAAGCGGCCTGGATACGGATCAAAGGGTCGCGTCTTCAAAACAGCGACAATCACTCAAAGTGATACTCAATTTTTTATCACTGTAAACATAATAAACCCGTAGATTGTACAATGATCTGGGCTCGTAATATCATTCCGATTTGCAATAGCACTCCAGTAAAGCCTTTCGAGTCCGCGCTGGGTGGCTGCTATAATGTGAAAAGAACAGCGTTTTTGTTCAAGAACAATTTAATACATTCTGTAACAGTTTATTCCAGCAAGCGATCCAGCAACCATACGACTGGAACCATGTAGAGTGTAGACGAACGCCATCCGGCCCGGTTCAACTGAAATAAACTTACTGGAACAATACACTGGAATACCTAATTAAACGGTCCTTAAACAATCTGAACTGCCCGCGTTGCGGCATTAAGGACTGCTACTTTAAATTATGTAATACCTGATGAAATTGTAGAGGCGAAATTACACGTTTGAAAAATTACCCCGTTGCTTGGTTGTTTAATCACCCGTGGGTTTATTATAATACTCCCATTATTCCGCACCCGCCCAATTTGCATAATGATGCGTAATAAAATCTACGATGAATTATACGCCGAGCACGAAGGGGGCTCTGATATACATATTGACAAGTCGATTTGCTGTGGTGCTGGATGTCTTGTGCGGGCCAGAGAAATGAACTAATAAATAACAAAAGAAAATACATCAAATGGATTAGGTGTTGTGCCGACCCCACATAACGTGGGTAAAAGGGCAAGAAGAAGAAGAAGAAGATTACCCTAAACAAAGCAAACGTATTAAACGTTTAACCTAGTAGGGAAAAACATGCAGAAAGCCACCGCTTTCTGCCATACTTAAAAAAAACCGGCCAAGTGCGAGTTGGACTCGCGCACCGAGGGTTCCGTACAAACCTGTACTTAGTAAGTTTTAAATTATTAAAAAAAACTACTTACTTACTAGATCTCGTTCAAACCAATTTTCGGTGGAAGTTTGCATGGTAATGTACATCATATATTTTTTTAGTTTTATCATTCTCTTATTTTAGAAGTTACAGGGGCGGGGACACACATTTTACCACTTTGGAAGTGTCTTTCGCGCAAACTATTCAGTTTAGAAAAAAATAATATTAGAAACCTCAATATCATTTTTGAAGACCTATCCATAGATACCCCACACGTATGGGTTTGATGAAAAAAAAATTTTTGAGTTTCAGTTCTATAGTATGGGGACCCCCAAAATTTATTGTTTTTTTTTCTATTTTTGTGTGAAAATCTTAATGCGGTTCACAGAATACATCTACTTACCAAGTTTCAACAGTATAGTTCTTATAGTTTCGGAAAAAAGTGGCTGTGACATACGGACGGACAGACAGACAGACAGACATACAGACATGACGAATCTATAAGGGTTCCGTTTTTGCCAAATTTGGCTACGGAACTCTTAAAAGGCTTGTTTATAAAAATATGTGTAAAACTTGGAGGAGGCTTGGCCAACATCGAGGAGGCCAACAATGGATGAAAATACCTAAATTCAACCGGTAATCTATACTAATATTATAACTGCGAAACTTTGAAATGTATGGATGGATGTTTGTTACTCGATCACGCCTGAACTGATCTGTAGGGACAGATATACTTAGATTATAGTCTGGAATAACACATAGGCTAACACATGCGGAAAATTCAAGAGGTACCGCGGGAACCGAAAACCGGATCAGAGTCGCGGGCATCAGCTAGTAAAACATAATCTCAGAAGAGGTGTTGTTGTAACTCGTATACTGCGGTAGAGCGCGTGACGGCAGCTAGCTGCTGGCGTGCCGAGTGACGACAGACGAGCGAGGGAGGGTTGCGACCGCCCGCGACGCCGGGGGTGCTGCGTCCGCTGCACGTGCGGCGCGCGTCGCACGTACTCTATACAATGTGTAGTGTGTACCCACTCACTGAGTGCTCATATTGAACAAGACAGAGGGTGCGAGGGCTTTCATTAAAATAACAATGTACAACTTCTTGGAATATTTATCAGATGCGATTTCGTGTTAGCGAAACGGTGAACGATGTAATGCAGTGAAATGATTATACTCGTACAATGTAGAGTGCTTCGAACGAAAACACTTCCCGACCTCTGTATAGCTTCGGCATTTGGCAATACGCAGTATAGATATAGGGTGATGTTGTTATGTATCTACTTGTTACATTGAGCCGATTCCGACAATACGTTTTACTAATAAAGTGGACTCAAAATATTAGCGAGTGAGAAGGTAGGTACGAGTACTAGGTAGGTATATCAGAGAAATGGAAAGATTTTCATTTGTCAATAGTCATGTCTTTAAAGAGAACTCGTAAATCGCAACTCGTAAACTTAACAAATAAAGATTTTAGACCACCACCACTACAGCCCATTAACGTCCCACTGCTGGGCACAGGCCTCCACTCTCGTAGGAGAGAGGGAATTAGAGCTTAGACCCACCACGCTGGTCCAATGCGGGTTGGCGGGCTTTAACGACTATTATCATGTTATAATGATAACAACCGGGACTGACGGCTTAACGTGCTCTCCGAGGCACGGGGGTGAAACACCACCAACTTCCTAACTCCGGGCTAGTACTGAGAATTTCTAATCAGAAAGACCCAACACTTAATTATGGCCCGACCCGGGACTCGAACCTGGGACCTCGTCAGCCGCAGTCGAACATGATAACCACTAGACCACCGAGGTCATGATGCAACCACACGAAGCGCGTGCGTTTATGTGAATAGTGAGTACTACGTAGAGTAGTCAGTAGAGAGTAATGAATGTAAGATTTCGAGTATATCCTCAGATTGCAGGGGATTGAATCGTGCGTGCGTGGGTGGTGGTTGTAGTTTTGTGTGTCAGGCGTATATATAGCCGCGATGAAGTGTTGAAATGTTAATAATGCGAGGCCGGTCGATCCCGCCCCCGCGCCGCCCCCGCGCCGCCCCCGCTCCGCTCCACAGCACTACGGATTAGTGTGTTTATCTGTTTATCGCCTATGATGAATTCAATAAGCGTGTAGCATCTGCTAGGCTAGTGCATCTGAAGACAGAGTAACAAATTCCAAACTGCTGAACCATTTGTATAATACACAACAGGGTCGACAGGGCTGTCGGCTGTCGCTCTGCTGCGGCTCAGCGGCATGCTTGCGCGTCCACCGTGACTCGTGACTCGTGACCGATGTTTGCGTGATAACTATCTGGATGATACTTTTTATGAATTTTCAATACTTACAATACCTACTACACTTTAGACTAGACCTTCAGAATCGACTTCAGAACCCATCTCTGATGATTAGTAAGTAATGGTCCGCGACCTGCGTGTAGGTGCAGCTTGTTTTTTAAACCAAAGTTAGAGAAAAAGGGGAAAAAAACTCAAAATATTTGTTAGTAAAATCGACCACACACGGGTTGAGTTGCATCAAATAGACCGTACATTTTAAAGAAAATAATAAAAGCGTTTGTCCCGCATCACCCCTCGCCACTGGTCGTTCGTTAATATTTAATTTCCAGGGAAATTAAATACTAACGAATATTTAATTTAGTTATTTATTTGGAACAAAGCAGGCTTTGTTCCAAATAAATAACTAGCAATGATGGACTAAGTAGGTAATTGAAGTAAAATTAGTGACGGCGTTGTTTTACAAATAATTAGCTTTGGAATTTTGTCCTCTTCAAGATAATTAACTTTAAACTCCGGTCGCGAATTGAAGAAGTAATTAACATTTATTTACTAAAACAATTAACTAAAGCCGTATCATACTTACAAATCAATATTATTTAAATGCGAAAGTGCGTTTCGCATTTAGAGTTAAAACTGTAGAGTTAAAACGGTTTCTCGTGCTGTATGAGGTCTCGCGTTATCGTGGAGCAATAAGTACCTAATGGTGAAGATCGATTCATGAGTCGGGGCTGTTTCACTGCTAGTTTTGCTATCATTGTTCGGAGTTCGGCACAGTAGACATCTGCCGTTATTGCTTGACCAGATCGGAGAAAGCTATAGTGAATAACACCATGCTGAGACCACCAAACAGTTACCATTACCTTTTTATTGGTAAGCTTTGCTTTAGGACACTGTTACGGCGTTTTTACCTGGGGTCAGCCATTGCATTTTCGCTTACGGTTATTGTAAAGAATCCACTTTTCATCACATGTCACAATTCGATCCAATATTCCTTTATTTCTGTATCGATTCAACAAGGCAAGTGGCAACACAAGTTTCAACACGCGTTTCTTTCTGCAGATCAGTCAAATCATGAGGCACCCATTTTTCATATTTTTTTATTTTATTGATTTGACGCAAATATTGTTGGTAAGGTAACGTTAAACCATGCCGCTAATTCCTGGGTAGTTTGGCTCGGATCGGCTTCCACCATCTCTTTCAATTCATTGTTATTCACCTGTTTGGGCGGTCTTCCACGTGCTTCGTTCTTCAAATCAAAGTTTCCATCACGAAAGCGTTTAAACCAAAATCGCACGGTGCGTTCATTAGCAGTCCCCTCTTCAAACGCAACATTGATATTGCGAGCGGTTTCTGCCGCGTTAGTTCCGCGTCGGAAATCGTATTCAAAAATCACTCGAATTTTTAAAGTATCCATCCACCCATCTTTCTTGTCTAAGCTGAATAAAAAAAACAACTGAAAGTCGATAATCGAATGTTGCACATTTTTTAAAAGAAGAACTACATATAGGTAGTAGGTACCATGTGAAAAAGTTTCACTCAAAAATCTCAAACCATGAAGGTTCTAGGCATGTCAATTCGAAGTAGGTACCTACCTACCTATTACAATAAATTGGCAATTTCATACTTTAACCCCTATTATTATCATTCCTATCTACTTACTTACATGAATTTTAATATAATGTTTATGTGTTTAGGGGGTTTTGCTTGGATCCTGATCTGATGTTCTTATACATTTTCCATGCTTTGGTGCAACCTTTTTTGTGTACCTTTTCCAATTTATATGAAATGATATAAAAATTAAGCCCCATAGTATGTCCGCAATGCTGGAGGATCGGGAGTGAGACCCCCAGTCGGCTAACGATATCGCTGTTGGTGCAGGGACGCGCGGCGCGGGCCCGGCGTTCGCGGCGCGGCAGCAGACGGCGGTGCTGGCGCGCGTCGGTGACGCGGCCGCGCTGCGCTGCCGCGTGCTGCGCCTCGCCGGCAGAGCGGTGAGCGCATCATACTATACGTGACACTACTAGCCGCGCGGCGCGGGCCCGGCGTGCGCGGCGCGGGAGCAGACGGCGGTGCTGGCGCGCGTCGGCGACGCGGCCGCGCTGCGCTGCCGCGTGCTGCGCCTCGCCGGCAGAGCGGTGAGCGCATCATACTATACGTGACACTACTAGCCGCGCGGCGCGGGCCCGGCGTGCGCGGCGCGGCAGCAGACGGCGGTGCTGGCGCGCGTCGGCGACGCGGCCGCGCTGCGCTGCCGCGTGCTGCGCCTCGCCGGCAGAGCGGTGAGCGCATCATACTATACGTGACACTACTAGCCGCGCGGCGCGGGCCCGGCGTGCGCGGCGCGGCAGCAGACGGCGGTGCTGGCGCGCGTCGGCGACGCGGCCGCGCTGCGCTGCCGCGTGCTGCGCCTCGCCGGCAGAGCGGTGAGCGCATCATACTATACGTGACACTACTAGCCGCGCGGCGCGGGCCCGGCGTGCGCGGCGCGGCAGCAGACGGCGGTGCTGGCGCGCGTCGGCGACGCGGCCGCGCTGCGCTGCCGCGTGCTGCGCCTCGCCGGCAGAGCGGTGAGCGCATCATACTATACGTGACACTACTAGCCGCGCGGCGCGGGCCCGGCGTGCGCGGCGCGGCAGCAGACGGCGGTGCTGGCGCGCGTCGGCGACGCGGCCGCGCTGCGCTGCCGCGTGCTGCGCCTCGCCGGCAGAGCGGTGAGCGCATCATACTATACGTGACACTACTAGCCGCGCGGCGCGGGCCCGGCGTGCGCGGCGCGGCAGCAGACGGCGGTGCTGGCGCGCGTCGGCGACGCGGCCGCGCTGCGCTGCCGCGTGCTGCGCCTCGCCGGCAGAGCGGTGAGCGCATCATACTATACGTGACACTACTAGCCGCGCGGCGCGGGCCCGGCGTGCGCGGCGCGGCAGCAGACGGCGGTGCTGGCGCGCGTCGGCGACGCGGCCGCGCTGCGCTGCCGCGTGCTGCGCCTCGCCGGCAGAGCGGTGAGCGCATCATACTATACGTGACACTACTAGCCGCGCGGCGCGGGCCCGGCGTGCGCGGCGCGGCAGCAGACGGCGGTGCTGGCGCGCGTCGGCGACGCGGCCGCGCTGCGCTGCCGCGTGCTGCGCCTCGCCGGCAGAGCGGTGAGCGCATCATACTATACGTGACACTACTAGCCGCGCGGCGCGGGCCCGGCGTGCGCGGCGCGGCAGCAGACGGCGGTGCTGGCGCGCGTCGGCGACGCGGCCGCGCTGCGCTGCCGCGTGCTGCGCCTCGCCGGCAGAGCGGTGAGCGCATCATACTATACGTGACACTACTAGCCGCGCGGCGCGGGCCCGGCGTGCGCGGCGCGGCAGCAGACGGCGGTGCTGGCGCGCGTCGGCGACGCGGCCGCGCTGCGCTGCCGCGTGCTGCGCCTCGCCGGCAGAGCGGTGAGCGCATCATACTATACGTGACACTACTAGCCGCGCGGCGCGGGCCCGGCGTGCGCGGCGCGGCAGCAGACGGCGGTGCTGGCGCGCGTCGGCGACGCGGCCGCGCTGCGCTGCCGCGTGCTGCGCCTCGCCGGCAGAGCGGTGAGCGCATCATACTATACGTGACACTACTAGCCGCGCGGCGCGGGCCCGGCGTGCGCGGCGCGGCAGCAGACGGCGGTGCTGGCGCGCGTCGGCGACGCGGCCGCGCTGCGCTGCCGCGTGCTGCGCCTCGCCGGCAGAGCGGTGAGCGCATCATACTATACGTGACACTACTAGCCGCGCGGCGCGGGCCCGGCGTGCGCGGCGCGGCAGCAGACGGCGGTGCTGGCGCGCGTCGGCGACGCGGCCGCGCTGCGCTGCCGCGTGCTGCGCCTCGCCGGCAGAGCGGTGAGCGCATCATACTATACGTGACACTACTAGCCGCGCGGCGCGGGCCCGGCGTGCGCGGCGCGGCAGCAGACGGCGGTGCTGGCGCGCGTCGGCGACGCGGCCGCGCTGCGCTGCCGCGTGCTGCGCCTCGCCGGCAGAGCGGTGAGCGCATCATACTATACGTGACACTACTAGCCGCGCGGCGCGGGCCCGGCGTGCGCGGCGCGGCAGCAGACGGCGGTGCTGGCGCGCGTCGGCGACGCGGCCGCGCTGCGCTGCCGCGTGCTGCGCCTCGCCGGCAGAGCGGTGAGCGCATCATACTATACGTGACACTACTAGCCGCGCGGCGCGGGCCCGGCGTGCGCGGCGCGGCAGCAGACGGCGGTGCTGGCGCGCGTCGGCGACGCGGCCGCGCTGCGCTGCCGCGTGCTGCGCCTCGCCGGCAGAGCGGTGAGCGCATCATACTATACGTGACACTACTAGCCGCGCGGCGCGGGCCCGGCGTGCGCGGCGCGGCAGCAGACGGCGGTGCTGGCGATGTTCACTGTTGCATCTCGCAATTGGAGTGAGATGGTCAGACTCTCACCCGAATATAACAAGTTGTATATGTCCCGCATCCGCAGCGTCGTTCACTCAAACGAATGGAGCAATTAATCGAGATCACTTTGTAAATGTTTGCTTGCAATTTCGGGTGTCGCGCGCCGACGACGACCGCGCTCTATATATAGAGGGCATATGAGTGGTGTAGAATGCGCAGCGTTAGGTGCATACTACAGGGTGATGTGCGGAACACGCGGTCCTGCGATGCGCGCGCGATGAACGCTAAATATAATCAATGCCAATGTCACGCGGCGGCCGCCACGTGCGCGGCGCGTCCGCGTCGGACATATCCGCCCGCTTGCTCTTCCACTGAGTCACTTCCACCTTCCACCCTCCTCGACTCCTCGCCGCCTCCGCGGTGTTGCTAATTGCTAACTGATTGTGAGTCACGCGCCCTCACATTAACTAATCGGTCGCCTGTAGGCTTAGCATGCGCCCAACGAGATATCTCGCGACGAGAGAGAGAGATGTTGTCGTTGCACTAACTAACATGCACAAAATCCGGTATATTACGAGAAAAAAATAGTCGGCATGTAAGGGTTCCTAGAGAAAAATACCACAAATATTATTTTTCTCTACTTTTGACGTAACAAGCCAATCATTATGTGTAACCATGTTATAGTTTCGGTAGACAAATAGAGATAACGGGTAGAAATAATTTTACTCGTTGTGCGCATGCTAGCATTGCTAGCCCTGTATTGGTTGGCGATAGTAACGAGCAACGGCCGAAATCACTAACCAATTTCTGTAATTTGTCGGCAATTCACATAGCGACGTGGTTGTGTGTCAATAAATACTACAATAATTATTTCATTAACAAAGAACAAAGCAGCCAAATCACTTATCGGCAGATTTAATATACAATAGATGGCTATTTGCTATTGAGGGCTATGAGAAAAAGCGTCCCCACTCACTAATAGATTTGAAACATATTTCACTCGAAGCGTCCAGTAGATGAGATCATTTTAAATAGGTACCTTCTACTCGTACAGCGACATTTTCTTCAAATCCGTGGGAATTCTTACCTCGAATTTTTAACCTATTTTTCAATAAATAGGTATATTTTCTTAGTGTGTACCTACTGTGTATTAAAGAGGAACATCTATCTATATAAATATAAACAATGTTTGTCCTCTATGCGTTCCGAAACCATTGATCAGATTGTGATGAAAGTTTGGTAGGGTGATCTGAAAACGCCCGCGAGGGTTCCTTGCCTAAAAAATCTATTGGCATTGCATCGCATGCCGGGTACAGCTAGTAAACTCAACGTCCATACAAAATTATAATAATTATATTGTGTACATTTCGATTGTGAATCTACGTAGTTACGTACCTACGTATCTATATATACTTATAATAAAACTGTAACAGGTCCAATTCTGTACATTGAAGATATTTTGAAAATTTTTTTTGGAGAACACTCATTATTCGATACTTCAGTATCGAATTCAGAGAATCAGAGTTGGCTTCAGCCAAATCTGTAATTTTTTTCTTTTTGTCTGTCTGTCTGTCTGTCTGTCTGTATCTTGGCCGCGCATCACGCCGAAACTACTGAATGAATTCAAACGAAACTTGGCACGATTTGAGCCCATACTACGAGGTAGGGCATAGGATACTTTTTATCCCGAAATTCTACCCCTGAAGGGGTGAAATAGGGGTTGAAAGTTTGTATGAAAGTCCTTAATTTCTCAAGTTACAGCCATGAAACTTGATATATGAGCTGCGGGTTGAAAATGAAAACATTTGTGTTTCACAGTTTTTCAAAATTCCACCCCCGAAGGGGTGAAATAGGGGTTGAGAGTTTGTATGAAAATCCTTAATTTCTCAAGTTATAGCCATGAAACTTGATATATGAGTTGCGGGTTGAAAATGAAAACATTTGTGTTTCACAGTTTTTCAAAATTCCACCCCCGAAGGGGTGAAATAGGGGTTGAGAGTTTGTATGGAAGTCCTGAATTTCTCAAGTTATAGCCATGAAAATTGATATATGAGCTGCGGGTTGAAAATGAAAACATGTGTTTCACAGTTATTCAAAATTCCACCCCCGAAGGGGTGAAATAGGGGTTGAGAGTTGGTATGAAAATCCTTAATTTCTCAAGTTATAGCCATGAAACAGCATTTGGGCTTTCGTTAAAATATGAAGAAGTACGTGTTTCACCATTATAGGATTATTCCGTGGGATAGTAATATAGGCTACTTTTTATCCTGGAAAATTAACTGAAAAACTTATTCCACGCGGACGAAGTCGCGGGCATCAGCTATAAAGAATATACATACATACATACCTACATACATAGGCTACTTTTCATCCCGGAAAATTAATGAGTTCCCGCGGGAATCGAAAAAACTTAGTCCACGCGGACGAAGTCGCGGGCATCAGCTAGTAATAAAATATAATAATAGTTCCGAAAATTACTACCAAACATTTTTTACATTCAAGTTTTCAACTCGAATGCTGGATTGGCAAAAGCCACAAATACTTCGAAGGTGGCTTGTTTTGTGCCGAGCTTTTTGCCGTGAGCGTGCGTGTGGGTTTTATCTAAGGGAATGATTTACTATCTCTACATTAGTATCTGACGGCGCGAAACGTGAATTACCAATTAAACGAGCATCAGGCGGCACGAAGACATCATAACACGCACATCGTGAGCTAATCCGCGGGCGAGCCCGGCCGGCCGGCGCGTGCGGCGGCAGTAAGGCGCCCCTCACACGCTCAGTTAACACTTGCATCAGTCGACCTCGGTCACTTTAATGACCGAGCCACTTGGTTTGGTTTGGTCACTTAGCAAAACAATACCATTGGTACCCGTTTAGTGGTCTATACATATACCTAAGTTTGTAAAACATATCCGAAAACCTGCCCAGAAATAATAAAAAGCGCATTAAAATAAGGGTAGGGTTTTTCAGAATAATGCATGTAGGTAAGCACTGGCACAAATTAATGACCGTGTTGTAACGGATTACCACCAGCGCGCTTTCAGCACCGCGCACATTTAGAAATAATAAAGTGGGAAAACTTCTAACCTCGCAGTCTAATACTTAATTCAGTAATATTTCCTTAGTCAGTGGTAATACTGCATGTATTAAAATAAAATAACCAGTGAAACCTACGTGGCTATCAGATGATTAACGCAATTGACGTAGGGCATGCGTAGGGCCTGTCGTCTAAACTGTAATAGATCATCGTTCATCCTTGCATAAATCTGCTCTGAAATTAAAAAAATCCAAATTCCGAGCATACGTTACCAACAATTTGCAACCTGAGGACACTGACGCTCTGTAAACAATCACGTATTGAACGCGAGCCAACTGAGCGTGTGCGCGCAAGCCGTGCGCGCTGGCCGCGGCTTCCGGGCGCGCGCGTGGCGCTATATCGGGCGCGGAGTCGACGACCGGTCGCTGCGGCCTGCGGGCACGCGCGCCGCTCGCAGCGCGTGACGTCGACGGAGGATTCGCCAACATTTCCGCGACACATGCCAGATAGCGCTGCGCACTTCACCGCGCACATCCACCAATAGTTCTCGATCAGTCGACGGATCTATACTATAGTAAATTATGGGCTTACGTCTCGAGCGGTTGACGCGTTGCTGATAGCAACAAAAGTGCCGGCCGGTGGGGACTGGGAACGGCTGCTAAATATGCTCATAGCACTTGGATTCGACATAGGGAGCGTACTATTATATAGGGATTTGAGTATATTATATAAATGATCATTGGATATGAGCGACACATTACCTACAGAGTAGGAAAGAAGACTGAAACAACAACCAGAGATCACCCGAATCAATAATAGTGAATTAATTCATAAATTACAAGGTGGTAGAGTCTTACCAACTTTTCTTGGCACAAATTGTCCTACGAGTAGGTACATGAAATAAATAAATCATTTCATTTCATTACAATGCCTTTCAAACTTAAACTCAAATTATCTTTATTCAAAATAAGGTAAGTACCTACAAAGTACACCTTCTGATCGTCATATTTTATGTTTACAAAGAATAATAGTTGATGGTGATAATTAACAAAGCTACTGAGAAGCTCAAGAAGAAAATAATTTCGAGCTCTTCTCAGTTAAAATGTGGTTAAAATGCACGGTTGACGGTGTCACAAACCATATATTATGTACTTAAAATTTGCAAACTAAAGAACCGCATAGTAGTCAATATCATTTATAATATGATGAACTTTGTTTAGACTTTAGTTTGTGCGGAGCGCGGACGGTGGATCGAAAAATAATCCTGTCGATTACAAGTTGATGTTTCAGAATGCGAGACCTTATTAGGGTTACCGTTCCAGATGATTCCCGGAAATCCTAAATGCGTACCAAATGGAGCGCGCACGCGTGTCCCCGCGGTGACGTCACGGCACGGCACGCGCACCGCGCCGTCCCCGCGGTGACGTCACGGCACGGCACGCAGTGCGTAGTGACCCGAGCGGCGCGGGTATTTTGATCGTTTAGTGCGGACTCTACTTCGCCAGGAAGGCTGATTCAGTATTAGGTGGGTGTAGGGCTCTCCACTGATGACGACAGTGAAGATCTGGCCGCATGCCTTAGGGCCTTTCACTAGATATTAAAAATAAAATTAATTGCTGTCCTATTCTTACGCCTTCATAATATTTATTAGCAATCAACGTGACGACATAATAATTGCTAATAATTATTTATAGTTTGTAAGTTTATCATGTCTTTGAGAGGTGATATCTAGTGAAAGGCCCGATGAATAGCGTCAGTTTTAATACCTTTACATAGGTACTGCGCATACTTTAATACTGTACAAGTATCAGCCTTCCTAGATATGGTTCATTTTTGGTAACCATAAGCCGTCTTTGTGCGGCCATATCTAGTGAAAGGAACTAAAATATGTGTGTGTCCGCAGGTGTCGTGGGTGCGCTCCAGCGACTTGCAGATCCTGTCGCACGCGGGCGCCGTGTTCACGGCGGACGCGCGCGTGTCCTGCGCGGAAGCGCCCGACGCGGGGGACGCGGCGGACGCGGCGGACGCGCCGGCGCGCGTGACGTCGCGCGACGGCGGCGCGGGCGCGACCGTGCACACGCTGCGAATCGAGCGCGTGCGCGCGAGCGACGCGGGCCGCTACGAGTGCCAGCTCAACACGGAGCCCAAGATGAGCCTGCTCTTCAACCTCACCGTTGTTGGTGCGTGTGTGCGCTGAATGAGAACGCTCATTCCTCTAACCTGAGCTGCGTCCGGAAGTGTTTCTGTTTATTTATTCTGCATTCATGTCTAAACGCAGCAACAGATTGGCTAACAATTTTTTTGTTAACCTGAAGTAAACATTAACGGTTAATATTTATCTCTAAAAGTTAAAGACATTTCAAAGAATTCAACGTTACATTAAGGTTATTGTAGCAGTCGATACTGCTGTTGATGGTTAGTTTGTAATTGAAAACCCTAACCTGAAAGGCTCTTAAAGAGGAATTACCGTGGTGACCACAATAATGAGCTCGTAACCCGTTCGCGGCGGCAGAGTCGTCGCTGCCGGTGGTCGCGGTGCGCGCGCTCGGGCCGGCGGACGGCGTGGTGCGCGGCGCGGCGGGCGGCGCGGCGCAGCTGGCGTGCGAGGCGCGCTACACCACGCGCCACGCGCCCGCGCTGCTGGCCGCGCTGCCCGCGCTGCGCGTGCGCTGGACGCACGACGGCGACGCGCTCGACCCGCAGGTATGTACGCCCGACGGGGTCCAGTGCGAGTCAGACTCGCGCGCAAAGGGTTCCATACTGCCTCCTCTCTCTCTGCGTCGTAACCTCATTACTGAGGTGGTGACTCCTTTCCATTAGGTAATTAATTTACGTTTGTTCGATTATATAATAAAAGTGTGTGTTTGTCGCGCAGAGTTCGCGCGGCGGCGTCTCGCTGGACACGGAGCGCTGGGCGGGCCGCGTGGTGTCGCGCCTCACTCTGGCGCAGCTGCGCGCCACGGACGCGGGCCGGTACGTGTGCAGCGCGGCGCCGGAGGGAGCGGGAGGGGGGGCGCGCGCCAGCCTCGTGCTGCAGCTGCAGCCCGGCACAGGTGAGGACGTAATATAAAGAAAAAAAGACGTGTTATGGTTACCAAAAATGAACCATAACTAGGAAGGCTGATTCTTGTACAGTATTAAAGTATGCGCAGTACCTATGTAAACAGTATAAAAACTGTTGCTATTCATCGGGCCGTTCACTAAATATCATCTCTCAAAGACGTAATAAACTTACAAACTATAAATAACTAGTGGTTCGCCCCGAACTGAGACCTCGCGGTATCCATAAACTTACAGAGCGCCATCTTTGTGAAGATCTGTTAAAAATAGTGAAGCTCATTAAAAATTAAATAATTTCGTTTCCTTAGAATATTTATCTAATTTTAGTATTTGTTGTTCAAGTACAGGATATAATTCAAATAAGTGATCAAGTTTCAGGCTCAGCCTTTTCTTTTTAAGAACAAACGAATAAACTTGTACAGAGCGCCATCTATTGACATAATTGTGAAGTTTGTTAAAAATAGTGAAGCTCATTAAAAATTAAATAATTTCGTTTTCTTATAATATTTATCTAATTTTAGTATTTGTTGTTCAAGTACAGGATATAATTCAAATAATTAATCAAGTTTCAGGCTCAGCCTTTCAGAAAATTGGGAGTTCTGAGGTCATCTTTAGACGTCAGAAAATCTCCACTTTGAAAGCCTCCCATTTCGTCAATTTTAGGGGAAAAATTAAAAAAAAAATATTTTTGGACTCTGTTCCTCATTATCTTTAAAATGATATACCGCAACCCTATGTAACGCTATAAAAAATATTTTACTCCGCATTCGCTTCTATGAGAGCCCCCCTGAAATAAAGATTTTTATAACTTTTTAAGCCATATTCGGCGGGAGGCCATTGGTTTACACATTATATTTAAATTTGAAGTAATTACATTCAGTAATTCAGAAGTTATAAGGCTCTGACAGACGGACAGACGGACGGACGGACGGACGGACGGACGGACGGACGGACGGACAAGTGCCAATTCACTCAAGTAGACTCAGAGACCTTCGCTTCGCTCGGTCAATTATCACCAATTATTAAATCGTATATAATATGACGTATCGTCACGTTGATTGAGTTGATTGAGTTGTATAAGAATCAGCCTTCTTAGTTATGGTTCATTTTTGGTAACTATAACACGTCTTTGAGCGGCCATATCTAGTGAAAGGCCCATCCGCATGCGGGCTGACTGGCAGATTTCTCACCAGTGGAGAGCCTAAGACCCACCAAATACTAAATCGTCCTTTCTAGCGATACTTATCAAAATGTTCCACAATGATAATGATCTGATAACGTGCCTATGTCAATAAATTAAAGTTGATTTGATAGTCATGATGATAAGTGTTAATATATTATACGGCTTGTACATTGTAGCTGAAATGTCAGCTATTCGGCTGAGGCATAAATATTAATAACCTCGTAGGAATACTATGTAGGTAGTAGGTACACTCGCCGCGAAGGTATCTCGACAATAATTGCATTATATTTCTGGTATAGTTTTTGTAAACAATGGCGTAGTAGGTGATTTCATGACTTTACTATTTCCGACAGCTCCGGTGAATTGCCAAGAATTTGGTTTTGGTCGCTATCTTTATTAATGAAATGAAGATAATCGTCCTATTGGCCGAAGTGACGTCACACGATTGAGTTGTGTCGTTTTTTTTCACTTTTATAACTGTTATGATATTTAATGAATGAAACATTTGAAACAGGCGAGCGCCTTTTGATTCACGAAGCCGGCGCCGAACGCGCAAGTGGATCGGGCTCATTATAAAAAGTGTAAAACCTTCAACAGTCCTAAATTTTCTGTAATTAAAGTATAGTTAGTTAGTGAATAGTGAGTAGGGTTTGACTCGTTAATGTTATATTTGCAGATGCGGAGATGGATGCCATGCAGCGCGACCAGGCCGCGGCGCGCGTCGGTGCGGCACGAGCCGGTGCGGCACGAGCCAGTGCGGCACCGGCCGTCTGCCTCGCGCTGCTGCTGCCGCTCGCGCTCACGTGACGCGCCGCCGCCGCGTGACGCACTCGTGTGAGCACACCGACAGATCCCGCTGCTAAAGTTCAACGATTCTCAACAAACGTTTGTCGACGTTTACATCGATATTGCTGTACGATGTAATTCTATGGATTCCGTCGTAGTAAGACAAGTGGCTTCGTGTGAAGGAGGACCTTAATGACGAATTCTTATAAGTATGTGTCGTGACAAGCGTGTAACGACACCTTCGACTCGGTATTGGAAGCTGTTCTACGGACACAGTTAACAAACTAAAGACAGGATATCTGTGTAAATCTTTGTTCTGTGAAACGAACTATAGTGATGATAAAACACGTGACAGCACAACTAGTGATAGTGCGGCCGATAGTGTCTGCGGCACGTGACGATAAGCATTGTAAATATTGTGAATAGCTATTTATAACCTGTAAATAAATGTCGACGAATCACGGAGCCGTGTACGAGTACTTTTAGTTCAACACTTGACATCAGTCTTCTCGGTACAAGGATTGTATTGCTATAAAATTTGTATTTTATAATTGGACTTATTGAAAATGACAGTCTGGAACAATACGTTGTTGGGACTGACAAGTGATAGATAACATGGAACACAGATACCTAACATATATGTATCGAACATTTTCATGGAAAAGTCGGTCATGCACGTTTCCTTCGGCGTTATATCAAGTGAAAAGGTATGCGGGCCTCAGGTTCGAACCCCCGACCGCACACGAAGTCGATCGGCGGAACCGCTTGGCCAGCGCCGCTCACCACCACTACAGCCCATTAGCGTCCCACTGCTGGGCACAGACCTCCACTCGCATAGGAGAAAGGGAATTAGAGCTTAGATCCACCACGCTGCTCCAATGCGGGTTTTGGGCTTTGACGACTATTATCATGTTAATGATAATAACCGGGACCGATGGCTCTACGTGCTCTCCGAGGCACGGGGGTGAAACACTGCCAATTTCCAACTCCGGGATGGTACCTACTGAGAATTTCTAGTCAGAAAAACACAACACTTAATTATGGCCCGACCCGGTACTCGAACCCGGGACCTCGGCGGCCGCAGTCGAATATGCTAACCAGCGAGGCAGCCGCTCATGCGTTAACTCTAAAATCCAAACAAGCGATCAATAATGTGTATTTACTATTCGCTATTATCTAGCGAGCGGCAGTGGCTGTTCACTGCCGGCCGCTTCAGCGCGAGCGCGCTATTAATAGCGCGTCGGTATTCTGATGGCTGCTATTCCGAGTGTGGAGCTAAAAGCGGCCTCAACCCGACATACTCGTACGTACCTACAGACAGGTACAACGTAACAATACATAGCTACACTCATATTATAACTGCGAAAGTTTGGATGTTTGTTACTAAATCTGTTAGTCTGGAATAACTATATAGGCTACTTTTTATCCCGAAAAATTAAAGAGTTCCCGTGGGAACCATAAAACCCCAATCTACGCGGACGAAATCGCGGGCATCAGGTAGTATGTCTTTATAGAGAGACAAGCCAACCGTTATAAGATAATAAAGTAAAAATTATAATAGCTCAGCGAGTTGGCACGCTTGGCAGCGGGCAGTGGGCAGCGGGCAGTGGGCAGCGGGCAGGGGGCAGTGGGCAGGCCGACGCGGGTCGCGGGCGCGGCGCGTGCCAGCGGGACGCGAAAGAGGAATAGATACTTAGCGAATTTTAAAATAGAACTAATATATCGCACGTGTCATGTGACGACAACATTCCGGCCAAGTTCGTTATTTTATGCGAAATTTCGTAAATAAATCTTGGCGTCTTCCGTCACAACAACGAGTACCTAGCCCCTAGCCCGTAGGCAGTAGGCAGTAGGCACCTCTATGCATCCATCAGCCACATAGTAACTAAGCATCGCAGCCTTATGGCAGCCCACTGGTCGGAAAAAAATATGAGAAATTTATGAGTACCTAAGTTGTCATTATGCATACGAAAACCAAAATTGTCGATTCACACTGACTCTGCATTACAATGTAATTTGTAATGATTACCTACTAACTAGTTATATATCTATAGATAGATAGATAGATAGATAAATTCTTTATTGCCACACATAAATTAAAGACAAAACTTAATTATAAACAAAATACAGAAAACAACACGTGCGCAAGGGCGGTCTTATCACTAAAAGTGATCTCCTCCAGACAACCCATTTCATAAGAAAAATTAAAAAGAAGCGGGAAAGTGCAACAATAAACATGCAATAATTATATACTACTTAAACTATACATACTAATAATACATAAATAACTAAATTAATAAATATAAACACAAATACAAAATATATAGCAGTACATAAACTTACATTCAAAAAAAAAATACTTAAATATTATATAGCATATTAGAAAGAAATATTCCTTTACACGACTCTTAAATATATTTAAAGACTTTGCCTGCCTAATATCGCTCGGCAATCTATTCCAAAGCAGTACAGCCTTAACTGTGAAAGAATTACTGCACTTTAGTGCTATAGTGAGCAAACGTGCGAATTTTAAGTACCTACCTAATGGCCGCCCATTAACCGCCAATTTTGCCGGCTTTTGAGGAAACTGGTTATCCTGTTTCCTTTAATGTAGTTTTGGAAAAATAAATTGTGTGGCGTGCATACTCCTAATTTCAAATGTTCGAAATTCGAGGCATGCGCAGAACAATCGTGCAGAAAAGGAGTTACTTACCATTATTTTTTTTATTTTTTTATAGTGTACCAGCTATTTTGGACTGCAATCTTACCTGGTAACTGACGATGAAAAATATAAAATTGCCTAGCTGAAAATCGAACCCGGGATCTCCCACTTACCATTGTAGGTATCCTATATATACTCTGATTTTTAATTGAGTGGAATTCTGACGTTTGTGACGTTCAGTTGACACAAACATTTTTTACGCCTTTTTTATTTCAAGACTCGGGTTTTTTAAGGTTAAAAATTACTGTATGAATCAAATTGATCACATGCACCTATTACAAGAAATAAATAGTTTATCATTTGTCACAAGCAAAATCCAAATAAGTACTTATGAATTAATAACTTTGCTAAGAAAGGATAAAAGATAAAATAAAGAAACAACAACCAATAATAATAAACTTTATCCATACTTACTTATTAGTAACTAATACACATAATAGTAGTACAAACTAGATTCCGCGTGGATTAAGGATTTTTGATTTCCACGGGAACTTCTTAATTTTCCGGGATAGCGCCTATGTCCTTCCCCGGGATACAACCTACCTCTATACTAAATTTCGTCAAAATCGGTTGAAAAGATGGGCCGGAAAACCGTAGCAGACAGATAGACAGCCACACTTTCGCATTGATAATATTAGTATGGAAGTATGGATCCTTTTTGAAGGCAATGAACAAAACTTATTCCACGCGGACGAAGCCGCGAGCATCAGCTAGTTAATAATTAAGTATTGTAGGGTAGAAGTAAAAGAAACGCCAATGACAGTAACTTGTATGTATTGTACGGCTATCGATCTCCTAGACCTAGCTTATAATAAGTAACGGAATCTAGCTAAAGCCTAGGTTCCCTAGATTTAGACGTGAGAATCGATTGCAGCGACTTCTGATAGTACGGTCGCTAACTAGCGAATGGAGTTAATATCTTCGTCGCGCTCGGGCTTATATAGGGCTCCGCCGCTTTGTTCTTCGCAGAGACACGTTGGTCGAAGCGCTCCGAGCGAGAAGTTTAGTCGATGTGTAAGCAGGAAAGTATTCGAGGCCGAGCCGCGCGTGCAATGCTTGTTACAGTATTAAATAAAATCATCATGATCATCGTTGTCGTCGTCATCCTCATCATCCTCGTCATCCACAGACACTGTCAATCAAGTGGGTAATACGACATATTCTTTAATTACATGTTCTATGCACTCTAGCCATTTGTTTGAGGTGACGTTAGCTCCCTGAACCAAAAGCTCTTTCACTTCAACCATTTTGTTTTTTGCAACATCCAAATTGCAATCCAAGTTTGAGCCCAAATCAACTCAATTGGATTGAGCTCGTGCAATAGTAAGGGGGCGATTGGAGTACCTACCTACAGTAATCCCTTGTTCTGCTGCCAACTCGTCCACGACATTTCTATTACATTTATGCTTTTCTTTGCTAGTTATGCCCAATAAATTTATCCACTTAAATTTATTTATCCACCTTAGGCTGCATCACCACTTGCAACCAAGTCAGAATGCAG
Organism: Erebia ligea; assembly: GCA_917051295.2. Classification (NCBI taxonomy): domain Eukaryota; kingdom Metazoa; phylum Arthropoda; class Insecta; order Lepidoptera; family Nymphalidae; genus Erebia; species Erebia ligea. The sequence continues at coordinate 17,466,892 of OU785235.1, read as the reverse complement.
CCAAGCGCTAGCCTATATATTTAAAAAAAAAATTACTTTCAACTACAAATTGACTCAAAACATAATGAACATAAAAGTGTCGAAAATAATAATTTCAAATTTTCAGTTCAAAAGGTTTGTTACTCATGCGTGGTGTGACCAGTTGTTTTGCTTTTTTCTCCCACATTAATTGTTTCAATATTGATATTTAATAACATTTCACAGATCAGCCTGGCAAACGAAAGGGGGAATAGCTTTTTCACTAAAAACATAATTGTGTTTGTCAGTCCAACGCATGACTGGAGTTTACTCTTTACGAAAGATTATCTATACTAATATTATAAATGCGAAAGTTTGGATGGATGGATGTTTGTTACTCAATCACGCCAGAATGGCTGAACGGATCTGAATGAAATTTGGCACAGAGATAGATTATTGTCTGGAATAACACACTTTTTATCCTGGAAAATTAAAGAGTTCCCGCGGGAACCATAAAACCTCAATCCACGCGCACGAAGTCACGGGCATCAGCTAGTAAAATATATAAATTAGTAAAGGAGGGTAAATGAACGCATTTTTTATATTGCTGAAATCATACTTGATACATTTATTTATATAATTTATATATATTCATCAAAATATATTACATAGTCATGGAAACATAAACAAGTGTTACCATGGAAACATAAAGTCAATAACGTGACGGAGAAAATTTGATTTTACTTCCCATTTTTCATATCCCGGGCTTATATATGAAAATCGATTCTAAAGGAGGTAAACTCCAAAAAAAAAAGTTTTTTCTAGGCGTCTGTCGGCCGTCATCATAACAACCGGCTGGAAAAAGAATGATATTCAAGCATGGTTAACGTCAAAGAATTTAAATTATGATGAAACTATGTTGAAGGTAAACTTATTGGACATAGTTAGCAAAGAAATGCATAAATATAATAAATATGTTGTGGACTAGATGGCAGCGGAACGAGGGATCACTGTGCTCCGATTACCCCCTTACCATTGAGAGCTCAATCCGATTGAGTTGGCTTGGGCTCAAGCCAAGGTGCATGTGGCAAAAAACAATAAAACTTATAAAATGGTGGAAGTGAAAGAGCTTTTGGTCGAGGGAGTGAACAATGTCACCCCAAACAAATGGCAAGAGTGCATAGCACATGTTATTAAAAAAGAGGACAAACTATGCCGTTTTGACCATTTGATTGACAGTGTCTGTGATACTTTCATTATAAATGTCAGTGACGATGACGAGGATGATGATAATTTTAATAATTCATTATTTACAAAATGTTTACTGTTATTAGTTGTTGGGTTTTTCTTTATCCTTTCATAGCAAAATTGTTCTTTCTAATTACTTTATGACTCTTTCAGTCTTCAGTCGGTAATAAGTGTTTAATTTCTACTAATGCATGTAATTACATGTGTGCACAATATTATGTAAGTATGCAAATATAAAATATTTGTAACGTTTGTCACTTGAAATTAAAATAGTGCTCTAATAAGTAATTAACAATTTAATGTAAACTAACACTGTTAAAGATTTAATCTTTAGGATCCATTAGCATTACTTATATTTTATTAGAATTTGTTACCCTTTTTTTGGGGAAAATGTTTTAACCAAGAAACGTCAAGAAACGTCAGAATTCCACGCAATTAAAAATCCGAGTTTAGGTAGGTATCCCTATACGAATAATATATTGGTAATAATGGAATATGTTGATGGTAAGTTCCTTTGGTAGTGCGCCGTCGCCCGTCATGCCTGGGCATGGTGGCGTGAGGGCGTGAGGGCGTGAGGGCGTGTCCACTGGCAAGAGGAACTTATTTGGGAGAAGCCTTTATTTATGTGAGAGGCGCAGCCCTCTCGTCCGCCCGCTGCATTCAGAGAGGCGCTGCAGAAAGTTGGAGGTCTCTGCAAAGACACGACCTCCGCGGCGCAGTGTGTAGCGCTGTTGTCTTAACGTGCGGAGGTCCCGGGTTCGATCCCCGGCAGGGTCGATTTGGGAATTTATAATTTCTGAATTTTCCCTGGTCTGGCCTGGTGGGAGGCTTCCGCCGTAGCTAGTACCACCCTACCGGCAAAGACGTGCCGCCAAGCGATTTAGCGTTCCGGTACGATGCCGTGTAGAAACCGAATAGGGGTATGGGTTTAATACAAATGCCATGCCCCTAACATGTTAGCCCGCTACCATCTTAGACTGCATCATCACTTACCATCAGGTGAGATCGCAGTCAAGGGCTAACTTGTAGTGGATGAAAAAAAACCACTACCTCGACAGCTCCACCGCAATGCTTTGTGGTCATCTTGCGTACCTTCTGATCATAATATTGTTTTATCTTCCATCTGAAAACATGCTTAGGTACTAAGTACCTATAAACATTTATTTGGCTCTATGTTATGCTACCTTACTCACAGTAGGTACCTACTTCCTAACAAAAGGTAAAACTTATAAAAATGTGCAAAAAATGAACCCATAATAGATACTTAGGTATTTCAATTAACAAAGAGAGCTTGATAATATTATAATCATTATCATTTGACAAAAGAATCGCTTGCTTTAATAACAACGCGCTATCAATAACTACTTAGTCCGTCCTATACCTTGTTACCGGAGCTGGTCTTTTGGTGCGACACCTAATATACGCCTCTCTACGTCTATTGCATACTTAGGTAACAAATATCGCGAGCCAAAAGCTTTACTACTTTTATTTTCACCTCTATTCAAAAAAATTCAAAATTCAAATGTTTTTTATTCAAATAAGCTTTTACAAGCGCTTTTGAATCGTTATAATATGAATCTACCGCTGGTTCGGAATGCTATTCCTACCGAGAAGAGCCAGCAAGAAACTCGGTGGTTGCTCTTTTCCATCAAAACTTACAATCATCATAATGATACAAGTAACTGCAGTCCCACGCATAGCTGGAGCGAATCAAATCCACGCTTTTTTTTATCATTTACGTAATCTTCGATTGTATAGTAAGCTTTTTTCACGAGCATACAATATTCAATACACGCCAAGACTGGCAGACAGAGGCAGCCCCATTTCCGACGGTGGCACCCGTTCACGAGCATGACGCATGATCCAGCCATTGCTTCGCTCAACCATATTTGAGGGAACGTAACAACCCGCACCACACGACACCACCACAGAAACGTTAAAGAGTGTGACATACCCGACTACCCATATCAAGGCATAGAATTGAATACTGTTTAAGGGTGCAAATCGCCACCTATCGGCAATAATAATATTAAAGTTTGTATGTGTGTATGTTTGTTACTCCTTCACGCGGCAACTACTGAACCGATTTGGCTGTAGATTTTGAATGGATGTAGATTATACCCTAGATTAACACATAGGCTACTCTTTATCGTGGAAAAATCCATGGATCATTAACTTTACACAATTTGTGAAAACCAAAATTCACGCGAGCGGAGCCGCGGGCAACAGCTAGTCGGAAAAAATTGTAAAAAAATATTGATCTTTATGTTTTAGTTTATCGTTTAAATGAATATATTATCATAGAAATGCTCTTTTGTCATTTACGTAATCTTCCACAGTATAATAAGCTTTTTTCAAAAGCATACTTTTAATGGATTTCTTAAACTTGTGTAAAGGCAAGTTTAAAATAGATTGTGGAATTTTGTTATAAAATAGAATGCTCATTCCCACGAACGACCTTCGGACTTTTTTGAGGCGGAGCGATGGAGTCACGAGCTTATGGCAGTTTCTAGTTGGCCTATCGTGCAGATCGCAAATTCTTTTGTAATTCTGAAGGCGCTGTTTCACAAAGATTAAATTACTGTAAATGTATTGCGAGGCTACTGTAAGAATACCTATTTCCTTGAATTTCTCTCTAATGGATTCGCGCGGTTTTAAATTATAAATTGCACGTATTGCCCTTTTTTGTAATACAAAAATTTTTTGAATGTCTGCCGCTTTACCCCATAGCAAGATTCCGTAAGACATAATACTTACTATGAAAGTAAGCAAAATATACAATTTTAGCAGTTTCTACGTCAGTAAATTGTCGAATCTTTCTGATAGCGTAAGCAGCAGAGCTGAGTTTGCCAGCCAGAGTTGATATATGGGTGCCCCATTGAAGCTTTGAATCTAAGGTCACCCCCAGGAACACAGTGGTCTCTTCTATTTTTAAAATATCATTATTTACAGTTAAATTCATGTTTCCTGTGGACTTGGTATTTGGCAATGCGAATTCAATACACTTGGTTTTCTTTGCATTTAGAAGTAAATTGTTTACAGTAAACCAGTTAGTGACTTGAGAAATTGCACTATTTACGTCGTCATAATTGTCCTTATTTCTATCGACTTTAAAAATCAAGGACGTATCGTCAGCAAATAGCACAATATCGCAAGTAGGTATTTTGGACGTGATATGGTAAATCATTTATATACACCAAGAACATGAAGGGACCCAGAATGGAGCCTTGAGGAACACCCATTAGTGAGGCTGATCCGGACGACTTCACATCGTTGACACATACCGTTTGAATGCGATCACTGAGATAAGACGCAATGAGGCCAAGTGCAGTGTCTTTGACTCCATAGTGGTTCAACTTAACTAAAAGCGTCTCGTGCTCAACGCAATCGAATGCCTTAGACAAATCACAGAAAATACCAATAGCATTCTGTGATTTCTCCCATGCATCGAATATATGCTTTAGCAGCATTGCGCCCGCATCGGTTGTTGATCGGCCTTTAGTTAAACCATACTGCTCAGCGTGAAGTAGTTTATTTGAGTTAAAGTGCAGAAGCAGTTGGTTGAGCATAATTTTTAGGGTTCCGTACCCAAAGGGTAAAAACGGGACCCTATTACTAAGACTCCGCTGTCTGTCTGTCTGTCTGTCTCCAGGCTGTATCTCATAAACCGTGATAGCTAGAAAGCTGAAATTTTCACAAATGATGTATTTCCGTTGCCGCTATAACAACAAATACTAAAAATAAAAAATATATATATATTAAGGGGGGTCCCCATACAATAAACGTGTTTTTTTCGTATTTTTTTGCTCAATATTAAAAACGGTAACAGGTAGACGGTTCAAATTTTCACAGAATATTAACTTGTATATTACCTTTCAAAATAAATAATTAAATATCAATAAAGTAAATATTAAAGGGGGGCTCCCATACAACAAACGTAATTTTTATTTTTAATACGTCATAAATCGTAAAACTTTTTACAGGTTTGTACGGAACCCTCGGCGCGCGAGTCCGACTCGCACTTGACCGGTTTTTTTCATATATCTTGCTGAGTGCGGGTAAAATAGAAATTGGTCTGTAATTATTAGGGTCACTTCTACTGCCAGATTTAAAAAGTGGAATCAATTTACTGCATTTCATAAGGTCTGGAAAGGATCCTGAATCTACAGACTCATTAAATATTAAAGCAAGATATGGTGCAATTATATCAATAACATTGCTGATTATTTTTACTGATATCCCCCATAGATCCCCGGTTTTTTTGCATTGTAAAGATTTGAATATTTTAATAATATCATATTATGGGGTCACATGTTCAAACTTAAATAGCACACTGCACTCGGTAACATTACCCATAAGAAGCTTAACCCTCTACTGCATAAATTATTAAGGAGATGAAAAAAAAATTATTTTTTTGTGGATATTGCATTATATAAGTATGATTAAGACAAATAAATCGAAAAAAAATAAAAAAGTTGTTTAATGTAGAAAAAAAACTGCGATACCATATATGGGCTCGTATGCACTAAGACAAAAACTCGCTTGGACATATATGGCATCGTATGCAGTCAAACAAAAAAATAACAAAGTAGAAAAGGAACATTATCTGAGATAAACAAAAGTAATATTTATTATTATTAGTCGTGGAATGTAACAAGACAATTTGAAAAGAAATTTAAAGAATTCAGCTGGTGTATTCAGCTCCACAATGCATGAAGGAAGCTCAATATCGCCCGTGAAGGTGAAGTTGTCAGGATTGTCTGTATGGATCCAGATGTTTGGATTTCCATTCCGTCTTAGTTGCTGACGTTTTGTGAGGCTTCTTAGTCACTTTTTTTCCTTGACAAGTCTTGCTAGACGAATATTTTCAGGTATTATAATGGGTCTTCTGACTGGGACAGGTATTGAATGTACTTCGCTATCGGAATCCAACTCATCATCGTCACTTAGACAACCATCACCCGGAATAGGATTAGCGTATTTGTTTTTACCATAAAAGCGAGCAGTGTCCATTCTGCCAAACAAAAGCCAAAAAAAAAACAATGGTGTTATGACAAGGGAATGGGAAAAAAGCGAAAACATAATAGCCATTGATTTTTTTTATTCTTGATGAAAATAAGTCTGAGTGCATACGATACCATATAATATGTCCAAACGTATTTTCGTCGTACTGCATATGAGCCCACATATGGTATCGACATAAAAGTGGATGAAAATAATAGGAAATCTGTAAGAAGTTAGATAATTATTATTGATAGGTAAAGAAGGCGGTATTCACTTTATAAATCTATTTTTTTTATTTACAAATACTTACGTTTTGTTGTAGTTTTCGATACTCAAAAATGTCTCTCAGGCACTCGTCTTTTGTTTCACCGACTACTCGCACAAAAGTGACATTATTTCTAAGTGGCATCAAACCCTATACAAACTTATTGCGTTTCGTTTTTGCTAATTAACCAAAACATTGATTTAAGAATGAGGAATGGCTTAGTTATTATTTGTTTGGAAATAAAACAACAATAAAATCGCCATACCATATATGGGCTCATATGCAGTAGAGGGTTAAGGGCTTCTGTTGGCGAGGAATTAAGGGAGCTAGTAGTGGTTACAGGAATATTTCGGAAAAAAATCTCAAAAGTATTTGAAATTTCCGTATCGCAGTCAGTAATACGGTCATTAATTTTTAACTCTAATTTAGGCTTCTCCACTTTATGTTTCCCAGTTTCTTCTGAGATTATATCCCAAACTGCTTTTATTTTATTATCAGAATTAATGATTTTTTGTTTTATATAAAGTGATGTTGCTTGTATGCAGACATTTCTGAATATTTTTGAATAATTTCTTACATACTGGACAAAACTAGAAGTGTACCTAATTATACTACTTTTCAGCATACAAATCAAACAACTTATTCCTACTTTTATAAATGCCAACAGTAGCCCAGTCGCTAAATTTAAGGTTTTTAAACAATTTTTTTTCTACTATTTTAAAAATGGAACTAAACTGAGAATTTAACAACTCAAAGAAGGTATTGTAGTGTTCATCCGGTCCACCCTGTGTAAGGTCAAGTGCAGGTAAAGTATTTAGCATATTTTGTTTGAATTGTTGTATCTTTTTACCGGTAACTGGCCTATACTTTATTACTTTGGTTATACTTTGTTTAGAGCTAGGAACAGATATCATTTGCCCGCAGTGGTCGGATCTTAGATTAGTAATGACAGATTTGCTGACAATTTTACAATCACTGAAAATATTGTCAATACAAGTAGCGGAACTTGCAGTTATCCTTGTAGGTTCCCTTCTTTTTTGACCGAGCGAAGCGAAGGTCTCTGAGTCTACTTGGGTGAATTGGCACTTGTCCGTCCGTCCGTCCGTCCGTCTGTCAGAGCCTTATAACTTCTGAATTGCTGAACGTAATTACTTCAAATTTAAATATAATGTGTAAACCGATGGCCTCCCGCCGAATATGGCTTAAAAAGTTATAAAAATCTTTATTTCAGGGGGGCTCTCATAGAAGCGAATGCGAAGTAAAATATTTTTTATAGCGTTACATAGGGTTGCGGTATATCATTTTAAAGATAATTAGGAATAGAGTCCAAAAATATATTTTTTTTAATTTTTCCCCTAAAATTGACGAAACGGGGGGCTTTCAAAGTGGCGATTTTCTTACGTCCAAAGTTGACCTCAGAACTCTCAATTTTCTGAACTCTCAAGCCTGAAACTTGATCAATTATTTGAATTATATCCTGTACTTGAACAACAAATACTAAAATTAGATAAATATTATAAGGAAACGAAATTATTTAATTTTTAATGATGATGATATTCTTAACAGAACTTCACAATGATATCAATAGATGGCGCTCTTTGATACCGCGAGGTCTCAGTTCGGGGCGAACCACTAGTATATGTCTGTGTAGGTTCCATGAAAATGTTGTCTAAATTGAAACTTTTAAATAAGTTAAGTAATCTGTCAGAAAGAGAGGTGTTAAGTAAAATATCTATGTTAAAATCTCCACATATTAATATTTTTTTCGATGACCTACATATATGCGTCTTAGGGCCTATGTAGGTCATCGAAAAAAATACTAATATGTGGAGATTCTATATCTATATACCATACATATACCGACTAGGTAAGTAGGTTCTTTTAAAAGTTTTCCTATAAACATCGGTAAATCTCAACATCGGATCAACAAAATTGGCTCCAGCATCGATTGTGCACAGTAAAGCACTCGCACTTCGCAGCCAGCTCGGAGCGGTTTACAACGTCTCGGTCTCGGGAGTCGGGCGAGTCGGGGGAGGGGGAGGGCAATCCGCTCTATCAATAAAGTTTCAACATCAAAAAGTGAGTGCCGAGTGCGCGACAAATCGTATATAGTAGGTACCTACCTACAAACCCACAGCCGTGCGACGACTTGCCACAGTGCTTTAGGAGTCTATAAGCCCCACGAGGAGCAGATTTATTGTTTTGTGGCTCCAGTCTCCACGCGATAGAATGCAGTGGCGGCTCATCATTAATAATTATAAATTCACTATAATATAATACTAATATTCTGTTGTGGTTGTATAGTTAGTCTGGCTTCTCATAGTACTCCTATGGGGCTCCTAACAGATACGTTTAGGAATAACAGACATACACCTTTGAGAATGTTAGGAAATGGAGAATGTTCAGGCATGCAGCATGCACGTTTCCTCACGATAGTTTTCTTCCGTAAAGGGTTGAGGGGTGTACCTGGGCACTGAACCCGGCATCCCCAAAGTCATCTAGGTAGTTATAACTACGCATAGGCTATCACATATGTATCTGTCGTCTTTCAGAGCTATGAGAGGACACAGAGGTCACAACTCACAGCACGTTAGCGGTGAGAGCGGGCGATGAGCGCGGACGGGGGCGACGCGCGGCGCCGCCTGGCGGCACACATTAGTCCTTCATTAGCGTGCCATTAGCGGGGACGAGGGGTATTGGATAGGTAGCTACTACCTATAGTACCTACACAAGTTCCCACCGAGTAGATACGACGCGACGTACTACGTCTACCTCTTTGGCGCGAGGTCGAGGAATTTATTCAATTAATTACAGTCTACCAAATTTGATCAAAATCGGTTGAACAGGTAGGACGTGAAAGCGTAGCAGACAATCAGACAGACAAACAAACTTTCGCATTTATAATATTAGTATGGATTAATTCTACGTATTGCGAATAAGTGAACCTACTGTAGGTAGCAGGACAACGCACATAATATTATTAGCATCGAACGAGTGCGTATTCTGTTATTTACATTTAGATATATGTGGTCGATGACATTCACTTTACATATCTGCAGCCTGTCGGCGTTAACTGTTAGCACAGTGTCCCTCGCGCTGCTCACTCATCACTGCGTCACTGTCCGCAGTCGGGTCGCGAGCGCGCGCGCAGCCGGCCACCGGGCCCTGAGTTATTACTTGATCGATCTCGTTATTCAGATTTTGGCGCGACGCTACTCGTATTTGTCACCGCTAGGATCGTATCGCTGGCGGCGCCATGCTCGCGCTGTGGCTGGTGGCGCTGGCGCTGGCGCTGGCGTGCTACCTGTACGGCACGCGCAACTTCTCCTACTGGCGGCGGCGCGGCGTCGCGCACGACAAGCCCCTGCCCTTCTTCGGCACCAACGCGCGCAACTACCTGCTGCGCATGAGCATGAGCGAGCTGGCGGCGGACGTCTACCGCCGGTATCCGAACGAGCGCGTGGTGGGCTGCTTCCGCGCCAACCGGCCCGAGCTGGTGCTGCGCGACCCGGCGCTGGCGCGGCGCGTGCTGGGGGCGGACTTCGCGAGCTTCTACCCGCGCGGCCTCACGCCGCGGGGCCGCGCGCCCGAGCCGCTGCTGCGCAACCTGTTCTTCGCGGACGGCGACCTGTGGCGGCTGCTGCGCCAGCGCATGACGCCCAGCTTCACGAGCGGCAAGCTGCGCGCCATGTTCCCGCTCGTCGTGGAGCGCGCCGACCGCCTGCAGGCGCGAGCGCTGCGCGCCGCCGCCGCCGGGCGGGCGATAGACGCGCGCGACCTCATGGCGCGCTACACGACCGACTTCATCGGCGCGTGCGGCTTCGGCCTCGACAGCGACTCGCTGAGCGACGACGACTCGGCCTTCCGTCGCGTCGGCAAGAGGATCTTCCAGCTCGGCGCCAAGGAGATGCTGGTGGTGATGCTGCGGGACATGTTCCCGGCGCTGTTCTCGCGGCTGAGCGCGCTGGGCCGCGTCGAGGCGGAGTTCCGGCGGCTCGTGGACGAGGTGCTGCGGCGGCGGAACCACCGGCCGTCCGGCCGCCACGACTTCATCGACTCGCTGCTCGAGTGCAAGGCCAAGGGCGCCATGGAGGTGGAGTCGCTGGAGCGGCGCGGCGCGGACGGGGCGCCGGCGCGCGCCTCGCTCGAGATGGACGACACGATCGTGGCGGCGCAGGTGTTCGTGTTCTTCGCGGCCGGCTTCGAGACGTCCTCGTCCGCCACCAGCATGACGCTGCACGAGCTGGCGCACCACCCGGCCGTGCAGCGGCGCGCGCAGGCCGACGTGGACGCGGCGCTGGCGCGGCACGGCGGCCGGCTGTGCTACGACGCCGTCAAGGAGATGACGTACCTGCAGTGGGCGTTCCTGGAGGGCATGCGCGTGCTGCCGTCGCTGGGCGTGCTGCTGCGCGAGAGCGCGCGCCGCTACACGTTCGAGGAGCTGGGGCTGACCATCGACCCGGGCGTGCGCGTGGTGGTGCCGCTGCAGGCGCTGCACAACGACCCGCAGTACTTCCCCGACCCGCTCGAGTTCCGCCCCGAGCGCCACGACCCGGCGCGCCGCCACCCCAGCTACAAGCTCGTCTTCATGCCCTTCGGCGACGGCCCGCGCGCCTGTATCGGTGAGTACACTCGAGTCTTCAATGTTTGTTTACCCCGCATCCGCATTTCGCGGTGGTGTAAGTGCACGCGAGTGGGTACTGGGTAGTGGGTATGTAACCGCGCGGTCGTCACTCGTCTGTTCACTGTTGCAGGCGAGCGGCTGGGCCTGATGCAGTCGCTGGCGGGGCTGGCGGCGGTGCTGGCGCGCTGCAGCGTGCGGCCGGCGCCCGGGGCCCCGCGCCGCCCGCGCCTCAACCCCGCCTCGGGCCTCGTGCAGGCGGTGGCCGGCGGACTGCCGCTCGTCTTCGAGCCGCGACCCGACGCGCCCGCACACACACACACACATGACACCAGGCTCCAGAGTGACTCACTTGAGAATTGCGAAGTCTCGTGTATACCTAAATGAGGACCTCTCCTAGTTATGAGAGTTGAATAAAGAAGTCGGTGAACTGTTACACGTATTATCAAATCAAATATATATATATATATATATATACTAGCGATCCGCCCCGGCTTCGCACGGGTAGCACTAATAATCCTAATCTATATAATATAAACTATCCTATCTCTCAAGTTAGATCGAACTGCACATGGTGTGCGAATTTTATTATAATCGGTTAAGTGGTTTAGAAGTCCATTGAGGACAAACATTGTGACACGAGATTTATATATATATAGATGAATATTATAAATGCGAAAGTTTGGATGACTGTATGGACTATGGATGTATGGATGTTTGTTACTCAATCACGCTCCAACGGCTGAACGGATCTAGATGAAATTTGGCACAGAGATAGATTAGTATAGTCTGGAATAGCACATAGGCTACTTTTTATCCCGGAAAATTAAAGAGTTCCCGCGGTAACCGAAAAACCTCAATCCACGCGGACGAAGTCGCGGGCATCAGCTACCTATTCAATAAACAATCACAATTTAATATTAAAAATTAAAATCACAAAGGAAGGACCTTTATGGACTGCGTGAATAGATAGAATTGCTTGATCTGTTTATGGAGTTCATAGGTGCCTGCACATCCAAAAGCATGTATGAACTCCATATAAAGTTCGAGCAATACGTTTTAAGCTGTCAAGTGATAACGAATGGATTACGATTTGCTTAGACAATTGAGCCTCATAGATTTATCACCAAATTAAATCTATGTTGAGCGTCAAATAGAAAAATGGCGACGACAGAGGATCCCCTGTCGAGTTGCAGCAGTCGACCAGGGGCCATACTACCAACGCTTAAAGCCATATTGTTTCATTATTGTTGACTTTTATGTTTCAGATTTATAATCCTTATTTTAGGAACGTCAAGGTTTGTGACATGAAACTGTCATTTCAAGTAATATTGCTTAGATATTGCTCTAAGCGTTGGCAGTAGGGCCCCAGAATATAATAATGAACTTTCCGCAGTCGCGAGATGCATCCAGATAATACTCCGTTCCAAATTCAAATTGACTTGTAAAATCATTCGTCCAAGTTGCCAAGTTGCTAGCGTCGAAAGGAGGTCAGGCTCCGAAGTAGGTACGCTGGAAGCAGGTAGGTACGTGTGTGACACAGGCGCGGGCGCGGGCGGTACAAGTAGCTATGAGTAAATTATAAACACAATTAAACCGATAATGACCCGCTTTGCTGGTCCAATTTGTTGGCTCCATTGGACCACTTCCCGTACTACTGCTTTGATTGGATTACAAAGATTTTTTTTGCTAAGTGTAACCTAGACTAAACACATTTTACTTATCAATGTAAATCAGTACCTAGCAGTAATATCTAAGTAATTAAGTCTAATGATTTATTAAATAAGTATTATATTATTTATTATGTGCTGTGAATGTTTGAACAAATTGATAATAAACAATAAGCTCTACGATATCAACCGCTACTTTCGTAAAAACTTCTTTCCGTAGGTACCTATTTATATACCACATGCTGATATCAGACAAGTTGACCCCCAGCTTACTATATCTATTACCATTGAACATTCCTCCATCTAGAATGTTAATTATCTGTGGTTAATACCTATAAGGAAATAATATTATGTACCTACTTACGCATTATTTGATTTCATGGTCTCCTTTACTTGTAAGATACTCGTAGGTACAATGTTTGTTTGAGATTAATAACCGCTCTATCGAATGGTTCATTGAAATGGTCAGTTAATGACTTTCTACTTTTTGTAACGGTGTGTACCTACCTAGTTTTTGTAAATCAATAAATGAATAGGAATAATATTATGTTTTTTTAATAGGTCTTCAGTCTTCACCTGCATTTGTGCGATAAATACCTAAATGTTATCTTATCTTCGCTTCCCGGCTCAGCTTTCCAAATGTTGAATGCAGCTGATAAAAAAATGAAACACTGAAATCAAAGTGAACAAAAATTTGCTCTCAAACGGATTCCTGAATAGAAAAACCCCACAATACTTATTTTTGAACGACTTATCCAACGACACCCACACTATTGGATAGACGAGAAAATAATCCTACTTTTTATTTATTTTATTTTATTAGGTACTTTGTCGGCGTCAATAATATAATATTATGTATATAGTAGGTATATACCCATGCTAATTTACAGCTTTTTAGAACGAATAGTCTCTGAGCTAAGCTGCGGACGGGCGGACGGACAAACGGACGGACATGAGGAAATTTTGTTCCTTGTTGACTGCGGAAACCTATCGAATAACAGAAAGTGCGCCTGCCAGATTTTGTACTGCAAAAACTTTTTACTAGCAATTTAATACTAATTTCAGACGTTAAAAACAGCGCACAAAAACGATAAGCGGGTCTGATAAAAGCTTGTCGCGGGGTCTCAGCCACGGTAATATTATCTATATAATATTACCGTGTCTCAGCCGAGGGCGGCCACATGTGAGGACAGGCTCATGAATCATGATATCTTCGGTCAGTCAGAGCAAGCGATAGTTGAACCTGTCGCTTGGAGGGAAAGTCTCTGCAGCCTAAACCACAGGGTATCCTACGTTAGGCTGCAGAGACCGACCATACATTGTTATTGTAGACCTAAGTCTTACCTTTGTAAATTTTGTGAAATAAATTACTTATCTATTATTATTTATTATTTTAGTTCCGTAGCGATAGACCTAATTACCTAGCTATCTCATAAGCAATTCGTGCGACAGATGGACTGAGTCGCAACACAACGATTCCTCTTTTACCATTTCGGAACTCTCGGTTCGCCTGGTGCCTGGTGGGAGGCTTGGGCTGTGGCTAGTTACCACCCTACCGGCAAAGATGTACCTACCACCAAGCGATGATCTATAAACCTAACTGCCGTACCCTCAGTACGGTAACAGCCTTACAGGTTAGCTTACTATCATCTTAGATTGTACCATCACTTACCATCAGGTGAGATTGCAGTCAAGGGCTAACTTGTATTAAAAAAAACTTTAAAACCCGTATCAATATTAAGTAAAACGGCAACGTTGGCGCACCATTCTTTAAATTCATTTTCAATTCAAATAAATATACACATACATTATATTATTATCAGTGGATTGTCACTTTAGGTACCTATCATTGTTATCAATATTAGATACTGTAGGAGTTTGTAGGGAATTGTATATTTGAACTGCTGCAAGTGCATCATTTTGTTAATCTACTTATTATTGCGATTCTGATACTGATGATATTAACGATAGTGTCTATGACATTACTTAACCTCGTGATATAATTATGTACCTATTGTTTGAATGCATATTATATAATATCGCCTCACACACTGCGAGAGCGAGGGCATGTAGAGCTGTGTTTGCGCACGCCTTATCAATCACTAGCCATATAGAGATAAGTAACTATATGGCTTATTGTTCGTACGGTTTGGCTGCCATGGCCGAAATCCAGTCACTTGTACATTGAACTTAAATACAATGTCCTTCCGACCGAATTTCGGCACGGTCGCGGTGGCCAATCTCCAGAGAGATTAGTAATCCGCGCGGGAGTATAGTGCACAGTGTGTGCGCAAATACAGATGCACTCTATATTCCCTAACTCTCAATGGGTCGGACAACCCGACACAACCGGAGAGAGATCCGGCGCAGGACCGGCGGCTTTTTGGTCTATTCGATTTACGTGCTCTCTGAGGCACGGGGGTGTCGCCAAACAACGCCTTCTTCTTTACTCCGGGCTAGTACTGAGAATAGCACGTCGAGGTTAGCCTGAAAACTCGTTAGGCAAAAGGCCTACCTTAGGCCTTTTGCCTATCAGTCCAAATTTTTGCTTTGGACTGATCGCTCTGGCCATTTCTGAGGATTGCCTAGGCCCGTCTCCATGCGGCTGCACTTTGGTTTTGCACTATAGGTACCTAACACATAATATTATACCTACGCAAACAGCACGTAGTCACGACCGTGACGTAGTTTTGGTTTACGACTAACTAAGTATCATATGATGCGGTATACTGTATAGGGATGGCTTGCATCTATCATATTGCTATTATCACAAAAATTATCATATTTTTATCTACGGACGACGTCGCAGGTAATTTTTAAATCCTATAAATTGATATTGTAGCATATCCACACTGCTAGATTATTCCGACTTTGTTGCAAAATAATATAATCTGCGAGAATACATACGAGTCTATCGCGTTGCCAAATTAGAACCACCCCAGAGCACCAGTGCCCGGACGTTGTATGTTCCACTACACCTGCAAGCCGATCTCGAACTTACGACATAGGGTTAGTGGTGCAAATTGCTTGAAATGTACTATGAATACGGTACAGTAAAGTTCATCGCACATCGATTAGTACGAGTATGTACGTGCCGAACGTGTACCCTATACTACGAAGTTTCGGTTATAGAAGTAATCACCACAGAGGCAAATACAATAGAGGCAAGAAGCACAGGTGTACTCTCTATTTCCTCACTCCTATTAAGTAACTAACGGCAATTCTATACGCACAGGCGATGTACCAACGACTTTAAATGCTCTTCGAGCTACTCGTACAGGGAGCCGCGCGCCCCCCATTTAGAAAAATCTATATTTTTCTTGGTCAGGAGTCAGAACCTAATATTGTAGGAGTGTTGCGTGCGGTTCACGCGACAATGTGCGTACAGCCTTACCTCAACTACGGCGTTATGTTCCGGCAGGTGGAAACAGCAAGGAAGCCGGGAATGCAGTGGAAAAGGCATCCAGTCGGAGCCGCGCGTGAACCCGCGTTGTGTTATTTGTGTAGGTACGAGTACATTACTGACTTTGTATGCACCTCTGGAGTTTTTGAGGTGAATACGATAAGTTATACTGCTCCCTAATATTGGAGGACCACAGTCTACTTGCCGACGACTGTACGCGGGGATTGTGAGAAGTATGGCACTATATGGAGCACCCATATGGGTACATGCCATGACTCCGCAAAATAAGATCCTTTTGCGGAGACCACAACGAATAATCGCGGTCCGTGCAATCCGTGGGTATCGCACGGTATCTTGGACAGCGGCAACCCTTCTGGCAGGTGATCCACCCTGGGAACTTCAGGCCGAAGTACTCACTGAAGTGTACCGCTACCGAGCTGACATGAGGGCCCGAGGCGAACGTCCGGGACCTGAGGAAGTAGCTAGTTTGAGAACCATTGCTAATACAGCGCTGGTTCATAGATGGAGAGAGGACCTGGAGTCTCCCGCTGCTGGTATCTGGACGGTGGAGGCGATCCGGCCTCATCTTGAACAATGGCTCCAAAGGCGGCATGGAGTATTGACGTATCGACTGGTGCAGGTACTTACGGGACACGGTTGTTTCGGTAAGTACCTGCACCAGATTGCGAGACGGGAGGAAACAGCCATCTGTCATGAGTGTGGTGCTCCAGAGGACACAGCGCACCATACCGTAGTGGAGTGTGCAGCGTGGGGACCTCAGCGACACATCCTGTCATCTACATTAAGGGGGAGCCTCTCGTTGCCGAGCATCATCCAAGATATGATTGGCAGCGAGACGTGCTGGAACGTGATGACCTCCTTCTGCGAAAATGTTATTGAGCTGAAGGAGGCTGCGGAACGGGAACGAGAGGTGGATAGTAACGCTCCACTGATCCGCAGAAGACGACAGGGGGGAAGAAGGCGACGCTTTGCTCACCTTCTCCCGCCTTAGTATAGGTGTTTAGGACCCTATTGTCGGTTTAGCGTCGAGACGTCTCAGTTGAATCCTATACACCTTGGGACCCTGAGACTTCTCTTTTTCTAGACACGGACTGCTTTCTGCTGGTTTTTTAGTGGGTATTCTGTTTCATCTGTGAGTCCCACATACCCGCCTTGTGCGGGATGCGTAAATGCATTTTTCCAGCAAATAAAAAAAAAAAAAAGGGACAATGGGGCTGATTCTGTAGTGCACAATCTCTAAACTAAACTAAAATTAGAGCATTACAAATATTGCTAACCCATTCATAATACTCCCTACGGAAAGGGACAGAACTAGATTTAAAGCGGACATTTTAGTTTAGTTTAGAGATTGTGTTATACAGAATGAGCCCCACTATTACTAGACTGTATATCAAATGTAGGCCACGAGGGTAGGTTTCTTAGAGTTCAAGTGAAGCCAATATAAATCGTATCTGCATACCTAGTATTATTCATCGCCTCGTTGGTCGAACTGCCTCGTTGGTCTAGTGGTTAGCATGTTCGACTGCGGCCGACGAGGTCCCGGGTTCGAGTCCCGGGTCGGGTCACAACAAGTACTGGGTTTTTCTGACAAGAAATTCTCAGTACTAGCTCGGAGTTAGGAAAATGGCGGTGTTTCACCCCCGTGCCTCGGAGAGCACGTTAAGCCGTCGGTCCTGCGCCTGATCTCTCTCCGGTCGTGTCGGATTTTCCGTCCCATCGGGCTATGAGAGTAAAGGAACAGAGAGTGCACCTGTGTTTGCGCGCACACTTGTGCACTATAATATCTCCCGCTCAGATGGCTAATCTCTCTGGAGATTGGCCGCCGTGGCCGAAATTCGGTCGGGAGGACATTATTATTATTATTCATACTGGTAGACTTAGTTACCTATACCTAGAATTGAGCACCGTTCACAGAACTTGAGAGACGAAACGCTTTGGCGTTAAATTAAAATTGACCTTAGTGCCTTTTAAATATCTACTTCTAAGTTCAATTTCGTCCAAATCCAAACAGGTGGTATTGTATTTTTGATTTTAAACCAAGAAAAAGGTCAGTTTTGCTGTACCTTGTACTTATTTGTGCGGCGAAAAGTTCATATTTTTTTACTACCTCTATAAATACTTATTTTGAATTCCGTGGTTGTTAAAGCGGCGGGCGGAGGGCGGGCTTACACGCTCTGACGGATAATTCAGTTATTAGGTATAACTTGCAACAATATTATAATAATTGTTGTAATGGCGGATCAACACTATAATGATGTTGCGAAGCGTACGCCGCGACGCTATTTGCACTGAGCGTTATTTAGCGCTTCATATCATTTGTACATGAATTCAAACTGCTATTAGCTGTTTATTGTATTGCCCCTGCTGTTAGCGACTGAAAAATACGATCTAAAATCTGCGCGGTGGGATATATGGATTTGTTTTGTGATGGGATGTTTACTCGTTTCTGTCTGTCTGTCTGTCTGTCTGTCTGTCTGTCTGTCTGTCTCCAGGCTGTATCTCATAAACCGTGATAGCTAGAAAGCTGAAATTTTTACAAATGATGTATTTCCGTTGCCGCTATAACAACAAATACTAAAAATTAAAAAAATATATATATTAAGGGGGGTCCCCATACAATAAACGTGTTTTTTTCGTATTTTTTTGCTCAATATTAAAAACGGTAACAGGTAGACGGTTCAAATTTTCACAGAATATTAACTTGTATATTACCTTTCAAAATAAATAATTAAATATCAATAAAGTAAATATTAAAGGGGTGCTCCCATACAACAAACGTAATTTTTAGGGTTCCGTACCCAAAGGGTAAAAACGGGACCCTATTACTAAGACTCCGCTGTCTGTCTGTCTGTCTGTCTGTCTGTCTGTCTGTCTGTCTGTCTGTCTGTCTGTCTGTCTGTCTGTCTGTCTGTCTGTCTCCAGGCTGTATCTCATAAACCGTGATAGCTAGAAAGCTGAAATTTTCACAAATGATGTATTTCCGTTGCCGCTATAACAACAAATACTAAAAATTAAAAAAATATATATATTAAGGGGGGTCCCCATACAATAAACGTGTTTTTTTCGTATTTTTTTTGCTCAATATTAAAAACGGTAACAGGTAGACGGTTCAAATTTTCACAGAATATTAACTTGTATATTACCTTTCAAAATAAATAATTAAATATCAATAAAGTAAATATTAAAGGGGGGCTCCCATACAACAAACGTAATTTTTATTTTTAATACGTCATAAATCGTAAAACTTACTACAGGTTTGTACGGAACCCTCGGTGCGCGAGTCCGACTCGCACTTGGCCGGTTTTTATTTTTAATACGTCATAAATCGTAAAACTTACTACAGGTTTGTACGGAACCCTCGGTGCGCGAGTCCGACTCGCACTTGTTTAATTTTTTTTATCCACTACAAGTAGCCTTTGACTGCGATCTCACCTGATGGTAAGTGATGATGCAGTCTAAGATGGTAGCGGGCTTACCTGTTAGTTGCATGGCAGTTATATGAAACCCATACTACCCCTATTCGGGTTCTACACGGCATCGTACCGGAACGCTAAACGCTTGGCGGCACGTCTTTGCCGGTAGGGTGGTAACTAGCCATGGCCGAAGCCTCCCACCAGGCCAGACCAGGGAAAATTCAGAAATTATAAATTCCCAAATGGACCCTGCCGGGGATCAGCGCTGCGCACTACGTCACGGAGGTCGTCAAACTAAAACAATGAACTATCTAAGGGTTATGGTTCCCATAACGAACGGAAATGATCCTCGATTATTTCAGCCGCATTGCAGGCAGAAGGCGGGAGAACAACCTTGAAATGATGGTGATTACAAAACAAACGGCAAAGCAGACGGAGAGAGACCTTGAAGGCGTTCACAAAAGGATCATTGACGGTAGGAATATACTGGTACTAGGTATATTACTTTTAATGTTATTATTATTTAATTATAAAAAGTAATATTGTGACATCGTCGAAGTAACCAGTAACAGTTAGCGTGTCTGGCTGCAGCGCGCAGCGTCCAATGCTCTCAGCGTCGCGGGTCGATGAGGACATTAGCCCAGCTTCCCGACAACTGCACAGCACGGCTACTCTGAGGCTCTATACAGCTGCTACACACCTGCACTACACATATTCATTCTAAAGCCGTCTCTCTTTGTGTGCATCGGCGTCGATGTAGGTAGGTATCGGTAAACATGAACCGCCGCGCCGGGTGTGTAGCATCGGTCTTTTGAAATTTACTCACTCGAAAGCTCAACAATTTTTTGTTTTTCAATTACTTATTAGGGGTCATCCATAATAGTAGATTGTTACACAAGGGACGTAAGTAAGCTATTACAGAACAAGATCCAATTTGGCGCCAGTGCGAGCGCAGCTCGCATAGGGCGCTAATGGATCGCGTGCACCCGAGATATTTAGTCACACGAGCGAGCGCAGCGAGCGAGGGTGAATATAGTTCGAGGGTGTAATAGCTACTTGCAACCGAGGTAAGCATTCTACTTTATATCATTCTTGCGAGGTAAATAAATCATACTTATCCGGCAAAAGGTTTTGCATCATTTGTTCTGCTTCAAGCAAACCAAAATCAGGCTCTCCTCCTTTTTCATCTTCTGATGAAGTGCTTGACATTGTTGTAAATAACTTAAATCACTTTACGAACAAACTTCACAAACTTTCAGATCAAATGAAATGCCGCTATTTCCATTTTTTTTTCGTAAATAGTTTTCCATTAAATTACAACTAGGAAATAAACAAACTATAAATGAAATCTAAATTAAAACTAATATTACAAACACTATGAAATTAAAACTAAGTAAAATAAATTAAATTAAATCTAAAACCTCATCGAGACCACCGCAGCGAGGCATTGTACCCAAGATGCTGGCAGCATTACCCCTTTGGATGGCCAAACTAATTCTTTGACCAAGGTAGCTGCCAGCTCTCGGGTCCCCGGTTGACTCGATAACCCTTTTAGAAATTTCCTCAAAAAGAGCTCGAGCCCCCGGGCCCCACGGCCCCAAGGTCTCCACACCAAAAGGCACGAATATGAAGCTCGAGTCGAGGTTTTCATATTTGCGCCTCTTGGCCTGTTCGGCGCTGATGGCCGCTGCACCCGCCGTAGAGGAGGTCGCCTGAATGTGGGATGCAGCTAAAGTGTCTGCACACGTTGCATCCCAAACAAGCGACCTGCCCATCTTCCAAGGTATGAGCGTCATACCATCAGGTCTCTTGCCATCGCTACGCGCCAAACCAATAGGTTCCAGTACAGCTGGCACATGGGCGGTGGCAAGGGACCTCCGGATGACGTCATTAATGGAACTATGACGGGAGAAGCGACCAGCGCTTCTCGAACAGGATAGCCCATGGTGGCCGAAGGCGTCAACACAGTCACCGCAGTGGCAACGGTGAGGCTGGTTTATTGTGGCGCCAAGTCTAAGACCAATTAAAACAGAGAGTGTGGTATGGTCCAACATAGTGCCCAGGTTGGCCGAGGGAAGAGCATGTAGCCAGTAGCCAGACTCTTTTGCAGAGACAGCGAGAAGACGAGCACGGTCTTTTTTAGAATTTGTCTCAGCTAATAAAGTGTCAAAAGTTTTTTTGCAAAGAATGTCGTCCCACTGTCTCTGGGAAGAAAGAGAAACCGGCACTTGGCTGGGACTAAGTATGGACCATTCATTTCTTGCCTCTGCTAAGCAAGACACCTCCATGGATCCTAAAGAATTGGATATAATCTTGCCATAGAGAGTGTGTGTACTGTAAACAGAGGAAAGAAATGCTGGCAACGAAACACAAGAAATTTTGCGAATTCCCAGACCACCATACCTGATTGGAAGAGAAGCCTGGGACCATCCTTGATTACTTATTGGACAATTTAAAATATTAGTGAGAATATTTTTAACAAAAGCATCCAAATTGTCCAATAAAGTATTAAATTTCCAAAGTGGAGAACATCTTAAATAATAAGTAAATTTTGGAACAAATAAACAAAACCGCAATATTGTAAGAGCCATATGTGGATTAATTTCAAACAGGCGGTGGGAGTTATTACTAAATTTTGAAATAATATTTTCAACAAACTGAGGAACTGATGCTTCTAGTACAGGAGCCCCTAGGAGATGAAGTGACTCATCATTTAATATTTTAATACCAGGAGCCAAACTTTTGAATTGCTCTAAAATATCTAATTTATAAACAGCCGAAAACGAATTTGGAACATATATTTCGCATTTATCAAAGTTAAGTTCTAGGCCAATAGATGCAAATTTTGATATAATACTGCTTAGATCGTCCAAAACTGTGTTCACTTCGCCACCTAAGGTCCCATCATCTAAATACCAAACATTAAATTTTGAATTTAGCGTCGAAATGATAGGATGGATAGCCAAACTAAAAACTGCGGGTCCAAGTGGATCTCCTTGCTGACAGCCCACAGCGGAGCTCAGTAAATTTTTTTTATAAACAAGTTTGGATGGATTCCGGTAGCACTGCGCTAAATATGGATACAGCTGTGGAAATTTATTTTTTACTTCTGAGAGGAGGACACCACGATCTATTGAGTTAAAAGCATTCTTGACATCAATTTTAAGGAGTACCTTCTCCCGGGAACTAAGAAGGAACGTGCGAGCCGCATGAACAGCTGCCTCACATCCCCCCTTAACTCCAAAACCTAATTGTACAGGGACAAATGTAGATGAAATTAAAGGTAATATTTTTTTACAGCAAATTTTTGAAACGACGCGCCGAATCGTTGAACCCACTGCTATGGGACGTATACCACCATCCTTTTTTTTTAGGGCACATAGATTGGCACCATATAAAGTTTCAACTATTTCTTGAGGTACTCGTCCAGATAGCATCAGGTTCACCAGATCAGTGATGGCTTTGAGGAGTGTTCCGTCTGCGTCGATATTGGGACCACAAACCAAATCTAAGTGTTGTGGGGACAAACCATCGAGCCCTGCAGCCGAACCACTCCTGAAAGCCAACAGAGCTCCCAGCACGTCGTTTGTAGTGGCCTGAAAAACCAAATCGTCACTGCTCGGTGCGTCCGGAAAAGAAGAATTATGAGATGGGGATGGATGTTTGGAACGCAGTGCTTCCAGAGTCTCCGCCGTGTCAGGGGCAACAGTGTCACTAGAAAATAAAATCCGAGCCGCTCCCTTAAGATCACCATCACCTATTTTATTTTCAATT
The DNA here is from genome assembly GCA_917051295.2 of Erebia ligea. Taxonomy (NCBI): domain Eukaryota; kingdom Metazoa; phylum Arthropoda; class Insecta; order Lepidoptera; family Nymphalidae; genus Erebia; species Erebia ligea. The sequence continues at coordinate 17,443,515 of OU785235.1, read as the reverse complement.
AATTTGTTTAAAGTAACACTGCGTTTTAAGGGAGGATGGGAAGGGGAAGGAAAGTTGCTGTAATTGTTGTCATTATTAGTGCAGTTATTTTTTATTTTTTGTGTAAGGGAGAGGCTCTGACCTTTGTCAACGTGTAGCGTACGGTACGCGAACGTGAGCAAGAGTTCCCAGCTATGGTAGGAGTTATGACATAAAACATTTTGTATGGATTTTTTAAGAGATGAGCAAACTGAATGACGTGAACCTCGTGGAATGCGTCTGATTACAGGGATTGAGTTTTTAAATGTGCTTAAAGATTCCCATAGGGGGGCAGCAGGTGAGTTGATTGGAATAGAGGAGAATGAAATGGGTGGTACCGATGATGGATCTAAGGTTTTATGTACTTTTCCTACATGTATTTTCAGGCCTTTGTGATTTTTGAAGAAACGAGGGTTGGAACACTGCTCACAGCGAAAGCTATCTTGTGACATGTCACCCCGACTGTCTCATCCTGGCACAGTAGCTTGGCGCCACAACAAAACAAAAACAAAAAAAACAAAAAAAAAAAAAAACATATCACAAAAAAACACTTGCAATCTTGAAACAAGGACTATTTTCTCTGAGGGTTGTTTTATAATATTTAAAATCCGCACTGGACACAATCCGATAAATAAGGAGTAAGGGTCGTTTAAGTATAATGAGCTCAGACAACTCCTTATCCTTTTTAAACTTCACAAACTGTTCATAAAGGATTCCTCCAAATATACAAATGCGGTTATACCATATGACCAGCACTATTCACAGGAATCCTGAGGAATCGCAGTCACCAGGGATTGTTATGCTGTTTATCTATATGCAATCAACTTCAGAATTATCAATTCGGGTATAAAACTGGCTTCCCATATGCACAGGGAATCCTTTCCAGGGATTAGTTTGTGGGCCAGGAACTTTGTTTGTTAATATCATTATTTCCTGTATTATTTCACCATAGTTTATTTAGTGCACGAATACTACCTTGTAACTTTACCAAATAGTGATTTATTTACTTATTTTTATTTAATATTGATTAAGATATTTAAAATTTATCATTTATTTTCGTTTTCCATTTTTTTTTTACGGCTCTGAGTTCCAAGGAGTTTTGCATAGTTTGAAATGTATGGAAATTAAATGCCGCCATGTTCAGTTTTTTTTTTTCAGTAAAAAGTTTTCTTACCATTTTATAAGAAAAGAGATTGTTTACCAAGGAGTTTTGCATAAAATCAAAATCAAAATCAAAATCAATTTATTTGTTGAAATAGGTATACATAGAGTAAGTTGTTACATTTTTAAATTTTTTAGAAACACTATTTCATGCCATTAGGCGTACAAATATTATATATAGGTCTTAAACCTAAAGTTATACAATTATTATTCCAGCGTAATAATACAATGCTGCTGGTTATAGAAATTAACAGTAAATTAAGTATATCTAAGAACTAAAATAATTATCAGGAAATTATATTTAATAAGTAATAAACGTACATAATCTTAACTGTAAATATAAGGACTAATTGGAAATATGTAGTTATATAATAAGTTTAAAATTTTTATCATTTGTATATTCTTTGACACAGTAATAATTTTTTTGTTTAAGTATCTTTAAAATTATTTGTTTGAATTTTGTGTAATTTAACATTCTTATATTTTCTGGAAGCTTATTATACATATAAGTAGCCATATAACATATATTATTTTTATATAATGCGCATTTTGGGGCAGGGAGGGTTAACTTATACTGTATGTTTCGGAGATTTTTTGTGATAGGATGTTTAATAAATATATATTCATGTTTTTTGACAAAAGTTACACATTCTAATATATATACACAAGGTAACGGTAATATTCCTAGAAGTTTGAAAAATGGTTTGCAACTTTCCCAAGGTTGAAGCCCTATTATAGCTCTTAAGCATCTTTTCTGCATTTTAAACACATTATCTGAATTAGTCGAATTTCCCCAGAACATAATCGCATATTTTATTGTAGAGTACACATATCCGTAGTAAGCAGTAATAGCTGCTTCTCTGCTTGTATTATTAGATAGTTTTCTGAGTGGGTAAATAAAACTATTTATTTTAGAGCATATTTCCGATATGTAAAGTTTCCAATTGCAGTTACTGTCTAATTTTAATCCCAAAAATTTAGCATCATTAACAATATCAATTTTATCATTGTCCATTTTTATAACTAATTTTGGGGGTTTTGATTGGGGTTGATGGAATAACATAATCTTTGTTTTTGATACGTTTAGATTTAAATTATTGTTAAGTAACCATTTCCTGATGTCTATTAATGTATTATTTAAATTTAATTGGAAGTTAATATCATTATTTTCATTACATTTTACTATTATTGTACAGTCATCTGCAAAAAGAATGGATGGGTGTGAGGTTTGTTTCGGCAAGTCATTAATGTAGACCAGAAACAACAATGGACCAAGTATGCTGCCTTGGGGTATTCCAAGCTTCATTTTATTATTCGAGGATCTGTAGGTTTCTTCTGTTTTAGTTTGTGCACAATATCTATTTATTTCGCAAAGCTGAGATCTATTATTTAGGTAAGATTGTATCAAAGTGTATGCGGTTCCACGGATTCCATAATTTTGAAGTTTTAAAAGGAGGTAATGATGGTCTACATGATCGAACGCTTTGGTCATATCCATAAATACTGCAGCCACATGCTGTTTATTATTTATACAATCTAGCAAATGTTGTAAAAGTTTAAAAATAGCTAATTGTGTCGATCTATTCTGTCTAAAACCATGTTGTTCTGGCGTTAATATATTATATTTTTCCAGGAAATTATATAATCTGGTATATATAACACGCTCTAGAATTTTTGAAAAAACGGGTAAAATAGCTATCGGTCTATAATTGCTTAGTTCAGTTTTATTTCCTTTTTTGAACAGGGGTTTTACAATGGCGATTTTAAGTTCGTCCGGAAAACTTCCTTTTTCTAACATTAGATTTATTATGTGAGTTAATGGATACACTAGTGCGGGGAGGCAGGCTTTGATGATTTTTGTATTGATAGAATCATAGCCAACAGCATTTGTGTTCTTTAAATCTTTAATTATTTTTACTATTTCATCAAAATTCGTGGGATATAAGAAAATCGAATGAGGGTTGGACGCAATGCTTAAAGGCTTCCATTTTTCATCGTTTATGTTTTTTATTTCGTCAATAAAGTAATTATTAAAAGTAGTTGCTATTACTTCTGGGTTTTTTATAGTTATGTGTTTATGTTTAATTTCTTGTATTTCGTTTTTCATTTTATATTTATCATTTTTTATTACTCTCCAGGTAGCTTTAGATTTGTTGCGTGAATTTTTAATGTAGTGTGTATTTTGCACTTTTTTTGTTTGAGTAATAATTTTATGAAGCCTCTTGGCAATATCAACATAAGCGGTTTTATTTAATAACGTTGGTTTAGCTCTATACTTCCATAATAATTGTCTTTTCCTTCTCGAACATATTTTAATTCCCTTTGTTAACCATAAAGGCCTACCACGTCTAGTTATTTTATATTTTCTTATAGGAAAACAAAGATCGTAAAATAATTTTATTATTTGTATAAAACTATTGTATGCGTCATTAACAGTATCAGTATTTAATACTTCATTGAAACTAAGACTACTTAATGCTTCGTTAAACTTCCTAATATTATCTTTTGAAAAATCGCGCTTCTTTATAAACCAATATTTAAGGTAGGATTTTTTAAGGGTGTTTGTAGGGATTGTAAGTAAGATCCCTTTATGGTCAGACAAAGCTAAATCTATTGTTTTTGCTGTGCATTTTTTTATATTGGTCGCAAAGTTATCAATACACGTGCTAACTTTTGATGATATTCTTGTGGGTTCGTTAAGTGAAAGTTTTAAGTTATAAGCTTTCATAATCTCTGTAAATTCAGTGCTTGTTTTATTTTTTAATAATATATTAATGTTAAAATCACCGCAAACGACTATCTTTTTATTTAGATTTCTTATGTGAAAAAGCAAATTCTCTAAATGTTTTAAAAAATCATGAAAATTATTACTAGGAATACGATAAATACATATAACTATAATGTTCAAGCTCATTATTTCAATTGCACAACACTCTAATATATAGTTTGTTGCTAGTTTATCAATTAAATCTACACTTTTAAAATCCATGTTCTCTTTAACTAGTATGCATGAGCCACCCCTGTTGTCTTTTCTTTTGTTTTCTTTTTTCCTGTAGAATCCTGAAGCTAATATATAGCCAGGTAGTATAAGATTGCTTCTCTCTTCATATCTCATAAAATGTTCTGTGAAGCATATGATGTCAATATCTATATTTAAATCTTCCATTTCGTGTAAGGAAATTAATATTTTATCATTTTTGTTTAAACATCCTGCAATGTTTTGATGAAAGATGGTAATATTTTGAGAGTTATTCTCGAAAAAACTGCTTTTCGTTAATTATTTTTGTTTGATCATCGTGAAGTTTGGGGTCATTTACTGGTTCCTTCTGAATTGGGAGGTTAGATCTCGTTTCTTTAGTCTTCGGTACTATTGGGAAGTAATATAGTATAGTTTTTTTGCTAAATTCATTTTTAAGTGCATTGATATTTTTCTGTGATTCTTTTTTCTTTGTTATTTCTTCAAACATAAAAGGAATAGTACCTTTTTTATATAGTGATTTCGGAGCTTCTTTGGTGCTAAGTTTTTCTATTTTGTTGTCTTTACATTTAGTAAAGTTGAGAAATTTGTTTTCATAATCTATTATATTAATTTCATGATTGATTATTTTGCACAAATTTTTCTTGAATCTATATATATTTGAACCATATTGACGTATAGGAACGTATTTACTTCGTGGCATATTTTTTGTTAGCAGATGTAAGTAGTTTCCTAATTTTTCTGCATTTATATGTGGGTGTTGCAAAGTATCTATTACGATAGTATAAGGTACTTTTAAAGATTTAAGGGCTGCAGTGAACTCTGTTTGTATTTTTATTGGGTTACTATCATTTCTTCCAACCATTATAATAACTTTATCATCCTGCATAAGTTCTTTATTTAGATCATAACATTTTTCAAGTACATGTTCACATGTTGCATTTGACAAGACTATTGAGTATATCATGTATTCATTTATGTTGTTATCCCACATGGATGTCAACATAGATCCAACATCAGTTGCTAAAACATCATCACTTAATATTACTATTTTACTTTTCTTTTTACCGTTATTTATAGCAGGATTTTTGTCGGTTGAAGTTTTTTGTTCCCTATCATTCATAGGTGTGATACTTTTTTTACATTTCTTCGAATTCTTCATATTATTAATACACTGTGTTGCATCGATCGACTTATTTATACTTGTATCGATTTGATGGGTGACAGGTAAAGTTTCTTTCAAGTTACTAGGTGAATTTTTTCTATTTATTGTGCCTGGACTACAGCGACTAATTTTTTTCTTTTTAGAGTTAGTAGGAGTTATGGCCATTGTTACAGAGTTATTTTCGTTAAGTAAGCTTTTGTAATGTTTGTTGTCGTCTTGAGATTTTTGTAACTCCATTTTCAGTTTTGAGTTTTCACATAATAGTCTTTCTATTTCTGAGTCGGTGTTGTTTATATGTAGATGTAATTCTTCAATTTGTTGCTTTAATTGTTCAATCTCGTAGTTATTTATTTGAGAGTCGAAATTCGGTAAGCTTTGTACGCTCAAATTAAACGCTGTTGAAGCTGAAATTTCCGAGTCTTCTGAGTCGCTTCTTATGGTATCATTCGGTGATTTCATGTTGTTTTTATTTCTGCCAGCTCGATTTTTGCGAAAAGTTATGTTATTCTCTTCCATTATTTATTTAAAAATACACATTACACTATTGATGTGAAAGTATCAAAAGGCACTAAGAAACCGAGGATTGAACTTGGTTGCCGGTGGAAGTTAAACCGCCTGTTAATCCGCACGACTACGGTGGCTTGAAGTATATTGATGAATACTTGCTAGGTTTTCAAAGTATCTGAATGAATTATTAAGAATGTTCTAGTCATGAACATAGATGTCGTTAATTCAATATTCCAATAAACTCACATAAAATCCCAAATTAAAATGGTGTTGTTTCGACGTATCTACAAGTTATTGGCAATGTAGTCAAGTCATAGAACTGTAGATGGCGTTGTGATTTATAGTAAATTAAAATCAGTCACTCGGTTTGAAATTTGAGTAAATCAAAACAAAAACAAACGGTCATTGTACTGTACTGTTTTTGTATTGTTAATAATTAGTTAAATGTTTTTTTTTTTTTTTATGTTAAAATTCACTTTTGGCGATGCTAGCGCCACCACCCAATATGACGTCACGTTGAATATGGTGTTTAGTCCGCCGTAAAAAACACTTTTTAATAATAGGTACCACTTTTTTTAATAATTATACACTTTTACTTTTATATACCGTAGATAGTAGATACACATTAAATTAATTTGTTCAAGAAGTTTGTATAATAATTCACAAACTGAGTTTATTAAAATTACTATTTATCAATGTTCTCCAAATATGACATCATTTTAGGCAAGGTACAATTTAGCGACCAAGTACAGTCAATATCTAATAGATGGCGTGAGATAATTTAATTCTGACGCCTTTATGTAGATGGCGATAATTTTCCAATTAATCGTTATTGTTTAAATATAAGTCGTTATAATTTAAGCGTCACTAATTCACTTTATTTAAATGTTTTAGCGATAAATTGTGCATATTTAAAAAAAATTATTGATATAATATTTACAACACTTATTTGCTTATTTTTAATCACTGCTTTTATATTTTAATTAGTTTTAATCGTTTTATTAGCACTTTTAACATCTAAACACTATTTCATGAATTTTTACACAATTACTTGTTTTTACTTGAAGATAACGTTTACACACAATGTTCAAACTATAAAGTACCTTTGAGAATAGAAATTATTTAGAAAAACTAACATAAACTATTTTTTTGAATTAAATTATTGAAGAGCTATTGTTTACGTGACGGTGGCGCCACCGAGCTCCTCTCATAGCTTGAACTGTAATGTGAACTGTAATGTGAACATTACAATTCAAGCATAGTGCGACGTAATGTTGCCTTGAATTGCAAACACCAACTTACAAGGAGACTTTCCACCATAGTAATCCCTAGTTACTGAGCAAGTATGATATAAAGTACGTTACACGTTAAGGGGGGGATGGGGGACGACAAAGTGTGACAAGGGGTGGGAGGGGTCCTAGGTTTCGTGACGTCACGTGTTAAAAACTTAAAAATATTTCCAAGTCTATCAGCTGTATCTGTAAGGTTTAAAAATAATTTCGGGAGTGCTGTTTTAATTTAATAATTTCTAGATGTAAAATTACAAGATATGTGACGTCGCACTAGGGAGAGGGGTCTTACAAATGTGACCAACTGTGACAAGGACGGGGGAGGGGTCCAAAAATCACGAAATTAGTTTGACTTACTTTATATGGATGACCCCTTGACCTTTTTGTATTTTATTCTAAGATATGCCAAGCTCTGCGTACCTAATATTCTATAGTAGCTAATGTATAGTAGGTACATACACTTTCTTACAAGATATAAACAGTATCTTTAGACATTGTGTATGTACCTACTATCACTACTGACAATAATCGTTCTATTAGGAGCAATATACTAACGATGCTAGGATCACATAATATCTCGGAAATTCCCAATCCGATTGTAAAATAATGTACAATACATAACGGGAGGATCTGTTGAAATATTATATTTAAGTTAAGTTTGTTTAGACCTATTGATCTACTTTTATATTTCTTAGTACATTTTATCCTTCGTTTAATCACTGTTGTAAAGTCAGGAAGCCAAGCGAACGAGCCCAAGTCTCGACAACATAACATCGGTTAAAAAGCAAATGAGCGCAACAACGCAACCCTTGCCGGGCGGATGGCGGCTCGTTAGTCGTTACAAGGGCACTGAATGTTTTATTCACAACAAAACGATTCCAGTCATTTCATTAGGACCTCCGAGACCTCTCCGGGGACTCTATTATTTGTGGACTGTGGTGGGTACTTATTATTTGCTTTTCGCAATTTATGCGCGAAGTTTACAGAGCGTGACGCCTGTTTACCGATCACGCTGGCTTCACATTTGTGTCTTCGTACTAATTTGAATAAATAGACTCTATTTTTCCGTAATAATAAATGTAGACGTTCCTGATAAGAATTAAAATAGGCTTTTAGAGGTTTCTTGAACTTTTCTCTGCCAGGGTAAAAAATTAAGCTATGAAAACGAAGCAGCTTCCTAAGGCGCTCTTGCTAAGTTGTAACTTGCAATTAAACTTGCACAAGTTGCTGGCATTATAATGTTATTGGCATTGCTATTTTATGACATAGGTAATACTGATATTTTAGTTATGATGGTGATTTTAAAACAAAATAAAAAGATTGTTTTATTGGTAAGTACTTATATACGACATTTACAGAAGTTAAAGGTAGCAAGTATTTCCACCTACCTAGTGCAAAATGTCGGCTTCATTGCGGCGGAAGTTACTTACCAGTGGACGCTCGGCCTGAGCTGGTTGATGAAAGGTGAATCAGGTGAGTTGTATGTTTCATTCTGTAGAAGAAAATTCTTGATGCGAATTAGAAGCGGTTATAAATAAAAGAAAACAAAAGCGCGGGTCGCGGAAACATGGCGCGTCGCGGCCGCTATTATATGTAAATCCCGGCACATTAGCACCCCACAACGCGCGGTCGCATTACCAGTGACCACACGGCAGACTTGTCGGGTGACGCTGACTCGACTGGACATAGGTACCTACAAGTACCCGTTATACCGTAGTAATGGATTTTTTATATATATATATATATATATATATATTTAGCGAGCAAACGAACAGGCGGGTCACCTGATGGTAAGTGATTACCGCGGCCCATGAACATTTGCAGCACCAGAGGAACCGCCAATGCGTTGCTGGCTTTTGAGAAATTTGTTTATCCGCCCTTTGAAGAGCCCCATATTATAATCATTAGGGAACACAGAAGATGGACGCTGGTTCCACACTTTGCAGGTACGCGGCCAAAATGACCTGGAATAACGGGAGGTGGATCAAGACCAGGCATCCAGGTGGTGAGGATGAAATTTGTTTCTGCGACGAAGGGTGCGACTGGAGAACACGGGAGGGGGTATTAGATTAAATAACTCCTCAGAGCACTCCCCATTGTAAAGACGAAATAAAATACCTAATCATAAACTATAGGTAGTATAATCATTACTATTTACCCTCGTATTTAAACCATTCCGAACCAGTGGTAGATTCACTCGACGATTCAAAAGCGCTTGTCAAAGTCTATTTGAATAAAAAAGATTTGAATTTGAATTTGTGCTAAAACCCACCACCTCCCATAACCCTATCCACCTATCTAGTGGTTATACCGGACAGCGCCCAGAACAGCTCTTGACATTTTCCCTGATTGCTTATAATATCATGACTCTAATGTTTTTTTAATTCCTTGCCCCTTCGTGTGATCTTTACCAACTCGGAGGCTAGACTTCACTCTCCCACCATTCCGAGGCTTCAGATCTGCATTTGACATTACTTTTGTTTACTCAACACGGCTTATTTGACGTTGATTTCCCGGCGGGTGCTCTGCTCGTGTGAGAATGGAGCCGAGCCCCGGCATTGATATAATAGGAGTGTAAACGCGCCGCCACTAACGGCCGCCGCGATAGTTAACGCAACCTGCCGCACCGCGCCGCACCGCGCCGCATCGCAACGCACCGCGCCGCACCGCAACGCACCGCGCCGCACCGCAACGCACCGCACCGCACCGCGCCGTACCGGACCGCACCGCACCCGCACTTGGATAACACTAATTGAATGCTACATTTATATCGGTGTTACACCACACGCTGCACTAACTCCGACTATGGAATACTGATGACTGATTGATTTATTTTTATGATTTGCGGCCTTTCCAATGCCCACGTGGGGATGCGTAGCGAGGAATACCTTTATGGCAAATCCTTAATAGAATCAATACAGATAATGAAGGAGATAGAATAATCTTCTTCTCAACTACTCAGTTCTTCTTTCTTCGTTCTTAACTTTCATCAGTTTATTTTCACGCCTAGGGATGGAGCGGAGAGAGCACATAAATCAGCGCGGTTTATTTCGTTATATTCTTATAACGCTTCCGCAACCAACGCCTCTTCGCATTTGTCTCGCGCGTCGTGTCGCGTAGAGCGCTCCTTCGCGAACAACGCCAGCGGCAGCTATAGCGGGGAGGCACGCTGGCGACATGTCGCGTGATAATATGTCTCTGTTTCATAAACATTCAACTGAAGTCTGAAAGGATATATAATATTATGCCGATTGTATTAGGTAGGTACTATTGACTGATCCAAGAATTCGCCAACCTAACTAATCTGTTGACGACGTGTATACAGATTACAGACTGAAGGTTTGTTTAGGGTGATATTTTGTAATTAACACAGGTACTTTAGGAACTTCGATTAGAATTCGAAAGATGTTCGAAAATCGTGATTGATCAAAAGTTCAACTTTCATTCAATCACGATATAATCGTTAACCCTTGAATTAATATTTATTTTACATCTCTCATATTCGGTAAGTAGGTCCTTATTACCCCCAAATGGAGCTTGTAGGTGACCAATTATCACTCTGGGGTAATAATGTAGCTAGAAAAGCCCTAGGGCGGTAAGTAATTAAAAAAAGTATGATGGTTAGATGTACGCGAACTTTTTGAAAGAGTGAAGAGTTTTTTTTTAAAATTACTTACCGCCCTAGGGCTTTTCTAGCTCTACATTATTACCCTCGAGCGCTAATTGGTCACCTACAAGTTCCATTTGGGGGTAATAAGGACCTACTTTACCTCACAATCGAGATGTAAAGCAGAGTAGTTAGCTCGGGTGTAAGCATCAATTGCACCCTCGAACTATAGGCGCCCTCCCTGCGCTCGTGCGCCTAAATATCTCGGGCTGCAATTGATGCCTTACAACCCTTGGCTACTAATCTACTAATATTCGTATCTTCTGCGACCAAATAAACTATAATGTGCGGTGTGCCGTGGCTCGACGACGAGACAAAAATACGTTAATGTGACGTAACGGTAATGGAATTTTTAAATTTTAAGCAGACCCGAACAAAGACAATTTGTCGCCTCTCTGCCGCCCCAGCTTGTGTTGTGTGCAGTTGTGTGTGTGTGCTGCTGCAGCCCGCACACACACACACATACACAACTGCGATGTCACCTTAATCCCGCTCTTAAATATAACTCACGGGAACATGTGCTCAACAGTAAACAGCAACAAAGGATCAACGTATCCTTGGGGTTTGATGTAAAATCGAGCATCATCTAGTATGAAATATTAATCCATACTAATATTTTAAATGGGAAAGTGTGTCGGTCTGTCTGCTATGCTTTCACGGCCCATCTGTCCAACCGATTTTGGTGTTGGATTTCGGTGTTGATGAAATTTGGTACAGTGGTAGGTTGTATCCCGGGGAAGGATATATTTTATCCCGGAAAATTAAAATTTCCCGCGGGAATCAAAAAATCTTATTCCACGCGGACGAAATCTCGGGCATCATCTAGTTATTTACATAACAAATTGATGTCAAAGAACGAATGCTCCTAACGGTCCATGAAATGGCAGTCAACAGGAAATAATATAAATGAAGATGAAATTTTTTAACTAATTATTTTTGTATGGAATATTTCCTTTTAAATGCCGGCAATACAATTACTTGTTTCACAGGTAACTGAATGATTACCTCCCCTTTGTCAAATTGTAGCCTTCTCCATCGCGCTTCGTCTTCTGTATTCACGAAATACATAATGACCGGAGAGTCAACACCGGAAATTGTCATTATACTAATTGTCGATGATAATAATAATATTAACAATATGGCCGCCGAGTGGTGTGACGTCACCCTGTAGGCCATCATTCACACCGAGCGAACGAACATTGACTGCTTCGACAAGTGTGTGATTGATCTGTATTCACAAATATGGCTCATTATAGCGAGGAGAACAACGTTTTGATCTTTGATTGAATAATATATGTTACTTTGTCCACTAAAAGTTAGCCCTTGACTGCGATCTCTCCTGATGGTAAGCGATAGTACAGTCTAAGATGGTAGCAGACTAACACGCAAGGGTTTTGCATACTAAATGACAAAATAAAGTACCTAAGTCTATTTGGAAAATGCTCGAAGACTTGAAAAATTTGGTAATATTGGTACATTTTTCTATAAAGGTAAAACTTATAGGTATCAGATTAGCAAGAATGCGTAAGTTTGTATAGTGATTTGAGTTCCTGAGACGATCGTCTACTTGGGTTCATAAAGAATTAATAGGTACCAGTTTAATGTAAAAAAACTGCTACAACGAACGAGAACTCCTTGGATAACTAAAGCAATGAAAATGGCTCGTAACTAAATCGTAGTGAGCTCCTGCAGCCGTCGATAGCGGCGATGGCGGATCACACAATAAAGTGGGTAAGTAACATAAAATGCAAATAGTTGGCCAACTGCAATTCAGAGCAGTAACTGCCAGGAGTCGTGTTAACGGAGCCGGGGATGTGCCGGGGATGTGCCGGGGACGCCGCACACTGACAACTTTAATTAAACCTAACTTCTGAGATGACGTCCGGCCCGAGATAATTCCTAACCACACCCAAAACACTCGAATTATTACAACTTCAACTCTATTGATCGGTGATAAGGGATGAGGAGAGCGCAGATGGAGTTGTGAAGGTGTGAGCCGACAGCTCGATCGAAACACCGAGATGAAACAATATCGATATTGAGTAATATCTGTGTTGCTTCAGCGTATGTTTAATGGCTCCCTCAGACGGGTCACATGCTAAATCGTGCAGTTTGCAAGTTTCATGCATTTTGCTTGGATTTGTCCCAAACGTGTATCCTATTTCGGCGGGCCTCCTATTCGAAGGTTCTGAGGCTCAAAATCGGGACACCTCGAAATTTTCGGAGCTTCAACGGTGAAGGAAAACATCGTAATTAAATCTGCACGTCTGAGAGTTTTCCTACATTTATCGATATATAGATATCGAATCCAAACTTGTCCAGCGTGGTGAACCTGAATCTTTGTCATTCAGAGAGGAAACTCATGTTCAGTGGTAGGCTGCAGACAAAGAGCTAAACATGTCGGGCGTCAGCTATAGCTTCTTTATCTTCTAATAATATAAAATGAAAAGGTGACTGACTGACTGATCTATCAACGCACAGCTCCAACTACTCGACGAATCGGGCTGAAATTTGGCGCATGGCAGCTTTAGGCTTTTATGACGTAGATCTCCGCTAAGAAAGGATTTTTTGAAAACTCAACCCATCGATGTATTGGTAAGTCAATGACTCAACCCCTAAGGGGGTTAAATAAGGGTATCAAAGTGTAGTCCACGCAGACGGAGTCACAGGTAAAAGCTAGTAGATGATAAATCAGTAATCATGATTGAATCAATAAATGGCACTTGTCGTCTACTACTCAGTGCTTGATATTAATTATCGCCATGATTACAACCGGGGAGCCGTCTCCGCCATTACATTAATTGCCCTCTCCCTCCCAAAGTACTACGAATCCCTTGCTCGCTTTATTTTCTTACTTTACTTTTGAACGGCCGTTTTGTTCATAACTGGGTTATTAGGATTTCTTAGGAAATGAAAAAGCTTGATAATTATTCCATTGTTTTATCGCTTTGAATGTTATTATTCTATTTTTTTACAACTGTTTGATAATGTTATCCGGGTATTAAGAGTATTTAATGCTCCAATCAGATAAACAGCCCGAGTCATTTCAATGTCAAACACATTTCGACGCAAATGTACCGGAACGCTATATCGCTTCGTGATACTACTATTTCAGTAGGGTATAGTAACTAGTCAAGGCCGAAGCCGCCCACCTGAAGAGGCCGAAGCCCGAAACCAATTTAGACATTTACAAAATCCTGCCAGGAATCAAACCCGTTGACTGCACCCGGGAGCGTGGGTGTTCGCATCCAGGTAAATCAAGTTAATCTCCAGGTTAGTCTACTTTTTACAGGCATTTTATTTCTCAGATTCGCGCGGCCATTACGCGCGGATCGCTCTGAAAAGCAACGGAGACAAAATTTAATGGCTACTTGAATTTTATGACGCGAACACTTCACAGCTAATAGACCCTTCAGCTCACAAAGGTCTTCACTTCCGCCGATGACGGATACTGAGCGAATAGGATTTGTTCGCGGAGGTAGACAGACAATGGCGCGTCGCTGGGGCCTGATCAAGCGAAAAATCGCGAGCGGTGACACGCGCGTGAAATGCCATGTATATGTCGTCATTCCAGAACCCCGACGTATCCCTAAGTTTATTATTTATTTTAATTTTATGACAGATTAGCACTTAACTTATGATGCAGTGCACTTGGGATGGAAATGATATGCGGTTCATCTAAACATTCGCCCTGAACTCGTATAGAAATCTAAGGACAATCAGCTGATCTAATCTGAGCGTCTGTGACACTGTCGAGTTGACATTAATTTCACTAACGCAGGAGTGGAATTCCACTCAGGGGGGTTACTACCATCGCGTAAAGCAGTATTACTTCAAAATGATAGTTTTATGTCATGTATCTTGACGTCCCTAAAATAAGGATTATAATTTTAAAACACGAACGTCAACAATATTAAAACAGAAAGGATTTAAGCGATGGTATTATGGCCCCAGATTTGCCGTGTATTCGTAGTGGTCGGTGTGAAATTACGCGGGTTGCCCCGACCCGAGGATCCGCTAGATCTGACCCTAGCCTAAAGCGACTACATAAAGGGCTTTAGGCAATTACGTAGATATCGCGCGCGAAAGAGATTCGCCAGCCCACAACGTTACAGAAGCAGTTATCTTAACCTTATGTCGTACTTCATAGAGTTCAGTTTTCTTTAAATAGGCTAACAATACAAATGTGTTAAGTAATGCTCAGCCTTTAAGGGTGTTCCCACTTTATTTATTCCGCGTAAGAAGCGCAGTCGAGGGGCAAACATTGTAGCGGCTCCGGGCTATTGTCATGCAAATAGTTTGACTGATGGCTGCGAGCGCGCGGCGCGGCCTCTCGCTGCGAGTGTTGTGACGACGACGAATTATAACTTGTAAGGGTCCTGTAGTATAGCGAGGGAGACTCATGATTTCATCCTGTCAATAATAATTTGTGTTGAAATTTAGCTGTTACAGAAGCCGCTACGTCCTCGGACGCGCAAACAAAGAAAACAAGCAAACGCGATTAAAATTTAACTCTCCATAATGTTTTCAAAGGAACGCGAAATCTATATCAGTCCATATTTGGTCAGCATGGTGGACTATGGCCTTTTTAATCATTCTAAGATGAGACCAGAACACAGATTTAGGAACTTCAATGAAAAACTGAAATATTATTTCATCATTAGGATCTTATAAATTTCACTATTTTCTATAATAATAATTATTGTTATTATTTGAGAATCAATAATTTATCAACGTATAATTTTATTTTCATTAAATATGCCCTCTTCAATTGAGTGGTATAGATTAAAATTATGTCTGTATTCGTTGTTTCACGATTTCACATTTTAATTTGTACTGGTGAATCATAGCATGTAGATCTACGTGCTATGATATTTATATGCTCATCAAATCCTATCGTAGGTATCTCAGCAATTAATCATTATCATCGATTGTATCCATTGATGTGATAGCGTTTAATTACCTCCTGATAGCCGCGCCGCTCGCAGCATCCCTCCCCGCCCCGACTTGGTCACTATTATCTGATACAGTGGCAGGCAAGTTACACTCGGAGGCCTTATTATGGTAAAATGACTGACACAATGACACAATTTCAATTACCTCTGATGGTTAACACACTTTCGCTATTGGGTAAAAATCCATTGTAACAGTAACAAAACAATAAATTCTGACTATTGTAACAATTGAGATGGTAGCAATGATTGATGCAGCATTTCAATGATCACCCTATTAGTTAAAAGTAGCTTGATATACCAATAATTAAAACCGCATAAAATATCGTTGCAAAGTATTCTACATTTTCCTGCAGTCGACGCTCGTTATAACGAACGCACTTCGTCAGCGCTGCAAACGATATTACGATTATTTGACAAGTTTTTTTTTCTTTTTCTACCAACTACAAGTTAGCCCTTGACTGCAATCTCACTTGATGGTAAGTGATGATGCAGTCCAAGATGGTAGCGGGCTAGCCTGTTAGGGGTATGGCAGATGTATTAAATCCATGCCCCTAGTCGATTTCTACACGGCATCGTACCGGAACGCTAAATCGCTAGGCGGTACGTCTTTGCCGGTAGGGTGTTAACTAGCCATAGAAGCCTCCCACCAGACCAGACCTGCCGGGAATTGAACCTAGTTACACAGGCTGCAACTATGCTGCAACCGAACTGCAATTGCAGCGCGTTCTATAACATAGTATCATCCGACGTGCTTCAGTCGCAGGTCGTGAATATTATGTCGTGTGCAATGACCCCTAAATATGCAATAGTTAAAAAAAGCTTCAATATTTCCCATTTTTTAATCCACTGCGCACTATCTAATAAAAAAATTGCGGAATCCATTTATCAGTTTTATGCGTTGCGGTAACTGTGCAACAAAAACGCTAAAATATGGAAATCGAGTGTGACGAATGTCGATGTTTTTCAGGATATGAAGTGACTAGTATAGGTTTGCCTTTGTACTAGACTAGCGAACGCCCGTGGCTTTGCAGAAGGCGGAATTTTGGAAAATTTGACTGCATATACAGGTTTCCTATAAAATGTAGAAAAAGAGTAACTTACTTTGTAGGAAACCTACATTTTATAGTTATGCTAAATTTCAACTCTCTAGGTCTTAGGCCTCGTCCGTTGACGATTCAGGCCGGAAGAGTGAGTCAGAACTTTCCTTTTTATTGTATATAATTTTAAATAAAACGAAATCCTTCAAATATTTCTGCTTGCTTGATATTATCTGCAATCCTTTGAATTTGAAATAGGATTTAAAACAGGATTTTATTTCGAAGAACATCTAAATAAGCAAGTCTGAGTATAGCTTCAGCCTGCGGGTTTCTCAGCGGATTTTATCAATCTCAGAGTAAAGAGTTGGCGAAACTTCATCAACAATCTTGAAAATGTTAAAACGAAACTGTAAAATTGTTAAAGTCCGGAAACTCCGTAACTTTTAGCGTTTAGAAAAGTGGAGCGCGCTAGTAGCATAGCGCGACAACTATATATTAGTTTATTTATAGTTATAACTACTTCAACTCAGCTGTGGGGGAAATATACAACTTTTTATTTATTTACTAATTGGTTAACTACTAAATACCGAGTTCCTATAAAATCTAATAGAAACAACCCAATTAAAGAGACAATTTCCAATTTGGCGTGTTTTTATAAAAACTTATTGGAGATATTATCTTCTGAAACAGTGGGCGTAAATAAAAGATACAAAACTGCATAATCACGCTCATTTATTATCTGCACACAATTAGACAGCGTTTCGTCTTACAATGTGATCAACGGCGATAGCGACAACACAAACTGAGGCTGGCGTAGCACTTTATCGGCTAGGCATGGCATTACCCCCTCTACCGGTGGCCACCGGTAGGAAGAGTGGTGGCAACAGGCAGGCTTGTCTGTGATTGGCCGGCGCGAGCGGCGCGCTCTGATTGGCGATGACAGGCGATGTGTTACATTCGGCTATCCTGCAACAACAATTGCTCCCGCAATGGGTAGCTTGGTTAACTTTCTGGTAAAACAATGATTCGCTTCATCGTGTCTAACTGGTGGCTGTTAATGGTCGGTACAGAACTATTCAAAGACAATCGGCATGCACAGTTTGGACTGGGGCCATAGCTAACGTACCTATCTAGATACTTTATTTTTGCAAAATTGGAACGGAAGCATGTACACACCACGAGGATAGTAACGGGCGCCTTTAACGCAATCAGATATTTTCAAACCGCTGCTGACTCTATCCATATTAAGCTATTAACAAACGCACCGAATATTGACATGTTGAATCAATCGGAAACGCACAGCTCACATATTATGAGACATCTTTCTATGACTCACATCATGTTTAAATGACCACTGTCCACAATCTAACAATTTGGATAACCTAACAATGACCAAGTAAATGACCTATAGAGTCGCTAAATTGAATTTGGCTAACAGACTCATTTTGCCCAAACGTATGAAATCATCGTTATAATATGAAACTTTCAAACGGCGTACGATTAATAACATCAGTACATAGGTCAAGATCTTAAATTATTATAACCCGCCTTTTATAACCAAAACAATTATTGATCGCGAGCTTCATGGTCAACGTTCAACGTTCAAGCTTGGATTGGAGATTTTGCCTCACTTTTAATCACCAGTTAACGCTCCTTAAAACAAAATATTGAAGAGTAAATTGTAACGGGCTCAGAATACTTGTCACACTCTTGTCACGATGGCATCGACACACATGGCATACGCCGGGCACATGGCCACATCACGAATCCAGCGGCGGCGCTCTCACAGGCACCGTGACTAGACATCATGTAAGGCCACGATGCGATGACGTGCAGAAAGACCTCGCGCTCGCAAGAGCTTAAGCTTGACGCGATAGGTACACACGCAGCATTGCGCGTCTGAAACGCGCGCTGCGTTCGGCTCAACCGCTTGGCACACAATTCGTAGCACCCGCGCGAGTCATTGCTAGGCGGTCTCACGACGTGGAAAGCGCTGAAGACCGCGGTGTCAGGCTGTGCAACACCAGAGCACGACCGCGCTCCGAGCTCACCAGCGATGCATTTCACATGAAACAAAATCAACAAATTAGCACGCAAAAGTACCCTGCACATAATGACTGCGTCGGGGGGGGTTAGACTCCTTGAAAAGATCTCAAAACGATACATCGTAACGATCAGTAGCACGGGCTCTGAATACTTCGAAGAGTCCTACCACGTAAGGCACCTTTCGAGCGATAGACAACGTGATCTACTTCGTGCCAGCATGCCAACCAAACAAAACTATTAACACGACCATTACTTATCGCAACTCGTGGTAAGAGAATCTCGACCAAATGATGATGATGAACCCAGAATAATAATATGGGGCATGTACCAATTGAACCAGAAGACATATTATATACTACCTGAACTATGTAACAAATACCTGGAATAGATCTTATCTCAATATGTTTAACGTTGTTGCAATCACTTGGATGTCAACAAAGTCCTTAGTATAACTAGATTCAATTATAACAACAGTCTGAAAACACTTGCCATTGAAATATTTTATTTCAATGCACTCATAAGTAATTACGATTTAATCAACGGAATAAGTAATTGCTGATAATATTACTAGGACAATAGACCAATCAATTTATTAATCACAATTATGATGCATCAATTGTGAGTAGCCATAAAATAATAGCAAAGAGTATAATAATATACAGGGAAAATAATAGTCAAATTTAGCACTTTCATTCGTTCGGAAAAATGTCGAGAGTTCTATTAATGCTCTGTGGTTTAACTATGTTTATGGAATCTAGTTTTTTTTTTTTTTGTAGCTGGCACCTTATTTTTGACCTCGTGGGTCATTAAAACAGTCAGTGCGTTAACCTGGGCAAGTGATACATGCTTATTTTCAAGTTCTTTCGTGGTGTTATAAAAGCAGTTTGTAAATACCTATGTGTCAAGGATAATTTCTAATCTGGTGGTAACTATGCTAAATCGTGACTAATTTTGAAGAAACTCTTGTCGGCAAACTTGGAAATATTGCTTAACAGACATATTGGGATGTAGCGTGCGACAGTCTCACGAGACCTACTGCCACATTTATTTAGAAAGAATGAGACGGGAAATCAATGTGTGACACGATTCAACTTCGACCTAACTACACCATGAGAAAAACAATTAAATTATATGCAACATTTATCGTGTTTTTTTTCTGGAACAATAACAGATAATGTGATTCGTCGCAATAAACTATAGTTATTTGGCTAATGTGCAACAGAAATAGTGGATGACTATAATCGTGACTTTGGCTACGGAATGAGACAATGGTAAAATGTAATTTTATGGACTAACCTGAATCATTGGTGACGGCGAAGTGATGCTCTGCTCTGGTCTGGTGTCTGTTCATTTAACTCACGTATGGCTTTGTCTGCCTGGTTAATTTATAAAAGTCTTCTATGGATGTACCAGGCCTGAGGTGTGACTTCATCTTCTCTGCCGCTTAGTTCGGACACATCTCCACGTGATAATTCGTTCCATCCTCGCGAATAAATAAACGGTCTATTCCTGCTGAATCAGTGCGATTAAGCTGCATAGTTTTTTTTTATTTATCCCACTTCTGAGATGAAACAGTGGGCGTAAATAAAAGATACAAAACTGCATAATCACGCTCATTTATTATCTGCACACAATTAGACAGCGTTTCGTCTTACAATGTGATCAACGGCGATAGCGACAACACAAACTGAGGCTGGCGTAGCACTTTATCGGCTAGGCATGGCATTACCCCCTCTACCGGTGGCCACCGGTAGGAAGAGTGGTGGCAACAGGCAGGCTTGTCTGTGATTGGCCGGCGCGAGCGGCGCGCTCTGATTGGCGATGACAGGCGATGTGTTACACTTCTGAACAATTATTCAGAACTTCCAAAATACTCATGTTTATTAGTTGTCCTGGATCGACCGTCGGTATTGCTAACATATATTTGAACTACTCAATATTATAAATGAGAAAGTGTGTCTGATTGCCTGTAACAATTTAAAAGCCTTTCTCATCAACTGATTTTGATGAAAGGAATAACATAATATTTCTTCCGGAGGGTAGAGACAGACATAATATTATGCTATTTTTTATTTAAACAAATCAAAGAATTCGCACAATTTAAAAAACAATTAAAATAATTAAATAAATAAAAAAGTGTGTGTGTGCGATTCACACGCGGCAGAATTGAAACTTCAGAAAAGTAGCCTACGAGAGAATGAGATTAATATAACTTGTATTCTATCTCATTCTCTCGCATGATAAATCCTATTTATGAATATATTTCTCTCTTTTTGGTGTAGCTTTTTCGTTTCATTGAATTTTCAAATCACAACTGTGCTAAAGAAATTTCACTTTAAAAACGCTTTAATTCAAATAGATCAAATCGCGGGTATCGTCTAGTTTCCAAACACACGTGCAATAAGAACGGGTTAAAAGCGGTTTTATAATGCTTCTTCGAGTAATCCATACAAACGAGCTGGCTTGAGACGTTCCAGGCTACGTGCTAAGTCTACGCCGTAGCTCGTAGCTCGTCGTAGCGCCGGTACATGCGGCGTAGCTGGAGGGCTGCCAACGTGGCAAAAACCAACAGGTTTTATGTGATTTATGCCGCGGGGAAACCCGGATATTCTCCGTATATTCTCTGTTCTAGCACCTTTTGAAAGATTATGTTGGAGGTATTTTTGTTCAATAGGTTCAGGCATGCAGGTTTGCTCATGTTTCTTAAACAAAACAACTCCAAAAAGATGATAGATGTGCTTGATGATAGCCCTTGACCCCCAGAATACGAGTACGAAATATTGACCACAAGGCTATCACCACAACATGTTCTCCAAGGTATGTGTCGGGTCGGTCTACCCCCACGCGGCCAGCGCAGTTTAGTGTATCGAAGCGCAGTAATGGGCCAACTGATCACGTTCAGAACGTACATACAATAATTATTGATCACTGATTTTATTTAATTGATGATTTTGAATGTCGCTATTTCCTTTCTCTTTATAATTGGATAAAAAACCTTTTCATAAATTTCCGATAGTCCCGTCCCGCCGGCAGCTGTATGCCTATTTAGATCTAAAGGTATTTCCACAGCAAACATACAAATCCTAAGTTGCATGCCGCCCATGCATTAGTGCCCGTGTGTCTGTGTGTACTGTGTGTACTGTGTGTACTGTGTGTACTGTGTGTACTGTGTGTACTGTGTGTACACACACCGGTGCCGGCGCTAAAAGCGGCCGTGTTTGCGTTTAATCACACCAATGTTGCGCGTCAGTACGCGTCACTTACGTGTACGGTGGCGGTCAGAAAATGTTTACCAGTTTTCAAATTAGATTCTTTAAAACACTGCGTGCATTTTATGCCTGTTTAATTTTGGGTTTTATTTTATTTTTCATATATATACTAGCGACGCAGTCACCGCGCCGGGTCAAATAAGTTTGACGGGCTGTAACGACCCTCTGATACAGATGGGTCCATGCAATTATGAACCTTTAGGTGGTAAACATTTTTTGACCGCGTCTGTACAGTCGCGCAGGCTACAGGCCGGCATCGCAAACACGCGGGTGAGCTGAAGCTATCGAATTGTCTCTTTAATTATGTTTTGAATTCTTCAACGACGGTAGAGCGACGTTAACGCTATAAGATAAAGTTGATTTATTAATCTTCTCTATATATAAAAAACCGGCCAAGTGCGAGTCGGACTCGCGCACCGAGGGTTCCGTACAAACCTGTAGTAAGTTTTAAATTATTAAAAAAAAACTACTTACTAGATCTCGTTCAAACCAATTTTCGGTGGAAGTTTGCATGGTAATGTACATCATATATTTTTTTTAGTTTTATCATTCTCTTATTTTAGAAGTTACGGGGGGGGGGGGGGGGGGGACGACGACACACATTTTACCACTTTGGAAGTGTCTCTCGCGCAAACTATTCAGTTTAGAAAAAAATGATATTAAAAACCTCAATATCATTTTTGAAGACCTATCCATAGATACCCCACACGTATGGGTTTGATGAAAAAAAAAATTTTGAGTTTCAGTTCTAAGTATGGGGACCCCCAAAATTTATTGTTTTTTTTCTATTTTTGTGTGAAAATCTTAATGCGGTTCACAGAATACATCTACTTACCAAGTTTCAACAGTATAGTTCTTATAGTTTCGGAAAAAGTGGCAGACAGACAGACAGACAGACAGACAGACAGACATGACGAATCTATAAGGGTTCCGTTTTTGCCAAATTTGGCTACGGAACCCTAAAAATGAATCCCTATTTCCCTCGGTCACGGCATCACGCGAGAACGGCTGGACCAATTTCGCTAATTCTTTTTTTGTTATGTTGATTTATCCTTCAAGCACAATTGCCGCAACACAGCAACGTTTCGATATTATGGTTTTTTTGCAGGGGTATAAGGTATAATTATTGAGAAACCTGGTGAGTGACACGGATTACTTTTATGTTGGAAAATCAAAGAGCTCCGTCGAGACTTTAAAACCTATATCTACACAAACAAAGGTCTACAATCTAGTGTCCTATGCATAAATAAAATACTTCATAAGTACTACAATACCTGAGTGGCAATAAATTAGCCTGGTGGAGCATTATGTTGCTCGGAAAGCAACTAATTGTTGTTGCTATCGAGTTGCGATCTCGCTGAGGGCAAGTTGCGCAGCTCCGCCGCTGTTCGTGCGACAACAGACCTGAACACTGAACACCTGCTCACAGTCTCGTGTATCAAACGCTCGCTGGTGAACTTTCCATTGTTGCAGGTTGACTGCGATTGCGACGCGGAACTCCAAACATAGCACGTTTATATATTTATTTATACATAGACAAAAGTTTCATTAGCTCGTAGAACATTAATTCATGCTACGGAAAATCTACAGTACGCGCGCGACCTAAATGCATTGGCGCCTATAGTTAAGCGGTGAGAACCTCTTTCCGTTCATCGTCATCATCTTTTCATTCTTGGCACTCATATTTATCGTTATGCGTACGAAAGAAGTCAGACGTTACTTTGGAGGCGTATGAGGGAGGTGTTCGAGAGACGGAAACGGTTCGTATTTGCTATTCAACTATTATTGTAGCTTTAAAAGAGTTCTTTACTTTACTTCCTCAATCACAACAGATTTTTATTTTTTTAGTGTCCTGGTACATGATAAGTTTGCAAAATCTATCTCCTGACCTTTCCATTACATATTATTATCTTTACAATGCCAATTGCCTAGACACAAGTGTACTAGATTCTTCATAAGGAAAAATCTTTTGTTTTAACCTCCGATATAACAAAACAAACTACCTATTTCTAAGCAATATCGTCTGCCAAGTTTCCAGACATCTTTTGTAAAGTACACTTCAGCAAGATAAATGTGTATTTTTATTAGAAAAAGTATAATATACCCATGTACTTAATGTTAAAAACTTCACCGATACTTAACTACTTAAGTTATAGAACTTTTTTACTCCTGTGTTCAAAATTATTAGAACAAGAGTTAAAACCTGGGCTAATATAATACATTATTATACTAAAGATAAATGTTAAGATGTGGTATTTAAGACTTGGAAAGGTCCAGACACTTTTTATCCCCGAAAACTAATCTATGGACTTTTTAAAAACCTAATCCAGCACACAGTGATAGCGGGCAATAGGTTAAAGTAATCCATACTAATATTATAAACTCGAAAGTTGTCTGTCTGTCTGTTGCTCCGTTTGTTGTGCCCACCTGTTTGGAATTTGGTACAATGATAGATTGCATCGCGAAAAAGGACATAGGTTACTTTTACTGGAAAATCAAAGAATAACAGTATTTTCAGCATCCACCACCACCACCACTGCAGCCCATTAACATCCCACTGCTGGGCACAGGCCTCCACTCTCATACGAGAGAGGGAATTAGAGCTTAGACCCACCACGCTGCTCCAATGCGAGTTGGTGGGGTTTAGAAAAACCAGAAAAACCCAATACTTACCCTATACTATGGCCCGACCCGGGACTCGAACCCGGGACCTCGTCGGCCGCAGTCGAACATGCTAACCACTAGACCAACGAGCCAGTCAAAGTCTCATAAATAATAATTATGGCGGCCAACTTATTAAAAATTTGTAAAGCATATTATTTTGATAACATCCTTCCATTCCATTAATATTTTAAATGTTAAATACTTTATAATATTATGATAGCGAAAGTGAGTTTGTTTTTTCTTGGTTTGTTTTATTAATTCTTCAAAATAGCAATGAATTGACAAGAATATAGTGAATAAGAATATAGTGATATAGGCTTTCTAGACCTATATCTGTACCCATATTCCTGCAAATAAATAGTTATTTGTGTTACATGGGGCCAAAGAAAATTTTTGTTCCCCGAGGGCGCTTTTTTGAATTCAGAGCGAAGTGAAGGATTCTATAGTTAAGTAGAATCCCGAGCGTAGCGAGGGGTTCTAAAGTAGAATCCTTCACTTCGCTCTGAATTCAATATACGCCGCCCGAGAACAAAAAATTTGGCCCCGAGTGACACACACTATTTTTCATCATTACGTATGAGAAAAAGCTAGGAGTATCAACCTACTATGTATGGACATTACCTATACGTTTAAGCACCAATCAGAAGATACTCCTATCAACCTTCTATGTAATTGTATAGACATTATTTAGACGTATATTTAAAGTTTAAATAAAATGTAAAGACGTATATCCGATCAACAAATTGATCACGTGACTTCGGACCAATCAGAACAGAAAAATGCTAAGTCGTATATTCGATCAACAAATTGATGACGTGACTTCGGACCAATCAGAAGAGAGAAATGAAAAGTCCCATGGGCCTTGTTGGATAGAAAGAGTGTAAGGCCTGGAAAAGACGAATGTGTATAGCCACTTACCGACGCCGCCGGTTCTTTGAGGCTTCTTGGGGTACCCCAGCTCCAGTCTCCACAGGTCTGCCGGCGATTTCAGGTTTGCACTGGCACTTGATATTGTATTTCACATCAGCTTACTGATTTGTTGAAAAAATGGAAAATTGCGTACGCGCATATATTGAAGAGGAATATAATGCAAGTTGGATTTTTGAGTTGTGTCTGACAGTTGTCGCGTTCTTAGTTTTGCCACAGGGGGCGTTACAGGCCAGCGTTCGGAAATTGGTGACTACACATTCGTTTTTGAATTGTTTAAATAAATTAGAATTTAGAAAAAATAAACTTTTAAATATGTATTAGCACTCTACGGAACATGCCGCCGACCTTAAAATAACTCACTTATTTTAAAGAAAGAGAAAAAAAAAAATTATACATTGAACTAGAGAATAATTTAAGAGAAAAAAAAAAAGGAAATGAAAGGAAAATGTATGAAATTGTAGGTTACTCTATAGGCAAGGGACATACTTTGACTACAGGTCTTTTGGTAAGAGTATTACCCATGCGAACAGTGACCACACGAATAATACCATCGGCACCGGGGTGCAGCTCATGCACACGCGCTAGACGCCATTGCAGCGGAGGCAACGTGTTATCCATTAACACGACTATCGAACCCTCGCGGAGGGGTGTGTTGGTTTTATCGACGACCCATTTACCTCGAGGCTGCAACTGATGTAAGTACTCAACACTCCATCGTTTCCAGAAGTGTTGGACAGCCTGCTGGATGACTTGCCATCGAACGAGACGGTTTGGATTGTCATTTGAAAAATCGAACTCTGGCAGTGAGGTTAATGGCCCTCCGATAAGAAAGTGTCCTGGTGTAAGTGGTAATGGATCCGTAGGATCATTACTTAGTATAGAGAGCGGTCTTGAATTAAGAACCGCCTCAATTTGACATAGGAGTGTGTTAAATTCATCGTGTGTTAATGTAAGTTTCCCGATGACACGGTGAAGGTGATTTTTCATGCTTTTCACGGCCGCCTCGAAAATTCCACCGAAATGCGCCGCATAAGCTGGGTTGAAGTGCCAAGTAATGGAGAGATCCGTTAATTTGGTTTGGATGACGTTTTGATTCGACTCGTCTTGAAGAAATTGAAACAATTCCCTCAAATATCGGTCAGTGCCAACAAAATTACGGCCACAATCAGAATATATATCGGTGCATAATCCACGCCGTGATATTAGACGACGCAAAGCGTTAAGGAAAGAATCGGTCGTGAGATCAGGAACGAGTTCCAAGTGAACTGCTTTGGTGGACATGCACACAAAGACGGACACGTATGATTTGTAAACCTTCGCTCTTCGAATGGGACTCGATTTTAGGAGAAAGGGACCAGCAAAATCGACCGCTACGTGTAGGAATGGTCGAAGAGAACGTACTCTTGCTGCTGGAAGTTGAGCCATAATTGGCTGAGGTGCTGTAGGACGAGCACGAAAACAACGCACACAGCGACGCGTTCGCATGCGGACAGCATCTCGAGCAGATAATATCCAGTAATTCTGGGAAATTAAATATTGTAATGTTTGTGGTCCGACATGTAAGTGAATCTTATGAAAATGATCAATTAACAGGTTTGTAAATAAATGATTTTTAGGCAAAACTATTTGATGTTTAGCATCATACGGAATTTTGGCATTTTGTATTCTGCCGCCGACCCTGATAAGTCCAGCGGTATCAAGAAATGGTTTCAACTTTTGTAATCGATTCGAGCAGTTTTCATTGTTCTTCAAGTGTAAAACATCTTCAGAAAATTGATCCTTTTGTACAAGTGATATTACACGTTGGAGAGCGAATTTGGTTTCAGGGACCGTGATTTGATCGGAAGAGTAGGTTTTTGATTTTCGGCATTTATGATAAAACCGGAAACACAAAGCAACAACTCGAAGTAAATGTGAAAGTGATGAAAATCTCTCTAGAAATTGTAAATCCTGAGGTTCCTTGTGAGATACCAACGTATGTTTGCGACGTTCTTCTTCTGTCTGCAGATCTATATGAGAAATAGGCCATTCCTGTTGAGGCATTTTAAGCCAAGAAGGACCTGTGAACCAAAGTTCTTGATTTAATTGCGACGGCATAACACCTCGCGATGCTACATCTGCAGGGTTATCTGCCGAACGAACATGACGCCATTGTGAGGCGGGAACGCGACTTGTGACTTCGGTAACCCGGTTGGCTACGTAGGTACGCCATTCATGAGATGGGGATCGAAGCCAAGCCAGAGTGATCGAAGAATCACTCCAAGCAAAAACATTTTCAAAAGGTAAAATACTTCCGTAAGTTGCAAGTACCTTTTCGATAAGTTTGGATACTAAAACAGCACCATTTAATTCCAAACGAGGAAGAGTAATTTTCTTTAGTGGTGCCACCTTAGTCTTGGAAATTAGAAGAAATGAATGAATTTTACCTGCGTGATCAGTAACACGCAAGTAAACGCAACCAGCATATGCCTTTTCAGAGGCATCAGAAAAGCCATGAATTTGTACTTCCTTGTATGAAGGAAGGACGTGTCTGGGTAAGGAGATATTCTCAAGTAAAGAGAATTCTGTGATAAATGTAGACCATAACTCGCAAATAGTTTTAGAAGGCTTTTCGTCCCAGCCAACAACAGAAATCCAAAGTAGTTGAATCAGGTGTTTTACAAGCAGTATTATTGGGCTAAGGAAACCCAGTGGATCGTAGATTTTAGAAATCTCGGACAACATAATACGTTTGGTGCATTTTTGTGAAGGAATATCCACTTGATAGGAGAAGGTATCTGTTTTAGGGTTCCATTGAAGTCCTAAGATCTTAACTGAAGCGTCATTATCAAGACCAGATAGAATAAGTGCATTGTCATCGCTACAGTTATCTTTATTGATGGAGGATAAAAAATCTGCACTGTTGGAGGTCCACTTACGGAGTTCAAATGTTCCAGCTTTGCAGAGTGCTGTAAGCTCACGCTGTAGTATTAGAGCATCTTCGAGCGTAGCTGCTCCAGTAACAACATCATCTACAAAAACGTCATTCAGTAATACTTGCGACGCAAGGGGAAAAGATGATGCTTCATCGAGTGCTAACTGACGCAGTGTTCGTAACGCTAGGAACGGTGCTGATGCAACGCCAAATGTGACTGTGCATAATCGATATTCTTGGACAGGCTCTTCAGTAGACGTACGCCAAAGAATTCGTTGAAAGTCTCGATCTTCATTTCGAACTAGAATATAACGATACATCATCTTGATATCAGATGTAAAAACAATGTTATGAAGACGATACTTCAGAAGAACTTCAATAATATCTTGTTGGAGTTTCTGTCCAGTTAACAGGTTATCGTTTAGAGACCGTCCAGAGGTCGTTTTACAGGAGGCATCAAAAACCACCCTGACCTTAGTCGTAGCAGAAGACTTCTTCACCACCGCATGGTGAGGAATATAATATGGTGTTGTGGCAGTACATGAAGGATTTTGAACGTGTTCCATGTGACCCAAGTCTACGTATTCTTGGAGACATTGAACGTAGTCTGCTCGCAAAGCAGGATTAACTGAAAGTTTAGACTCAAGTCTATGAAGCCGCGAGAGAGCAATCTCACGTGAATCGCCTAGTGGAGGTTCATTCTCCTTGAATGGAAGAGACACGGTGTATTTACCGGTTGAATCTCTTGAATGAGTGTTAACAAAAATTGTTTCACAATGAACTTCTTCTTTTGTGAGAGGTTTAGTTTCAGGAACAGATTCAAGCTCCCAAAACTTTTGTATTTGCATATCTAATTGATAGGTGCTCACGTTCACACAAATTTGTGTAGAAGAGGCAGGTGATATTTTACCATTGAGTAAGTACCCAAAGATACTATTTATAGCCACAGATGTACCTAATGGACCTTTGATAATATTATCAAGTAAGATACGCTCAGTGTAATCAGACCCTAGCAATAATTCAATAGGTCGAGAAGAACGCAAATCAGGATCTGCTAAAGGCAGGTTTTGTAAATGAGAAATGTTTTCGAACGATTTAGGAATGGTAGGAATGTAACTGGTAATTTTCGGTAGAACGAGCGCTTCAATAAAAAGTTTAGGTTCAGGTCTATTATGTGGTGTTATTTCACACATAACATATCCACGTGGCTGATTATCTTTGTCACCTATGCCGGTCACAGTAGCACTTGAAGAAGTGTAAAATCTTTGAAGACCAAGTCGCTGAGCGCAGGCCTCAGTAATGAGGGTAGCCTGAGATCCCTGATCAACTAGAGCGCGTATAGTATTAGGATATTGTGAGTTTGAATTAACTTGATTGATATTAATTAACGCTGTGGTTAGAAGGACCGTTGAATAGTTTGAAGTATTTTCTGGACACTGAGGGAATTCAGCTAGTAGGTTATGCTTCGGGCTACTGTCACTGTCGTGAATCGACGTGTGGTGGCGCTGGGAGCAGATTCTACAGTTGAATCTAGAAAAGCAGTTATCAGCAGCGTGACCTTGGGTTAAGCAGTTCACGCAGACTTTATTTTCATTAATAAACTGCTTGCGTTTCTTTAAATCTAGCTTGCTGAAAGAATCGCATTTATTCAATATATGAGCTTGCTCATTACAGTAGCAACAAGCACCTTTCGGTTTAGTGTTGGTAGTACTGTGAAAAGTAACAGTGCGGGTAGGTCGCGTAGCGTTCGCATTGTTATTATTTTTAGTATCGACAAGCGCGCGAGACAACGTAGGGCGCGCGGCAATCGAAGATCGCGTTGATGAATCAGTGGTAGGTTGGCGCGAGTCACCTGACTTGTTTGTCACCGAAGACTTATCCCTAGCAGCTGACATAACTACTAACGCGGATAGCTCCTTGTCAAGAAAGTCCAACAAGTCACTAACAGGTGGAATCTCACTTGTAGATTTTAAAGATAATTCAAAGCGTTTGCGAATACTTGGAGTTATTTTCCGGAGTAAAATATTTAAAAGTGGAAAACTCCATTCAATAACTGGTAAATCAAGTGATTTTAAAGCAGTTAAGTTTTCATGACAAATGTTAAGAAGATTTCTTAAACTTTGTTCTAAGTATTTATCGTTGACGGGTGAAGCATCAAAATTTTTGTCAAAGTGTTTGGTTGCTATTATTCTTTTGTTTTCATAACGATTAATTAAGATTTGTAAGGCGTTAGGATAGTTAGAATCCGTAACTGGAAAAGATTTTATTAAATTTAAAGGTTCATCGCGCAATGACAACAACAAATACCTAAAACGCTGAACATCTGACAACTCCTCATTGTCATGCACTAAAGATTTAAAAAGGTCAAAGAATGCATTCCATTCAGTAACAATTCCACTGAATGTAGGTAAAGAAATTGTAGGTAACTTTATCTTTGGTGGATGACTATGGCATAAGGCTGGTGCCACACCGGGGACACTGTTTTTTCGAATATTAATTTTTAAATTGTCCAATGCTATTTGAACTATGTAGAACAAGTTATCAAATTTATCACGGATGGCTAATTGATCATCTGGTTTAAATTCACCTTTCTTTGCTAAAAGTTTTTCAATTTTACCCTGAACAGTAACAAATTGTTTTTTAACATTATTTAAGTCTCTTGAACGGACTCGAAATTCTGCTTCATTGTCTATGCAATCAGCCATGCGTTGTATACTATTCAGAGAAATTTCTCTTTCAAACTTTAACTGAACTAATTCCATTGTGAATTAAATAAATAAAATGAATGAAAACAAGAAACTTTGTGTATAAGTTAGCATGAAAATACTAACTTACAGTAAATAATTGTGTAATTGGCATGTAAAGCCTGGATATGGAAGTTGTATGTATGTGTGAATGTATGGAAGTACGCAATATATGTGTATGATGTAGCAAACGTGTGTTTTGTTCGAAAAAACAAAACAACGTAGGTACGATATGATACACGTAAGTAGGTATATTGTATGAAAATATTTCGTCTTGCTCGAAAAAACAAGACAAAGTATGAAATACGGGTTACGCACGAAAATGCTACTTGTCTCGTTCGAAGAAACGAAGACAAACCGTAAATAATGGTAATGAATATTTTATAATTGTAAATGTGAAATAGTTAGGTGTGGAGCTGCCTTTATTGCATTGGCGGCCACGCGGGCGTGGCATGAAAAAAAAGTAAATTTAACTTGCGAAATACGTTATTATTATTATAAATCTCGATTGTATTAGTTGTAATATGAATATAAAACACTGTACGCATAAGTATTTACCCAAAATAATATACAATTTACGTGGAATAAGCGTTGGAATGCGGTTGGAATGTAGGTACTTTTGTTACTTGTGAACAAAAGAATGTTACGATATTTCGTTGTTTTAAGGAAATGAGTGCCAATACAATACTTGAAAGCCGTGGTAATGAATTGATCCGGTTCGTAGGAAACAATGTTGGATAGAAAGAGTGTAAGGCCTGGAAAAGACGAATGTGTATAGCCACTTACCGACGCCGCCGGTTCTTTGAGGCTTCTTGGGGTACCCCAGCTCCAGTCTCCACAGGTCTGCCGGCGATTTCAGGTTTGCACTGGCACTTGATATTGTATTTCACATCAGCTTACTGATTTGTTGAAAAAATGGAAAATTGCGTACGCGCATATATTGAAGAGGAATATAATGCAAGTTGGATTTTTGAGTTGTGTCTGACAGTTGTCGCGTTCTTAGTTTTGCCACAGGGGGCGTTACAGGCCAGCGTTCGGAAATTGGTGACTACACATTCGTTTTTGAATTGTTTAAAGAAATTAGAATTTAGAAAAAATAAACTTTTAAATATGTATTAGCACTCTACGGAACATGCCTACAAGTTACACTTTGCTCCCGCTATCCTCTGAAGCCAATATGCGTTTTTCGAATAGGTATGATGAACATATTATTTATTATTATTTTATGCCAAGAAAATACTGAAAGCGCTTCCGCGGCAGCTGAATCTTTAAATATGCAAGATCTTTAGGTATAGGAATGTCAAATCAATCAAATAATCTTCTTCTTCTTATTTTGTTTTATGGCGTTTATTAGTGCCGCACCAGCACAATGCACTTTGCCAATGTCAGGTGGAAATCAAATAATTATCAATACAATTTTGCATATTTCCGCAAACTCTTAAAACACAGTTTAGATATTGGATATAAACAAGCGTTACTTTGCGCGAGTCCATGATAATGACGGAACTAGAAGTTTAATCCGCTATAAGTACCTAATCCGCGACAATAGGTAAATCTATGTGGTACAGTGCGTATCCCGCACCTGCAGCCCGCGATATTCGCCACACCACGGAAATCTTTCAAATTATTCTCAACGCACGTTTTATTCCGACACCGGAGCATCTTCAGGAGATGTTGACTCGACAATACACGATTGTAGAAGTTTAGATATCGCTTCCCTCTCAGTGTTTCCCCGTTCTCCCAGTGTAGCGCGAGCACGTGGCTCCACGGCGGGATCATTTGTAACGCCGGTGCAGCTGATAGCCCGAGCTAGTGGCTGTCTCCCGGCGCCGCTCGCCGCAAGTGCCGCGATTAGCGCCCGTGTCCCGCCCACGCCACGACTTCAGCTTCAGTAGCTGGATAATCACTCCTATATAGCCGCCGCTATTTATAGGATATAGCTCGTAGCTTCAGTTTTAAGATACTGCATATGATTATCACCGTCATGTCTCATAAGTTACTAGCTGATGCTCGCGACTTCGTCCGCGTGGATTGAGGTTTTTTGGTTCCCGCGGGAACTCTTCAATTTTCCGGGACAAAAAGTAGCCTATGTATAACACACAGGCTACTCCAGACTATAAACTATCTCTGTGCCAAATTTCATCCAGATCCGTTCAGCCGTTCTGGCGTGAAAGAGTAACAAACATCCATACATACAAACTTTCGCGTTTATAATATTGTAAGTAAGGATTGGACGTCAAAAGTGTACTTAAATTTAATAAGTAAATATTGATTGACTAGCTGATGCCCGCAACTTCATCCGCGTGGATTGAGGTTCTTTAGTCCCCGCGTAATTTTTGGAATCCATTAATTTTCCGGGCCTGTGTGTTATTCCAGACTGTAATCTATATCTGTTCAAAATTTTCATCCAGATCTGTTCAGCCGTTCTTGCATGATTGAGTAACAAACATCAATTCATACATCCATCCAAACTTTCGCATTTATAATATTAATTTAGATTAGTATAAATAATATGACTGTGATATTATTAAAATACGAAATCATAGCACAAAACGTACATCATCGTTATAATATCGGAACACAAAACCAGAAACAAATAACAATATTGGCATCGAAATGATGATGTTGCAGCCTAACAACTGTCGATGAAACAATATAATTATACAATCGCGATTGTTCGAGCGCCCGTCCGCGGTCCGCCGCCGGCTCGCTGCCTCAATCCGAAGTCTCACAGTTACCAGCGCATACCATTCAACTACTGCCACTAGGCTAGGAGATACTGGGAAATTCTGACGAAGCGCTTGATCAATTCATAAAATCTCAGTGCCTTTTTGAAACCCAAGCCAGTGCATCAAACTATTTACTGTCAAGGTTGGCGTCGTAATCGATATGCGTCCACTGCTGGACAGTTTTCTTTAAAGATTTCCCATTCGCTTGCTCCCTTTGACTCGCTTAGTTTGGTCGTGCCTCCTACCTACGTGCCCCGATCCTTGTCACTTCAGCTTTGCAACACGTTGAGCTATGGCGGTTAGAAATTAGGAGATCCCTATAATAAGATTAGCCGAATGGGAAATGTTTTAGCTATTCGACCGCGTTAAAGTTAACTACTGAAGCTAATTGAGTACCATCTGTCATCAAGCGCTTGACAATTCCATACAAATAGTTTTAATGTGATCGAATAGACCAAAAATCGCTCACTAGTCTAAGAGGTCTTGGCTTGATTAGATCTCGTAGGGAAGCTCCGAGCACAGCGCTCTCTTCTGTGCTCTCTACTGAGGCCCACAATTACCGAACATGTCAAAGCACCCCTTCAGGATTTGCCACCAGCTCTCAGAGGTAACACTGCGGTCAGCAATTTATGCTTATTGTTAGAAATTCAATGTTATATTCCAAACGAATTTATGCTCGATAATATCGTTAATATGATATCACATTTTAGTGGAAATAGCGCCAGCGTTATGTAACTCCATTTTACTATAAATAATTTACGTAAATATCTTTTGTGCTGCGTTATCCACTGTAGTGTATTTGGTTATAAATATTCATATTCATATTCATTTATTTGCAACAACTTGAACAATACATCAATAATTGCCAAGTCACCCCGTTAGGGCATATGCAGTTTGAGTGGCAGGGCTTCGAATTTTTTTTTTTTTTTTTTTATTAATATATATTCACTCGTACCGGTGAGGCGTGCGGGGGTGGGGTCGCGGGGAGCGATAGCTCGCCGCGGGCTCACTACTCGGACGCCGGGCGGGTAAGACGTGTTGTGAAGTTAACTGGTGTATTATTGGTTGAACCCGATCCTCTACATCCACTATATATAGTTTGAATAGAAAAGGATAAATTATTAATATTTTAAAGGTCAAGTAAAGATTTAATGTCCCAGTCTCACGTATAAGAATATCGCCGTAGCTAAAATTCTGATAAAACTTTTTGTCAGTTTTATTATATTCTAGAACTAGCTGATGCCCGCGACTTCGCCCGCGTAGATTTTTTTCCGGGATAGCAAGTAGCCTATGTCACTCTCCAGGTACCTACTCAACTATGCCCATGCAATAAAACACGTTGATCCGTTGCTCTGTTGCGGTGAAATTGAAGGACATAACAATAAATCAACAAACAAGCACACTCGCATTTATAATATTAAGTAAGTAAGTAAAGTAAGTAAAAACACTTTATTACACACAAACAAATAACAAAACAGAGGTAAAACTAATGGTGACAGGATTTACAACTGGTTACGGTGTAAAGGCGGCCTTATCACTATGAGTGATCTCTTCCAGGCAACCTTTCTAAGAAAGGAGATTGGTTGCATGATGACAGGGCGGTGCACACGTGTGTAAGTATGATTTAATGTTCTCTAAAGCTTGATAAGAAGGCTCCTATAATATTCCATGATATTATTATATGTATTGTTACTGCAGTGTGTAGTGACTGTAGTAATGTACTCGCACTATTCACTAATACGAATGAAAGCAAACAGTGGCGCGCCGCTGTTCCGATAATGATGTAATTAATAATCCTAAGCCCACAATTAATCGGAGTGAAGCCGCGAAGTGCCTGCTGTCTGTGAATATTGTTGCTAAGTCTCAGTTGACATAATGGGGTCGAAACTAAATTTAGCCATAATATTGTTAACAAAACATTGATCAAAGGATGATAATTTTGATAATTTTTATTGGTTAACAACAATTTTTTTTTTAAATCTTTATTAAAGAACTTGGTCGCTTAGCAACTACGACGCTCTGTTATAGCCACAAAAACTTATATTTTATGTTCTTTACTCTAATGCACATAAATCTATCAAATTTTAAGTGAGTGTGATTCTAATTGTCCTAAAACTATATTAATTCCGCTAGTGGATTTTAAAATCCTACAATATTTGAACACCCTGCGTCTCACGACCTCGTTCCGGACACACTCCATTAAAACATGGAAGACGTCCTCCACAACGTCACACTGTGTACAATTAGGTGGTAGGAGTCTTACCCATTAAATACGCGAATTTGTTGAACGGAATATGTCCTGAACGAAGTCGTAAGATGGTAACAATTTCCTTTCTCTTCATGGTAGTTACTTGTATCAGTTGTTTATATAGAAATAGTCCCGTTCACTATTTACTGCCAGTAATCAATTATCAATTATTATTAGCTTATTCCCGTTTTAAAGGTCTACACGACAAGCATCGTAACGGAACGCTTAAACGCTTGGCGGCACGTCCTTGCCGGTAGGGTGGTAACTAGCCGCGGCCGAAGCCTCCCACCAGACCTAACCAAAGAAAGAGAGACGTTATAAATTCCCAAATTGACCCTGCTGGGAATCTAACCCGGTACCTTCCGCTATTAGACCACAGCGCTCATCACTGCGCGAGGGAGCTCGTCGAAAACGAAGCTTTTAAAGATTGATATGCCCCTAAGTAGCTGATTCCCACGACTTGGCTCGCGTGGATGAAGTTTTTTAATTCCCACAAAAACTCTTTAATTATCCGGGGATTGTCTTTCACTCTCCAGGTTCTCAACTATACCTATGCAAAAAATAACGTCGATCCGTTGCTTTGTTGCGGCGTGATTAAAGAACAAACAAACACACTGTCTCATTCAAAATACAAATATGATACATTTGTACAGAGATTAGCTCACATTACAGAGGCGCTAACTAAAATGAAATAGTGAAATGAAACATTCAAATGGTAAACCACTTAAGTGAGTTGTTGGTCGCCGCCGACTGCGCGACAAACTAAATGCCCCTGAATAAAGAAACAGCTAATTTTAAATGCAATTGTTTTCACTGCACTTTTACACCTTTACTTTTAGGTTTAAGTCCATTCGTTATAGAGAGGGATTGTTTTGTGCAATTCAAATTATTTATTTTATGCAAGGGATTTATTACATACTAGCTGATGCCCGCGACTTCGTCCGCGTGGATATACCAAGTTTTATCGAAATAACTTGAGAAATGACGGACTTTTATACAGACTTTGAACCCCTATTTCACCCCTTCGGGGGTGGATTTTTGAAAAGCTGTGAAACACGTATGTTTTCATTTTTAACCCGCAGCTCATATACCAAGTTTCAAGGCTATAACTTCAAGGCTATAACTCGTGCCAAGTTTCGTTTGAATTCATTCAGTAGGTTTCGCGTGATGCGCGGCCAAGATACAGACAGACAGACAGACAGACAGACAGACAGACAAAAATGAAAAAAATTACAGATTTGGCTTCAGTATCGAATAATGAGTGCCCTCCAAAAAAAATTTTCTAAATATCTTCAATGTACAGAATTGGACCTGTTACAGTTTTATTATAAGTATAGATTATCCCATAAAATGTATCAATGTAGGAATAAATTGCAGTGAGTTATTTTAGAGTTTGCGTTATTAAACTTGTTCTTATTAACTGGCTCGTTGCTCTATTGGCTGGATCATGAGATCCCGAGTTTGAGTCCCGGGTCGGGACGAAATAGTAGTAGTAGGAAATATCAGTTACTGGATTTTTGATTTTTGAGGGGAGGGTGAGTCTTGGCTAAAGTGATAGTGGTCCGGCGGATTAGCAGCTGAGTGCCGTGATACTTGCACTAGAGTTATGTGCCTCTGGCGCTGGTGTAACGACCGTGCTGGATTTACGTACAGAATATACGTTTTATAATCATTTTATTATAGAATTGAAAATGCACGTCAGTTTATGTGTATGGCGTCACATGTTCCTGTTTGTTGTATCGCAACATCCCTAGTACTTAAGTGCTCGCGCGCATTGTTAATCTTACAATCAATCCGTTCTTCTCAATACTAATGAGGTCAACACCAATTTTTTATCCACTATAAGCGAGCCTTTGACTGCGATCTCACCTAATAGTAAGTGATGATGCAGTTTAAGATGGTAGAGGGCTAACCTGTTAAGGGCAGACTAGGGAAAATTCAGAAATTATAAATTCACAAATTGTCCCTGCCAGGGATTGAACCCGGGACTTCCGCACGTTAAAGACAACAGCGCTCAACACTGTGCCAGGGAAGTCGTCAATAAATTTTTTAATGAACTTGTGGCAACTGGCAGTGAAAAAATAATTGATTTTTAAAAAAGCTGGCAGTAATTTAAAAAAGAAAAGTAAAATATTTTTAAATAACTGCAGCTTGCTTGCTTGCTGGAATTTCTTAATTATTCAGAAGTGGGTAAATATCACTTCTCTTATCTGTGGTAAATACTTAGCTATTAATATCACGAAACAATGCACTGGTCGGTTCATCCCCGAAACGCGAATATCCTCACGAACTCCCCCTCTCCGTCTCCGAGGCAAGGTCTCGGAATTGTCGCGAATTTATTACACCGAAGCCTGCGAAATAAAAACACAATCCGTCGCGCGCCGCATAATTAAGCACTTATTCTGCGGTGCGAGGATTACCACCACTACCAGCCACACTTAGCTGTGCACACACTAGCATAGTTATTACTGACCGTTAGGGTTGAATTTCGTGTGATCAGGCAGTTGTGTGGGGTTGCTAAATGTCATAATGTTCCGCCGTGTCCGAAGCGCCGGTGTCAGTACCTCGGTATGTCACAGTGCAGGATTAATACAGTTCAGTAGCTCTGACGCATTCAGGAACCGATTGGGGTAGAAGGCGTAGTAGGTTGTAGAGTCAAGCTTGAACTGAAACTGAATGTTGAAAATTGAAATATGTAAGTACCTCTCGATCATTATGTCTGCATTGCAATCCAGGGCCCATACTGCCAGCGCTTAGAGCAATACTTAAGCAATATTACTCAAAACAACAGTTTGAGGTCACGTACCTTGACGTTCCTAAAATAAGGATTATAATTCTAAAACACTAAAGTCAACAATAATGAAACAATTTGGTTTTAAGCGTTTTCAGTATGGCCCCTGAATTAATAGTGGAACTGAGCGAGCTATAATACCGTTTTAACTCTTCTTTCTTTTCTTCTCAAATAATTTTGTAATAATTAAAAATCTAAGATTACAACGACGTATTCACGAATAGACGTCGATAATATTAGTACGCAAGAAAATATAATGTACTGTAGCATTAAATAGTATTCTTTTCAGATTTAAAACCTCTTTGATTTATGTAATTCCGAAATTCGCTTAAAGTCTTATTTCGTATCAAGCGACATGTTACTGGGAGTCAAAGGCGATTCTTAACTGTATGTTTGCTCAACAGCGGTCCAATATAGAATGTTTTAAGCGCTTCAGTTATGCGCATTGTTCTGAGAGCGTTAGTTAGGCGTGGTTAGGCTGCGGCCGCGCCCCACTGTGCGGACTGGTGCCGAGTCGCTAAACTACGACGTCGTTACAGGGTAAGTACACTATGGTAGGTATTTGAATTTTTACTATTCGCAATGGCTGATGCTACGAAACAATTTATTTTTAGTTAATCTGCCGTATTTATTAATTTAATTACCTTTTGGATAACTTATTTGACCTGCCTGTCGCTTTGCGTCTATACTCAGATAGTTTCCACCACCACCACTACAGCCCCTTGACGTCCCACTGATGGGCACAGGCCTCCAATAAGGACATCTACATTATTTCAGTAAAACGGTAACGGTGGTAGATTCTTATTTCTTACGACTTATCATAAGTGGCACAAGAAGTCCTACATGAAAAAAATCATTTCATTTCATTTCAAACATCGATATAGCGATAGAAATTGTTTTACAATATATATAGAAGGTTATTTTAATGCATCATAGAAAATTACATCATAACTCTCAAAATGGCCACTATTTGTAACTAAAACAATGATTTTATTTGTCGATATTTCGACCCAGTTACATGGATCGTGGTCACGACGGGACTGCGGTGCTGCCAGGTGTGTAGCTGGAGCTGTCACGGGCAGTAGCGAACTACCCTCCCTACTACTACTACTGCTACTAGGTGGTATGTAGTATGTACCCGTTTTAATACATAATAATATGTTTTCAAACCACGAAATAAATCTCAAATCATTATTTTTAACTAAATGTTCTTTCTTGTAAAATTACGATTTCGTTGATATCTTCTTCTACTTTGCTACCATCGAATTGGTTGGCCTTTAGTTTTAAAATCAGAAACGCGATTATATACGAGCACAGTAAACAGACGGTACCGCCATGTCGCGAGCGACGCGCGCATTTCCATTCAATTAAACAACTGCAGCGCACAGATATTTATTTTGTCGCAATCCGATCAGTTTATTGACGTAAAATATTTGTGTGCTCGTCGCGTGTGCGGTGACCATCACTTTGGTGAACTCTGGAACTCCTGAAATAAGCATTCCCATTTCCCCGTGTGTAAATACCCCGTTGTCCTACGTGAGCGAGTATGAGACAAATGCGACGCCACAGATTCTCGCGTCATTTTTGCTATGGACCTAGGACGATGGTCTAACACATAACTAAACCAATATTAACCTAATGCAATTTATTTCTGAAAAATATTAGTTAGTATTATCTTGTACAGAACATTACCAGAAATTTAAATACGATCAACGTCATCTATTATTTAATTTTATTTTATTTTATTTATTTGTAAGTAATCAACAGCGTTGAAAACTAGTATTAACAATAATTATAACTTAACATTAAGTAAGGCCATAAACGATTACAAAATAAAAATATAAAAAATATTTTAACCCAGTAGATTAGTAGTGCACGTTTAAAACGGAACCAACATAAATTGCCCCCTTCTTCTTAAAATGAAGTCATCACGAAGGTTGGCGACCATCAGGGTGATTTCGAGACTGCTGCTCTAAAATGTTAGAATTTAGATAGTCTGCCCTTCCCTAACTAAATGCGTGAGTCACGATAACCAGGCATTATCCAGCCGAGCGATTGCGTAACTTCTGCATCAATCATTGTTACAGTATCAATTGTTGTAATTGGCATTCTTGCTGCGTCAATGGATTGTGTCCAATAGTGGAAGAGTGTTAACCAATCAGAGGTGATTACGATCGTTACAATATAGCTGTCATTTTTAGCCGATTGCCCTGCTGGTCTATCATTCAAGCTTCAGCTTGGCAATTTGAATAATAACAAGATTATAGCATAATAACATTGGAATCTTTCTGTCTTTTCTTTTCGGATGCGTGAAAGTGCGTGAGTCATAAGAAGATCAATTATTGTCCTAAAATGCACCGTACACGATGGAGTTCCCAATGGTCCGGGTAACGAGCCCACTAACGACGCCGGGCCGCGTCCGCGCTGTCCGCCGCACATGTCCGCCGCACACGTCCGCCGCACACGTCCGCCGCACACGTCCGCCGCACACGTCCGCCGCACACGTCCGCCGCACACGTCCGCCGCACACGTCCGCCGCACACGTCCGCCGCACACGTCCGCCGCACACGTCCGCCGCACACGTCCGCCGCACGCCGACGTCCTCGTCCACTGTCCACGGTGCATGCTACGTGTTTTTATTTCGATACACGTTCACAGTTTTTAAAGGACATGGATAAATTGAACTACCTACGTGTAAACAATTTCTTTATAAATTGTACGAGGAAAACTGGTGGAAAAAAATGCAAAAAATTGAAGCTATTTTGGAACCGACCTACGAATACAAGAATGTATTAGCACAGCGGTTCGGTCCTAACTTTCAATAAAACCTTACGTCTTCTATCACGGGTATATAATACAATCACAGATGTTAATCGAATATTTTATGGTTCTGAAAACTTTATGACATATAACGACGTGTAACCGTTGTAACGTCATTCAGCATCTGTAGCAATGTGGCGAGTCTAGCCACCAGCGCCACCCTTCAGCCCCATCTCTTTAAAGAGAGTAGGCTTTTGCCAAGGACTTGAAATAGGCTACTCCATACCTGAAAGGATCCTAGGCTAATTGACAGCGTTAGACGAAACAAGCGAAAACGATCGTTTCAAAACGAAATTTGAATAAAAGACAATAGGAATAACTAAGAAGTATTTAACTTTCTCAATTTCCTTTAAATAAAGAATTTGTTTGCTGGGTAACCAGTGAACCCACTACAGCAAACGCGCATTTCCTTAAGCGGCTTTAGTGCAAGCAGCACACCTGCTAGCGAGTGAACAGACTCGCGCGCCTCATCTAATATTCATTCCGATCCGACTCGATCGGATTGCGAGCCGGATTGTTGCCACGGAACAGGACCATATTATCTCGAGGCTACTCTCTGTGGTAGCTTCGATCAGACCAAATTGTATATTCTAAGGGTCATCTTAATTGCAAATATGCTATTGTAAAGCCATACCTCCTGAGGATGCTTCAGGATCACATTTCACTCCGACACGTCTGCTTACAGGAGAGTAGAGATAGAGTAAGAATGTTTTAGAAGGTTACATTAGTGTTACGTCATGCGTATCCCATTGATTGTTTTTTCTGCATTCAGTATGCTGCCTAAAATATTGAGTCTGGTGGATTATGCGACTTTGTACCTAAGTAATGAGTATATAAGAAGAAATAGTACGCGCGTTTTTAATAGGTTGAGTAGAATCATGTAGAATAGTCCCTTACCCAAACAAATCAAATCATTTATTTGGTTTAGTTAACCTTACTCGCTAACCAGCCATAAGACGGCATGCAAATGTTTACATTTACTTAAAGTTAATGGAGTGTATCATTAAATACGATAACATCTAAGATTACAGACTTAAAATTTAATCATACTAATATTATAAATGCGAAAGTGTGTTTGTTTGTTGGTTTGTTGGTTTGTCCTTCAATCACGCTGCAACGGAGCAACGGATCGACGTGATTTTTGGCATGGGTATATTTGAGGACCTGGTGAGTGACATCTGCTAATTTTTATTTCGGAAAATTAAGGAGTTCCCGCGGGGAATAACAAAAAACTTAAACCACGCAGACGAAGTCGCGGGCATCAGCTAGTTTGTAATATTGTAATATGATGAAGAATATAAATTCTAGCAGAATTTTGTCCTCACGCTCCTCGAATTGTCATCACTTACCATCAGGTGAGATCGCAGTCAAGGGCTAACTTGTAGTGGATAAAAAAAAATTGTGATCATGATTGAAATCTATACTTCCTAATATTTTATGGTTGAATGGATTTTCTGGTGGGAGGCTTTGGCGGTGGCTAGTTACCACCCTACCGGTAAAGACGTGCCGCCAAGCGATTTAGCGTTCCAGTACGATGCCGTGTAGAAACCGAATAGGGGTATGGGTTTAATATAACTGCCATGCCCCTAACAAGTTAGCCCGCTACCATCTTAGACTGCACCATTACTTACCATCAGGTGAGATCGCAGTCAAGGGCTAACTTGTAGTGGATAAAAAAAATGTTGAATTTAGTGTGACGTATACATACAGAGTTGCCTTTTAGTTTAGTGAACATGATAATATAAGTTCGATGACGCCCGTGTACAGATTACACGCGTGAGATAACGCCGCGAGCACCGAACGGTGATCTGCCGTTACAGCCTCCCTCCGGCCTCCTCCCGAACAAATCTAGCGGACGCGGCCAAATCCCTCTTACCCAGCGAAACGCGGCTACGAAGAAAGCGCCAACGAGCCGGAAAACCCATTTGTGACACTTCGATCATGTGGCACCTCCCCTCCCCCCCCGGCAGCTCATACGCCGGTACACCCCTCGCAGCTTCCCGCTACACGTATTAAGATTACTCTGTATGGCCGTCACAAATAGAGCGTCAAAGCACGCTATTTCAAACAATCGGGAAGTAAATATTGAGTGCGAGCTGCGATGCCCGCGATTTCATCCGCGTGGTTTAATTTTTCTAAATTCCTGCGGGAACTCCTTATTTGTCCGGTGAAAGCCTATGTCACTCTCTAGGTCCTCAACTATACCCATGCAAAAAACATATCGATCCGTTGCTCTGTTGCGGCGTGATTGAACAACAAACCAAGAAACAAACAAAATTAAGCATTATTAAAATTATAAAAACCGGCCAAGTGCGAGTCGGACTCGCGCACCGAGGGTTCCGTACAAACCTGTAGTAAGTTTTACGATTTATGACGTATTAAAAACAAGACGAAATGAACCGCAAAACTAACTTTGTTTGTAGAGGTTTATTGTTAATATCAAAAAATTACGTTTGTTGTATGGGAGCCCCCCTTTAATATTTACTTTATTGATATTTAATTATTTATTTTGAAAGGTAATATACAAGTTAATATTCTGTGAAAATTTGAACCGTCTACCTGTTACCGTTTTTAATATTGAGCAAAAAAATACGAAAAAAACACGTTTATTGTATGGGGACCCCCCTTAATATATATATTTTTTTAATTTTTAGTATTTGTTGTTATAGCGGCAACGGAAATACATCATTTGTGAAAATTTCAGCTTTCTAGCTATCACGGTTTATGAGATACAGCCTGGAGACAGACAGACAGACAGACAGACAGACAGACAGACAGACAGACAGACAGACAG
Organism: Erebia ligea; assembly: GCA_917051295.2. Lineage (NCBI taxonomy): Eukaryota > Metazoa > Arthropoda > Insecta > Lepidoptera > Nymphalidae > Erebia > Erebia ligea. The sequence continues at coordinate 17,398,790 of OU785235.1, read as the reverse complement.
ACAGACAGACAGACAGACAGACAGACAGCGGAGTCTTAGTAATAGGGTCCCGTTTTTACCCTTTGGGTACGGAACCCTAAAAAGTAGCTTTTAGACACTTTACATGTCTTTAACTATGGGACTGGAAATATTGGATATAATCAGGCGTTACTTTGCGGAAGTTCATGATTTAGCAAGAAAAGATTACAATAATTATTTTGCTATAATCCGCCAACAGAAAAAAGGAGATGTCGACTTTATTGCTTGCACTGTAAAGTCGACATCTCCTGAAGATGCTCCGGTGTCGGAGCGAAACATGCGTTGAGAGTAGTACAAAAGTCTTGTGTGGTGGGGCATGTGAGTGGCGGTGACATTGCTTGCTTGGGAACTTGGCTTTCTTGCTTGGGAATGTAAGCGGTGCTTCGCTTGTAACTGCATTTTTGACCATACAGATTTTTTCTATGGGACTGGACTTTATCAAAGCAAAAGTTATGTAGATCTATATCCGCTTGATTCATAATAAACCAGCAAACAAACAACCAATTTCACATTATTACGACGGGTATTGATGAAACTAGTGTATTATAATAATCTAAAGTTGTTTTCAGCTGAAACGTATGTATGTCCGGTCGTTATTTCCATATATTGCTATAACATGCGGCACCTCGCGCGACGGTCACAAAGTACTATCACACCCTCTCTACATAATATTATGTGTTTTAGCATTAGCACAATTAGCGGCTCCAAACACATCGGATAACAACAGCTATGTGGTTATTTGCTAAATTATTCAACAATAATTTAATTTAGCTAATAAGTGTAATACTCAGGATTAGATTACATTAACGTCAAATTAGTTACATATATCCACATAATTATATGTTGAACCTGCGGTTTTACATACAAATATAATTACGGTTAGAATTAGAAACAATTAGGTACGTTAAGTTATTTCAATTATTTTAAACAAAAGAATGCAAAAATATAATTAGTTGAATGCAAGCTTGGCATTTCAAAAGCCTACAGAAATACCCAGATAAAATATAGCTTTTTAATATAGCTCCGTTTCCGGGAGATAAAATCTTTGTACCACATCAAGGGGGTTATACCATTGATATAATTTATTCTATTTGTATGGGTTAGAGTGAGACGGACGGGTCATATAAAGTTACCCACGCCATAACGGTTAATCACGCCATAAAGGTTGAACGGATTTGGATGAAATTTGGCATAGGTTACTTTTTACCTCGGAAAATTAAGGAGTTCCCCCGGGAACCGAAAAACCTCAATCCACGCGGACGAAGTCGCGGGCATCAGCTAGTTATAAATAAATTGAAAGTTTTTTATTTTTTTTAAATCTTTTTTTACGACGGGGCTTTATCACTTCGTGATTATGTCGCCCTCGTAAAAAAAACTATAAATACAAAGTTAAATTTAATAATACTAACTTCTTATTTACAAGGTTGCGGACGGATGGATGTCTATCCATCCGTCCGCAACCTCGGGCAAATGCAAAATCGCCAACTCGAAAAGTTGCAGTACAAAATCTTTGTTTTAATTTTTCCACTCATAAATTCTTACTCGTGACTAATTGGAGCGAAATATATTATTCGACCATGAACTTATGCACACTCAATCTAACAGTTGCTAGTGCAAAACAAAAAGGAGTATTTGCTACACAAATAATTCACAAGCGCTAGGCTGTGGGATTAAAGCTGACCGCTCACGTATAAATATGCACCGTGCGTATTTTCCTAATGCGCTTTCTTCTCATTGATAGAGGTTTGGGTTTTAATTCAACCGTGATATACCTTTAACTTTATCTTAACACCATCAAGTGAAATCAAGAGCTAAGCTGTTATCTAATAAAAAAAAAGTTATATTAATGGAGAAATGCATACAACGTCAAACATATTACGTCTCGAACAATTAATATAGCCAGCAAAAATTAGGTAATTACTAATTACATTTGAGTAGTGATCAATGTTGTCTACAACTTGGTTTTATTCGACAAGTGCAGGGCATTCAGCGCTTGATAGTTAAAAAACCGGCCAAGTGCGAGTCGGACTCGCGCACCCAGGGTTCCGTACAAACCTGTGGTAAGTTTTACGATTTATGACGTAATAAAAATAAAAATTACGTTTGTTGTATGGGAGCCCCCCTTTAATATTTACTTTATTGATATTTAATTATTTATTTTGAAAGGTAATATACAAGTTAATATTCTGTGAAAATTTGAACCGTCTACCTGTTACCGTTTTTAATATTGAGCAAAAAAATACGAAAAAAACACGTTTATTGTATGGGGACCCCCCTTAATATATATATTTTTTTAATTTTTAGTATTTGTTGTTATAGCGGCAACGGAAATACATCATTTGTGAAAATTTCAGCTTTCTAGCTATCACGGTTTATGAGATACAGCCTGGAGACAGACAGACAGACAGACAGACAGACAGACAGACAGACAGACAGACAGACAGACAGACAGACAGACAGACAGACAGACAGACAGCGGAGTCTTAGTAATAGGGTCCCGTTTTTACCCTTTGGGTACGGAACCCTAAAAAGTAGCTTTTAGACACTTTACATGTCTTTAACTATGGGACTGGAAATATTGGATATAATCAGGCGTTACTTTGCGGAAGTTCATGATTTAGCAAGAAAAGATTACAATAATTATTTTGCTATAATCCGCCAACAGAAAAAAGGAGATGTCGACTTTATTGCTTGCACTGTAAAGTCGACATCTCCTGAAGATGCTCCGGTGTCGGAGCGAAACATGCGTTGAGAGTAGTACAAAAGTCTTGTGTGGTGGGGCATGTGAGTGGCGGTGACATTGCTTGCTTGGGAACTTGGCTTTCTTGCTTGGGAATGTAAGCGGTGCTTCGCTTGTAACTGCATTTTTGACCATACAGATTTTTTCTATGGGACTGGACTTTATCAAAGCAAAAGTTATGTAGATCTATATCCGCTTGATTCATAATAAACCAGCAAACAAACAACCAATTTCACATTATTACGACGGGTATTGATGAAACTAGTGTATTATAATAATCTAAAGTTGTTTTCAGCTGAAACGTATGTATGTCCGGTCGTTATTTCCATATATTGCTATAACATGCGGCACCTCGCGCGACGGTCACAAAGTACTATCACACCCTCTCTACATAATATTATGTGTTTTAGCATTAGCACAATTAGCGGCTCCAAACACATCGGATAACAACAGCTATGTGGTTATTTGCTAAATTATTCAACAATAATTTAATTTAGCTAATAAGTGTAATACTCAGGATTAGATTACATTAACGTCAAATTAGTTACATATATCCACATAATTATATGTTGAACCTGCGGTTTTACATACAAATATAATTACGGTTAGAATTAGAAACAATTAGGTACGTTAAGTTATTTCAATTATTTTAAACAAAAGAATGCAAAAATATAATTAGTTGAATGCAAGCTTGGCATTTCAAAAGCCTACAGAAATACCCAGATAAAATATAGCTTTTTAATATAGCTCCGTTTCCGGGAGATAAAATCTTTGTACCACATCAAGGGGGTTATACCATTGATATAATTTATTCTATTTGTATGGGTTAGAGTGAGACGGACGGGTCATATAAAGTTACCCACGCCATAACGGTTAATCACGCCATAAAGGTTGAACGGATTTGGATGAAATTTGGCATAGGTTACTTTTTACCTCGGAAAATTAAGGAGTTCCCCCGGGAACCGAAAAACCTCAATCCACGCGGACGAAGTCGCGGGCATCAGCTAGTTATAAATAAATTGAAAGTTTTTTATTTTTTTTAAATCTTTTTTTACGACGGGGCTTTATCACTTCGTGATTATGTCGCCCTCGTAAAAAAAACTATAAATACAAAGTTAAATTTAATAATACTAACTTCTTATTTACAAGGTTGCGGACGGATGGATGTCTATCCATCCGTCCGCAACCTCGGGCAAATGCAAAATCGCCAACTCGAAAAGTTGCAGTACAAAATCTTTGTTTTAATTTTTCCACTCATAAATTCTTACTCGTGACTAATTGGAGCGAAATATATTATTCGACCATGAACTTATGCACACTCAATCTAACAGTTGCTAGTGCAAAACAAAAAGGAGTATTTGCTACACAAATAATTCACAAGCGCTAGGCTGTGGGATTAAAGCTGACCGCTCACGTATAAATATGCACCGTGCGTATTTTCCTAATGCGCTTTCTTCTCATTGATAGAGGTTTGGGTTTTAATTCAACCGTGATATACCTTTAACTTTATCTTAACACCATCAAGTGAAATCAAGAGCTAAGCTGTTATCTAATAAAAAAAAAGTTATATTAATGGAGAAATGCATACAACGTCAAACATATTACGTCTCGAACAATTAATATAGCCAGCAAAAATTAGGTAATTACTAATTACATTTGAGTAGTGATCAATGTTGTCTACAACTTGGTTTTATTCGACAAGTGCAGGGCATTCAGCGCTTGATAGTTAAAAAACCGGCCAAGTGCGAGTCGGACTCGCGCACCCAGGGTTCCGTACAAACCTGTGGTAAGTTTTACGATTTATGACGTAATAAAAATAAAAATTACGTTTGTTGTATGGGAGCCCCCCTTTAATATTTACTTTATTGATATTTAATTATTTATTTTGAAAGGTAATATACAAGTTAATATTCTGTGAAAATTTGAACCGTCTACCTGTTACCGTTTTTAATATTGAGCAAAAAAATACGAAAAAAACACGTTTATTGTATGGGGACCCCCCTTAATATATATATTTTTTTAATTTTTAGTATTTGTTGTTATAGCGGCAACGGAAATACATCATTTGTGAAAATTTCAGCTTTCTAGCTATCACGGTTTATGAGATACAGCCTGGAGACAGACAGACAGACAGACAGACAGACAGACAGACAGACAGACAGACAGACAGACAGACAGACAGACAGACAGACAGACAGACAGCGGAGTCTTAGTAATAGGGTCCCGTTTTTACCCTTTGGGTACGGAACCCTAAAAAGTAGCTTTTAGACACTTTACATGTCTTTAACTATGGGACTGGAAATATTGGATATAATCAGGCGTTACTTTGCGGAAGTTCATGATTTAGCAAGAAAAGATTACAATAATTATTTTGCTATAATCCGCCAACAGAAAAAAGGAGATGTCGACTTTATTGCTTGCACTGTAAAGTCGACATCTCCTGAAGATGCTCCGGTGTCGGAGCGAAACATGCGTTGAGAGTAGTACAAAAGTCTTGTGTGGTGGGGCATGTGAGTGGCGGTGACATTGCTTGCTTGGGAACTTGGCTTTCTTGCTTGGGAATGTAAGCGGTGCTTCGCTTGTAACTGCATTTTTGACCATACAGATTTTTTCTATGGGACTGGACTTTATCAAAGCAAAAGTTATGTAGATCTATATCCGCTTGATTCATAATAAACCAGCAAACAAACAACCAATTTCACATTATTACGACGGGTATTGATGAAACTAGTGTATTATAATAATCTAAAGTTGTTTTCAGCTGAAACGTATGTATGTCCGGTCGTTATTTCCATATATTGCTATAACATGCGGCACCTCGCGCGACGGTCACAAAGTACTATCACACCCTCTCTACATAATATTATGTGTTTTAGCATTAGCACAATTAGCGGCTCCAAACACATCGGATAACAACAGCTATGTGGTTATTTGCTAAATTATTCAACAATAATTTAATTTAGCTAATAAGTGTAATACTCAGGATTAGATTACATTAACGTCAAATTAGTTACATATATCCACATAATTATATGTTGAACCTGCGGTTTTACATACAAATATAATTACGGTTAGAATTAGAAACAATTAGGTACGTTAAGTTATTTCAATTATTTTAAACAAAAGAATGCAAAAATATAATTAGTTGAATGCAAGCTTGGCATTTCAAAAGCCTACAGAAATACCCAGATAAAATATAGCTTTTTAATATAGCTCCGTTTCCGGGAGATAAAATCTTTGTACCACATCAAGGGGGTTATACCATTGATATAATTTATTCTATTTGTATGGGTTAGAGTGAGACGGACGGGTCATATAAAGTTACCCACGCCATAACGGTTAATCACGCCATAAAGGTTGAACGGATTTGGATGAAATTTGGCATAGGTTACTTTTTACCTCGGAAAATTAAGGAGTTCCCCCGGGAACCGAAAAACCTCAATCCACGCGGACGAAGTCGCGGGCATCAGCTAGTTATAAATAAATTGAAAGTTTTTTATTTTTTTTAAATCTTTTTTTACGACGGGGCTTTATCACTTCGTGATTATGTCGCCCTCGTAAAAAAAACTATAAATACAAAGTTAAATTTAATAATACTAACTTCTTATTTACAAGGTTGCGGACGGATGGATGTCTATCCATCCGTCCGCAACCTCGGGCAAATGCAAAATCGCCAACTCGAAAAGTTGCAGTACAAAATCTTTGTTTTAATTTTTCCACTCATAAATTCTTACTCGTGACTAATTGGAGCGAAATATATTATTCGACCATGAACTTATGCACACTCAATCTAACAGTTGCTAGTGCAAAACAAAAAGGAGTATTTGCTACACAAATAATTCACAAGCGCTAGGCTGTGGGATTAAAGCTGACCGCTCACGTATAAATATGCACCGTGCGTATTTTCCTAATGCGCTTTCTTCTCATTGATAGAGGTTTGGGTTTTAATTCAACCGTGATATACCTTTAACTTTATCTTAACACCATCAAGTGAAATCAAGAGCTAAGCTGTTATCTAATAAAAAAAAAGTTATATTAATGGAGAAATGCATACAACGTCAAACATATTACGTCTCGAACAATTAATATAGCCAGCAAAAATTAGGTAATTACTAATTACATTTGAGTAGTGATCAATGTTGTCTACAACTTGGTTTTATTCGACAAGTGCAGGGCATTCAGCGCTTGATAGTTAAAAAACCGGCCAAGTGCGAGTCGGACTCGCGCACCCAGGGTTCCGTACAAACCTGTGGTAAGTTTTACGATTTATGACGTAATAAAAATAAAAATTACGTTTGTTGTATGGGAGCCCCCCTTTAATATTTACTTTATTGATATTTAATTATTTATTTTGAAAGGTAATATACAAGTTAATATTCTGTGAAAATTTGAACCGTCTACCTGTTACCGTTTTTAATATTGAGCAAAAAAATACGAAAAAAACACGTTTATTGTATGGGGACCCCCCTTAATATATATATTTTTTTAATTTTTAGTATTTGTTGTTATAGCGGCAACGGAAATACATCATTTGTGAAAATTTCAGCTTTCTAGCTATCACGGTTTATGAGATACAGCCTGGAGACAGACAGACAGACAGACAGACAGACAGACAGACAGACAGACAGACAGACAGCGGAGTCTTAGTAATAGGGTCCCGTTTTTACCCTTTGGGTACGGAACCCTAAAAAGACATCTAATATACGCATCACTTATCCATTAATGTAAAAAATATAGTGGCGCTAGGATTATGTATGGCGATAGTGCAATGAGAATGAGAGCAGAGGTTTGAATCTTGTTGGCTTGCTTCACACCTCAATAGCTGAATAACCTGTGGCTGAGTTATTAAAGCCTGTTCGGTGTGCGGTCGTCCTAACTCCACTCCAATGGCTCTGCTTTTAGTTGTGAAAGCAAAAACGCTTGCATAGAAATTATTTAGAGCGTTATATTAATTGCTAACCAAAAATAACATTCAGCTGAAAAGCCGAAAGTTTAAGGAGGTACCACAGACGACTGACAATTTATAATGCGTTGGTTTCGGCTACGTCGCCAAAAAAAAGTAGTAAGTAATGCCTGATAATCATGTGCTAAAATTACTGATTGATAAATATAACGATTTACCTATCTAAAATAATTAAAACCATTAGCTCAATACTTTAAGTTATGCATGTAGCTTTGATTATAGTTTTTAAGGGTATGTAAAATAGGTAAACTAAGTTAAAATAATCTGTGACACACCGTTAACATAAACAATTTTTTTGTAACGTGATCACACTAACTTAGTAAGGCTTTTCAACAGTTTAACGATACCGGTGTGAATTAGCTGTTTTACTTCTACATCTCACGAAAATCATCTCTGTATAAGATACGAGTATAAGACATTACTATAAGTTTAATAGTAGACCGACTTTAACGGACGATAGAATATTCGAGTGTAAACATGCTAAAGCAGGTGTTATTGCGTGGAGCCAAATAAGACACTGATTCTCACTTTTTACAGTCGCTCATTTAATAAAAATCGATCGCAGATAAAATGCGGTCGTCTGCGTTAGCACTATAAGCATAAGGCCAAGTTCGTAAGTAGAGCAGGCCCGCACGAGCGCAGGCCACAGCAGTTGAATTCAATTGATTTCAACAATTTCCAACTGAAGTAATGAAGTCGGCTGCAATTCGGGAAGATATCTATTGAGTCAACGTAGTTGGGTTCCTGGAAACAGCAATCCATATCAAATAGAGGGCGGTCGTCCGCAAATAGTGTCTATACAAACGGGCCACACCACAACCACATTACTAATCTTTATAGGCCGTTACAGCTGCTTGATCATCGTTTAACCTTTTTGCCAGCTTATTTTATGCCTGTTTTTTTTTTTATTGCGTGATAGGCTTGCACTTGACGACAATCATGCTTAGTGCAAAGCAATGATGGTATACTTAAGTTACGAGGGAGCGTTTTTATGTTCGCGGAATGAAGGGTAAGGGGTTGATATAAAAAAACCAAATTATTTTTCCTTTTCAATATATTCACCTGCAAGACGAACACATTTTTCAGATCTTTCAATTAATTTATTTATACCCTCATAAAAAAATGTTTTGTTTTTGTCCTCAAAATACGCTGAAACTGCCTCCTTAACTTCATCATCGGTGGTAAATTTTTTACCCCGCAGCTCTTTTTTCATTTTTGGAAAGAGGTAATAATCACTCGGGGCCAGGTCTGGGCTGTAGGGTGGGTGGTTCAAAACATCGAAGCCCACTTTAAGCAGGGCAGCCAACGCAACGCGGCTCTTGTGGACGGGCGCATTGTCGTGCATGTGGAATATAATATGTATCGTGTATGTGGAAGGAAGGGTGTTCCACACCCTAGCGGTTCGTATCAGAAACGTCGAGCAAAAACGCTCCGTGCGAGCAGATTATAACACATAAGGGTGCCAACGATGACGGTTTCTCGCTGTTCTGTGATAGAACGGAGAAGGAGGAACAAGGTTGTGAAGTTCTTGAGCACACTCCCCATCATAATAGTCACCTCGAGTCTCCTCTCAGAATGGGTAGCTGTTTGGCCATAGTTCACCACGCTGCTGGCCAAGTTTACAGGCCTCACACATTTTTGTGAACATTTTACCGTTTTCCGATTCAAGCAAGAGAAATTTAATTTAAGAAAACGCATTATATAACTCCGAAAAGTTTGAGTTGCGAGCCCGGGGATCGAACCCGTTTCGGTTCGAATTCGAAACCCGATTCGCCGTTTTTCTCCGCTACTTATTCATTTGAATATCTGGATTTCAGACCTTAATTTTCTAGGTTTTTAATATTGTACGTTGGTTGGTGCAGACTATCTATTTCCAAGTAAATAAATAACTGGAGCATATAAAATATTAGTGACATTCATCAATTCGTATTTGCCGTACAAATTGCGTAACGTATTGCATTCAGCGTGACGTGAAATAGCGTTGTTAGTTTACGCTCACTGCATTTTATTATAGCTACTCTATTATAGGTATCTCTAGCGATTAGAAGTTAAGCATGCATAGTTTATATTTTAAAACAGGTCATAGGCTCGTATCCAGAGATCTTATAACAAAAAATTATATATTTTTAAACAATTCTTGGCTGGAGAGAAATTACGCATCGCGATCAACTTGAGTTAAGAAGTATATATTATACTCGTACCTATATACATATTTTTTATCTACAATTTAGCTCTTGACTGCGATCTTATATGAGTGATGATGTATCTAAGATGGTAGCGGGCTAACCTGTTAGGGGCATGGCAGTTACGAGTACCTGATCGGATTCGACACGGCATCGTACCGGAACTCTATATCGCTTGGCGGCACGTATTTGCCGGTAGGGTGGTAACTAGTAACTACCCACGGCCGAAGCCTCCCACCACGCCAGACCAGGGAAAATTGGGAACAGCGCTCAATACTGCGCCAGGGAGATCGTAACACATTATATATAAATAGTAATTGTCACCAATCCGGGCAGTTCTCCACCGCGCCGCGCCGCGCCGTATCGTTATCACGGCAGTTATCGGCGGAGCGGTGTGATGACGCGCCGGAAGTTGTTATATTATATACTTACATCGCGCTAATCAGATCAGCCCACCGGCCGAACTGTGTTATAACGATGATAATTTATTTGTTTGCATTCATGTTCATACTCGTAGTATAGTAAAATTGTTTTATTTCAGGGGGAATTATAATTGTTGGGCTACATTTGGTACGACGCGTTTGGCATTCTCGTTACTTTAGTTTTATGATAGCTCAGTATCACTGCGTCCTTTCTATTTCTAGAAAATTCTTTTATAATTCTTGAAGGGACACTAATATCCTTTTTAACTTTAATTATATTAACGATAAAAACGCCCCATCAGTGCAGTACTCATATTGAATAAATGCATTTAATTTTGAGTTTGACGTGAAAAGTGATACACTGATACTGATAGTAATGCAGCCATCATTTTTTGTCTGTCTGAAAAAAAAAGTCATTTAAGCCGGACACTTTTATACATAGAGTTGCACAGACAACCGCTGCAGGACGAAACGTATTTCCCATACGACTCCTCCGTTTCGCGTGGATATTCTGTGTGTTTTAGCCCTTGGGCTTTACAAAGACCACGACATTTTAAAGCATTAACCTACGCGAAAGAAATCGCGGAAACTGTGTGTAGTGTATGAAAACAGATGAATAATAATAATATAATTGTCAACGAAGCAGCAATGTAGTGTTGTTATCACAGCAGTAGCGCGATAGCGTTGGAAGTAATTTCCATACATCGCGCTAATCAGATCAGGCCCGACACGCGCCCGACACGCCCGACCCGACAATGTACCAACACCGCCGTAACGAGTGTTGCGATGCTATCCGGCCTAATGATAAACCATGTTGCACGCTAATTGGGACCTGATATGAGTTCATATTGACAATACGCTAACGCATATCATCAAGAGATAATCTTGTCGAAAACTACTACCTAAATCGTAGCAAATTCCTAAATCATGAAATTTTTTGCTGTGATGGGGCATTTTGAATCTATAATCCTACGTTGAATTAGTTATCTAGTCATAAAAACTTTTGAGTTTTAAAATAACGAAACTTCAAATAAATAATTTCAAAAACTTCTTTTTTCTTCAGATTGCTTAAAATTAAAGCATTCTAATATTTTTTTAATATAGGTACGTATGCAGAGTGTTTGACGACATTTTATACTACTTTAAGCAAGACGGCACATTCTAGCACCCTTCTGCAAAGATTTTCTCATTAAAAACAAGAGTTAAAAAGACAAGATGTAAAACCCACTCACCGTAGGTTAGCTAAGGCGCGCCTTTCCCTGCGTTCCCTCACTCTCATCACCCGCGAGGCGTGAACGTGAAGCGTGGCCGAGGGTGCTCAGCGCGGGGCGGGGGTGTCGGGGTGAGGTCGCGAGTGCAGCCCCGCAATGCAACACCCCTGCGCTAAGCGACAATTATGTAAAAATTGTCGCTTAATTTGCTTCATTATCTAATTTTTTTACCCTCCTTTATTTGATACCCACGTCAAGTTAGATCGTAACAGGTGCGTACAAACATATAGGTTGTGACAAATCTTAGTAAGTTTTTGGTTTGAAAGCAAAATTGGTAGCTAAACCAATTTTGTTATCTTATTTAAAAATACTACCTGCCTACTAAACTATACTGTCAACCCTGGTGGGGCAGATTCCATTATTAATGAGTTTACTCGTACTTTCGACATAGTCTGCCCCATTGAAATGAAAAAGCTGTATACAAAGTAACAAAGTGTCAAGCTTCACAGCATTGTTTCATTCACTCCAAATGTTAAAAAAAAAAAACGCTGATATTGTAATATAAGCTTATGAGTGTTGACGTGGCAAGCGTGGCAAGTGACACGAATAGCGTTTTTTCTTTCTTTTTTATGCACTCACAGCTCACCATTAAACTGATTAATAAACATTATCAAGGAAAATTTTACAAGATATGACGTTGTAAGTGGATAAAAATCGCAGCATCCCCCGCAGACAGGGGCGGCGGTGAGGCGTGAGGCGCGCGGGGGGCGGGGCGGGTTCCGGAGACATGACAATTACATCACATTCCACTTGAGCCGCGGGCCCCTAATTGTTCCTGGAGGGCTGAGATTTGCACTTACGCAAACACACGTTTATGCTTTCATATTTTTTGTTTACAGTGACAAGATTTGCGTTGAAGTACCATCTCACCTGATGGGTGTCTGAGATTGAAAAATCAAACATTTATCGCCATGGGTTTAGTCTTTCTTTCTTCTTTCTTTCTTTATGTACATCACGTTGGCAGACTTTACCTTCACATTTCGTAATTTCTATGGCCTGGTCTAGTGGGACGCTAACAGCTAGCCACGGCCGACTCCGGCTAGTTACCAGCCAACCGGCAAAGACGTGCCGCCAAGCGATTTAGCGTTCCAGTACGATGACGTGGTGTAACAGGGTCTAATTTAGCCTTACCCCTAACAGGTTAGCCCGCTACCATCTTAGACTGCATCATAACTCAACACGAGGTAATATTGTAGTTGAGAGCTAACTTGTAGTGGAATCTATACTGATATTATAAATGCGAAAGTCGCGGACATCATCTAGTTAATAAAATAAAAATGTAATTGGGTGAGCGTGAAGATTGCCACAGCGGGGTTGTCATCTCAGTCAGCGTGGCGCTCAACAAGTCGGTAACTTGCGAGTTGTTTGCGAACGTGCCCCGCGCGCAGCCGCCCGCCCACCTCGCGATAATAGCTTCATTATAACGTTAACAAGTTGGACCCGCAACTATTTTGATACCAAGTTTTATCTCGTTACCGCTAGGACTGCAGTGTTGACTACAACTTCTTAACGAATCTTGTCGTATAGTACCACCAAGTTATCTGGCCCGGTGGCCAAAATTGGAACTAATTTTTATGTATAGGTAGTTCCTTTTTTGAAGTGAAAACTTCTTTAGCCGCGTTGAGCACTTTTTAGTAGGGGGTAAACTGGTAAACTTGTGGTCGCGTCACCGACATGCTCGCGTTGTTACGAAGACAAAAGCTCTTAAAATATATAAATATACTACACTATCTAATGCCCGCGACTTCGTCCGCGTGAAATAAGTTTATTTGATTACCTCGGGAACTCCTTAATTTTCCGGGATAAGAAGTACCCTGCCTATGTCACTTTTCAGGTCCTCAACTATACCTATGCCAAAAATCACGTCGATCCGTTGCTCCGTTGCGGCGTGATTGAAGGACAAACAAACACACTTTCGCATTTATAATATTAGTATGACTAGATGCTGCCGGTGACTTCGTTTGCGTGGATTAAGTAAACGCGGGAACTCCTTAATTTTCCGGTATAAAAAGTAGCCTATGTCCTTCCCCGGGATATAACTTACCTCTATATCAAATTTCATCAAAACATGGGCCTTGAAAGCGTAGCAGACAGACACACTTTCGCATTTATAATATTAGTATGGATATTAGTGACTGCCTCGTTGGTCTAGTGGTTGGCATGTTCGACTGGGGCCGACGGGGTCCCGGGTTCGAGTCCCGGGTCGGGTCATAGTAAGTATTGGGTTTTTCTGGTTTTTCTAAACCCCACCAACCCGCATTGGAGCAGCGTGGTGGGTCTAAGCTCTAATTCCCTCTCTTCAATGAGAGAGGAGGCCTGTGCCCAGCAGTGGGACGTTAATGGACTGTAGTGGTGGTGGTGATATGTTAGAGACATTGTCACCGAATAGTCGGTGTGCAAAGAATCGGGGAAAAAGAGGTCGTACATCGAACCCCCGCCCGTCCAAATAGCGAGCCGGGAATCCAAACCACAAAGGTTAAAGGTTAACCTAATTATAATGAACCATCAATCGGCCACGCACAATAGGATCCACATAATAACAATAAAGGCAGTATTTTCTCACGCGTTGTTGGCGGGCGCACGTTCGGAAGGTTTCATTTGGCGCCAGTTCCGCCCTTATTAGTGCGGGCAATAATTATCCCTTCGCTCTAACGAGCGAGCCGACTGCCCTTTCAACCTGCAATTGGATTAACCATTCTCTTTTATGTCTGCCCGTTGGCCGCCCGTACGCCGGCATCGGAGCACGTGATAATATGTATACCTAGATTTTCATATGGTATCGATACCCGCGACTTAACCGAAAGTCCGTGTGCAGGATTGCGGTTTTTCGATTCCCGGGGGAACTCTTTAATTTTCCGGGATAAAAAGTAGCCTATGTGTGTTATTTTGACCAGGTACTATAAATGGTGGCGATCACAATAGATCGGCAACGGTCAAAGTGATACCGGGTCTCTTTACAGAACCACATCCCTAGGAAGAAAGAAAGAAAGAAGAAGCCTGTGTTATTCCAGACTATAATAACAAACATACACACACACATACTTTCGCCTTTATAATATTAGTGTGGTGTACTGTACTGCACGCTGTTACGCATACACGGCTCATCTATTCAACCGATTTTGATGAAATTTGATACAGGCATAGAGGGTTGCCCGGGGAAGGATATAGACATACATTTCTTCCGCCAAATTAAGGAGTCCCTGCGGGAATTAAAAATCACTCAGACCACGCGAACGAAGACGCGGGCATCAGCTAGTACCTAATAGGTAGTTGGCTTTTCTATTGCTTTTACTCATCTTAATATATATAAATCTCGTGTCACAATGTTTGCCCTCAATGGACTTCTAAACCACTTAACCGATTATAATAAAATTCGCACACCATGTGCAGTTCGATCTAACTTGAGAGATAGGATAGTTTAATATTATATAGATTAGGATTATTAGTGCTACCCGTGCGAAGCCGGGGCGGATCGCTAGTATAGTTATAGTTTGTTAAATGAATATAGTATATTCATAATTTGGTAATCACCAATAAAATTAAGACACACTGCAGTGAAGAAAGAAGAGGGGATCGTTTATAGCAATCACAAGACTCGTAGGTGTTGCAAGACTAGCTGATGCCGGCGACTTCGTTCATGTAGATCCAAGTTTTTAGAAGTCCTCAATTTTCTGGGATGAAATGTATCCTATATTCCTATCCTAAATTGTTGTGTGTGCGATAAACTTAAGCCCCTCTGAGTTTCTTCACTGCAGCATGCATCAATTTTTAAGAAGTGCCAACACTATGGATTTCATGTGAAACGCGAAATACTAGCAGAGATTAATAATCATACATATTGACATATTTTGTATTCAAACAAACTTATTAAAAGTTCTTTTGAATCGTTGAGTGAAGCTACCACTGGTTCTTCCGCCATTCCTATAATATTATGTAACATAATGTCCCCTCATGCCACATACCTACTTGTGCTTAGGTAAACGATACTCGTATATCAAAGTATAAATATTGGTAGGTGAAGCAAAAACCCTCAGCTCCCCACCGGGTCTTAGCGACCCTCTCGGTGGAGGGGCGAGGATATTATGCCGGGACACGGTTGCTTCCATCCTTAGTGATTTAATTTCCTCCCATATCACAAACATACTGAATCCTTTACATTACAAATATTAAACTGTAACCCCGTTGTAATAAGGCCAGGTGAAACGTAAACATAAAGTGGCGGTGTCACCGACGTTTAGGATTTGTTATTGGCAGTTATGTGCCAAGTTTCATGCTTGTATCACCAGTGAAAGGGTTCGGAATTGCCAAATATTGGAGATTGCTTATTTAATGCGCGCTACAACGTTTCACTTTTTAGTGGTGGTTATTTTTGTCGCTGTAATTATTATCGCGGACCTATTAAATACATAAAACTGTGCATGGTACGCCCAGTTTGAGGCAAAGGATTGTGCCTTTGATGCCATTTTGATTTTGACAGAGATCAGTGCTTTTTTATTGTAAACTAGCTAATGTCCGCGACTTCGTTTGCGTGGATTGAGGTTTTTTCATTCCTGCGGGAGCTCTTTAATTTTCCGGGATAAAAAAGCCTATGTACCAGGTCCTCAACTATACCCATGCCAAAAATCACCTCGATGCTTGAGATGCGGCGTGATCGAAGGACAAACCAATAAACAAACATACTTTCTCAATGATGGATGATCATTATGTAATTTATATTTTCAAAACATTTGATAGAGTTAAAACGTTGCTATATGGATGCTAAAGCTGATATAAATTTAGGTTGTTTAATAAATCTTTGATTTTGATAAAATGTAGCCCAAGTCCGTCCCCGGGGTGCAATCTTTGTAACCGTCAAAATCTGTCACAAATACAATTAGAGGCCGTAACATAAAGTAACAGGCAGACACGCTCCTACATTTTTGAAATTAGTATCCGGGATCAGAAAGTTGGTGGAAATCTTCACCTCAACACAGATTCTGATATTTGCCTCAGTTAGAATTCTGTGGGCAAACCTTTATATAAGCTAAAAAGTATATCTCGTAACATTATAAAAACCAAAGCAGTATACAAGAATGGTGCAGCAAGGCATCGCAAACTACAGGCGAGTCAGTCGCAAACTAAAAATTCCCAACGTGTACACTCGCCACCACCACCAGGGGGCGTCGGCTTGTACTTGTTGGCTCGCAGTTGCACTGGCGGTCACTTTTTGCAAGTTCACCGGGGAATAGTTGTGCCGTGACTTAGTTCTGATCATTTATGGTAATCCGTACGAGAACTAACTTCTTTTGCAATATTTTTCAGTATGTCGAGCTAGTGAAAATATTGTATCCGCCTTTTTCCCGCTGTGCCATATACATATTATAGTTATAAGGAGTTTCAGACCGTTTGAATCTCCATGGTGTTAGAGACGGCTGTTAGTTCTATTGACTATTGTACACAATTTCTACACTAATTTGCCAGTTCCAAGTATACCGGCTTTCCCTTTCCGCAGGAAGCGTTATGAAAGGGATAGCAATATATTTAGAGCTGTCACAATTATTGTGTAACCTTTGAGTCGAGGTTTCTCAAGTACCTAGACAAAATATTAGTCTCGAAGTAATGTTTTCGTATTTTACTTACCTATTATTACGGCATTGCTTATGGCTGCAATCGCACATTAAATTAAAAAGTATAAGTGATAATGCCTTAGGTGGAGCATTTCTACCAAGAAGCTTGCGTATTAGAAACGAGGAAACGGAAGCTACGACCTGCGGGGAATGTCGACACTCGACAATTTTGTGGTACACCTATTATAGGAGTGCTGACCTTTATGATACCTCGCGGTCCGATTGTAAAATGCTGAGGAAAGAACAACGAATAGATCGAACAAGTTCCTTAGCGCACTCGCCATTATCGTGTACAATACCAACAGTTACGAATTTTGAAGCTGGTTTACTTAACTAAGATGGATGAAGTACTCGACGGTGACACATCCCCGCTTCCTCCCCCAGGGTTGTTGCGGATCTAGTTCGACTCAGGGCGCGCGACAGGCGGCATGGCGGTTTTTACTTTCACTGCGGGGCCACGACCCTGTGGGATGAGCGATAACTGCAGAAACAAATGCACAAGGGCCATACCTTTTCAGATTCAGATTTATTTATTTGTGAATACAGTTGAGGTTTGTACATAGATGTTAGTTTTACAGAAGGTATCATGTATTCTACCACAGTGTGGTGTACAATTAATATACTGGCATATTGTTTCATTATTGTTAACTTTCGTGTTTTAGAATTATAATTATTTTAGGAGCGTCAAGATACGAGACATCAAATTGTCATTTAGAGTAATATTGCTTAAGTATTGCTTTAAGCGTTGGCAGTATGGACAGCGGAGCGGCTTTTTACGCTTGGGCGAGGACTCCGCTTGTAGAAACCAATGGAAAGGTACTTCCTTACTATTGTTCTTACGTTCTTTTATTATTTCACTACAACTTGAACCCAGCGTATTCCAGTTATAAGATCAAAGTGTTGCGCCGCGGAAATCGTCAAAATTTTACTATGCTTGGCATATCTAATTTACCTACGCTTTACATAACTCACAAAATACAACAATTATTATTTCTTTGAAAATAAGCAAAACGAATAATGAACTTATAAAGAAATCCCACTCATGGTTGTCACGACACCATACCGGTATCACCATACCGGTGATAAGATTGTTTTTAGGGTTCCGTACCAAAATGGTAAAAATGGAACCCTTATGGTGCGACTTTCTCCGTCTGTCTGTCTGTCTGTCTGTCTGTCCGTCCGTCACACTCGATTATTTCAGTAACTACCGAAGCTATCGACATGAAATTTGGAATAGTTGTGTATATTAGTGGCCCAAAGACACTGGAATTAAAAAAAATTGGAAATTATTTTTGTTCTTATTTAAAAAGGGGGGAAAATCGGAGGGTTGAAATTTAAAAGTGAGATAACTGTACTGTGTGGGGTATCATATGAAAGGGTTTACTTTGTACATTCTAAAACAGATTTTTAATTATTTTTAGTCATGATAGTTTTTGATTTATCGGGGAAAAAGTCAAAAAAAATACCGTTCCCCCCCCCTTATCTCCGGAGTTTACCAATCGAAAAATCTGAAATAATTATGGTCAATAGGAATTTATGTATATTTTACAGGAAAACTATAGCCAATGCTCTAACTAGCATAGTTTTTTTGTTATTAACAGAAAACCTCTACAAACAAAGTTAGTTTTGCGGTTCATTAAATTCATTAATCGTAAAACTTGCTACAGGTTTGTACGGAACCCTCGGTGCGCGAGTCCGACTCGCACTTTGCCGGTTTTTTTTTTATGAAACACATTACAGCTACAACCGGCACTCCCAATTTTGTATGTAAGAAATCGGCGCAAGTGCGCTTGTACAAGAAATTTAGGTATAGAACCTTAATAAATAGGAGTGTAGAAAAGGCTACAACTACATAATCTTACATTTTTTTTAGTAATTAATAAACGTTTTTAAAGATTTTTGCTACCGCTTGCGTAATAAAGTAGTGACCCAACAGTCATTCGCCCCGCATTATGGCTAAAACGTTCTCTACAATAATTCACTTTGTCTGTTTTACCCGGACGGCTACTTTTCAGCAGAAAACTTTGTAGAATAGTTGGTAAATGTAACTAACATAATTACCTGCACATTTAAGGAATAAATAATTGTACAAAGGATTCAGAATGGAGGTCCCAAAATATATTTATACCTAGGTAGCCTAGGTAGTCTACAAATTTAGAGCAAAACTCAACTAAACATTGTAAGTAGATAAAATATTCCATTTTAACCGACTTCCAAAAAAGGAGGAGGCGCGTATTTTTTTTTTACATATTATGTAGTCCAACCCGACGACCTTCGTGGCGCAGTGTATAGCGCTGTTGTCCTAACGTGCGGAGGTCCCGGTTTCGATCCCCGGCAGGGTCAATTTGGGAATTTATAATTTCTGAATTTTCCCTGGTCTGGCTTGGCTTCGGCTGTGGCTAGTTACCACCCTACCGGCAAAGACGTGCCGCCTAGTGATTTAGCGTTCCGGTGCGATGCCGTGTAGAAACCGAATAGGGGTATGGGTTTAATATAACTGCCATGCCCCTAACATGCATCTTCACTTACCATCAGGTGAGATCGCAGTCAAGGGTCCCACTTTTTTTTTATCCACTACAAGTTAGTGGATAAAAAAAAAAGTAGGACGTTAATGGGCTGTTAAAATCATTAGAGCTAACAGCACTTTTCACACAATAATTTCAACCTATTAATCCTCATTAGAGAGATTAGCTCCAAAATATTACAATACCAACTACGTATATAACTACGAGTAGATTTTATTATGACTGGTATTACGATAAATCGAAATTACAAACAGCAATTTTGCCATACTCCAATTTCGACCAGGAATCTAAAGTAACGTTGTAGAAAATTAGATTAAATTCCAGTTAAGCTTCCAGCAATAATACGTTTTCAATTAAAATGGATGTATTTCATGACGGAGATGACAACGATGATTGCTATCACTGATGTTGTTCATAAATATTGGACTAACAAACAAACTATCTATATTAAATCTGTGTTTGATATTCCTTTTTAATCCGAGCAAACGTCAGATGAGTTAACAATAGCCAGACTATGCTCAACCACTACGTAGTACTGTCTACACTAATATTATAAATGCGAAAGTTTGCATGGATGGATGGGTGTTTGTTACTCAATCACGAACGGGTTACCAGAACGGCTAAACGGATCTGGATGAAATTTGGCACAGAGATAGATTATAGTTTGGAATATCACATAGGCTACTTTTTGTCCTGAAAAATTAAAGAGTTCCCGCGGGAACCAAAAAACCTCAATCCACGCGTACAAAGTCACAGGAATCAGCTAGTAATAATGTATTCTGAGAGAGCAGGCTATTACAGCATACACTCCATCGGCCGCGAGTGCGAGAGCCTGATATCGTAGTGACATTTTCATTATATTTCACCACGTTATACTATAACGAGGACTAGGAAACAACTATCTTCATTTATTAGAGGTGCGATGATCCTAAACCAACAGATCGCTGCTGACTGCGGACATTTCAAACTACGCAGACTCCATTTTACCGGTCATTATACCTTTTGAAATATCAATTTTGTAAAAGAGAAAATACTATTAACATGACATGAGCTTTATTCATTCAGATAGGTAAGATTACAAAGATGAGGTCAGAAAAACCTCAATACTTAATTAATTAATTTCCAATTAATTCAATTCCCTCTCTCCTAGATGAGAGTGGAGGCCTGTGCCCATCAGTGGGACGTCAATGGGCTGTAGTGGTTGTAGTGGTGGACATAGATGAGGACCCTGACTAATCCCTATTTGGTCCACTAAAGAAAAACATCACCCAAGGAAACTGCAGTTATGGGTAGTAATACTGATATTATAAATGCAAAAGTGTGTCTGTCTGTCAAAAAGACTTGTAAGTACAAGTGCTTTCAAATACTTAGTGAGTGAACCACTCAATACAATCGGCTCAGAATCTTCACACTACCGAGAAGAACCAGCAAGAGACTAAAAATATTTCAAACTCGATTATCTCTACATAATATTGTAACAGTATGTTACAGCTTAGCATTATAAGCAGTTTGAAATGAAATCAAGGCTGCGAGGGGCACAGATAGCAGGGGGGAAGAATCGCCGGCGACATTCCGTGACATCAGCTTCGCGCATCGATCGCTGCGAATATGATGGATACATCTTACAAGGCTAGTGTGCCTTGATTCTCTGATCTGTGCTTCATACCTACATCTCAACAACAACAATCAGGTAGAAAAACTGATGCTGACGTTTTGGTTAAGTATTTTGCTCAAAAGCTTGAAATGGTCCAAAACATTAGTGTCCCTTTTATGGCAACAAGACCAGTTGAAAAATCAACTAAGTATAATAATCGTTCACACAAGGCTTATGCACGTAAACGTACTCGATCGCATTTGTAAAAGATAGAATAAGTCCATTATTAATCACATGGGTTGATCTGATTGAAAAAAAATATTTAAAAGGTCTAGCCCCACTATCGAGGCGCGGCGCGGCACGTAGCGGCAAGTATTCTTTGAGGTTAAATGTGGTTGAATGCTGGGCGCACTTAAGCGACGCGGCGTACGGAGATGCACTGCGCGACGCGGTCCCATACAAACTCATACAAACGCAATCATCTAATATCCGCGGCAAACTGTATGATTTTTTTTTACTAACTGGCCTTACGGATTCTATGACTATGACCTATATTATCTATGACCGAGTCATACGTTTTCAAGCTGTAATTCAAGATGGCGCATATGTTGCAAGCAAGTTCCTGCTTTTCAGACTAGATGGTGTTAGTAAAATACGCCCACATTTTTTGTTTGACAGGGCTCGTCTGTGTAAATTGAGGTCGCTGCATACAAATAATATTAGCCGCTACGTGCCGCGCAGCTTCGTACATCTCTAGTGGGGCTAGATATTAATGATTGTAATGAATTTATAGATGAGTTGCAGAACTGACTCATGTGACTGAAAAATTGGTTATTCTGAAAAACTAATTAAAGTCGTCGAACAAAATGAGTGGCGGTACATTTCCACAGTATCATCATGTTTCTGCGCACACGGGGCCCATTATTGGGGGCCACGTTTCGGTTTAATAAAGCAATTGGGAAAAACGGCCGTTTGCATCGCAATGAGGAAGGGTTGCGCGATCGAATCCGAGCCGGAGACTCGTAAATTCAGATCTTTACCTAAATAGCTACCTTTTCACTTTTTAATTTTATTTTTCCGCACTAAGTAGAAATTTTCGCATGAAACTTATGTCCAAAGATACTGCTTTGTTTAGTTTATTACAGACATAAGCAATTATTAGGCAGAGTTCAATTTCAATTTCAATTTATTTATTTATAACATGTAAGACATACAGGTGTCTATGGTCCTACATGTCTCTTATGTTACGTCATGTTTTGACTCTACCACCGGTTCGGAAAAAGGTCTACTGAGAAGAGCCGGCAAGAAACTCAGCACTTGCTCTTTTTAAAAAACAAGATATTACAATAAGTAGGTAAATAAATTAAATAAAGTAGTGTAAGTTTGTATGCTATCCTGTGGGGCGCTGGACTCAAAATCGATTGCTTTCATACAACTTTGTCATTAAGAAATTCGTCAATTGTATAATAGCCTCGAGTTACTTAGCTCTCGAGTTGGAATCGAGAACCAATGAACAAAAACTTTCATCATAAAGTTGTGTTCTGTTTTCACGATAAGTAGCTACCTAAATAGGTTTAATTATATTATACACAGACTCAAATTAGTTTGTTTGCAATACTCAAAAGACCCAGAGGTCTGAAAAGAGAAATTTTATCAGACTGATAAAGTTAAGTTAAGTTTACATAGGTAAACTTGTTGTTCAATTAGAGAAAAAAATACAAAACAATCTTGAATTCAATAGAACGACCGTTGAAGAAAGAAAAAGGAATTCCGAAACAGAGTTGCATAATATATAACAGACAGACGATTGTTAGGTTTTAGTAATATTCCTTGATTCTCTCTAGACTCCAAATAATAATAAAGTGATATAACACGAAGTACGCCGTGTGAATCTCCGTAGTTTACAGCACTGTAGTATATCTACCATCTACGGCGATGAGACGAGAACTAGGGTCGTAAAACGAACAACCGCCGGATCGCTTCGCTGCTCGAGTTCTACTCGTAACTCTAAACTGATCGCTTTATGACACTCGGAGCTTAACGCCTTCGGACCCTCCCCTCGAGCCGCACCACTCACCCTGATACCCCCTAGAAATCATAGTACCCTCGTAAATGGCTACACACAGCCCTGACTTCCATTCTGACAGTCAGCGCTACCTTCGTCAGACAATTTTATTTGCTATAGTAAATCATCATCATCATCATCATCATCAACCGATAATTGGTTGGAGCACTGCTGAGCTCGAGTCTCCCACTCAGGATGAAAAGAGTTTTAGCTAAAGTCCACCACGCTGGCCAAGTGCGCATCGGCACACTTCACACACTTTTGCATTATGGACCTTCATCATTAAAGCAAGCACTAACCCACTTTTTAATCTTGAGATTTTCACCGAACCAATGAGTTCTTTGGCTTTGCAACCCTACTTTATTATATGTATTGAAAGATAGGCTTTGACTTGAAGAGAGTTATTCCATGCCCATTTTTCTTACCTTACCCAGATAAATTAACTCCTGAGAAGCAACGCAATTTATTTAATATCGAAATATTATAGTGCGTAAATGTAGTTTGGTTTGTTTCGGATTACATTGAATAAGTATAATGACACTTCACATAATATTTAAGTACTTCTTAAGCTTTAAGCACCTACCAAATCGTGTTTACATGCCTCTACGATATATGAAGGAAAGCAATGATGTTGGTAGAGGTTGTGATTTAGGTTGAAGAGTTTCATCGCCAACACTACTCGTATATTGACATTGGCACAGAAGTTGGTTCCGTATGTAGATGCCATATACCGAGAAGTTAGTTTTGTGGCTGATTGCATACGTTCCGATAATATTTGCCGATAAGATAGACATCCACAACTACGAACTTATAGGTACCTACATACGAGTACGTTTAACATTAAAGTCCAGTTCAGTTGTCTTAGTTAGGCTTTTGATGAACAAAACAAGCCTCGGAAGTTAGAATAGCGGCCAAATTGCTATTGTTGTACGGAGATAAAGCTAATCTTGTTGGCAGAAAAAGTTACAGAACAGAGGACAGTCGATCAAGTTAATAATGTCTTAACCAATACAGCGTAACGTCAATAATATTAATTACCTATTATGGTCATAGTTCTGCACGTAATATTGAACAACTTTTGTTCCACGAATTTTTAATAATTCGGCAAATAAGTTTCACACAAATAATATAGGTTTAGCTGCTCTTTAGATGGTAGGTGGCACTAGCACCATAGCGCAGTTCATGAGCGCAGTTAGCGCGAATAACCGTTTAGCAAACTCAAACTCAAACTCAAATGTTTTCTTATTCAAATAAACTTTTATAAAAGCTCTTGAAAAGGTTATTTATTTGAATAAAAAACACTTGAATTTGAGTTTGAGATTGATATCGCTCGACTGGTACCCCTACTGCCTATACTGAAACTTGACTTGTGTCTCGAGTGAACAGCGAAAAGTAAAAGATTTTTTTGGTGAATAAAATAATAAGCTTGTTCAGTAAGTATAAAGTTCAAAGTTGTTCTATATTATGCGAAGAAATTGGTTTAAAGGGTTATTTTCAAATTAACCCCCTATATGGATATTTAACCTTTAACTTTGATCAACTGTAATCAAGTAGAACTGTAGCTAAACAGACCTTAGTTTCAGCATTTGCTGTACAAAAGCTGTTAGGGAGTCTGTTCAGGAGTCGTTGCCAACTCGGCGGGCATTTTTTCCAGCGAAACTAAACTTATTGACAGTTAGGCCGTAAAAGCTATCGGGAAGCCCCGGCCACTGAAGTTGTGGCCGACATTTCAAGAGTAAGTAGAGAGTTTGTGTAGTCGTTTGTTTAATGTTAGGCGTAACTAAAAGGTCCTACAGTTATTTTAGGTCACGCCTCTTTCTTTTGCCCATAGACCCTCCAATCCATTCGTGCAGTGCTGTGGTGAAGTCCCGGTTTCAATTCCTGATATAGCGAAAATGCGGTAGTTTGTGTTTCTTGGAAGCTTGTACAGTTGCTTGTGCCGCCACTCTACCGCCAAAGCCGTACCACCAAGTGATTTACATTTTAGTACGATACCATGTAAAGAAACAAAAACATCAAGGTATTACAGGTATACTAACTGATGCCCGCGATTGATGCGATGTTGATGCCCGCGTGGGTTGATGTTTTTGGTTCCCGCAGGAACTCTTTAATTTTCCGGGACAAAGAGTA
This sequence comes from Erebia ligea, assembly GCA_917051295.2. Lineage (NCBI taxonomy): Eukaryota > Metazoa > Arthropoda > Insecta > Lepidoptera > Nymphalidae > Erebia > Erebia ligea. Next base: position 17,373,273 of record OU785235.1, on the reverse strand, counting down.
TCCTATGTGTTATTCCAGGCTTTAATCTATCTCTGTGCCAATTCAGGCACACTCTATGTTAATTCAGATCCGTTCAGCCGTTCTTGCGTGATTGACTGACAAACATCCATCCATCCACACAAACTTTTGAATTTATAATATTAGTATAGATTTTATCAGGATAAAACGTTAATTTTCTCAGAATTTGTTTTCATTTGAAATACCATACGAAAGTTGTTACTCTTGTTGCCGTTTTCACAGAACTTGGCTCCACTTATTTTGTGAGAGGAGCTTAAGTAAATATGATATTACTATTCGAGTTGATTTGAAAACAATTATTTGGGGAATTTTAATCAAAAATGGTTTCAGATTTTGTCTGCATTATGATTTTATATATTACGAAGTTTCTAGCTGCTATAGGTCTGACAGTTACCACAGTCTATATCGATTGTGATACAACTTTTCGTACTAAAAAGTTCTAGTTCAAACAAAAATTCATATTATTTTAAATAAAAAAAAACTTATTAAAAGTGCTTTTGAATCGTTATGTGAATCTACCGAGAAATTAATTATAAAAGAGCCTTTTGGGATTTGTTACTAATATTATTATGTTCTTCTTCTCATACTCTAAATATTATCAAAAATAAAAGTTGTGACTAGCTCAGTCCCTGACTCTACGCGCAGCCCTTACACCTACAAATGTACTATTATTACATATTCTGTGCTAGAAAGCTCAAATAGTGCACAGAGGTTGACACGGAAAAAGGCCGATTTTTTTTAATTCCACAGGAGTAAAACCGCGGGTGTTTGCCAGTTTTTTTTTTTTTTTGTTCATTATAGGCTTACGCTTGACCACATCACACCTGATGGGAAGTGATGATGCGGCCTAAGGCGACGCGCTTGCCTAGAAGATGCCTATTCACTCTTGATTTAAAGATACCCAGATTGTAATTGGTGGGAAACACAGTTTTAGGTAGAGTGTTCCAGGCCCTAGCCATGCGAATAAGGAATGAAGACGCAAAGCGTTTCGTTCGTGTGGATGGAACGTCGACGACATAGGGGTGGAAACTCGCACGGCGTCTTGCGGCACGATGGTAGAAAGGTGAGGGAGGTACAAGGTCGAAAAGCTCCTGAGCACACTCACCGAAATATATCCTATAAAAAACCGATAGGCCAGCTACTTTTATAATATATACTAATACTTTTTTATAATACCTGTAATAATATTATTATGGTCTGACCTCGTTACAGTTTACATAATAGAAGGATTTCCGCACAATTTTAAAAAGCGATGCATAAATTCGAATACATTATTCGCTCTCTCATGCAAACTAAGCCGCTAATTTATAAGCAAAAGCGGTGGAATTTTTGAGCAGAATCACGGGATGAACGATCAATGAGGGGGAGATGGGGGAGGAGGGGGACACAGATCAGAGCGTTTCATTTTCACGGATCAGTTGACTAGAATCAAATATAATTTATTTCATGATTGCACCGCGAGCGGTGGCATAGGCAATGTAGAGGCAAGACTGATAGCGGCACGTCAAATAGATCTGACCTTGAACTTGCGCAGTGGGAGATTTGTCAATCTATTCGGTCGTAGGAAGTTAGATGCAACGACGGGAGCGTATGTCCTATGCGCGATTGGATTGTCAGTCAACTTTTCTCAAGCAAAACATCCGTAGACTTGGCATACCTCACCTTTAGGGGTTCAGGACTTTTATTGACAAAAATGAACTTTATTTATTTATTCCAATTGTATATTAAGGTTTATTGAATATTGCGCTTTAATTTCATTTCCGTGCAAAAAAGCTTAAATTAAGGTTTTAAAAGTTAAAACTCAAGTTATTGGATAAATCTAAAGCTGTCCTGGGATGCAGAACAGGATCCCCCCGCTTTAACCACCAAGCGATCGGGTGAAATGATATTAGCGTCCGCAAGTTCCAGTGGAGCCGCCACTGGGCACCATGTTTTGAGGCGCTAATGAATTGAACATAAATTATGAACACGCTCGACGTGACACTGTGGACCTTTAGGCGTGGTGTACACAGGATGATTTCTCCGTGCGGCGGCTGAGAGGAGACGCCATCACATAAGAACAAATTGAATTCACAGGATCAATACTGTAAGCGGACTGGAAACCGATCATCATCAACTGGTCACAGGCTTACTACAGCTGAGCATGGCTCTTATCTCAAACTGAGAAGAGTCAAGGCCATCCACCACGCTTTCTATACTTGTGCGTTCCTGCGACTAGCAATGTTTGCTTGTCGTTTGACTGGAGATTTTGACTGGGTGAATTGAACCTTGGATGCTTGTCAATGCGATCCAAAGTTTAAATTCAATCCGATAGTGATAACAAGTAATTCAATATATTATCTTCTAATTTTTTTTCGGCGCGGTGGAATTCATCTATGTACAATACGCCTTAGAGCTGTTGAAGTAAGGGCGCCTTCAAATTTGCCGCAAAGTGCCGCGCGGAAGCAGCGCGGCTGCAGCGCTGCGGTCGCGCTGCTTTGTAAATCCATATAAATAAAAAACACGCGACTGCAGCGCTGCACCCGCGCTGCGGCCGCGCATCAGTTCATCGATCGACTAGTGACGGGACTGCGCACGTATTTTTGTTCAAGTCTAAACATGAACGAAAATCAGGTAGAAGAATTTATCGATGAGGTTGAGAGTCGTCCAGCAATATGGGATTCGAAGTCCGACAAGCACAGCAATAAAATCGAAAAGAAAAAGGCTTGGGAAGAAATATGCATTAAATTTATTGACAATTTCACAAACAAGACTCCAAGTGAAAAAAAATGAAGCATGTAAGTATAATATTATGTATTGTTAACACAACTACTTTATATTTTCGTTGTTTCGTATTAAGTAGGTAATAGTAACACAGAGCAGTGTTTCTTCGTCAGAGTCCATCGTGAAAATAAATATAGGTACAACCCTATGATGTTCGAACCTCCCGACAGGAGCGCGGCCGCAGCGCTGCAGCCGCGCTGCGGCCGCGCTACGCTTTGCGGCAAATTTGAAGGCGCCCTTAATGTCTACTTGTTTGTTTGTCAATTTTCGCTGATCGCTTTTTTACTGCAAGCGTTATTTGCAAAAGCAAAAAATATAATTAGAATGTTCGGTATGTTCATTGTAATTAAATAAATGAATTTTTTAAACTTTTATTGTAGCAAATGTACTTTGATCAAACAAAAAGGATTTGATTATTTTAGCCAAATTACTGTTTCTTCCCAACCAACTTGCCCAACTCGGCAAGTTATACCTAGACGTAATTGTATTTATACCCTTTACCAAAACTTTATCTCAATTAAGACGCGAATTGCTTCATTTTCATTTAAATCCGTTTCAAGCATTTAGTTCATTAATATTTCAAGTTAGGAAGTCCAAATTCAATGAGAATTAACTCAAAAGCCGCCAACTAAGAACTTCCACCATTCTGATTTATTTCACCGTAGGAACTAGGTAAAGGAAAGTAAATTGGCAAGTTCCCGTGGTAAATATAATAAGTCTATGGTTCAAATTGTATGTATCACGTATCACAGCGTATGAGAGATGGCGGTTACGTAGAACGATTAGACGGATGACTGTCCGTGTGACGTCCCATATGTCACTATTTTTTCATAATAAAGTATGAGATAGCCATTGACTGCGATCTCACTTACCTCGTGATAACGTAGATAGTGTTAGTTAATGGAAATAGGCTAATCTGGCCGGGGGGATTCAGGACAGTTACTATAAAATTCATTGGTTTTTACGCATTTTCGTATCGGAACATAATCCGTTGGCAGCTAATTGCTATTGTAACGGCCGTGTCTCAACGTTATAAAAAACCAAAACAGAAACCATTATTAAGAATTTTCAAATTTCCGAAATGGCCCCTGCTAGCAATCGAACCGGGGATTTCTCGCATAAAACACTGCAGCGCCGACCACTGGAGGACGTCAAAAAGGTCGTCAAAAAGGTCTTAAAAGTAGCATGTATATTTAAAATGACTTGTAAACTAAATTTTACCAATAACTTGACTATTGACTATTGACATGTTTTCATGTAATTACGTTAATTAATTGTGATTGTTAACTTAAACACCATTCAACCATACCTATCAGGAATCAGGGAACATAATATAATTACTAACAAATTCATGAAACATCTTAGAATCAGAATTTCCAGTGAAAATTCGCCGATTCGATGTTCGCAGCCCTTTGCTCATTGCGATGCAAACGGCCGTTTTTCCGAATTGCTTTATTAAACCGAAACGTGGCTCCCAATAATCAAACCCGCGTGCGGACACAGCGATGCTGACAAATTTTGTAACTTATTTTGTTGTATTAGAAATTCACAAAGTGCGACACCAGCGTGAAGGCCTAGCCCCACTACAGAGGCGCGTCACGTAGCGGCACGTAATCTTTGTACAATTGAGTATTTGACAACTAGTCAAAACAGGAACTTTTTTTCAAACGTCAAAACGCATGCTTAGTATGGGATTTTGTATGCAATTTTGAATTGTGACGTCATCAAAGTTTTTACTCTAATCGACAACACAAAACTGGCAGGGAACGTGGATATTACGACTTTTGGGGGATCCTTTTTTTAATTATCACTAAAAAATAATTTAATTCACTAGTGGTCAAATCATCATGTCATGTCAGTCATGCCGCTGTGGATTTCCGTGCCGCGTCGCTTAAGTGAGCCCAGCTCCATAAAAACTCATACAAAGAATATTTCCCGCTACGTGCCGTGCCGCGCCGCGCACCTGTAGTGGGGCTAGATCTTGAGTCGCGACACTGCAATGGCAAACTGTACGTCAAAGGAAACTTAGGAAGGAACGAAGGAAAGTTAGATCTTTTTTGAACGGAAGTAATTTTAAATTCCACATCCACATAATATGCCCGCCACAGCTGTTTCAAGGCTGCCATCTTTTATTATAGAAAGATATTATCGCCATTTAACGAATAGAGGACGAACTACTGTACTACTATATGTTATGATTCTACGTAATAGTTTTAGGTTCGAAGCGGAAAAACCATTTTATTGTTTTTGCACTATTTTTTTTAATAAGAAAAGCTTTTCTTTCACAAACTATTGCAGGCAGATAGATTTTTTTATTTACAAAAAATGTATTTTCATTTAACATCAAAGCACAGAGATCTTCTTCCCAAATGGCAATCGCACGTTATTCCTATCTCGAATTGGAAGATTTGAGAGCATTCCGTAAACAATACCATTAGCATGAGTTTGGTCGCCTCGTTTGCTAGAGTTTATTGTTAAGTCGTTCTTTCAGTGCTACTTTTTTGACGACCTCTCTGGCACAGTGTTGAGCGCTGTTGTATTAAATTGCGGAGGTCCCGGGTTCGATCCCCGGCAGGGTCAATTTGGGTACTTATTTATAATTTCTTGATGTTTTTCTTTGTTGATATAGTGAAAGAACCGATTTTCCTGAAATAAGGAATGGAGGTTATAATTAATTATTATCTCTACTAACAATACTTTATAACCTGAATACTAAATAAGCAGATGCTAGACGATGTCCGTGACTTTGTCGTCGGCCTTCGTGTTAAAAGTTTGTTACATACGCACATTTTATACCCGAAGATTAAAGAGTTCTCGCAGGAATTAAAAACCTTTATCAAGAAGCCGACGACGAAGTCACGAGCCTCGCCTAGGCGAGATCGCATTCAAGGGCCAGCGTGTCATAGTTCAAAGAAAACCTTCATCGTCTTCGAGACGTCTAAATCCGTACTAAGCCTTCAGATCCATCGAGATAGTGCCCTCGCCCCCCTCGCCCCGCGACCTCATTAGTGTGCCATTACACCTTAAAAAGATTCCTAAATATTCCCCGTTTCCGAACAGATTATTTTTTCTGTTAGATTTTTATCAGAGTTCATAACGAAAATGGAAATTATTTCGTGAATCGTTTATTGGTTAAATATAAATAACGCATTCTTTTCTTGTGTTTGTGTTGTGTTAAAACCCCAACGACGCAACCACTCCCAATCCTCAGCCTTCCACATCCAGCCACTTCCCGCTACCTTCTTTAAATAGTCGGTAATATAATTATTTATTTCGGTTATTTAGATACCCATAAAATATATGAGGAACATAACTTTTAAGACCTCACAAAAACACATTTCCTTACAATTTATTTTTACGCAACCCCTGGATAGTTTTTTCCACATGTTAGTTTTTCACCGACGAGGTCGGGGCAGGTGTCGCCGGGTAATCGAACGGGATTGGTTTCCGCGTCGCCGCCCGCCCACCGCTGATTTACCGCCGCCCTGCCGCCCTGAGGCCCTGGGGCCCTGGGGCGCGGGCCACCAGGGCGACATGTGTAGGTACGCGGTGACGCTTCAGGGTCAATTGTCTTACCATATCCCTGTTTTAGGGTATGGGATGGATGGAAAGAAAGGTCGATGTTGGGGTTTTAGAGGAATTCATATTCCATACTAATATTATAAACTAGCTGACGCCCGCGACTTCATCCGCGTGGTTTAAGTTTTTTTTAATTCGCGAACTCCTTCATTTTCTCCGTTGCGGCGTGATTGAAGGACAAACCAACAAACCAATAAACCAACAAACAAACACACTTTCGCATTTATAATATTATAGTATGAAGTATGATTCCAAAGTGTGACCATTATGAGCGAATAACAGACGTAGATTACCACTTTTTGTCTTTATGATATCTATAAATTACTAGCGATCCGCCCCGGCTTCGCACGGGTAGCACTAATAATCCTAATCTATATAATATAAACTATCCTATCTCTCAAGTTAGATCGAACTGCACATGGTGTGCGAATTTTATTATAATTGGTTAAGTGGTTTAGAAGTCCATTGAGGACAAACATTGTGACACGAGATTTATATATATATAGATAGATGTCAAGAAAAACACAAATACACAAATATTATTGCAGTGATAAGTTGCAGGGGGCTTACTATCATCGCTTAAAGCAGTATTATCTTAATATTTTGGACGCTCTTGTTTCAGAACTAAAATCCTTAATTTAAGGATGTCAAGGAACGTCATAAAGAAACTTTTATTTTAATATAATGGCTCGTTTAGGGAGATGCGGGGCATTACGCGGCGTGTGGAGCCACCCAAGTCCCGACCGCGCGGCGCGTCGTGCATTTCTCAGTACACGGAGTCAAGAGGTATAATATGACAATTCAGTATGATTTGTCATGTACCTTGCAGTTAGTTAAAGCCTAGAAGGTAAGAAAAAAGGTTGTATGTATAGAGGTCCAAATATTTTATTTAAATTAAATACCATAAAGTTCTTAAGATAGAGAAAGGAGAAATAGTAAAAGATTTAGTCAAACTTTACGTATCCGTGCCAAGTCTCGTTCGGAAGTTTTGCAAAGAAAATAATTCAGGTGCAGCGTCGCCGGCGAAGGGACGACGGCTGACTTGGAACTAGTTTGACTTACAACTATTTGTTTATGGCGCCCTGGAGCCAAAAGGGTTAGTACGACTTAAAACTAACCAATGTTTAATGACTTCGAATATTAATATTATCACGAACACATAATAAAATATCTATGTTGACTTCCCTGACACAGTGATGATCGCTATGGTCTCACAAGTGGGAAGGCCTTGAAATTTAGGAATTAATATTTTGTAAATGTTTTTTGGTTTGGTTATCACCAATGAAAAGTGCCGCTAAGCCATGCAGCCGGCCGATACGATACTGCGTAGAAAATTAGGAATGGCATTCCGAACCAGTGGTAGATTCAAAAGCAGTTGTAAAAGCTTATTTGAATAACAAAACATTTGAATTATGATTTTTTTTAATGTGTTTTAAAATTAGTGCTATAATACCCCTATTAGCTTAGCCTGCTGTGATCTGACTACGTTACATGTCACACATATTATATCAGTGAAGGGCTAATTTGTATTAAAAAAACAATGAAGTTAGAGTAAAATTAACATAAAAGTGGATATATATGCCACACGCCATTCACAAGCGATGATGAATGCAATTCCGCAAAGTAACGCCAGTTTATATCAAAAAGCTAATTTTTAGATACCTAAATAAATAAAAAACAACATGTTCCCTACAACTTTGTATGTAGTGAACACGGACCGGAGTGACACGTGACCCGGCCCGGCCCGGGCTGACACACGGGCTGTGTTCAATTAATTAATTAAAAAAATATTTCGACCTCACAAAGAAATACCTGTGGAAATGCCACGGAAAAATTTAGGTCCACGGACATAGTGCACAGTATAGGTACATACAGTGAGACAATGCCCTTGATTTTTGAGGACGAGTTGGTTCTAAGATCGTATTTACACGTTCGAACGACTATACCTACTATCAAGAAAAATAAATCGCCATAAATATTTAGTAAGTAAAAGGAAATGATTAGGTACTTCAACTTTATGTTACACTAGCTTTTACTCGCGACTTCGTCTGCATGGATTAAGCTTTTGATTCCCGCAGAAACTCTATAATTTTCCGGAATAAAAATTGATGCAACCTATTTATGTACCAAATTTCGTCAAAATCGGTTGAACAGATGGGCCTTGAAAGCGTAGCATCCAGACAGACAGACATAGATTGACTACACGTTCGTATTTACAATGTTAGTATGGAATATGTTAATGAATAGTGTTAAACAAAATGTGCATTCGTTTCTGAACTGTCAAATAGCTAAGCTGTGGTAGTATGTTCAGCTCCTGTTGCTTGTTTTGGTATTTGGTGATTGAAACCTCCGTCGTAGTTCTGTGCGGACCGTGGTTTGTTCTACAGTGGGCCGAACTACACAAATCACGAAATATACACGTATAGACGTTGGCATACGAAAAATATAAAAATACTAGCTGATGCCCGCGGCTTCGTCCGCGTGGAATAAGTTTTTATCAATTCCCACGAAAATCCTCTAGTTTTCCGGGATAAAAAGTAGTAGTAGTAGTAGTTGTATAGAGACACAGTATAGTAGTAAGTGTAGTGTAGGTTTAGTTGAGGACCGAGAGTGATCCAGGTCCTCATCTATACCTATACACTACAGGTCGAAGTCGCGGGCATCATGTAGTATACCACAGTATGAATTCCGCGTACCTTACCGTTCGTTGAAAACGTTTGTGAGAGGAATGCAAATATTATAATATTATACTTTGAAAACAACCAGTTTCATGTTCAGATTAATTTCCCAAATAAAATTCCTAGAAGTTGTGAAACCATAACACGATTTTACAGGCAAAATTCTAGTAATTAACGATACGACCGTTCGGCACGAAATAGCATTGTGCTTTCGATTCCGGAGGTCCCGGGTTCGATTTAGCGTACGATGCCGTGTAGAAATTGATTATGAGTATGGATGTAATACGATATGTCTATCGTTAGATCCTATCATCTGTGGTTGAATATAACTGCCGTGCCCGCTCCTATCTTAGATTGCATCATCTCTTCACCACCACCAGGGTGTGGCGTGCATACTCCTTTGACACTGGCTGGTCATAGCTTCGAAAACTATTTTCAAATGTTCGAAATTCGAGGCATGCGCAGAACAACCGCGCAGCGAAGGAGATGCCATTATTACTATACAAGCCATCATAGAATAAACATCTGGGAGCGTTTCCAGGAGCTTCCCTGCTTTTTGATTTTATATACCTATAGTTTTCATATTATGATGTAATAAGAAGTAATAATATATTAATTTATCAGTGAAAACGCGTTGGTCCTTTGTAGAGTGATTAGCCCTATACTACGCTACGAGATGACGTACCATTCACCTCACGGGGACATTTTAACATCGCATAAAGCAGTATTGTTTATTATAGAATAATTATAATCCTTATTTTAGGGACGTCAAGGTTCGTGATATAAAACTGTCGTTTTGAAATAATACCGTACCCCCCCCCCCCCCCCCAGGTGAAATCCTAGCCAACGGCTAGCTTGTAGTGAAACATAAATTTAATAATTTTTTCTTTTTGTATAAAATATGGATAAACAGGAACAGAAATTTTATAGTTTAATTTCTGAATTTTCCCTGGTCTGGTAGCTAATTACCACCCTACCGGCATTGTCCTGCCGCCAAGCGATTTAGCGTTCCGGTACGATGCCGTGTAGAAACCGATTGTGGTATGGGTTTAATATAACTGCCATGCCCCTAACAGGTTAGCCCGCTACCATCTCAGACTGCATCATAATTTACCAGCAGGTGAGAACGCAGTCAAGGGCTAACTTGTAGTGGATAAAAACAAAACAATTTGTCATGGAAAGAATGAATTAAAGATCACCAAAAGGCTCTTAAATCAAAGTGAGCAAGTGTAATGCATAAAATTCCAATCCGGCCGCGCACTACGGAGCACGCATAAAAGCCGCGTAATAGGAAAACTTTATCATTTCACATCCGCCGAGTTTTATTTAAGCAGTGCTCAAAGTTCGGCATATTTTTAAAGTTGCTCCCTTGTTGCTCCCCGCTCCACTGGAACCGACGTTTGCCGGTTATTGTTGTGTTGTTCACTTTTTTATTATTACTACGTTTTTCTTGAATTACACGGAAAATTTGGAGTTTCAGAATAAAATTTTATTTTTACACGACTGCCCAAAAACAAGAGTGTATTGTTTTCAGAGATTAACTATTGTGTGGTTTCTTTATTCCACCATAACTTCTACATGCCAGCACAGAATAGGTACCTAATAGTATGATGCCAGAACAGATTTGGATGTATGGGGTATCGTGACAAGGCAGAAAAATTCAGAAAAATTCTTATCATGGAAGTCGTGTTTTTAACAAATTATAGCTTGTTTCTCTTTCGAGTCATTGTTACACAAGGCTGGAGCAGCAATGTTGTAATCCTTCAGAGGTCCTTCATCTGCATTCGCTCTGAAGGAACCCACCACGCGACCGCGCGCGGCGCCATCTGCGACACGTCACTTATGATTATTACAAAACAAGCTGATACTAGCCCGCGACTTCGTCCGTGTGGATTGAGGTTTTTTGGCTCCCGCGGGAACTCTTTAATTTTCCGGGATAAAAAGTAGCCTATGTGTTATTCCAGACTATAATCTATCTCTATTCCAAATTTCATCCAGGGGAGGTGAACGGTATGGAATCTGCAGTCCTCGGGCAAAACAATGAAAACAGTCTCTCAAAGATTAATTCCTCGTAGAGCGAGACTGCGTGACTTTGGTCGCGCGTGATCCAACACCCGCACTACTGCCGCAGCACACTAGCGACAGCAGGCGACAAAAAGTTCCTTTTTGCTTGGGACAACATGCCACAGGACAACCCTCCAACCTCCCATGGCCCCTCCAACCTCGCGGTTATATGGGCCGAATCGCGGGAGAGCGCCCGTTCGGTACTTGCTCTTGGCGTGTTCCCGGGGCGCATTCTTGACTCCCTACAAATTATTTATCTGTCCCTTTTTTTGGCACAGGACAATATGAACCGGTCAAGATAAAAAGTCCGCATCTTACTAGTGTGTGCAGCTCCGTATCAAACTAAGTTACGCTGAAATTTTCTCCGCCAGACATTTTTTTCTGTAGTTTGTTTTCGCTATTAGTTACTAAATAACAAGTTATTTATATTTTTGGTCTCTTTGAAATTTCTATTGTCATGCTGCTAAGTACAAAAATGTCATGCTGCTAAACTTTTGCTTTAACTTTTTTCTCAACTAACTTAAATGGTGGTCAAAGTTTAACCGTAACCACACCGTAACTCTAACCCGTTGTCATGCAACTAGACCATAGTATAGCGTAGCCCCAGCAACCGCGTACACTAAAGCGACGCGACAAAAAGTCTTACAACAAATTGTCTCGAATGTGTTGTATCAATGTATCGGCGTTATCTTTACCCTTTGTTTGCCAAACGGTGAGAGAAGTGGAGGTGGTACTTTATCGCGAGATTAGGGCGAATTCACAAGTCACGTGAGATTTACTTTGTTGTTTTATGATTTATCCCAGCTTTGGAACTATTGCGAGATTTAGGAGATAGCTTTATAGGAGCGTGATAAGTAATGATCGACCGACGGTGGTTAGTAGTATTTTTATAGCCATTGCCATTTTAGCCCTAATCGTGTTGTATGATAAAAATTGAAGCAACTTTTTTTTGTGAAATCTCAAGCATTAGACTAAGAATCTCAAGCATTAGACTTTAATTTTCCGGGATTAAGTACTATTACCCTATGTCCTTCCCCGGGATGCAATCTACTCATAAACTCATATTTTTGTATTAAAATAAACTTATTACAAGTGCTTTTGAATCGTCAAGTGAATCTGCCACTGGTTCGGAATGCCATTCATCTCTTTCAATTTATTTCATCAAAATTGGTTGAAAAGATGGTCCGTGAATACAGATAGACAAATACACTTTCGCATTTATAATAATATTATATTAAGTATGGATTTGACCAAATGCGTTTCAAAGTGCTAGCAGGCAACAGCTGAAAAGTTTAAACGAACTAGAACTTTGCACCTGCCACTGAGGTCTTTTAAAACTTCAGTCCAAAAGTAGGAATTACTTTAGCGGCGAGAGCGGGGCGGTGCGGGGGGCGGGGGGCGGGGGGCGGGGGGCGGTATATCAGCATTGCAATATAAACGCTCGTTCGTCGCCGCGCGCCTGAACTCGCCAAAGTGTCAAACAACATCCAACTTTCGCACCTGGCCAGCTGTCCACCACCTGACCGAGACCCAAGGTAAAAGAGAAAAGTGCGGTCTACTGAAATGTGTCTCCAGTATACTACTTGATGATGGTGTCTTTGACTTACTTTACGCTGATTAAGGTTTTTCAGCTATCCCGTTGAAGTTCTTTGATTGTTTGAGGATGTAAAGTACGCTATGCTCTGGGAACATTCAACAAGCCATTTCCAATCAATCTTCTCATCAAGTATAATATAAATATTATAAATGCGAAAGTTTGGATGGATGTATGGATGTATGGATGGATGTTTGTTACTCAATCACGCTCCAACGGCTGAACGGATCTGGATGAAATTTGGCACAGAGATAGATTATGGTCTGGAATAGCACAAAGGCTACTTTTTATCCCGGAAAATTAAAGAGTTCCCGCGGGAACCGAAAAACCTCAATCCACGCGGACGAAGTCGCGGGCATCAGCTAGTGTATAATAATAAAGCAGGCCCGTAGGCCCGGCAGACGTCGAGGCCCTGAACCTAGAACCTGATTGCAACGCCATCTACCGGGTCCAATTAATGATTGAAATTAATGAATGAAAATGAGATTTTTTTTATCCACTACAAGTTAGCCCTGGACTGCGATCTCATCTGATGATAACTGAAGGTGCAGTCTGATGTCAGCGGGCTATGGTACCTTTAATCGGTTTCTACAAGGCAAATGCTATGAAATTCAAAATCTAAAAAGTGCTTTCGAATCGTCAAATGAATGAGAAAGAAAGATTGGTTGTAATTAATTTTTTTTTTCATTTCCGCTCAAACTTTGCACCACACCACAATTTAAAAACGCCTCAGCGCCCGCTTCGAGCGCAGTCCCGCTCACTTGGGGCCCCCTCTCCGCAGAATTGAACTTTTACCAAATTCGCTTCCCCGAGTGAGGTGCTCTTGGCGAACTTTAAAGGCCGTTTGAGTTTCATAACTTTTTGTATGAAACGTTTCTTATTTATTATAATACTAGAGGACGCCCGCGACTTCGTTCGCGTGGTATAAGTTTTTTTAATTCCCACAGGCACTCCTTCATTTCCGGGATAAAAAGAAGCCTATGTCACTCTCCAGATCCTCAACTATACCTACCCATGCAAAAAATCACATCGATCCGTTGCTCTGTTGCGGCGTGATTGAAAAACAAACTCTCTATTTAACGACCTTGGGGATAGAAATTTCAAGACTGTGGAATACGTATTTCATACATTTAAATCGGAAGCCCAAATACCAAGTTTCAGGGCGATAACTTGAAAAACGACGGACTTTCATTCAAATTTTCAACCCCTATTTAACCCCTTTTGGTGGTGAAATTTTTAAATATTTTGACACACGTAACTTCTTTATTTTTTACCGATAGCCAAAATATCAAGGTTCGTTCATATAACTTGAGAAATATCTTGAGAAATGAAGGACTTTTTTACAAACTTTCATCCCCTATTCCATTCCTTTGGGGGTTGAAATTTCAAAAATGGTTAAGTACTTACTTCTTCATATCTAACGGAAAGCCCAAATGCTAAGTTTCAGGGCTATAACTTGAGAAATGAAGGACTTTCATACAAACTTTCAACCCCAATTTACCCCATTTGGGGGTAGAATTTCGAAAAACTGTGAAATACGTATTTCTTTATTTTTTACCGAAAGCCAAAATACCAAGTTTCGTTGATATAACTTGAGAAATGACGGACTTTCATACAAATTTTAAACCCCTATTTCACCCCCTTAAGGGTGGAATTTTGAGAAATCCTTTCTTAGTGAGCGCCTACGTCACAAAAGGAACCTACTGTCAAAATTTCAAGTTTCTAACCCCAGCGGTTTAGGCTGTGCGTTGATATATAAGTCAGTCAGTCAGTCAGTCAGTCAGGACTTTGAATTTTATATATATAGATTATTCTGTATCGGATACTTTTGTAAATTGTTGAACAATAGTTACATTTTCCTTTGAGGGGGAAAAAATGCGAATTTTTTTGTTTTGGAGAATTACGCCTGGCTATCTTATAAATATGCTTGTTTACTACAAACATTGAGATTTTAAAGAGAGCATCTGTAGAGTAACTATTTTTTTTATATAATGTAGCGCGCAAACGAGCAACACGTCACCAGAGGGTTGCCTGACACTTCCAAGTTAAAAGTTTGCATACGGGTACCTACTTTAAATGTCAACTTGAGCACTTCTGTCAGTCTGAACGACTGAGTGGTCACCACTAAAAGCCCACTCAGGGAACATTCTTACAAAAAAAAATCGACTGTGACAGACGGACGGAGAAAGTCGCATCTTAAGGGTTCCATTTTTACCATTTTGGTACGGAACCCTAAAAATTGGCAGTCATAGGGACTGCCGATAGAAGTGAAAACGAATATTTAGAATAATAAAAAAAACGAATAGTATTTAAAATAATTTTCACTTCAAAAAGATTTATTCACGACGATGTGTTTGACGACCTCCGTGGCGTAGTGTTAAGCGCTGTTGTCTTAAACGTGCGGAAGTCCCGGGTTCGATCCCCGGCAGGCTTCGGCCGTGGCTAGTTACCACCCTACCGGCAAAGACGTGCCGCCAAGCGATTTAGCGTTCCGGTACGATGCCGTGTGAAAACCGACTAAGGGGTTTAATATAACTACCATGCCCCTAACAGGTTAGCCCGCTACCATCCTAGACTGCATCATCACTTACCATCAGGTGAGATCGCAATCAAGGACTAACTTGTAGTGGATACAAAAAAAATCAGTACAGTTTGGAGCGAGTAATGTTTTCCCACGTAATGAAAGGGGTGTACAGTGAATGACGTCAGTACCCTTACTCTGAGATTGATCGAATTTAAAATACGGTCTCACTAAGTGAGGTGAATTACATATGCATCAAACTAAAATGAATCTTAATCTTATTATTTTAGAGCTCAATTTCGTGTATGCATTCACAGCTAGCGCTCCAAACGATACGTTTCGAAATTTGAATCGGTTGCACTGAATTTGTGGCTTTAAATCAAGAGTTTTTGGGTCCATTTTAGTTTGACTCAAATGTGATTCACCTCACTTAGTGAGACCGTATTTTAAATTCGATCAATCTCAGAGTAAGGGTACAGAGCAGCGTGCTCGTTTCCCAGTGACACTCAATTAGGTCTCCGGCTACAATCAGAATGGCGGCGCTACAGAGCGACGCCTGCTGGCGGCTGTTAGCACTCGTAACCTCCTTCCGTGCGCACCGGGTGGTGTTTGACAAAAGCAGCTGGGGCCATACTGCCAACGCTTAAAGCAATACTGAAGCAATATTACTCAAAAGAACAGTTTCATGTCACGTATCTTGATGCTCCTAAAATAAGGTTTATTATTTGAAAAGTCAATAATCCATATCCATACTAATATCAAGGGCTAACTTAAAGTGGATAAAAAAAAAAATTATAAATGCGAAAGTGTGTCTGTCTGTCTGTTTGTCTGTCTGCTACGCTTTCAGGGCCCATCTATTCAACCGATTTTGATGAAATCCAGTATAGCGGTAGGTTACAACCCGGGGAAGGATATAGGCTACTTTTTATCCCGGAAAATTAAGGAGTTCCCCGGAAATTAAAAAAACTTAATCCACGCGGACGAAGTCGCAGGCATCATTTAGTGAAACAATATGGCAACAATCAAATAAATATTATAAATGCGAAAGTTTGGATGGATGGATGTATGTATGTATGGATGTATGTTTGTTACTCAATCACGCTCCAACGGATGAACGGATCTGGATGAAATTTGGCACAGAGATAGATTATAGTCTGGAATAGCACATAGGCTACTTTTTATCCCGGAAAATTAAAGAGTTCCCGCGGGAACCGAAAAACCTCAATCCACGCGGACGAAGTCGCGGGCATCAGCTAGTAGTTATTATAAACTAGTCTTTGCCTCTCTCACGTTAAGTTTGATTTTCATATATTGAAATCCCTATTTTATTTTAAAATCCTTTTTTAATATTTAAATTGGACAGTAGTTTGGAAATGCGAACAAGAATAAATTAAAAATCAAAAATAACAGGTTTAGCTGACGATGATAAATATTTCTAAAAATCCATTTAAACCCAATGAAAAATTTAAACGAATTTAAAAATTGATAATACCTGTGGATGCACAATGCACATACACAGGTGCACGTCTATTTCTTTACTCTCGCATTCCGAGAGAGATCAGGCCGCGGTCCTGCACTAATGGCTTAACATACTCTCTAAGGTACTGGGGTGAAAATAACTAAACACAATTCCCTATTATTTTTGACCTGGAATTCGAAACCAGTCAATTTATTATTGTTTTTATACTTCTACCATACCTTTACTACTGTTTTAATCATACTTTTGCGGGTCTAAAGTCAGTCTTCATGCCCTAGGGCCGTAAACTAGTCGATCGATCGCCCAACTAGTTGACCAACCCCATACTGTAAATATGCACAACAGAGTCTAGGCTCCAGACTGGTCGACCAAACGACCGTACCATTTGACATAAAAGTTTTTAAACCAAGGAGTATGTATACCTGCATAAACACTGGCAGCATGGACTGGACAAATGTGACTCTATCGAACGTGAACATTCACTTTTAATTTGTCTTTTCTTTTTATTATTTACTAGACCTATGTATCCTACTTACTATGATTTGCAATAAATATCTAACCGTTACAGTTTGTTTTACTGTTATGGTAGAAGTATAAAGTAGAGTATACACCACCGGGATAAAGCAGTTTTTTTCTTGGGCGCTTGAATCCCTCACTGCACTCAGGACTCAATCTTAATTCCCTCCCTTTGGTCGGGAATTAATTTATAACACCCTCGCTGCGCTCGGGAGTTAAATTTGGAGTCCTTCGTTACGTTCAGGATTCAATGTAGCGCCCGTGACATAAAACAGTGCTTTATCCCCTTGGTGTATAATGTACTATTATTATTGCTTTTTCGACAATAATATGTTAAAATGAATTTAATGTTTCTATGTTGTAATGAATTTGAATATTTCCACGATGTAATGAATTTGAGTATAATTACAAGTAGTAATGATATTGAAAGTTTATGTGTTTCCATCTGTTCGGTTTGATAATTGTCTAAGGTTTAAAATTCTTGATGCTTAATTTAAAATTAACTTAACTTAAAATATTTTTGCATGCCAAGCTTGGCAGAATATGTAGATAATTGACCGAGCGAAGCAAAGGTCTCTGAGTCTACTTGGGTGAATTGGCACTTGTCCGTCCGTCCGTCCGTCCGTCCGAAATGGGGGGCTTTCAAAGTGGCGATTTTCTAACGTCCAAAGTTGACCTCAGAACTCTCAATTTTCTGAACTCTCAAGCCTGAAACTTGATCAATTATTTGAATTATATCCTGTACCTACTTGAACAACAAATACTAAAATTAGACAAAATATTATAAGGAAACGAAATTATTTAATTTTTAATGATGATGATATTTTTAACAGAACTTCACAATGATGCCAATAGATGGCGCTCTGTGAAACCGCGAGGTCTCAGTTCGGGGCGAACCACTAGTAGTTTTGATTTTAACACCTATGTAATTATGTGTTGCATGTACGATATTCTTGCAAAATAAAAATGATTATGATAAATCCCAGTCCACAGCGAATGTTAAAAATACAGGTGTGCGGAAGCCTTGAGGCAGCACGATCGATCGCTTGCAGTGTTGTTTATCCTTTATCCGCTATCCGCATCTGTTCCGCGATGACAAAGCAACAGCATCCGAGCGCGCGTCCGATCCCGAGATTTATGCGACACCTCGGGCTCCACGTGAAACCGACCGAACACGATATCGTATTACATTCCACACTTTATTGGCTTTCATCTTTATTGACATTACTTGTTTTGGTCTACCGTCATATTATTCTCATACTCATGTTTTTTTATTAAAATAAACTTTTTACAAGTTCTTTTGTATCGTCGAGTGTATCTACCAATGGTTCGGAATGAAGTGCCTACCGAGAAGAACCAGCAAGAAACTCGGTGGTTGTTCTTTTGAAAAATTAATTTACAATTACATCAATGTGTAGATACATAAGTACCCGCTATCAGCATTTCTATTATATTAATTTTACAGTAGATACGACTTAATGAATTTCAGATATAATGTAGGTAATAATAATTGAGCTTAATATTTCAAAACGTAACTGCACTGCTGTTTTCGATAGCCTCAATCCACCTTCGCTTAATAAATCCAACTCGATCACTCAATTTGGCACCCGATAAACATATCGAGGTAGAGAATTTCGCAGACAAATGGAACAGTTTGGGAGGAAAACACGTCAGTGTCGAAGTTAGCGCAAAGAAATGCACTTCGTCTAGTTGTGTGATAGATCGCCCGCCGACTGCCGACTTCTGCCCCTCTATGCCTCGCCTAGCGAATATCGTGTATTTTACAGGTATGTATGTATGTATATATATTCTTTATTGTACACCACAAAAACACAAAAGAAACAAGATACAAGGAAACTTAAAATATAGGTAAAAGTTACTAAAGATACTCCCACATCAATGTAAAATTTGCGACCTACAGCATGAAGCCAGGACAATAATTTCTCATTTACATTCTTTTGTTTAAATAAGTTACGTTTAATTATAGCAGTACAAAAAAAAAAAAAATTTATTTTGTACTAGCTGATGCCCGCGACTTCGTCCGCGTGGTTTACGTTTTTTCGATTTCCGTGGGAACTCCTTAATTTTCCGGGATAAAAAGTAGCCTATGTCACTCTTCAGGAACTATACCCATGCCAAACTCACGTCGATCCGTTGCTCCGTTGCGGCGTGATTGAAGGACAAACCAACAAACAAACACACTTTCGCATTTATAATATTTCTTTTGAAGTATGATTGTTTAAATTATTTTTTGTTACTTTTGAAGTTCTTCACAAGATGACAGCGATCTGAGCAATGTTTCTGCGTATCCTTACGACTCCACTGACGATTGCATCGATATGTAATTTTAATAGAACACGATGCGTAACGTTAGATTTGATTGGTCAGGATGCGGCATAACAAACAAAGTAAAAGATGTTTGAAACTCAGGAAGCATTTTTATTATTCATCTCAAGAGTTTTGTAACAGCTTAGGGGCTTCAACTGAGCTATGAAGTATAAACACAGAGTTATTAGAATTTCTCTTTGTAGATTATAAAAAGGTAAATATTCTCTTTTTGGTGAAAATTTTAGGTAATAGTTTTTCTGATCATGTTTTTGTTTCAGCTACAAAGATTTATACGAAATTTCCTTCGAAAGCACATGGATTTAATACTCTGATTTCAATTATTTTTGACTAGTGAGTTTTATAACATAGATTTCGTCATCGTGGTCCATCGATAGACGTCCACTGCTAGACATACGTCACTTGGATCAAGCGTTTGGACTCGCTCAAATTCGTCCGTCCACCTGACGCGAGCTCTGCCAATGTTACGACCCCGACATCTATCACTTCTTCGTCCCGCCCAATGCCACTTCAGCTTCGCAACTCATCGAGTTATGTCGGTGACTCTGGTTCTCTTGCGGATTTCCTCATTTTTGATTTAATCACGTGGTATCCCCGCGTCGTCGCCTAGAAAAGTCATCAACATCATCATCAACCGTCTTCAAATTGAAGTTTGGCGATCAGTAGGTGAAATTACGATCTTGAGCTATCTTCTTTAATTGTGAGTATTTATAATAGTAGTAATAGTATAATAGTAGCCCAAAGTTAGCGACCATGCCTGAGAACTGTTTTCCATCATTCAGTGGCAACACGCACTGTCCGGTACTACTCGTTTGCCGCATAGCAATTAATAGCACCTAATAGGAGGAAAATTGCCACATCTCTTCCAAGATAGTCAGTTTCCATCTTTGACTGTTTCCAGGTGAGATTATTTTCAGTCAAGCGTTACTCGAATCTGAATAACAAACAAAATACTACTTTAAGCAAATAAGCTTTTAATATAAATGTCAAGCTAGTTGGAGAGGTCGTTGTTGCCTTTGAGATAAACTGAACGAAAGGGAAACAGTATACAGCGAGGTGGAGGTAATTCATTTCTTGCTGGCGCTCGTTAATCATCGTTTTTGCTTATATAAAGGCAATTAAACTGCCGCTTGTTTGCAGCAACTTGCCGCCGTCCGCCCGCCCGCCCGCCCTATACCAGTAATTACTATTTGTATTACACTTATTTATAAACCGCTTATAACCTAAGTAGTTCATAAGTTTAAGACTCAGGTCTTCCTCTGCAACATTTAGCTTTTATCGTACCAGAGACTTCCGAAGCGGCGCATTTTTGGTTTTATAAATTCGATTCGATTCGAGATACTTAACTGTATAATAATCGAGAACACATAACTGTCTGTGAATGTGTTGAATACATTTTGTATTTTTGTCATTATTTTTACGTGATGAAGTGCGTAAATAAGAGCTTAGCACGTAAATATAGGAATGTTTATAGGCCTAAAAAAGCAACTTAAAATAGCATAAAATTAAATTTAAAAAATTATTTTGGAAACTTGAAATCCCCCACTTTAAACAAGCGTAAAATGCAATTTCATGAGGCTTCGGCCGTGGCTATAGTAACCATCCTACGGGCAAAAACGTACTGCCAAGTGATTTAGGGTATGTTCCGAAATACACTGCGAGCACTGTAAGTCCCCAGTACGAGCACTGAACAGTGCTCGCAGTGCTTATATCGGAACACCCACTTAGTGTCCCGTTACGATGTCGTGTAGCAATCGATTAGAGGTATAATTGAACTTATATGTGTGTAACCAGTATAGAACACTGGCACCTTGCATTTCGATGTCAATAGTCTCTAACAGTATTCTCATTAATATATTTTCCATCGAAACATTACGACAACAATTTTTAATCTTTCGTCTAAAACTTTCTTGTAAGTGCAAACTGTAAATAAGAGATCTTTCAAATTTGGAATCCTTTATACTTTAAAGTCAGAAGCATTAAAACCAAATTCGTTGAAACTTGTAGTCTGCAGTCTGCGGGGAGCGCCGGGTGACCCAAGTTTTTGCGCCGTGTTGCCGCGCTGAGGCGTTTTTAAACGGCCGTCCGCGTGTGTTAGCTATAAGCGGAAGCGGGAACATGTAAAAAAACTGGATAAATCCAATAGAATAGGAAAATCATACTTCATACTATTTATACTATACTATAATATTATAAATGCGAAAGTGTGTTTGTTTGTTGGTTTATTGGTTTGTGGTTTGTCCTTTAATCGCGCCGCAACGGAGCAACGGATCGACATGATTTTTGGCATGGGTATAATTGAGGACCTGGAGAGTGACTTGCTACTTTTTATTGCGGAAAATTAAGGAGTTCCCGTGGGAATTGGGGAACAAAACCAAAAACTTTTCCCGATGTTCTCTTCTGCTTTGCGCTGGTGTCAGGTAGTGGACAGCTGGTCAGGTGCGAAAGTTGAATGTTGTTTGACACTTTGGCGAGTACCGCCCCCCGCCCCTCGCACCGCCCCGCTCCCAGTGTAACTCTAACCTTATGAACTGCAAAGTTAAACGATAAGTAAGACTTAGATGTAGGAATCTGGACGCTGTTACTAAAAATGTTGGACTTAAATCGTGAAATAGCCGGCCATTTTTATCCGACATTGGAAGGGATATTTTTTGCAGTATTATCTCTTATGTTTGTGGCTGGTTTCTTGGCGCATTTTGTAAAATATGCCCTGACTAGATCTGCCATATTGTACCAAATAAAGGGCAAGTCCATGTCAAGATTTGACGACCTCCGTGGCGCCGTGTTGAGCGCTGTTGCCTTAACGTGCGGAGGTCCCGGGTTCGATCCCCGGCAGGGTTTGGAAATTTATAATTTCTGAATTTTCTCTGGTCTGGCCTGGTGGGAGGCTTCGGCCGTGGCTAGTTACCACCCTACCGGCAAAGACGTGCCGCCAAGCGATTTAGCGTTCCGGTACGATGCCGTGTAGAAACCGAATAGGGGTATGGGTTTACTATAACTGCCATGCCCCTAAGAGGTTAGCCCGCTACCATCTTAGACTGCATCATCACTTACCATCAGGTGAGATCGCAGTCAAGGGCTAACTTGTAGAGGATAAAAAAAAAAAAAAAAAAAGATTTTTTTCTGTGCCCAATGCTGCAGACAACGCGATATTCGCAGTTTTTATATAAATAAAAAGCGTATTGCGTGGCGTGTTTTCTAAGGCTAAAAGTTTTAGCGGCTTTATTTTTGAAAATTAAATATTATTGATATGTTGAATATTCCTGAAACTATTAATGATATCGAGGAGACCTACGTGTCATCATGATCATGTCATCGTCATGCCGCTTTGACAATGTTAAAGCAATGTACACGTACAATCGAGGTTCATTACCAATTTGATATTTGACTCACAAAGTTCCCAGGAAAGTTCCGATTTTCGTGAAAGTACAATGAATATTTATAATGAATCAAAGATCACAACAGCGCGTAACGCGAACTTCGCAAAATATGTTTATTTTGTGCTTTCCCTTATGTTGAAGACGCGAATAGAGCCTCCATAGTTACCCTAATTACCACCTACTTGGCAACTCCATGTTCAAGTGATTTTCGCCTCTATATCGACGTATTAAGAGTTTCTGATTTTTATCTAATCTATAAGCATAGTCTAGTAATCAGAGAGTTGGGCAAGGAATAAACTTGTACTCATCAATCAGGTAGTAACCTATATCTATTGACATAGGAGGAAGTGTTCGCTGAATTCTGACGTGCTTCTCTCCCATGAGATTTTGAGTCTTGCCACGTATTCCTTGTCTACGCTATGAAAATAACCTCTGTGAAAAACTTCAGCTCAGGTTTTGGACTGAGTGTTTATGAATATGTCAGTGAGTGAGTTTTCTTATAGATGTATGAAGAATAGGAATGAAAAAAGCGTTAATATTTGCATTCACGTACAATAGGAATGATGATAACTCAATCAAATCAGCAGCTCTTTATCAAACTTAAAAATCCGCTTCTAGTATGAAAGTTTGTATGAATTACTGTTGTGATATTGTCAAATTTCAACGCACTTTTTTACTTTAATCTTAGCTTAAAATGGTAATCAAACTTAGTTTGAAGCCGAGGATGTGAATTTTAGGTCTTTTGAAAGACCCTCTCTGTGGTCCCTCTACTTAATAATCAACAAGAAATAATTTATTTTTGACATAGGCATGATCCCTATTTTAGACTAGCTTGCTAGGCGCTCACCAGGCTGACAGTGTTTAGAAAAATTTTTTTTTACTAATTGATGCCCGCGACTTTGTCCGCCTGGATTGAGGTTTTTTGGTTCCCATGGGAACTCTTTAATTTTCCGGGATAAAAATTAGTCTATGTATTTCAATTTCAATTTCAAGTCTATGTATTATTCCAGACTATAATCTATCGCTGTGCCAAATTTCATTCAATTTAGTTCAGCCGTTCTGGCATGATTGAATAACAAATATCCATCCCTCCATACATGCATCTTCAAACTTTGCATCAAACTTTGGCATTTATAATATTAGTAATAGTATGTATAGATTTAACAACATAAAGGTATTTGCAATAGCCTACAACCGAACACATTTCCCAACTATCGATTTGCTAAACCATGGCATTAAGTTCCAAAGTTCGGGGCCCGCTGGTGCGATAAATAAATAGTGTAAGGTTAAAAGTTTTTCTAACTTCTTGCCGCCTTCCGCCCCCGCGCCCCTCCCGCCCCGCCCCGCGCCCGCCCCGCGCCCCGCCCGCCCAGTTCCCTCACCTGAATTATTTCTTTCGCAATAGTTGCGAACGTGTGTTAGCAACAATTTCCAACTTTGACTAAATCTTTGCTCCGTTTTCTTTTTAAAACTACCTACCTGAGGGAATCTTCCCCTAATCACGTGACTACATCTTTGTCGATGCCCGACTACGATGATTTGAATTACATTTTAGCATAGTTCTTTTTGGCACGCAGGTGAAAGTGGCTCTGTCGACTGTCTTTGTCCATCTATGCTAGGGTCACCTATCTGCCTGTATCGGTATGATGCAGCTGTATGTGTATGTGTGACGTTGTAAATTTTGGAACAATTAATTAGTTTCTCGTATTTATCGAAAATCTATTCTTGTTCAAAGGACATTAGCGCCACCTAGCATCAAGGTGCAGAACTACGCGTGGCTCGATGTCAGAAACATCAGAGTTTCTTTCGAGTTCACAATAGATGGCGCTTCGTTGTCGATAGGTCGTATTTAAATAAAATAAAAGACGATCGTATCGCTTATCTTATTGAAAATTTATTAGTAAAATTCGTTCTTATAATATATTTTTCTTAGTCCGCATATATATTCGGACACGATTTGGTTTATGGCCAGAGCTAATTGAGGCGGCCACACTCGGGTTGCTGCTGGCAACACCGACTTGTCAGGGCAGATTTTTCTTGGTGATCATGATGTGAACATCCTAAATTGTTTCTCAGGAAAAATCAAATTCGCTTTTCTCCATGGCTTCGCCTGGGAAAACACAAATGTTGTCAATTTAGTCCTCCTAACATATTTCATATTTTCATCAATTATGGTAAGTTAAATTCGAGTGACGCCAGGTTGCATTCGACAAAATGGCGGTTGTGGTTAGGAAAAATTCTAATTTCATGATTTTTGTTTTACTTCCTGTTTTTACTTTCCAAATAAATGAGGCTATTGGGTTTGTGGGTGGATTTCCTTTAGTGGCCAGGAGTTCAATAGGTAAGTTGCGTTTGATTGGAAAATTCATACACGTGGGTTTTTCACACAGCTCAAATTATTATAACCTTGTTTTTCCTTTGTTCCAGGGTTTTATGGGTTACGTTTTGGTTTTTACCATTCGTTTATTTGTGGTCAACCAGGGTAAATGCAACTATGGGGCTATGGCAACTCCCTATTAAAACTCATTTGTTGAGGCTCTTTTAATACAACGCTACCTATAATTTAATAGCCGAACGATTATTAGACCTTACAATTGGTCGATGGCGCTACTGGGATGAAAACTGTTTGACCGACAGCTCATCTTGTCAAACCGCCATTTTGAAGGTACAACGCGTGAAAACACGTTGTTGTTGCGGCTGTTAAAAAGAATATTTCTTAGTTATTTTATCAAGTGTTTGTGACTGGATACGATTAAATACAAACCGTAAGTGATTTTATTTATATTTTTCAGTGCTTTAGTTGAATCTATCTAATGTAATTGATGCAGTTACATTTACCTCACGAAAATCTCGCTATGAGGTAATTGCAACTTAGAGGTTAGTTACAATAGCCCCATATATTTTTGTATGAAACTGTTTACACTAGTGATGTGCCAGTGTCGACATTTTTTATCAAGTTTATATTCGATATTTACTCCAAGGCGTACCCAGGCAAATAAGCACGTGAAAGGTAAATATTGCTTACGTCGTATAGAAATATTAAACTATTGTGCTGGTAGTAAGTATGTAGTAAGTAGTAGTGATATAAACTATAAAATATATAATATAAGAATAACTTGTGCTATTAGTTTTCTATAAGTACCAAAGTTGATATTTATGTAAAAGTTTCTATAAAAGGTACTTCTGTGATTGTACAAGTATAACTAGTAGAAAATAATAAAAAGTTGATTATAAACATTTATTTGATTTGATACAATCAGGTATATTACATACATCCATAGTCCTGGTATTCCCAAATACAATTAACACGCATAATACAAAATATCGATAGTGCTAGTTCGTTGCGGTCCCCGCACTGATTCTTCAACAAACAGTTGCATTTGCCCCCATACACAATTCAATCTGTTTTTACTTAAAAATAGGCATTGCTGCATGATAATAAAGTTTAAAATCCCATAAACAATATTAAAGCTCATAATGATATTTTATTTTGGTTCTTATAAGTTAAATAGATAATGTACTGTGGTATTTAGTGGCATTTACCCCGGACTAGGGGAAAATGCAACTTTTTCTTCCAATTTGAGGAAATCATGTCACTACCGGTTATTTATAGGACTATTTGAATGATTGGTTGGTTTAAAATATTCTTTAATGAATATGTAATGAATTAAACGGGTCCAATAAATGAGCAAATATAGTAGGACAGAACAGCGTTTGTTCAAACTTGAAACTTTTTATTTTTTAGTTGCATTTGCCCCGGTTGACCTTAATCATTTATGTATCTGATTACTTAATTCGTTAAACCCACTAATTTTCTTATGAAGAATGGTTCACTATCTCAGTTCATGGAAAATAAATTTTGATTGTTCCTGTAAGAACCATTCGATGAAAACTTGGTGAAAATCATTTTGTAATGTAACATTTCGGTTTTGGAAGAATCAAGTAAATTGCCTTTTGGATTTTGGCCTGTGCCGTCCCAGCTTCACTGCATTCATCGTTCCATGGACTCCGGCTTATCGATCAAGTAAGCAAAAGTTTTAGTATCCTGGAACAGTTTTAGTGTTGTGTTCTTCGTGTTTGTGTCCGCTAGTTGAACCCAGTCTTTGCTACTGAGCTAAAAAGAAATTTCATGAACCTTTCTGTATCATTTTCTATTCCATGCCTATGGTAAACTAAATTTAAAATATAGACTTTATGGACTATCTATCTAAGCCATTGTAGTGTATCTAAATTTAAGTCTTGTCATTAAGCTAGAATAACTAGGTGTTAAGCGACCCCGGTAAAAGAATTATTAAAAACAATTTTGCCTAACAACTAGCAAATTTCATTTTTAACACCTCATATACATTACAAGGGAGTCGACAGCTAGCTTCTTTTCTTTACTAGGTAGATAGATCAATCAATTAATTTTATTTTTTTTCCTCTAATCTTTGTAAGGTGGTAGATTATTCCGTATCCGGGTATATTTCCATTTCGCCCAATCCACCACCCTTGCATATGATTGCAGCGGGAAAATTTCATGATCTCATAGGAAATCAGAACGTGGACAAAGTCGCTGACAACCGCTAGTGTAATTATATTTTAGTTGTTTGGTGTTGAATATTTTATACGCTTCTAAATATCTAGGAGAGCACGTTCAGGCAGATAACTTTCGCACATTGTATAATATTTGTATGGATTTTCAAGTACGTTTTTGTCTCTTATCTGGGAGTAGGTATTGCTTGCCTGTGTCATGCAGGTATGCATGTTACGTAGCGCCACAGCAATGGCGGCAAGGGGCTACACAAATTTGAAAGTAATAGTTATGCAAATGCGGCCCGCACGGCGTGATAGCAAGGATCCTTGTTATGTGGCCCGCACGGCGTGATAACAAGGATTCTTGTTAGTCTTGCTCGTTGCAGTGCCGCGCTTAATCGCTCAACCGTTGCACTAATATGAGAAATAAAAATAGAGAATTTTGAATAATTCAATAAAAAATCATTGAATTGCCAGAATGTTTGTACATAATGATGGTAGTAAACAATACATGTATAGTGGTTTTTACTCCATCAAATTAAATATTTTGAATAAGAATGTAATGTTAAGTGACAGCCTAGAAATTAGATAGATGAGATAGATTATGCTAAGAAGACTCTTAACTGGTCTTCTCAGGTAGGTGGCTTTGGTCGAGGCTAGTTACCACCTTACCGGCAAAGACCTACGTTCCAGTGCGATGCGATGCCACGTAGAAACTGATTAGGGGTATGGGTTTATTATATCTGTCATTCTTCTATGCGGTTAGTCTGCTATCGTTTAAACTACGCCATCACTTGCCATCCGGTTGAGAATGAAGTCAAGGGGTAATAGAATTAAAAGACCACAGTTGAGGGGTAACTTATAATATAATTAAAAAAGCTATTCTTTGATTAATGATATTCGACCCTATATGAGATGGAAAATTAAGACTTTAGCAAAATGAGATGATAAAAGAGCATAGATTTGACGCGCTCCAGCAATGCTAAGGACAGCGGTTACTTAGGTATCTACACATTGATGTAATTGTAAATTACTCAGTGGTAGATTTATTCGACGATACTTGTAAAAGTTTATTTGAATAAAAAACATTTGAATTTTGAATTTTAATGTTTTCAAAAGAGCAACCACCGAGTTTCCTGATGGTTCTCGGTAGGAATGGCATTCCGAACCAGTGGTAGATTCTCTCGACGATTCAAAAGCACTTCTCAAAGTCTACTTAAATAAAAAAGATGCGAGTTTGAGTTTGATAAACAGAAAATAATATTGTCTGATTAGCATGCATTAGACAAAATAGAAATAGGTGAAGGAATTTCCCGTTCGCTTATAAATAGCAGTGTTCATATCGAGGCCGGTGTTTCGCCGAAGATAGTGAACACCGTATTGGCTCTACAACTCCCTGGAGGCGGCTCGAAGAATCTTCGACCAGATTGTGATTACCTTGCTTGTCTACAGATGTGCTGGAGTCGCGCTGGCGACTTGTCGCCCGACTAAATGTTGCTTTGAAGTCTGAGTGCGACTAAAAGTTGAAATATTATATACTATATTATACTATCATACTTAATATTATAAAAGCGAAAGTGTGTTTGTTTGTTGGTTTGTCGATTTATTGGTTTGGTGGTTTGTCCTTCAATCACGCCGCAACGGAGCAACGGATCGACGTGATTTTTTGCATGGGAATAGTTGAAGACCTGGAGAGTAACATAGGCTACTTTTTATCCCGGAAAATTAAGGAGTTCCCGCGAAAATCAAAAAAACTTAAACAACGCAGACGAAGTCGCGGGCATCAGCTAGTGATCTATATTTTAACTCTCTGTTCTAGCGGTTTTCATGTCCGCCTGTGGATGACGGAGATCTTGGGGTTGGTAACTAGTTATGGATATTAAGTATTGGGGTTAAAAAAATAAAAAAAAGTTCTCGTTTTTATAGCTTTGAGTGAGGAAGTTGGCGGTTTTTCACGCTACGCCATTAATTTTGCGTCTCGTCGGTGCAGCTCCATACCTATTAATGTGGCGACACGGACGTTTTATCTTGTCCAGTCCGTAGTTTGTCTTCGCTCTGACTTTACTGGAGGCGTGTTAGTGGCGGTGGGGTCGCGCCGCAGGGGTGTCGCGCGTGTGGCCGCTCGGTTATGATCCGATATTGGCTTGATTGCGGGCGCTCCCGCGTGGCCGAGGTGTCACAAATGGGTTCTTCGCCTCATTTGCGCTGTCTTACCATCAGTACCCCTACCACACGCTTTTAAATCACATATTATTCGAGCGTTCGAACTTCGAACACATTGGCGTCAAAGTGAAATGGACCCAAAAAAAGTGGTGGTCGTGTGGTGCGGGTTGTTACGTTCCCTCAAATATGGTTGAGCGAAGCAATGGCTGGATCATGCGTCATGCTCGTGAACGGGTGCCACCGTCGGAAATGGGGCTGCCTCTGTCTGCCAGTCTTGGCGTGTATTGAATGTTGTATGCTCGTAATCGAAGATTACGTAAATGATAAAAAAAAAAAGCGTGGATTTGATTCGCTCCAGCTATGCGTGGGACTGCAGTTACTTGTATCATTATGATGATTGTAAGTTTTGATGGAAAAGAGCAACCACCGAGTTTCTTGCTGGCTCTTCTCGGTAGGAATGGCATTCCGAACCAGCGGTAGATTCATATTATAACGATTCAAAAGCGCTTGTAAAAGCTTATTTGAATAAAAAACATTTGAATTTTGAATTTTTTTTTTTTTTGAATTTTGGAGCGCTGGCTGTGAATCATTACATGAAATTGAGCCCTTACTGCCGCACTTAGTGGGAGATCTATAGAGCGAACGTTGACTTTGCTTACACTTAAGACATGGTTATAACAAGACAGATTTATGTGACTCTCACATAAGTCCATCTCGTCGGGCACGAAACTAGCGGTAGCGGGGCGACGGCGGTAGCGGGGCGATGCGATAAGTCGGCGAGCTGGCGACGAATTTCGGGAACAATTTGAAAGAGGAGAGGAGGTGGTAATGGGTACTTTATAACCGACAAAAACGTCTGGGATTTATTTTTACGAATTCTATAAGTATAAAATTTAAAGATAAAAAAACAAGTTGCCAAAAAAATGTTTTTTTGTTTTTTTTTTGTTATATGCTACGCAGTAGCGAAATAACCGCAAACGCTCTACCAGATTGGCAGGACTGGATTCGAAAATGAACGAAATTATATTTTTCCACAATTTCAGCTTGCTTTAAAGGACCTTCCCGAAATTCGTTGCCAGCTCTCGGATTCCATCGCCCCGCTGTCGTCGTCGCTCGGCCGTCGCTAGTTTCGTGTCTGACGCCTAAGGAAAGTCTGATCCAAATCAAAGTATGCTCTATAGATCTCAGCATTAGAGTCCAGGAACAAGAATTCGCTATAATCCGCCAAAGCTGATAAATCTATACTTACTACAAGAACTTAGAGTCACTTATTTCGTCGCAGATTTTGTATTGTAATCTACATTGAGGAGTTCCTGAAGATAAGTGATTCTGAACACGGCAGTTAAACAATGCAGTTAAGATTCACTTTACTTTGAGACGCCAATGTGTTCGAACGCTCGAATACGATAAACCTAGGTCTAATTTAAAAACTTGTGGTAAGGGTACAGCTATCTCCATTCCGCTCGCTAAGAGAATGTTGTCTAGATCCGTTCGCTTGATTCGCTCAGACGCTCTGGGGATTTTTCGTTTATGATTAGAGATGTGAAAGCTAAACTCATATATAGCTGCGTGATACCTTTTTATAACTCCGCATTCAATTCGTAGCTATCTAGCGTGTAGATAACATATTATTATTATGTGTATTATAAAGTTGTGAACGTCTAAGTGAAGATAATTTGTACAAGGATAAAGTAGATAAAAATACTCAATATCTTATTTTCAAACTAACTTTTGCCCGCCACTTTATTCACGTGTACTACACAAATAGGTTAACATCGGGGTTAAATTTTCAAAAAAAATTTATCTGTATGCCGAATTTCAGGCTGATTCGTCCAGTGGTTTGATCTGTGCGTTGATATATCAGTCAGTCAGTCAGTCACCTTTTCCTAAATAAATATTTAGATTGACGCTCTCTTCACTAATGAATTTAACTACTTAAAATTACAGTTGTGGTTCAGAGTGAAGTAGAAAAAAACAAGAAAATTAGCTGTTAAGCTGCATTTTCGGTGGAGCAGCGGTGAGCTTGAGCGGAATTAAATAATGTCCTCCAGACCGAATTTTGGTCACGGCAAAGGACCTTTGAGCAAAGGTCCTTCAGATCGCGGATCGTGATCCAGATTGACGAGCCGTGTATCGCGATCTAAATTGAGGCGGCCCTTACACAGTCAATTTAGATCGCGATCCGCGATCTAAATCAATGATCGCCATCCAGATTGATAATGTACGGAGTAGATTGACGGATTGATGCATCTGATCACAAAATATCTAGATATTTTGAAATCAAGATCGCGATCCACTGATCGTGATCAAGATTGAACGTGTAAACGCAGGATCGCGTCAGTCTACGCTACGCGCTATGCAAGATGGACGTCGATGACACGCGCTGTCTCTCGCCGCTGTCGCCGGACGAACGCGAATCGATAGATTCGATAGATTCATCTTCATTATGAGAGATTAAGAGGAAAAATACAGAGAGAGCTGATGATTGAGGATTTTGAAGACGGATGAAGAGCACCAGCCAGGGTATTGAAGATAGGTGGGGGGTGCTCGACCAAATGTCACTCGAAACTTCATCCAATTGACAGTGAGCTGAAAAAAATTTCAAAATGGCGGATTTAAGACGGCTGCCATACAAATTTCGACGGTGTCTATCTCGGAGAGTTTAAAAGATGGAAGAGTGGTTTCTTGGCAAAAGAAAGGGGGGGGGGGGGGGGGGGGGGGGGGGGGGGCGGGGGGTTGGTGGTCTTTGTTTTATGTTTTTTCCTTTATGAAAATTTTCTTTTACGTCGGACGCTTCGCGTGCTGGCGCTTCCACTGTGCTCACTAGCATAGCAGTGTGTTGCTCAGTTCAGAACACGTAGACAGTAAACCAGGATAGTAGGACAGCGAGTAAGTAGACAGTGGCACCCACGCGCCATACTAGTTATATATGGAGTTATCATGTGTAGTACCTAACTCGTTAAAAGATTTTTCATCCATCCTGAAGTAGTTTTTGTAATCATCACACACTTCTCTTTTCTGTAACCACTGTTTAACCCAGCGCCTTCTACGAATCCTTTTCTTCAAAGTTAGGGCTAAGACAAGAGATACTATAGCGTTAACCTTAAGTAAATCCATGATAACACGTGTTCACGCGGCGATAGGATAACACGGACTGACGAAATCAAGATTGAACGTGTATGTTGTAGCGCAATCCATCAATCTGTGATCGCGATGAGAGCTACTTGATCGCGATCTAAATTGACTGTGTAAGGGCTGCCGGCTTAAAATTAGAATTATTAGAATTTAATATACTGGGCGCCATAAATGCGTAAGCGTTTTCTCTTTCAGTCACACTTTAACGGATCAACGTGATATTTTGCATGGATATATTTAGTTAGTTCGGTTTTTTATCCTCGAAAAAGTGTTCGCTTCTTCTAAACCCTATAATAAGCTTCGCTCATACGATGTGACGCTGTGAAAATAATACAATTTTTTCTTCTTAATTGACCGAGCGAAGCGAAGGTCTCTGAGTCTACTTGAGTGAATTTGCACTTGTCCGTCCGTCCGTCCGTCCGTCAGAGCCTTATAACTTCTGAATTACTGAACGTAATTACTTCAAATTTAAATATAATATGTAAACCGATGGCCTCCAGCCGAATATGGCTTAAAAAGTTATAATAGTTATTTGTTATACAAGAGTGAAAAGTTGTTTTTTAACCGCGTGCTCAATTTTGATGACCGAGCAAGCGAAGGATTCTAAAATTGAATCACGAGCGGAGCGAGTGATTCAAAAATTAGAATCCTGAGCGTCAGCGAGGGAATCAAAAGAGCACGAGGTGAAAAATCTTTTCACTCGAGTGCAACACGTAACTTTTCATCCCACCTCAGCGAGGAAATGACTAAATGCAAAAAAAATCACAAGATTAAATTCAATTCTGTTAATTTCTTCGTCACTAGAATCACTCATTTTAGGTTTTTCACTTATTTTCAATTTTCTTGTTATTAATCGGTTTTAATTTTAAACAATATGACGTGAAAGAAAATGGTGCGCGCAAAGCAAATTAAAAAAGTACACCAAGAAGGTTACGAGTGTGAGTTTTTAACAAATTAAAAACGATTGTATGGAAATTCGGCACCATAGAGGTACAAGTAAATAGGTTTTAATGATGTTTTGAATTCACAAACTTCATAGACGAGTGATATTTACTAACGTGCACACGATGTTCTAAATTCAATTTACTTTATCCTCTAGAGGATAATAACGGCTTTTACCATCAGATATCGAAGAATAAAAATACTCTTTCCGAGATGGTGGGATGAAAAAATCTTTATTTCAGGGGGGCTCTCATAGAAGGGAATGTGAAGTAAAATATTTTTATAGCGTTACATAGGGTTGCGGTATATCATTTTAAAGATAATTAGGAATAAAGTCCAAAAATATATTTTTTTAAATTTTTCCCCTAAAATTGACGAAATAGGGGGCTTTCAAAGTGGAGATTTTCTAACGTCCAAAGTTGACCACAGAACTCTCAATTTTCTGAAAGGCTGAGCCTGAAACTTGATCAATTATTTGAATTATATCCTGTACTTTAACAACGAATACTAAAATTAGATTTAAATATTATAAGGAAACGAAATTATTTAATTTTTTAACAGAACTTCACTATGATGTCAATAGATGGCGCTCTTTAAAAGTTTATTCGTTTGTGCTTACAAATAATAGACGTTAGCACCATCTTACGCGGAATAAAAAAAAAGTCTACTGATAGTACTGATGTCTATGAACGCAAAGATAGTTAAAACTATGTTATGGATACCGCGAGGTCTTAGTTCGGGGCGGACCACTAGTATCTTTGTGTTATGGGTCAATTTCACTCGCAGGTAAGTTTGGTAATATCAACTGTATTGCAGTGGCCTGCGGTCAGCCGGGCGGCAGGCGGCCCGCAGTCTCTCTGTTGACTCCACCTGACCCAACTCTCCGCAAGTAGCATTTATTACATTCAGCTCCACTTTGACTCGTTGCTGAACTAATAATTGGCTTTTATAGTGTTCGTTTTCGGAAACCAAACTTTATTGTTTATAGAAATACTAGCGATAATTCCCGGCTTCGCTGTCTGTTTGTCTGTCTGCTAAGCTTTCACGGCCCATCTATTCAACCGATTTTGATGAAATTTGGTACATAGCGGTATGTAGGGAAGGACATAGGCTACTTTTTATCCCGGAAAATTAAGGAGCTCCCCCGGGAATTAAAATACTTAATCAATGCGGACGAAGTCACGGGCATCATCTAGTGTCTTATATTTTGTATGAGCGTGTCTGATCCGACACAATAAATAATTTCTTGTTATATGTACGGTCTCATACAACAACCATTGCGACTGAATTTCTTAAAGGTCATTACTGAGACACAGAAAATTTCCTATGCTAAAGGCATTATCCTAGTAGGAGTATGTATGCCCTAATTGGACACCAAAATAAATATTAGAATACTATTCTCCCTAGAAAGTCTTTACAAATGACATAAAGTAAAACCGCAACTAATATTTTAACATAACAAGCAAAATGTTTGTTGCCACACTAAGCGTAAGACATAACATCCAGGCAAAGATGAAACATTCACCGAATATAATATAACGCGATATAATGTGAGGCAATTAAGATTAGCAAATATAATGCGATATGAATCAAACGGAGGCGACAGCTTATTCACGTGAACGAGATTACATGTTACAAGATCGAGTTTCAAGTTTGTCTGTTAATAATTATCTGAGAACTGGTGGTTTTTATGTTAAAAGTTCAGAGATTACTAGGTACGAGTATTATAATTTTACGTTTTACTTCATTAGATACTTTTCACATATTTGCCGGACGGGTGGTGACTAGCTGCGGCCGAACACTCCCACCAGGCCAGACCAGGGAAAATTCTGAAATTATAAATTCCTAACTCGATGGTATCTGCGTTGATAACAGTTTGAAAAAATCTCATGTGATTAAATTTTTTTCGGGGATCATAACTAAAAATAAGCCTGTGTCACTTTTCAGGTATTTAATCTAACCAAGAAAAGACTCACGTCGACCAATTATTGCTTATTTTCAGCGTGGTTGCAGACGAAATCAACAACCAAACAAACATACTTTCACATTTATAATATGAAGGAATGGACATTTGTACGACTTGCCCATTTATTATACCCATACTCATCATGTTTAATTTATGATACTACTAGCTGATGCCCGCGACTCCGTTCGCGTGGTTCAAGTTTTTTGATTCACGCGGGAGCTCCATAATTTTCCGGGATAAAAAGCCTATGTCACTCTCCAGGTCCTCAACTATACCCATGCCAAAAATCACGTCGATACGTTGCTCCGTTGCGGCGTGATTGAAGGACAAACCAACAAACATTTATAATATTAGTATGAAGTATGATAAATTTGTTATGCTAATGTCTGTCTATTTGTCTGTTGAACAGATGGGCTTTTAAACATTTCATAGCCCATCTGTTCAACCAATTTTGATGATCAGTGGTTTAAAATACTGGATAGAAGCAGGCGTTACTTTGCGGCATGAATGAACTGATTAACAATCGTGTATTGTCGAGTCAACATCTCCTGAAGATGCTTCGGTATGGGAGTGAAACGAAGGTTGAGAATAATTTAGAAGATTTATGTGGTGTGGTGAATATCGCAAGCTACGAGTACAAGTGATACATGTAGATACACACTGTATGCATAGATTCGCCAACTGTGGCGGATTATAGCGAATTAAATTTCTAGTTCCTTCTTGATCACCGGTTTAGTACATTGAAACACGGGGAAACACGGGTTAAGTCGTGGACATCATCTACTTAAGTAGACTATCATAAAAAAAAATCAGTTCTTACAAACTTCTAACAATATCCCACCAGATCTTCATCTACGATATTTGAGTGCTTTAAATCTGTTTTAAACTCTATATCTATACCAATAAGGTGTATTCTGCAGTGGGCAGTCAGGCAGTAGGTGTAAATCGAAGGCAGCGTTTAAATGCCGTGGGTTTTATTGCCGCGTGTGATTTAAGGCGAATGCTGTTTGTTTGCCGCTCGAGCGGGCCGCGGGCTGTAAACAACATTGTATTACTTATGTGTTTGTACACGCATTTATATACGGATCGGATTGGTACACGCCCTTGGCGACGTTTAAACTCGATCACGGAAATGTTTTTAATCATGACTTATCATCTATATTAATATTATGAATGCAAAAATGTTGGTGGATAGATGGATGGATGTTTTGTCACTCAATCACGCCAGAACGGCTCTCTAAGGGAATTATTGAAAGTCGTGAGTGTTGAGATGGTCAGTATTAAGTGCTGTTGTCATAATTACTTGGAGTTCCTGGGTTCAATGATTCAATCCCCGGCAAGGTCAATTTGGGAGTTTATTATTTCTGATTTTTTCTGGTCTGGTGTGATTCGGTCGTTGCTAGCTACCACTCTACCGGTAAAGACGGGCCACCAAGCAATTTAGCGTACCAGCCCGATCCGTCCTGTAGTTTGAGCTGTGCGTTGATAGATCAGTCTGTCGCGTTTTCCTTTTTTAAATATAAGAATATCATTAGAATATTAAATAGAGCAAATGCTGAGTTTCTTGTCGGCCCTTCTCAATAGAATCTTCTTTTCGAACCGGGTGGTAGAGTCAAGAAATGACGACCTGGTTGTAAGTTTCTGTTGTAAATTATAATGTTTTATACAAAACTAGCTGATGCCCGCGACTTCGTCCGCGTGTAATGACGTTTTTTGGTTCCCGCGGAAACTCTTTAATTTTCCTAGATAAAAAGTAGGTAGCCTATGTATTATTCCAGACTATAATCTCTGTGCCAAAATTTCATCCAGATCCGTTTAGCCCTTATGGCGAGTTTGAGTAATAAACATCCATCCATCCATACAAATGTTCGCATTTATAATATTAGTATTATAGATTATTATGATTACGTTTGTGATGATACTATGACGTATAGTATTAGATTTTATTATGAGAAGGTGGACATCTTAACCAGGTAAGTAATTAATCATAGATTAAGGCTATTATTAGACGAATAAACAGCACGTTAGGAAGTTATGTCGAATAATATTACAGAGCACAAGATAACGCAGAAAATGGGTCGGAATACCATCGCGGATATTATAAATATTGATTCGATTTCATCTGGCACGCGATAAAATATTCATTAGGATACGTTTAGGCACCCACTCCATGTAATAGAACCCAAATTTAATATTTTTCTTGGAGCTCATGTTAAATACACATCGTCGTATTCGCCAACCTATAGATGTCCACAGCTGGACGTAGGTCCCTTATAGATAGTTCCACACGGTCTTGCGCTGCCTGGAGCCAGGGGTTCATTGCTACTCGCTTGAAATATCTGTTACGCTTTTACCCAAGTAGTGTAATTTCTGAATTTTCCCTGGTCTGGCCTGGTAGGAGGCTTCGGCCGTGACTAGTTACCACTTACCACCCCACCGGTAAAGACGTGCCGCCAAGGGCCGCGTGCGCGATTTTGCGTTCCGGTACGATGCCGTGTAGAAACAGATTAGGGGTACGGCTGTAATAAAACTGACATGCCCTTACAGGCTAGACCGCTACCATCTTAGACCGCATCATCACTTATCATCAGGTGTGATCGCGGTCAAGGGCTAACTTGTAGTGGATAAAAAAAACATACTACTGAATATGTAGATTGTAAGTATAGTAGTTTATTTGTAACAAGCTGACACATATTTTGTGCTACGGCTTTGGCACTTAATCTGAAAATCATTAGTTAAGTATCTAGCTTAAGTTTTAACTGTACATTGATGATACACGTATTGCAGTCAGTCAGTGTTTCTCTTTATAACAAAGCCGGACACTCTAAGAACATAGTTACTTTCGCTATTCTATAAATAGTACGAATTTCGTTAATGGGACTCGAACCTGGGACATCTAGCTTACGACGCGACGCGCGTGACTACGAAGAGGTAATGGAATGTTCAACACTTACTAAAATAATTACTTACCTACATACGAACGCTTTTCAACCGCTTTAGCCCGTCAACCCGCATTGGAGCAGCGTGGTGGGTCTAAGCTCTAATTCCCTCTCTCCTATGAGAGTGGACGCCTGTGCCCAGCGGTGGGATATTAATGAGGTGTAGTGTTGGAATGCTTTTTTGTCACGTACGATTATTCCAGGCCAGACCCTCGCGTTTCATCGTCCCAACATACAATTAGTAATACACAGTTTATAATGCTCTTTACTTGTTTTTCTTCAACCTCTCTGGGAAACCCGTTCTATAAACTACAATAGGAACAGCTTCACAACTCGACCTTGGCCCTTCTCATCTGCGCTTCCTTGTATTCTCGTCTCTAACTTTGATCCCATTATAAAATAATTTTCAACTTCCACTGCTAGGTCGTTAGCGTTGCGAGAAGATAAAAAATTTAACAGAAACAGAGACCTGAAGGGAGCCTGAAGGTAATTTATATTTTTTGTTGCGGCGCCATTAATCATCTGTTTTATAAGTACCATAGACTACAATATTGGGCAACTCGACGCTTGTTTTTTAGGGTTCCGTAGCCAAATTTGGCAAAAACGGAACCCTTATAGATTCGTCATGTCTGTCTGTCTGTCTGTCTGTCTGTCCGTCCGTATGTCACAGCCACTTTTTTCCGAAACTATAAGAACTATACTGTTGAAACTTGGTAAGTAGATGTATTCTGTGAACCGCATTAAGATTTTCACACAAAAATAGAAAAAAAACAATAAATTTTGGGGGTCCCCATACTTAGAACTGAAACTCAAAAAAATTTTTTTCATCAAACCCATACGTGTGGGGTATCTATGGATAGGTCTTCAAAAATGATATTGAGGTTTCTAATATCATTTTTTTCTAAACTGAATAGTTTGCGCGAGAGACACTTCCAAAGTGGTAAAATGTTGGTCCCCCCCCCCCGTAACTTCTAAAATAAGAGAATGATAAAACTAAAAAAAAATATATGATGTACATTACCATGCAAACTTCCACCGAAAATTGGTTTGAACGAGATCTAGTAAGTAGTTTTTTTTTAATAATTTAAAACTTACTACAGGTTTGTACGGAACCCTCGGTGCGCGAGTCCGACTCGCACTTGGCCGGTTTTTTTTTAGTCTGCGGGCCTGGGTTCAACCGATAAGGCTCATTTAGATCTTGGTTTAGTATTTCAAATTTGTTTTCAGAATATCAACAAATATTGGCTTTCACAGTTGATTTTTTGTAGCCGCATTGAGCAAATGCTGCTTTGTCCTATATATCAGAAATTATCCTTTACTCTTTGATTGCAATATAAGTTTTGAGATCGTTTCCTACTGAGTCATAATCTAAACCAGATTCTTTTATCTGATGTCAATAAAGTTAGTTTAATGCAAACTCAGCGCGGTTAACAGGGGCACATAGTGCAAAGGATAAGGTTGGGGTCCCAAGGTGCTTGCATGGCGGCCTCGCATCGGATACCGCAGCATTGTTCGACCTCCCACTAAGTGGAAGGACTATCTCGAGCGGAGCCGGGAACCGCTGGAAGCAAGCGGCAGAAGACCTTGTCCGGTAGATATTTATGCAGGAGCAGCAGTGAACGTCCATTGTTTTGGGCGTCAATAAACGAATCGAACGCATAACGGCAAGCCTCCCACCAGATAAGGTCAGAGAAATAATTCCTAAAGTTACCCTCCCAGGAATCGAACCTGCTTATATGGGTACCGGCTCTTACCAGAATGATCTACTTATAAGACCACTGCTCAGTACTGCACCAAACTTTATTATATGATAAATGATTTATTTATTTCATGTTTCATTAAGACTCTACCACCGGTTCGGAAAGATGATTCTACTGAGAAGAGCTGGCAAGAGGCTCAACAGTTGCTCTTTCCTTAAAAAAGAAAAAGGTTACAATAAGTAGGTAAACAATACAACACATACCTACATTACGTTACAAGTATTACACTGACTTGTGGGTCACTGGATGCGAGGCCGGTTGCTTCCATGCAACTTTGTCATTCAGAAAATCATTAATTAAATATAATATAGAGACATTAAAGAAACACGTCGCAGAGAAAGAAAGAAAAACGCAAAACTTTCGACCTTCGTATAGTACCTAATATTGTAGGGAATGCGTCAAAGTTGGGCGCGGGCTAATATCGGTAAATATTTTCAATACAGATTCGATTTGGGCCCGCACGTGATCGAATATTCATTAGGGCGCGTCGAGACCGCGGCCGGGGACGCGCGCCCCTCTGATGGAACTCCGTTTTATATTATGCCTGCGTTTTGCGTGCCTATGGGTTTTTTATTCGTTTATATACCCCCCTGGTATTGGTTTGACGACCTCTCTGGCGCAGTGTTGAGCGCTGTTGCCATAACGTGGGAGGTCCGTGGTTCGATTCCCGGCAGGGTCAATTTGGGAATTTATCAAA
Source organism: Erebia ligea (assembly GCA_917051295.2). Classification (NCBI taxonomy): domain Eukaryota; kingdom Metazoa; phylum Arthropoda; class Insecta; order Lepidoptera; family Nymphalidae; genus Erebia; species Erebia ligea. The sequence goes on along the minus strand of OU785235.1, from coordinate 17,332,220 downwards.
TATAAATATTATAAATGCGAAAGTTTGGATGGATGGATGTATGGATGTATGTTTGTTACTCAATCACGCTCCAACGGATGAACGGATCTGGATGAAATTTGGCACAGAGATAGATTATAGTCTGGAATAGCACATAGGCTACTTTTTATCCCGGAAAATTAAAGATATCCCGCGGGAACCGAAAAACCTCAATCCACGCGGACGAAGTCGCGGGCATCAGCTAGTAATTTCTAAATTTTCTCTGGTCTGGTCTAGTGGGAGGCTTCAGCCGTGGCTAGTTACCACCCTACCAGCAAAGATGTACCGCCAAGCGATTTAGCGTTCCGGCACGATGCCGTGTAGGAACCGACTAGAGGTATGGATTTAATATTAGTATAGACATATTATGTTGTATCCTGGGGAAGTTTTATATTCGTTATTAGGCTGTGTTATGGAAACAGACAGATAGACAAACAGTCAAACAAACACACTTTCGCATTTTAATGAGTATGGATGTAAAGAGTTATTCATAAGTTAAGCAAAGTGCGCCGTAAGCTTTACGGTGGTGGATTAAAGCTGAGCGGGCGGAGGGGCGGGTTTGGGAAGTTATTAAATAAGTTGAATGCGACCAACTTGCTCTACCCGCGAGCACTGAGCCCACAGTCTTTATTGTTATAAGTTCTTGCGATTCACGAGCGCGCGTGACCTTTACTTGTAGTTATGCATATTGCGTAAGTGTGCGTGCCTCTCGGAGCGGTCAGTCGTACACGCAATCACGTACACGCACACACGTATACAAATGTATACAGATAGGAGTTTAACACTACCATGAGCCACGCGCACTCGTTAATTGCAAGTAACTATAGCAATAACTGATGTAGTGATGTACAGTTTTTGCATCTGCTCCAGATGTAAGGTTGGATAGAAGCTTTTCTTTTTTTTTTTTTATCCACTACAAGTTAGCCCTTGACTGCGATCTCGCCTGATGGTAAGTGATGATGCAGTCTAAGATGGTAACGGGCTAACCTGTTAGGGGCATGGCAGTTATATTAAACCCATACCCCTATTCGGTTTCTACACGGCATCGTACCGGAACGCTAAATCGCTTAGCGGCACGTCTTTGCCAGTAGGATGGTAACTAGACACGGCCGAAGCCTCCCACCAGGCCAGACCAGGGAAATTCAGAAATTATAAATTTCCAAACCCTGCCGGGGATCGAACCCGGGACCTCCGCACGTTAAGGCAACAGCGCTCAACACTGCGCCACGGAGGTCGTCAGCAAGCTTGCGTTATTTGGCGGAAATTCGTGTATTTTCTGAATGTACGTGTAGAACGTCGTACATTCATGACTAATTAAAGCAGTACATAAATTAATTAGCTCCTTATAGAGCTGTGTTATTTGAGAACGCATACACAAACATACCTATTAATTAAACATACACCTATTATTTAATTACTCACGAGTTGAAACATTTTTCATTGCACGCTTTATTTTAAGTACCTATGGAACCTTTGATTAGTAGTACGCAATACATGTCAATAAAATTAGAGGTTTATTAGATTATAGTATTAATTTATGTTTAAATAAGCATACTAATATATTGTTGGTTTATCCTTCAATCACGCCGCAACAGAGCAACTGATCAACGTAATTTTTAGATTTTTGCATGGGTTTATTTAAGGATCTGGAGAGTGACATAGGTTACTTTTTATCCTTCCCGTAGGAAAAAACCGCCACATCGAAGTTGAGGGCATCAGCTAGTTATTAATAATATATAAAAAAAAGATAGATAAAGACTACTTTGCTTTGCCCGTTAATTTTATCGTCGTTATCTTTACATCTATCTATACTGATAATGAAACTGTAACTGAACTATTCCAATACATTACAATTTTTTTATTGGACGAAGCTTTATGCTCGATACCGAGGCCAATTTTTTTTAAATTATTCTCTGTCTCTATGTTCATCTGTTGGTTTAATGCTCGAAGTTACTAGGTAAGCCACATTCGATGTTACCTATTATAGATACCTGTGGCCATTTCTGTATAACAATATCTGTAAATTAAAATTACACCTCTATATCCAGTTCTATTCTGCAGAGAGTATTATGAAAGGCTGAGAAATATTTTTAATGCTGTAATTTCAGTTTAGTTTAGAGATTCTGAACAACAAAATCAGCCCCACTTTATTTTATACCAATATTATGTTTCACAGTAATTTCAAAAATAGTATCGGTTCAACATTATCAAAATGATAACTCTGCGTGATATTTTGCCCAATATGTTTCCATTCAATTACCCTACTCAAATATTCACTCAATTTGGATAGATAGCCGCTAGATTGGTATGGGGGGAGGGATCGGGTTGCGGGGGTGGGAGGGGGAAGGTATCTAAATCGGATTCGCCGTAATTCGGCTCGTGGCGGCTTCTTAGCCGGGGATTAAAACCTGTCCCCGGATCACACCCACAGACTTGATGCTAGACGTGGCTTACAGCGTTCCCAGATCATCCGATCCGATATCGGTGACGGCGGTGGCCAATATCTGAAGTTAGTTAATATTCTCTTTTTTAAAATTTTGTTTAGGTTACTTAATTGAAAAAAAAATTGGCAGTCATAGGGACTGCCCATAGAAGAGAAAACGTAAATTATTTTTATTAATCAAAATATAAACCTTAAAACTAAGGTATTAAAGTTTAATTACGAATGTAGTATATTTTATATTTAAGACCTTTTGTCTTCGTAACAACGCGAGCATGTCGGTGATGGTAACGCGAATCCACACGTTTACCCTTACCAAAAAGTGCTCAATGTGGCTAAAGAAGTTTCACTTCAAAAAGATATCCGATACCATGTTCCTATACATATTTCCGATGAAATTGTTCCGATTTGGCAAAGATCGGTATCAGATACCGGTCGCTCCGATATCGGAGCGGCAATTTGAAAGGCAGGTATAATATAATTGATACATTTTACTTGCCCCGATATCGTATCGGATAATCTTGGATAGGTACATAATTGAATAGTCAATTCGATTTTCCCAAAATATCATATTATGCTACCCTTATTTGCGAAGACATTCCGAATGTAGCCACGTACGGACCAATATTTCGATGAGATTAGTAACTGTGTGAATAATACTGTGTAACATTGTCGCATCTAGATCGATATTTGCGTTGAACGTCCAAAGTAAGTTCTAACTCAAAGTTATTTATTCAAATAAACTTTTGAATCGTCGAGTGTGTCTACCACTGGTCCGAAATGCCTACCGAGAAGAACCAGCAAGAAACTCAGTGGTTGCTTTTCTGGAAAAATTAGTTGAATGCAGAGTAAACGTATGGTGACACATACATTTATACTCTGCTTTCAAATACTTACGTAACAGCAGTCCTACGCATTGCTGGAGCGAGTCAAATTCATGCTCTTTTATATCATTTAGATAATCTTCAACAGTGTAATAAGCTTTTTTCAGGAGCATACTTTTAATGGTAGTGAATGAATGAATGAATGAAATATTCTTTTTTCTTCGTTAGTAGTTAGTGGAAGAGGAGGGGGCACCAGAGCACGAGGCAGATTGCCCATGAGATGGCATGTTATGATGACACCCATGGTTGGTCCAGTTGTGGGCGGTGGTGTTTCAAGTGGAAGGCGCCGGGTTCAATTCCCGGCAGGGTCAATTTTGGGAATATATAATTTTTGAATTTTCTCTGTTCTGTTTTGGTGGGATAATTCCCGCGGGAACTCTTTATCTTCATGTCCTTTCCCGAGATTCAACCTATCTCTGTACCAAATTTAATCAAAATCGGTTAATAAGATGGGCTGTGAAAGCGTAGCAGACAGACAAACAGACTGCACACTTTCGCATTTATAATATTAGTATGGATTGGCGTATAAAGCTCCAGATAGAAGTAAGCTGTCGTTTCCACCGTGATTTGGTCCGTGGTAGTCGGTCAAGCAAGTTATTAAATAACTTGGTAAAGTTGTCACGGGGGCGCGCTACCAAGTTATCAACCCCTATTTATTTATTACGGATTTATACAGCGCCGCCCCAGCGCCGCACATCGTGCGCCAACAGAGAATTGCTCTTAAACTGCTGCTATTCGATCATATTGATAGCTACTGCAAGTATTTTTTTTTTATCCACTACAAGTTAGCCCTTGACTGCGATCTCACCTGATGGTAAGTGATGATGCAGTCTAAGATGGTAGCGGACTAACCTATTAGGGGCATGGCAGTTATATTAAACCCATACCCCTGTTCGGTTTCTACACGGCATAGTACCGGACCACTAAATCACCCTACCGGCATAAGACGTGCAGCCACGTCTTTTGCCGGTAGGGTGGTAACTAGCCACGGCCGAAGCCTCCCACCAGGCCAGACCAGGGAAATTCAGAAATTATAAATTTCCAAACCCTGCCGGGGATCGAACCCGGGATCTCCGCACGTTAAGGCAACAGCGCTCAACACTGCGCCACGGAGGTCGCTAAATTATGTTATTGCTAATTAAGTAATCTCAAAGTACGTAGCCATTGCAATTTGCAACTGCCTTGCGCCGCACAGTGTGTAAGCTTCATTCTATAAATCCCAATTCTGTAGAATATAAAAAATCACACTTGTACACAATTTAATATAACGAGAAAAAGCAGACAGAGTCGCGGATAAAACGCAGTAATCCATACTTCCATACTAATATTATAAATGCGAAAGTGTGTGTCTGTCCTCCCGTCTGTCTGTCTGTCCCGGGGAAGGACATAGGCTACTTTTTATTCCGGAAAATTAAAGTTCCCGCGGGAATCAAAAAAACTTAATCAACGCGGACGAAGTCGCGGGCATCAGCTATTAATATTATAAATGCGAAAGTGTGTCTATCTGTCTGCCTGTTCCGCTTTCACGGCTCATCTGTTTAACTGATTTTGATGAAATTTGCTTCAGGGATAGGTTGTATCCCAGGGGAAGGATATAGGCTACTTGTTATCCCGGAAAATGAAAGTTCCCGCGGGAATGAATTATCTGAATTCACGGCATCATTCTAGTATTAAAATAAACGTAATAATAAAGTGTCGTTGGCGCGCTGATCAAGGAAGTAATTAAATAACTTGGCTGTAAGTTGCCGGACTCGCTAACTAGTATAAATACTACTAGTATTTATTATTACAATTTTATACAGCGCGCAGTCACGCCAGATTCCGTTGCTGAGTTTTGAGCTTTTCCTTTTATTCGACTAAGTTTTTGCGCAAAGTTTAGTCGTTTACGTTTAAATGTTCGATTGAAATTCTAAATATTAAGGCTTCGATTATCCTCTTGAATCTGTTTTTTTCAATTGTAGTAAGTATATTGTTTTTTACAGTGTAGAAGAAGAGCTCCGATATACTAGACCAGTAGCCATACTGTCAACGCTTAAAGCCATATTGTCTCATTATTGTTGATTTTCATGTTTTAGAAATGTAATCCCTAAAGGAACGTAAAGGTACGTGACATCAAACTATCATTTTGAGTAATATTGCTTAAGTATTGTATTGAGTACTTATTGCGAAGTTGCCCAGCTTACTGCTTTACTCAAGCAAAGACGCTTGCGCTGGCTAGGGCATGTGCATCGGATGGAGCCTTCTCGCTTGCCTCGGCAGGTTCTCCTTGGTGCTGTAGCGCACGCTTAAAGGCCGGATGGGTCGACCGCGGTTGAGGCTAAAGGACTGTCAAGAGGGACATTGGGCTGATTTCAACATAAAATTCAGCCAATGGCAAGAGCTCGCGCAGGACATAACCAAATGGCGTAAAAGCATTAAGGATGATTGCCGTGCCCATGACGAAGCCTGGTTTGACGTTCTCGCCCAAAGAAGAGTAAGGAGGCATAGCACCGGCTTCTTGATTTGCGACGACAGGTTCAGCTGCCCCATTTGCGGCCGTAAGTGTCGCTCCCGTATCGGCTTGTTTAGCCATAGAAAAAAGTGTCGCCTAGACAGTGCGTAAATCGTCTGTCAAGACGTAAAGGCCAACGACGACGATTGCTCTAAGCGTCGGCAGTGTGGCCTCAGACAGGATAACACGTTTGCGCGAAGCGTCTGCCTCGTAGATGAAATAATCTATTCTCTAGTATAAATAAGAACTTGTGTTTGATATTTAATACCTACATATTTTATTGAGATACGAGGGATAATCGTATCTCGAGAACGTATTAAAGCATTGGGAAAAGCGCTTACGTATTTCTAAGTAGTTTTTGCGATTTGTTTACCTTTTCTATGTTCTAGGGAAAACTATAGACTTTATTATTTTTTATGCGGCATACTCAACGCTCAAATCCCATCCACGCAAAGACGACGCAAATTACGAGTAGCCAGTTTTGTGAAAATGAATGCAAATCACAACAATCGCCGGAGTTGCAGATTGTCTCGCGACGCCGCGTCCGCAGCATCCAGCGGCGATAAGATTCATCTTATTAAAATTGTCACATGAATATGTAGATTGCAGCGCAGGTGCTGTGGTGGCACGAATTTTAGTGCTTTGGTAAGAAATAATAAGAAATTCCTTTTTTACACTTTTTAATAAATTACAGTAATTCGTTACTACTCCTACGCCTACTCGATGTAATATTTTGCATTTCGAAAAGAAACTGTTGAGTTTCCTGCCAGCTCTTCTCAGTAGAATCTGTTTTCCGAACCATTGATAGAGTCAAAACAAGACGTATCACAAGGGACACCTGTATGCCCCAAATGAGTTTAATTGAAGCTACTCGTATGTACTCAAATTAGAAATTTGGGTTAGATGGTTATTTCGTCACCTTATGCATATAAATAGTAAATTAGTAATAAGGATTATTATGGATAGGTATAGGACTACTTTCATGGATGACTGTTGGCAGAACCAACTCTTCGCCGCACGAAATCGCATCGCAGCTGGGATCCTGCGATGACGTCGCATCGCATCGCATCGCAGTTTTGTGTGGGAGCCCTAAGGAGTTCATAGAAGCCTGCAGTTGCGCGTCAAAAAGCGTGTATGATCTCCTAAAACAGAGTAATACGCTTTGAACTGTGAAATGATTACGATTTGCTTATACAATTGGGCCTTGGCTTCGTCGAGATCGTTATCGAGAGAACACAAAAGACATAACAATTCTTACTATAAAAACAATAATTCATGTTTACTTATATTTCTTGTTGGAAAAAAACTTAAAACTTCTGGTATAAAAATACTTATGTATACATAAATTCAATATTTCCTCCCCTTTCATAGTCATCTGCACGAAGTCTAACAGTCGGCAGTCGGTAATCGGCAGTCGGTAAGCTGGTAATAAAGTTCCACAAGCGGTAATCCGCGCGGAGCGGCGCGGGCTTTGCTGTTAGTTATTTAATTAGTCCGCTATTTCAGCTATTTTACTCGTTTTAAGCTCTTGTTGTGCTCGAATTATGTCCATTGTTGCTGCTTACCTTTGCATACTTTAACTGAAAATCTCGCTTTTTGAAACCCTGATTTAGACTACTACCTAGGACTAATAATAGACTATAATAGTTATATAGTAGCTATATAACTATTCTGTTATCGTAAATAGAGCTAGTTGATGCCCGCGACTTCGTCTGCGTGGTTTGAGGTTTTTTTGGTTCTCGCGGGAACTCTTTAATTTTCGGGGACACAAATAGCCTAGGTATGTGCTATTCCAGACTATAATCTATCTCTGTGCCAAATTTCAGCCAGATCCGTTAAGCCGTTTTGGCGTGATTAAGTAACAAACACCCATCCATCCATACATCCATCCAACCAAACTTTCGAATTTTTATTATTAGTATGAATAGACGAGTTAGTCAAGTTTTTTTTAATTACAGCGGGAAATCCTTATTTTTCCGGGATAAAATTAGCCTGTATCCTTCCCCGGGACACAACTTATACACAATATGACGTTCGTGTTAATCCGTTGAATCGGTAAAATAACTTTTTTTTAATTCCATTACAAGTTAGCCCATGACTGCGATCTCACCTGATGGTGACGATGCAGTCTAAGATGGTAGCGGGCTAATCTGTTAGGGGTATAGCAGTTATATTAAACCCATACCCCTTGTCGGTTTCTACACGGCGCTCGTACCGGAACGCTAAATCGCTTGGCGGTACGTCTTTGCCGGTAGGGTGGTAACTAGCCACGGCCGAAGTCTCCCAAATTGACCCTGTCGGGAATCGAACCCAGGACCTCTCACGTTAAGACAACAGCGCTCAACACTGCGCCAGAAAGGTCGTCAACTAGTCAATAAATGGCGGCGGTCGTGCAAAAACGCGCGAATGTGTAAAGTTGTGAGCTAATTAAATAACCCGGAGCGGATCGCTCGTGTCTGTAACCTCCCCCTTCCTCCCCCTCCCTCCCCCCGACAGCTCCGGCCGCGCAGTTTTATGACCCACCTGGTAGTTACCTGTTCAATTAGTCGCTTAACTTCTGGTAATGAAGTGGCGCTAATCGGCTTTTTGTACACAAACTTGTCTGCGTTAGTTTTTAGAGTTAGTGGATAGATGATCGGAATTGAAGGTCCCACTTTGGATTTTTCGTTTTGGTCGTTCGATAGCTGGCTCGTTCGGCTCGTAAGTTACCGAATTCTAACCTCCCGATTTGAAAAGATAGTAGAGTTACATCCCGGTGCCTCGGAGCCCACGTACATTCGTCGATCAATCACTGAACTCTTTTCGGTTGTATCAGATTGCTATGAGAGCGCGAGAACTGAAAGTGTACACTCTTGTACACTATAGTAGGTATATCCCGCATAATTGAGCTAGTCTCCATCGTGATTGGCCGCCGTGGCCGAGTTTCGGTCAGGAGGACATTATCGGTGCGGATGGAACTGCCGCAGTGAGCGTGTCCGATGAGCGTGGTGGAGATAGTTGCAGATACTTTGTTATTGCAGAGCGCCGACTCACCGCTCGGAGGATACTTATATATCTGCGAGAGCTACCAACGATTGCAGCTGGGCCATTGGTACAGCGAATTTGTTGAGGTACATCAAATAATCTAACTAATATTATAAATGCGAAAGTTTGGATGGATGTATGGATGTATGGATGTTTGTTACTCAATCACGCCCCAACCGCTGAACGGATCTGGATGAGATTTGGCACGGAGATAGATTATAGTCTGGAATAACACATAGGCTACTTTTTATCCCGGAAAATTAAGGAGTTCCCGCGGGAATGAATAAAAATAATTCACGTGGATGAAGTAGACACGTAGAAAAAAACGTAGTGAACACTAAGTACATTAGAATAAACCAATATTATTGGACTCTAAATTAGATGTAGAAATTATTCTAAACTAGCTGATGCCCGCGACTTCGTCCGCGTGGATTGAGGTTTTTCGGTTCCCGCGGGAACTTTTTAATTTTCCGGGATAAAAAGTAGCCTATGTGCTATTCCAGACTATAATCTATCTCTGTGCCAAATTTCATCCAGATCCGTTCATCCGTTGGAGCGTGATTGAGTAACAAACATATATCCATACATCCATCCATCAAAACTTTCGCATTTATAATATTTATTATTTGATTAATATTATTTATTAGCCCATAGGCTAGATGGTAGTACACAATAAAGTTGTCATTATAATATTGTAATCAGACTTTATGGTAAAGAAAAAATTAACATGGATGAAGCCGCTGGCATCATCTGTAACGGAATATATTTTTACGTCAGCCAGTCAGTTTCTCTAGTAACGTATCCCGCGTGTCCAGTGGCCGCGCTAAACCCCGGCTAGAGTCAATCGGCCGTCGTCCAGAGGTAGTGCCGCGCTCTTATCGCTCGTCGCTTCTTTACGGACCCCTATTCACACTTACGAGTATATACTGCCCGTAAGCGGGTACTCTGCGCTTCTCAAATACATTGTGCTGAGAAAGTTATATCTACCTATTTCCTTCACAGTTAGCTTTTGTGGTGTTCCACTACAGCCCATTAACGTCCCACTGCTGGGCATAGGCCTCCACTCTCTTAGGAGAGAGGGAATTAGAGCTTAAACCCACCACGCTGCTCCAATGCGGGTCGGCGGGCTTTAAAGACTATTATCATGTTAGTGATAATAACCAGGACCGACGGCTTAATGTTCTCTCCGAGGCACGGGGGTGAAACACCGTCAACTTCCGAACTCCGGGCTAGTACTGAGAATTTATAGTCAGAAAACCCCAATACTCAATTATGGCCTGACCCGGGACTCGAACCCGGGACCTCGTCGGCCGCAGTCGAACATGCCAACCACTAGACCAACGAGGCAGTTGTGGTGTTCACTGTACAAAATTTTTAGCTTTACATTGATTTTAATCGTTTGATTGATTTTGATCATTGCATTTCCATGGTGCTGGACCGGCGGCCTCGCACAAGACAGACCTCCTGAGCCTATTGGACGACCCTCCGCCCGGAGGACAAGGTGCATGGACGATATCAAGCGAGTAAAGATCTAGCCCCGCCACAGAGGCGCGTCACCTAACGGCAAGTATTCTTTGTATGAGGTTGTATGGAGCTGGGCCCACTTATGCGACGCGGCACGGAGATTTATAATTATTATATGCCGCTAAGTGCTGCGCCGCTCCGTGAATATCAAGTGGGATTAGACCCTCAATCCACGCGGACGAAGTCGCCGGCATCAGCTAGTGTGAGACATAAAAGCGAGTCATAATGCCTTATATCTGGCACTCCGTACTCGACACGGTGAATCCCCAAAACTTATGTAACGGAAGATTTATGCCGCACTTTACGCCACCTCTCACAATCTTCAACTACATTTATATAGAGTTATGCTTGCATAGAAAATTGCTGGTAGTGTCGAAAACTGAGTAAAAACACTATATTACACAAGCAGATCTGAAATATAGTAGGGATGACGACAACTCAATCAAATCAGCAACTCTTTAACAAACTTAAAAACGGACTTCTAGTATGGAAGTTGTATGAAATTCACAGTTGTGACGTCATCAAATTTTAACGCACTTTTTATCTTTAATCTATATTTTAAAATGGTTATCAAACTTAAAACTAACCGAGGATTTGAATTTTAGGTCTTTTGGAAGACCCTCTATTTAATAATCAGTTAGAAATAATTTATTTTTGATATGGGCATCATCCCTATTCGTGACACAATTTACTTTCTTTTTAAAATCATTTCCAATTTTAAAGCAATATTAGAAAATCTCAATCTCAATCTCAAGGTATTAAATACCTTACCTTACCTTACAATTAAGGTATTATTTAATTATTTAAGTATATCTAATCAGAACGGCAATGCCAGTTACACTAACTAGATGGTTAATAATAGATTAATAACTAAGGGCCTCATTCACCATCTTCAAGTAAAGTCTCGAGTAGGCTACTTGCCGGTTAAAGTCACGAGTAACAGTGAATGTGTATTTCACAAAAGCTGAGTAGCACTAACGGACGGTTAAAGTAGCCTATAACTTACTTGCAGCTTCATCTGCCCAATAAGCTTGCTAATCGACGAGTAACGTTTTAAACACGAAGTTGACATCCAAGTAACCACCGACCTAACGAGATTATTGTTTATAAAATTGATTTATTTGATTTGATCGATCATCATGTATTACAAACATAAAATGACAGAGAGAAGGAAGAACATGAAGGTATTGTATCGAAAGTTCGATACTCGCTATGGAAAAGAAGAGAAATAATATCATGTGCACAATTGTTTATACCGTTCGTCCTCGTGGATTCAGGATTTTAGCGATCAAAATAACCTAACTCTCCAGGTTTTTAACTAAGTATTTCCGTGCAAAAACTAATGTCGATCCGTTGCTTCGTTGAGGCGTGATTGAAGGACAACTCAACAAAACAACAAACAAACATACTTTTCCTATCAAAATATTGTAGGAATATTTTTGAGTTTTGAATTGTTGATTTAATTGATGAAAAGCTTTTTGAATTGGCAATCTATTGTATTGACTTTTTATGATAAATATAATGTTTCATTTTTAGGGTTCCGTAGCCAAATTTGGCAAAAACGGAACCCTTATAGATTCGTCATGTCTGTCTGTCTGTCTGTCTGTCTGTCTGTCTGTCTGTCTGTTTGTGTGTCCGTCCGTATGTCACAGCTACTTTTTTCCGAAACTATAAGAACTATACTGTTGAAACTTGGTAAGAAGATGTATTCTGTGAACCGCATTAAGATTTTCACACAAAACTAGAAAAAAAACAATAAATTTTGGGGGTCCCCATACTTAGAACTGAAACTCAAAAAATTTTTTTTATCAAACCCATACATGTGGGGTATCTATGAATAGGTCTTCAAAAATGATATTGAGGTTTCTAATATCATTTTTTTCTAAACTGAATAGTTTGCGCGAGAGACACTTCCAAAGTGGTAAAATGTGTGTCCCCCCCCCTGTAACTTCTAAAATAAGAGAATGATAAAACTAAAAAAAATATATGATGTACAGTCGACGTCAAAATTGCATATAGAATAAGCAAATAAGTTGCTTTGCATGCGGTCGGACACCCACACACTTGCAGTAGTATAATATAAGTCGTTCAGCTTGTAGGTATTGTAATAGCCGAGTAATATCGATAATTTCACACCTCAAGTAAGTGAGCTCAATGGCGAGGTGTGGAACTACTTGGATTGCACACCGCAACTGTTGCTGGTTCAAATCTCGACCCCGTGTAAGTTTTTTTTACTTTTTTTATTTGATGACTGATATTTTTATACCAGCAATAGCATATGCGGGTAGTTTAAAAAATCTCTGAACAGATATGGCCACTGAGTACTGACGGAGACGGAAGATTTGACACTCGTTAGTCGTTATTAGCAAATACTACAAAATTATTATAATTTACTAAGTTTTGCTGTTTCTTATCTTCAACAATAATGCAGGCTTATATTAATATGCAGAAGAGGATGCATATTATTGAGCTAAATAATATCGGATACAATATACTTAGCTCAAATTTGCAATGAAACTGGTTTCACTGTGAGTATTGTTTTTATTGTTAAAAAATGTGTATTCATAAACTTAGGATTAGTTACATAACGTTTTATTAGTAAATATCTAGACAAGATACTTAGTAGTTTCAAAAGTGTTTATTTTAATCTCGCTGTTTGGTTTTTAGTGGACAACCAAGTGTTGGGTGTCGCATCCTGACGAAGAGAGTAATGCTTCACAACGAAGACATAATATTATAGATGAACAATATGAGAACAATATCTGCATACCAACCGTCGAGTTCGCGAACATGTTCGATACTTAAACACCAGCGCCAAAGCTGCACATTATAACACATGGAAGTGATGTCCAGCTGTTGATGTGCCACAACTATCATTTGTGCATGATAATTGTTGTCCTGTGCATCGATCACATATAGTGCGTAATTGGTTTAATCAAAACCCAGACAACAGTTATTCCCTGGCCAGTAAGATCACCAAACTTAAATCATAGAGAATATTATGAGGTTTGATGGTGCAAAGGTGGGTTATGTGAAATGAAAAGACTGCAGAGGAAACGGAGGCTCACTGTATGGAATTATGGGAGAATATATTTAGAATAACGGATATCTATCCTAATATTACAAACGGATTCACCCGGCGGCGCTTGCTTGATGTTATTGAAAAAAGTGGAGGTTTTATTGAATAGTAATACTTTTAAAGCTATATAAAATTTAATTTTTAAGGCTTTAAATATGAAACATAACGTTTATTCTTTTCCTAACTTGTAATAATTATTATTAGTATATCTTATCAAAATTAACAGACAAAAAAGCAGCGCCGCCCTTTGCTTACTAGATTTTTAAGGTTTAGCTTCAATTTTCTTTTCTTTATGAAAACGATTACTTAAGCTATAACCTTAAAAAATGATAGAAAAAGTAGCTGAAGTTATTTATTACTTTTGAGAAAATGTAACATGATAACAATGAAAATAAATGAAAATAAAGTCGATTATCTAATAAAAAGTGTTTCTTCCAATTTATTTTGTTTGTTTTATTACTTATTGACTCATAATAAGCAATAATTGACACCACTAACATAGTTATAGCTTTCCTCCCAAAATAACTAACTTTGTCCTTAAGTATTATCTTGTTATAATTAATGTTTGCGTTTATAAATGGAAATAAAGATATATTACAATAAAGAATAACAAACAGACACAAAACACATAAACAAAACATAAATTTTGTTTGTATTCAAAACAAAATAAAAACTGCTGTAAGAGATTCGAACCTAGGTCATATGATGCGTCGTAACTCGTATACCAACTATATTATCACGACACTGGGAGTGGTTACTGTAAAGTGATGAAATAAACAATCAGAATAGACAAGGTGATTGAATAGGAATATTTAGAACCTAATGCTAATGACATAAGGTTGATATTGTTGACAGTTTATGGTAATGCAGGTAGTATTGAACTGAAATCGTTTGAACCTTACGGTGTTGATTTAAGGTTGATAATATTATTGACAGTTTATGTTTATCAGTGTGAGTGAGCACGTGAGATTCACAGCATTGCTTGCAAGCGGTTTTAGCCTTAGAGCTATGTATGGACTTTTGCAGTCGACTGTACATTATCATGAAAACTTCCACCGAAAATTGGTTTGAACGAGATCTAGTAAATAGTTTTTTTTTAATAATTTAAAACTTACTACAGGTTTGTACGGAACCCTCGGTGCGCGAGTCCGACTCGCACTTGGCCGGTTTTTGATACTTTTGTCTGTTATGCGAATGAATGTTTAAATTGTACAGAAAGCCATGCATACAAAATATATTGTACTAGCTGATGCCCGCGACTTCGTCAAGTGGATTGAGGTTTTTCGGTTCTCTTAAACTCTTAAATTTTCCGGGATAAAAAGTAGCCTATGTTTTATTCCAGACTATAGGTAATCTCTGTGCCAAATTTCATCCAGATCCGTTCAGCCGTTTGGGCGTGATTGAGCAACAAACATCCATCCAAACTTTCGCATTTATAATATTAGTATAGATTAAAATGTTGTTAGTTTGATGAGGCGCGTAGTTCGTTAGCTAATTGTGTCAATATTAGCCGATCGTTTAGTAGCACTAGCACTGCAAGCACGTGACGTGGCATACTCGTAGAGCTGACTCTATCAGGCCCTGTAGCACTGAGTAAGTAGCATTATGATGTCACTTATTTACTCTTATAATATTGTTGCAGTTTTCTGATTTTATCTTACTGCTGTCTAACTTAATTGTGCATGTGTATGCGTGCATGCTAAGTTAATTTATAAATAATCACTTCACTTAGCTTGTATTTATAATAATATGATGGTTTATATTTTTGTAATGTGTAAGTGAATGGATAGGTTTTATCCCGGGGAAGGACATATGCTACTTTTTATCCCGGAAAATAATTAAGGAGTTTCCGCGGGAATCAAAAAAACTTAATCCGTTCGCACGAAGTTGTGGGCATCATCTAGTACAATATATTTTGTGTGCATGGCTTTCTGATGTGGATAATAGATGTAAGATAATAGATAATAGATGTAAGCTAAACTAAAATGAGTATAATAATATTAGGGTGAATTTCCCAACAGCAAAATGTATGCGGCATGGATGAAATCGGTAGTGCAGAACGTTACTATACAGTTCTAATATTTTTTTCTAGGTAGAAGAGGTAGTTAGCTATGTACGAGGCTGTAAATATTTCTGGATTAGGATTACAGTTTAAAAAAAAAAAATGGTAAAGCTCCGAATTTTTCATTTCAGTGGCTGTCACTGCAACATGTTTCTGTGTAATTTTCCTCATAAAACAAAAAATATTGGTTACTGGGGTTTATGGCTACCTTTATTTTAATTATGAATAGTGATAGTATAATCCCAACGTATTTTTTTAATAGTATCTACCCAGTTTAATAGCAGGAAAGTAAAAATGAATGTGTCACTGAAAGTTCTTTAATTTCGGTGACAAAAAGTTTATCAGGTATATTTTTGCTTAAAACCACTCTAGCTCCCCACGCGTGCGCTTAAAACTTTCGCAACTGTGGCCTCTATATGTTGATCGTGGGAGGACGTGCGCCGCTTGCCTGCGTGTTCCTGCCAAACACATAAGTATGTCATATCGGTGACATGGAACACATTTCTTTTCATTTCCGTGTATAGGTATAACTTGTCTTGCAATAAGCTAGTAAATTTATTTAAGTATTCATGAATGGGCAATGGTACTACGTTTATTTGTGTAGTATTCCTTACATCCTATAATAAATAGTTTTCTCGTAATGTTAATTCTTTTCCTTGATTTTAATTTCGGTGTTTTCATTTCGGTTGATTCGGTGGCCTAAACTGACCACCGAAATGACAAAATACTCACCGAAATGATAAAAAATTTCATTTCGGTGAGTTTTTATCATTTCGGTGTATAATTGTTTCATTTCGGTGGATGTTTTTATCATTTCGGTTGATTATTATTTCATTTCGGTGAAAATTCAAGCTATGAGGTGAATATTTCACAATCTTTGAATACATTTTGCTAATATGTTTCCAAGACCTGTACTTTTGTGCGATTTTTTGTCGATCCGTTTCTCCGTTGCAGCGTGATTGAAGGACAAACCATAATCATTATCATAGCCTTTATTGCTGAATAAATATTTCACAATGTTATGTTGTTTTATTTTTTAAAAAATTTATTTCTGAACATCAGCTTGTCCTGCGACATAGGCCTCCTCCAGAGCCTTCCAGATCTTCCTCTCCTGTGTTGTTCGGCGCCATGTAGCACCAGCCACCACTCTTAAATCATCTTCCCATCTTTTCCTTTGCCTTCCTTTACACCTTTTCCTATCCCTCGGATACCACTCGGTTACTTCCTTAGTTCATTTTCCACCACTGTCTCTCATCATCTTCTTCTGTCGGACCGGCAGTACGGTTTTCGGAAAAATCGGTCTACAGGAGATCTTCTGGTGTATGCCACGCACACTTGGGGTGAAGCCATTGAAAAACACGGCGAGGCACTTGACCGGGTCTGGCACGGCAGTCTTCTCAGTAAGCTCCCAAGGTACGGGATACCTACTGGTTTCTGTAACTGGATATCTGACTTTCTGAGGGAAAGGTCATTTCGGGTTGTCGTTGACGGCAGCTCATCTGACCTAATGGCTATTAATGCCGGTGTCCCTCAAGGGTCTGTTCTCTCCGCAACACTTTTCCTGCTGCACATCAACGATCTCCTCAAACCCGGTATCTTTGGGTACGCTGATGACAGCACTGTTACGGAGAGATACACGTCCAGTTCTAGAGCCAGTGCTACTGAGATACTTGAGCAAAGAGAGGCGTTGGTGAATCGCGTTAGCTTGACTCTTGAGGAGGTCTCCGATTGGGGTGACGCCAATTTAGTCAAGTTTAATGCCACCAAAACACAGGCGTGTTTATTCACCGCGAAAAAGAGCCCCTTCACCTTGGCTCCAACTTTCCAAAGTATATCCGTCCCGATCAGTGATCATATTGAGCTCTTGGGTATTGAAATCTCATCCAATCTCCATTTCAGGAAATGCATCGAGTTAAAGGCCAAAACAGCTGCCAAAAAACTTGGCATCTTGAACAAGGTGAGGCGGTACTTCACACCGGAACAACGCCTCGCTCTTTATCAGGCCCAAGTTCGTTCTGGCATGGAGTACTGCTGCCACCTTTGGGATGGATCCGCCAAGTACCAACTTGATGCATTAGACTCGATTGATCGCCGGACCCGAAGAATCATTGGCGATCAATCACTCTCGCAGGCGAAACTGCATTGCTTACAGCACCGACGCAATGTCGCTTGCTTATCGGTCTTTTATCGGATATACTTTGGAGAGTGTGCTCAGGAACTTTTCAACCTTGTTCCCCCTCACCGTTGTACCACAAAACAGCAAGACACTGTTTGCATTGGCATCCTTATGTGGTTGACGTCCAGTCAGCTCGAACGAAACGGTTCTGTTCTACGTTTCTAATTCGAACCGCTAGGATGTGGAATGCCCTTCCAGCACATGTATTCCCTCCACGTATAACTTAAGTACCTTCAAGGCAAGAGTGAATAGGCATCTTCTAGGCGGGCGCGCTTCAACCTAGACCTCATCATTGCTTTGTATTAAGCGGGATTGTCGTCAAGCGCAAGCCTATCTTGCAATAAAAAAAAATCATGTGTCCAGTCCAACGCCATTTTAGCCTTCTTATATGCTCTGTTACATCTTTCACTTTCTAATAGTTTTTAGGTTTATTCTGTCTTTCTTTTTTATGTTAATCATACTTCTCTCCATATTATGTTGACAAGTTTCTAGTTTCTGTGTGTTCGCTTTCGTAAGTGACCAAGTTTGGCATCAGTACGTTATACACGGTATTATGCAAGTATCAAATACTTTTTGCTTTGCATTTACTGGAAGTTCTTTACTTTTCATAATTTCCTTTAAAGACCAGTATCGTTTCCATGCGTTAATTATTCTTTGGTTAACTTCTTTAGTCATCTGATTGTGTGGATAACTTGTCCCAGATACACATAATCTTCAGCATATTCTATTGGTTTGTTATTAACTTTTATAGTAATTTGGTCTCCATTTGTCATCAATTTAGTTTTCTCTGTATTCATAGTTAGACATACCACAGCACTCTCTTTTTCCAGTTGTTGTAATATTATTTCTAGTGTGTTAGGATTGTTGCATATTAGAATAAGGTCATCTGCAAACCTGAGATGGTTTAATTTTTTCCCATTTATATTATTAAGTCCATAGTTATCCCAATCTAGATTTTGAAAAACCTTCTCTAAAATGGCTGAGAACAGTTTAGGGGATAGAGGTTCTCCCTGTCTGACTCCCTTTTTTATTTGTAAATCTTCTCCTTCTTTCTCTAGTCTGACTCGTGCTGAACATTTTCTATTTATCTCTTTTATTAATCTAATGAACTTAGTTGGTACTCCCTGTTCTTCGAGTGCCTGCCATAGGTGGTAGTGTTTTATTGAGTCAAAAGCTTTGTTATACTCGACAAAGCCTAGGTAGTATTCTTTGTTATATTCATTGCATTTTTCAATGTATATGATCAGTTGTGGAGTAATTGCATCTGAATTCTGCTTGTTCTTTTGTTGGACAAACCAACAAACTAACAAACCAATAAACCAACTAACAAACACACTTTCGCATATGATTTCAACCGACTATAACGAGATTTGATTAAATATAATCCGATTTATTTATTTTAAAGTACCAGGTGAATGCAAAGTTGAAACGCGATCTACCAACTATAATTGACATATTTTTTTAGAATGCCGAGGCCTAGCATTGACTGCAGATGAAAGAAAGGAAAGAAGAAGATTATGTGAGCAGAGAAGAAAATAAAGAATGTTTATATTCGTTTTCGGTGGATTTTAATTTCGGTGGATATGTGTTTTCATTTCGGTGGCTAGTTATTTCATATCGGTGAACGAATTTTTCATTTCAGTGGCATCACAAATTTAGACACGATTTTTCATTAGTTTATTAAGGTGTATTTTGATGGCATTTAATAAGAGCATGAAGAATATCAAGAAGTACAATAAACTACTGTTTAAATTTGAGAAAACTTGATAATACGAAAGTTCACCGAAATGAAACAAAAAACGCCTTTGTTGAAATTGACCCATTATGGTAGATATTATCATTAAACCCAAATCACTAAAAAAGTCACCAACGCTAACTAAATATTTAGTGAAACATTTTGCCAGTAATATAGTCATAACAGAAACCTAACCAGATCAGGGCCCCAATCATGTAAGAATGTTCGATCAATCGTTTAAGATTTTTGTCAAAGTAAAATAAACCATAACTGAATTGAATTAGAGCTCAATTTCGTCTGCCCATTCTTATACGTTTAGGTATGTACGTTACCCTAAACGTATAAGAATGGGCAGACGAAATTGAGCTCTAATTCAATTCAGTTATGGTTTATTTTACTTTGACAAAAATCTTAAACGTTTGATCGAACATTCTTACATGATTGGGGGGCTGACCTGAGGCAATTTTTTAATCCAATTATCGAACCAAATATTTTCCATTTATAAAACCAAATCACTAACCACAAATACGCGGCGATCAAGAATCAATAAAAAATTGGCAGTCATATAGGGACTGCCGATAGAAGTGACAAAACGAATATTTTTTTTTATAAAAACAATTGTTAAAATAATTAAAATATAAACCTTAAAACTAAGGCATTAAAGTTTTATTACGAATGTTGTATATTTATATTTAAGACCTTTTGTCTTCATAACAACGCGAGCATGTCGGTGACGGTAACGCGAATCCACAAGTTTACCCCCTACCAAAAAGTGCTCAACGCGGCTAAAGAAGTTTTCACTTCAATAAAAACTACCCACGTATTTCTTGTCAGTTGTATGAAAAAAGCACGCAAGTAAAAGGCAGTTTCTAATAAAATAGCATACGCTTTCATTTTTATTCGCTCATACAGCATGGCAGCATCTTCCAGCAATTTAGCGTGCAATGTATACAAACGATCGCGGGTTCACACGTTACGAGCGGGAAATACAAATAAAATAAGCGATTCTCTTTCAATCCGCGCCACGCGTTGTAAATGTGAATGACTCAACCGGGCCTCGAACCCGTATCGCGGCATCTCCCGGCGCTTCAATATGTGTGTGAAATGGCTTTATTGCCGCCTGCCGGGTAAGAGATTAAACTTGTTTTTGGGCTTTTGGAACACGATATTATACCTACCTACTAGTGTACTGGTTTTATTTTATCGTATAGAGTTTAGTATAATATATAAGCGTTTTTATAATATGCAAGCTAATTAAAAAAGAACGTTTATTTCGCCTGCAAGTTCGTCGCTCGTTTAGCACCACCCAGGTGACACGTCCAAGGAGGTAGAAGGTAGTTTGTATACGCGCTTCTCTTATTTATATAATATATAGATTATGTATTATACTACACTCACTCTGTCTATGACATTTGACACTTCCTACCTCCTTGATCCCTATTCCCTACTCTATGTTCCTGTCATTACCGCAAACATCAAGTGTGTCATCCTCTACGCTTTTGAAAATGGTCGCAAGCGCAACGCTCTAAACTAAAAAACAATATCGCAAATAACTCTAATTACAATTAAACCGCAAATCGCGAGTGTTAAATTAATTACGCCTAAACCCAAACAAGTGAAAAGTGCCGGCCGGCCGTTGGTGTGTGACGCTAAAACAAATTGAACTACCGCTTCGAACTGACTCCTCTCAAGAAAGCAACCAGTGACCCGTAAGTCCTTCCACCGCACACCGAGGACGTGAGCGACGGGGCATCCCCCAAGTGTGAACTGGTAAATGGTAATGTTGTTTATAAGTACAATGATTTATATAACAGTTACTTTGTTTTCTTATAGGGCTCTATAAAGTTAGATGAGTTAGATGAGTGGTAGATTCTTACGACTTATCATAGGTCGCACAAGTTGTCCTACATGAAATAAATCATTTTCATTTTCATTTTCATTTTCATAATAGGTACTAATTCATAATTCATAATTCATAATTCATTTATTGTCCAGAACATGGTACATAATAATATAGTTACATATTACAGATGTTACATTAAAACATTGTAGGTAAGGTCTGCATGTTCTACCGTAACCGGTGTACAATTTTAAAGTTAACTATTCAATTATTAGTTGTAAGCACACATTAATAATTAATTAATCCTTAGAGTCAAACAATAAAAATATCATATATCAACACAATAACAATATTATAAATCATAATCTAACGAGTATTGAATTGAATAATATACTTAATAATGATAAAAATGTGAATGTCAATGGATGTATTATGGTTTTAATTCAGTTCATTAATTTAAGTTCGAAAAATTCTTTAAGGTCATAGAAGTTATGCATGTTAAGCCATTGGAATAACTTAGTTTTGAATCTTTGTAATGGTAATAACTTGAGACTGCTGGGGATTTTGTTATATGATTATTACTATGTGATTATTAGTATGTGATTTATTATATGATTATTACTTTGTTATATGATTATTACTAGATTTTTTTAATTGACTTGAGATTTGTTTTCCGGGTCAAAAAGAAGATTTTGTCCTTTTTCGGGATGTAACCTGTTTCAGTACTAAATTTCTTCAAAATCGGTTTAATAGATAGGCTATGAAGGTCTAGCCCCATTACGTATGCACGGTGCAGCGTGGCACGTTAAATATTATTTGTATGAGTTTGTATGGAGCTGGACCCACTTAAGCGACGCGGCCGGAGATGCACTGCGACATATTTGTACAAGCTAGAACTTGAAAGCGTAGCGAGCGAAGTCGTAGGCATTACATCTAGTCAGTCATAATATACTTAATATACAATACCTCAAACCAACCTAGTTCAGACAAAGTTCCGGTTCATGCACGGTCTAAGATAAATCCTAAGGCATGATTTATATTACACCGGACCGAGGCCGGACGCGGAAAGATATTGTATGACCACAGAATACTCAATACTACCTCTCAGGTATGAAGTGATTCATGCTAGACCGCGCCACGCCCGTACTGCACCGTCCCTCGTCTGGAAGCAAATGGATTAACAGCAAAGTTGGACTATAGGCACAACGTATACATTATTATTAACTAGCTGATGCCCGCGACTTCGTCCGCGTGGTTTAAGTTTTTTTGATTCCCGCGGGAACTCCTCAATTTTCCGGGATAAAAAGTAGCCTATGTCACTCTCCAGGTCCTCAACTATACCCATGTCAAAAAAACACGTCGATCCGCTGCTCCGTTGCGGCGTGATTGAAGGAAAACCCAACAAACCAATAAACCAACAAACCAACAAACAAACACACTTTCGCATTTATAATATTACTACATCTATGATATTATGTTTGTACAATATTCATTGGTATGTCAATTAATAAAATAAAATAAAGCGTTGAACATCGCTATTGAGATTTATTTTAAAACTTAAGACTATAATATTTGATGCTCAAATAAGGGGTTATTCCATCAAAGAACACAACCACACAAAGGAGTTTTTATATTTTTAACCGTGAATTACCATAACTTGTAGTCTATGTTTTTACATTGCCAAAGTTGTGCGTTCGATGACATTAGCGACAAAGTAAATTGAACCTTAACTGAATTGATTTAGAGCTCAGTTTCTTGTATGCATTCACAATCAGCGCTCCAAACAGAAACGTTTCGAAATTAAATTCGGTTGTACTGTACTAATTTTTGACTTTAAATCAAGAGATTTTGAGTCAATATGACGCCAATGTAATCAAACGCTCGATAACGATTAGCCGAATTTGCAATGCGAAAACTTAGATTAAATATTCTGGTAATTCACCTTTAAAAAAAACAGTCTTTTTAGGGTTCCGTACCCAAAGGGTAAAAACGGGACCCTATTACTAAGACTCCGCTGTCTGTCTGTCTGTCTGTCTGTCTGTCTGTCTCCAGGCTGTATCTCATAAACCGTGATAGCTAGAAAGCTGAAATTTTCACAAATGATGTATTTCCGTTGCCGCTATAACAACAAATACTAAAAATTAAAAAAACATAAGTATATATTAAGGGGGGGTCCCCATACAATAAACGTGTTTTTTTCGTATTTTTTTGCTCAATATTAAAAACGGTAACAGGTAGACGGTTCAAATTTTCACAGAATATTAACTTGTATATTACCTTTCAAAATAAATAATTAAATATCAATAAAGTAAATATTAAAGGGGGGCTCCCATACAACAAACGTAATTTTTATTTTTAATACGTCATAAATCGTAAAACTTACTACAGGTTTGTACGGAACCCTCGGTGCGCGAGTCCGACTCGCACTTGGCCGGTTTTATGTGATTGCTGTCTTTGATGGAAACCTCTATTGTGTTGAGAATAAATAGTCTTCGTCGTTGTCAAAGGGCGCTTTTGTTTGATTGTCTTGTACGGTGTACCTCCCTCTGAGGTGCTCGCCTGTTGAATGTCTACGTAATATATTAATATTGAAGATAAACAGTTATATAGGAATTTACTTTAAAATAATATATTGTGCGAGTTATATAAAACTGTATATATTTATTATTTAGCGTTCCGGTACAATGCCGTGTAGAAACCGAATAGGGGTATGGGTTTACTATAACTGCCATGCCCCTAACAGGTTAGCCCGCTACCATCTTAGACTGCATCATCACTTACCATCAGGTGAGATGGCAGTCAAGGGCTAACTTGTAGTGGAAAAAAAAAAAAAAATAATATATATATATATATATATATATATAAGTCTTACTAAAACCAATAGGCTATCCAGTCCTAGTGCAGTCTAGTGCTATTCGAGTTATATCTTATGGCTTCAAGTTTTCACAATAATTATGTGCGTTTTAATCAAATGCTATTTATGCATGCTATGTTATGCTAGATGATGCCCGCGACTTCGTACGCGTGGATTAGGATTTTTTGATTCCCGCGGAAACTTTTCAATTTTCCGGGATTAAAAGTATATCCTTCCCCGGGATACAACCTATCCTTGTACCAAATTTCATCAAAATCGGTTGAACAGATGGGCCGTGAAAGCGTAGCAGACAGACAGACAGGCACACTTTCGCATTTATAATATTAGTATGGATATGGATTTTGGTAAAAGAAAAATCGTGGGGAAACCTGTATACTAGAGAGTTCACCATAATGTTCTTATGGTGTTTGATGTCTGCTAATCCACGCTTGGCCAGCGTGGCAGACTGAAGCCTAATCCTTCTCATTCTGAGAGGAGACTTATGCTCAGTACTGAGCCAGCCGGTGGTGGGTTGAAATCATGATGGATGATGATCAAGGTATATAACACTACCTAATACCCGCGACTTCGTCCGCGTGGTTTAAATTTTTTTGATTCCCGCGTAAACTCCTTATGTCACTCTTCAGGTCCTCAGCTATACCCATACCAAAAATCACGTCGATCCGTTGCTACATTACGGCGTGATTGAAGGACATACCAACAAATCAATAAACCAACAAACAACACACACTTTTGCATTTTTAATATGAGCATGATTTACGTTGGAATTTCAATATCAAATATATTATAAAGTAGATACTTACCGAAAAGTGAAGAGAAGAAAGCCACAATATAAATGTATGGAATCTTCATCCCCCTCAATATCTGTAGAGAGAATCTAATTGAACATTAGGATCAATAGGGTGCAAAAAATTGATCCCAAAATGCATAGGTGTGAATTGAACCAGTCTTGCTATCGAACTGTGATCTGTTTTCTTTATAGAATAGAGTTGAATATCAATTGATACTCGTAGCTTTTACATTTTGAATGAAATAATTTTATGGTATACAACATATAACTTTACGGTGTAGATGTTAAGGTTTTGTTTTGATTGTAGTGAGTATGTGACCAGGATCGAAGATAAGTGAGGTTGCACAACTCAACTGAAATATTAGTGTGGCGAAGATTCCTTTGGACTGCCGAACCTTTTGTCGCGTAGATATAGCTACGGCGTAGCGCTACGAAGCTACGAGCTACGGGCTACGTTGCAGCTGGGTGTGAAGATTTGATTTATGAGGATTATGTGTGTATCTGTTATTATATACTTCAGCAAGAATGTATCGTCGTTCGTACCATGTCTACACAAAAAATATAAACCTAGTGGTTTTGACGCTCGGTATTATTTATTTAAATCTTTATTGCACACAAGTACACGGATATAAAGAAGACATTAAAACTACGAGTAGGACAATACAGTACGCAAAGGCGGTCTTATCGCCTTAGGCGATCTCTTCCAGACAACCTTTGGAGACAGGAGAAGAGATCTTATGTTCAGGATGTCGGGGTTCTATCTTCAGGCTTGAATTTCAATTTTTTTTGGAGTTACGTGCGTTTTAAGCAATTAAAAATATCACTTTCTATAGCGGTGACAAATCATCTTTACTTTACTTACATGATTATTTCATAATGTTATTAAACGCGTCTGCAAATCCGCTCTTATTGGTCAAGAGTCGTGGTGCACTATGGCCAACCCATTTTCATTCTACTCGTGCTTAGTAGTGGGTTAACGATTGGTTGAGAAAAAACGATAAGATTTTATTATGTTTATGTCGTAATATTGAACAAAAAATTAAAACATGTGTACATAATACCCGAAAAACATTTATTAGTTTAAACATTTATTATATTTACCCTTTTTGTAATAAGATACCTACTTAAGAATGCCATAATCTTGAAAATTGTGCCGGTAATTTTGACCTGACCTGATTAAAACACGGCAATTTCCTGGATCAAGCGATTGAATAAACGTAAACAAACAAATTAGCCACAATTACTGATCCGTGGCTTATCCTCCATCTCAATTGGTGGCTATAGAGTGAAGAGTGAAGAGGGAGGGAGCACAAGAGGTGAGAAAACAAACGCACAAAGGTGGCCCTTGACTCGACGGTAAGGACGAGGGTAGTATGGTCTTGGAGCCGGATACACCACGACCTTCACCGATCTGTTAACCAGCCGAATTTTATTTTAATTGACAATAAATAATATAAAGAATATGCCGAGGTAGCCTTGCCTGCTCATTTCTTGACCACAATACCTGGCAAGCGGGTATAAACAGGTAAGTTACCATGGTCCATAGGTAACTTCACAGATCTGTTAACCGTTTGAGTTAAGGTATTTTTTTAACAAACGCGATGGTATAGCATTGCCTACAATAAACTTGCCAAAAAAAATAATTTTAGTCAATTAATTATAAATAACTTAACTAAGTGGTAGATTCTTACGACTTATCATAAGTGGCACAAGTTGTCCTACATGAAATAAACCATTTTCGTTTCATTTCATTTCATTTTCATTTCATTTCATTTCATTTTCATTTCATTTCATTTCATTTTCATTTTATTTCATAACCTGGTCAGGATTTTGATAGGCAAGCTGTTTTGGGCGTATTTATCTATTATTAAATTTAAAAAATATGTTTCATCTGGTTAACAGATCGGTGAAGGTTGTGGTGTATCCGGCTCTTGGACCAGTAGTTATTCCGAACAAAAGCAGCCTCTTATTTTAGACTTACAAGTGTACTTATAAACTTAGGATAATACTAACCATTTTGCCCAAGATTTCGTCACCATAGTGCTAGGTTTTATTAAATCTTTGTTTTGTCGATATTAGAAGTAGAGTGAGAATCTATGACCAAGATCAGCTTGCCGTTAATATTATGTAATAAACTCAACCACACAGATTCACACACTTTCCCATCTATTAGTATGTGTGTCTTGTAGATTTAATTTTTCGCTAAGCGTACCTATAGCCGCTTGCACAATGGCATAACTGATTTAGTTACGTTTTTTTAGCAAGAGCATATTGCGGGTGTCAAAAAGTGAGAGCATAAATAAAATAACTAAATCAATTTATAATATTATGTCCTTGTGCAAGTGGGCCCTAAAAGTTTAAATGTGAACGCGTTGGAAATGAAAACAAGTCGCGTAGGCTTGTTTTCATGCCCGAAAACATAATCCCACGGCAAAACAGAAAATAAATTAAAAACAAAAACAATCATACAGTCAAAGTCGCGGTAATCAACTCGCTAATAATACAACCGTTTGTCTATGTCTGTAAAATTTTCACATGTCAGCCAGTGACAAAAATTCAGACAACATGCGTTCTGTAGAAAGTTCTGTAGAAAGTTCTGTAGACGGAATGACGGAATAAACTACTTTTTCATATAAAACCTGCATTGAAAATGCGAGTGTCAATGCCTGTTGAGCCACCCGAAACTAGTCAATTTCAGACGAATACGTCATTCAGCAGGGAGAAAACATCACTTTCTGCCCTAGGGCACAGATAACATATTTGTAAACAACAACCTAGCATCTAATAGTAGATTATACACCAAGGGGATAAAGCACTGTTTTATGTCACGGGCGCTACATTGAATCCTGAACGTAACGAAGGACTCCAAATTTAACTCCCGAGCGCAGCGAGGGTGTTATAAGTTAATTCCCGACCAAAGGGAGGGAATTAAGATTGAGTCCTGAGTGCAGTGAGGGATTCAAGCGCCCAAGAAAAAAACTGCTTTATCCCGGTGGTGTATACTCTACTTTATACTTCTACCATAACAGTAAAACAAACTGTAACGGTTAGATATTTATTGCAAATCATAGTAAGTAGGATACATAGGTCTAGTAAATAATAAAAAGAAAAGACAAATTATAAGTGAATGTTCACGTTCGATAGAGTCACATTTGGCGCCGCTGCTTTGATATTCAAACTTTTTGCTTTTCATGCTGCCAGTGTTTATGCAGGTATACATACTCCTTGGTTTAAAAACTTTTATGTCAAATGGTACGGTCGTTTGGTCGACCAGTCTGGAGCCTAGACTCTGTTGTGCATATTTACAGTATGGGGTTGGTCAACTAGTTGGGCGATCGATCGTCTAGATTACGGCCCTAGGGCATGATGACTGACTTTAGACCCGCAAAAGTATGATTAAAACAGTAGTAAAGGTATGGTAGAAGTATAAAATAAATAAATAAGAAATACAATTTTAATAAAACTCGCACTTTCAATGGAGTTTATATGAAAAGTATAGTGTGCGCCTAGCGGTGAAACAAGACGATTTCAGACGAGGGTGAAGTTGCCTGCCTGAGCGAAGCGAGGGCTGGCATCACTCGAACTATAGTGATGTCGGAAAATCTAAGTGTATGGCAATACAAATGTTTAAAAACAACGCATAATATGAATTCGGTATCAGAGTACCATTATTATAAACGAAAAATTATGGTTATTTTTAACCGACTTCCAAAAAAGGAGGAGGTTCTCAATTCGGCGCGTATGTTTTTTTTTAAAAATTAAATCACTCCACAAACGGAGCAACGGATAAACTTGATTATTGTTATGATTTGTATGGATAACATAGCTAAAGACCTGGAGAGTAACATAGGTTACACTTTTGATACTGTAAAATCAAAGATTTTTCACAGGATGGGTTTTTGAAGACCTAAATCCACGCAGACAAAGTAGCAGATAACAGCTAGTATACGTACCTAAGTGAACAGACAAAGATATATTTTAGTTAATTACGCAGCTGCAGGCTATAACCTATTACTTATTTTGTTCTACATTGATCTCAATACTGTTGACATAAAAATGCATAAAAATGTATAGTGAAAGTTGCAGGTGTATGATATTCGCTACTCTTTCATTAGGTTCGTTAGCAGGCTGCTACGAATTGGGTAAATATTTGAACATCGCTGATGGATTATGCGATACGGGGTGGATTAGCCCGTGCGTAGGACAAAAACTTTCATACGCGGGATACACATAATATATGTATTGTTATAATTTGAAAAGTTCTGTAGGCAAACAAGGAACCCTAATAACGACGAAAATAGGGGTCCGTTTGCCTTGTTACCAAGAAAGACACTGCTCTTCCACTCCACTCCTCTCTGCTTGTGTTTTTTTATTTACTGAGTTAGCCCTTATCTTTGATTTTCCTGGAGGTAAGAGATTGATGCAGTATAAAATGGCAACGGGGTATCCTGGTAGGGGTATGGTAGTTTTATTTAAATCCATTACCCTTATCAGATGTCAACACATCATTGTACTGGAACGCCCATTTTGACGACCTCCGTGGCGCAGTGTTGAGCGTTGTTGCCTTAACGTGCGGAGGTCCCGGGTTCGATCCCCGGCAGGGTTTGGAAATTTATAATTTCTGAATTTCCCTGCAGGTCTGGCCTGGTGGGAGGCTTCGGCCGTGGCTAGTTACCACCCTACCGGCAAAGACGTGCCGCTAAGCGATTTAGCGTTCCGGTACGATGCCGTGTTGAAACCGAATAGGGGTATGGGTTTAATATAACTGCCATGCCCCTAACAGGTTAGCCCGTTACCATCTTAGACTGCATCATCACTTACCATCAGGTGAGATCGCAGTCAAGGGCTAACTTGTAGTGGATAAAAAATAAAAAAAAAAACGCTAAATCACTTGGCGGTACCACTTGATAGGGTGATAACTAGCCACGGATGAAGCCTCCCACCAGACTAGAGAAAAATCAGAAATTATAAAATTCGAAATTGACTCTGATGCGGATCAAACCCGGGATCTCCTACTCATAAGTCCACAGCGTTCACCATTGCGCCTAGAAGCACTTGTAATAAGTTTATTTGAATAAAAAATATGAGTTTGAATTTGAGTTTGAGAAGATCATTAAAGATTAAAGAGATGTACGTTGCGCCTAAAAGAGAATTCTCAAAGTTCTTTGCTAAACATATTGACAAATTAACGCCTATACTGTAGTGAAAAGTTTTGTTTACTCAAAAACTTTCCCCCGAGGCTCTGAACTTGACTCACACAAGTTTGTGTGGCGAGCAACCGTGAGTGCAGTTTAGAAGTGCATGCAAGTTAACTATACACTAATTCCACTTAAGGACATACGCGGTAAGTTCGCGCCGCGTTTCATTAGTGCGGGTTGATAGTGGTAATATGGATGATGACAACTCAATCAAATCAGCAACTCTTTATCAACTCAAAAACGCACTTCTAGTATGGAAGTTGTATGAAATTCACAGTTATGACGTCATACAATTTCAACGCACTTTTTTTCTTGAATCTACATTTTAAAATGGTTATCAAACTTAAAACTAACCGAGGATGTGAATTTTAGGTCTTTTGGAAGACCCTCTATTTAATAATCAGTTAGAAATAATTTATTTTTGATATGGGCATCATCCCAATTACGGGTGACTAAAAATGGGCTGTTGGTTTAATTGGCTTTTTTTAATGACATACCTATAAAAAATGATACTGAGATACAAGGTATGTTAATAATTGGAGCTGAAGTCCCTAGAGTAGAAACCGCGTAGAGTCTGTTCTAAGAACGAGATGCGTAAATATAGTAATATTCTAGTAATGTTTCATGAGTGCGAGCTAATAGTGGCATTGCAGGTGACTGAGAAAATGTGCTGAGGGTTTCGCTAGCTTACTAATTACAAAATGATATTGAGATACGAGGAACATTAATAATTGGAGCTGAAAAGTCCCTAGATTAGACCACAAACATATCGAATATTCTTGAAGGCACGCGTCTCTACGTTTGCGTCAGATGTCACTGTAGGTCAAGATATCCGTTCGTAAAATGCATGACGTATTAACTAATAGCTGTTGAATAAGTAAAACCGAGAAAACATTAATTTATCGTCATATTTATCTTTATACATAAAATCGCTTCAATACTTTTACAATACTATACTTAAGTGTATTATATTCAAAACTCTGCAACTTAAGAGCGTGATAAGGTGAAGTAGCGCTAAGTCTGTTTATACAAATAGTCCGCGAGCGCGGGGCGGGCGAGTTCGTAAGTTCTTCACTAGTTTATGTATGTAGTACTAATGAACATTTGTAGTCGTTTTTGTACATGTATAGCACTTTAATTTGATAAATAGATAGATAATTAGATAGATAGATAGATTTGCTATTAAATTACAGTTTCTTATGTATACTACTAGCTTGCAGCTTCGTAGTTTGTTGCCGTGGTGTCGCCTGAATCAGGGTTCAGGCTGAAAATCAGCGCTGTATGGTTAGTGCTTGCACTGAACATACAGAGTTCCCGCGGGAACCGAAAAACCTCGATCCACGCGGATGAAGTCGCGGGCATCAGCTAGTATAATAATATTGGAAGCAGTAAACCAAGGGCGATAGTGCAACTTCAGTTCTTCCATAAACTGGATATAAAGCAAATCGTCACGAGATGCCCCGAGCAGTAGTTTAGCCCTCTCCCCGCGCGCTGCACCGAGGTTCTTATTGTGCGGAGTATAACAGTGCGAGATAGTTTGACTCCAATCTCGGTCTGGCTGAAACTGGATCATACTAAAAGTTTAACTGACTTTAAAAGAAGGAGGAATCTAAATTAGAATTGAAATGGAATGATTTCCTTCATATGGTACAACTTGTGTCACTTTTATGATTTTGCTAGCTGATGGCCGTGACTTTGTCCGCGTGGTTTGAGGTTATTTTTAGTTCCCACAGGAACTCTATAATTTTCCGGGATAAAAAGTAGAGTAAGAGAAAACCTCTAGGTATTAAGTTCGCCTTTGTGCATTGTATGGTATGTGCGATAAAGAATTTAAAATATCTGTGCCAAATTTCAACTTCAACGTTTAGCCGTTCTGGTGTGATTGAGTAATACCTACACATCCATCCATCCAAACTTTCGCATTTATATATTAGTACAGATGGCAGGTTTCTACCACCGGTTCGTTTCGTTATCAGGTTAGAGGTTTCCATATCAAAATAGTACATCAGAATCCTTATGGTAAGAGCGGGTCTGGGCGCCAGGGTGCATACTTAAGGACCTTCCCGACATTCGTCGTCAGCTCTTGGACCATAATTTATTCTTAGTAATTAAGTAAAAGTCAGTCTCCAAGATAAAGTGCGATAATATAAAATATTCATATTATGATAGACGTATAATAGTAGTTTATGCAACTGTCATATAATGAAGGGTATTAAAACACGAGTGTGAGTTTATGAAACGAGCGCAGCGAGTTTCATAATAGTAACGAGTGTTTTAATACCCGTGTTATATGCAGTTGCATACACTACTTTATCTTCACTAATGCAATTTATCAAACAACAAGAGTAAAAGCTGACAATACAAAACACATTGCGAAACATTAAATTCACGCGTACGTGTATTGTCACAGTGAACTTGCCGCCATTAAAATCTAACCAATGAGAGCGCAGCTGCGCGCGCAGGGCCAATCAGGAGCGAGCGCGCGCTGTTCGTTTTTTATTTAATTGGCACAAGATCTTACCAAAGAGTTTTGTGTATGTAAGTTTAGTAGTTTCGACGAAGTTTTCACGTATAACCCAACTGTTTTCAAAAGCCAGCCTAATATCAAAATTTTATACAACTTGTATGAGGATTTTGACATAAGGCTCGCCAGGTTAATTGGTCGCGTTTTATTGATGTTATAATGAGATTTTACGATATCGATGTGGATATTATACCATCATGTGAAATTGCTTAAATTGAGTGTTTTGTTATCTGCGCTATAACAGTAGTAATTATAAGTCAAGTATTGGAAACATAAGTAGAATGTTATAACATTAGTGTAGATAAATGTTATTTGCACATTCTAAAGCTTTATTTGTATTTTTAAGAAGATAAGATAGACCAAGTTACAAAGTGTAGCAAAGTAAAAACACTCATTGTTACATTTACAATGTTTATAATTTTGAGTAAATTGTATAATTTAATGGAATTAAATTAACACATTCTGTTGAATCAAAGCAGTGTGAGTAAAACGTAACACAGTCATTGAAATAAAAAGCGATCGTAAAATAGCTCTCGGAAAATAGAATCCAAACAAAGGTGTAATAAACGCGGCTTAAAAAGGCATTCACGCACTTTACAGGTACCGGCTACAGCCTCCAGCGGATTTGTAAGGCTGCCTGTCCACTGCACTGGAAACAATTAAATTAAACTCAAACTCAAAACATCTTGATTCGAAATAGGTACCTACAAAGTACACCTTCTGAACGTCATATTTACAAAGAATAAGACTTGATGGTGATAATTAACTACGGTATCTTAAGACTAAAGCTACGACGACTTCATTGACGACTAGCTGATGCCCATGACTTCGTGCGCGTGGTTTAAGTTTTTTTGATTCCCGCAGGAACTTCTTAATTTTCCGGGATAAAAAGTAGCCTATGCCACTCTCCAGGTCCTCAACAATACCCGTGCCAAAAATCACGTCGATCCGTTGCTCTGTTTCGGCGTGATTGAAGGACAAACCAACAAACCAATAAACCAACAAACAAACACACTTTCGCATTTATAATATTAAATATTAAAAGTATTAAGTATGATATAATCATTTTCTCGAGCAAACTTTTAATAAACTAATTGATAGGAGCACAAATATCTTTGGTTCACTCGTTCTCTTTCTGTTTCAAGGCAGGAAATCAAAGCACTCATATCATATAGATTATATTTCGTCGCTTCATTCTTCAGATATAATTTATTTACCAATTTATTTCTGCCTAATTACCAGATATAATTTATTTCTGCGTCTGTGAACTGCTCCCACAATGCTGCTTTTTCATAAGAGATGTCCTAAGATGGGTTTCGGATAAAAACAATCGCCGACCGAGGTTCGACGACCTCCGTGGCGCAGTGTTGAGCGCTGTTGTCTTTGCGGAGGTCCCGGGTTCGATCCCTGGCAGGGTTAATTTGAGAATTTATAGTTTCTGAATTTTCTCTGGACTGACCTGGTGGGAGGCTTCGGCGGTGGCTAGTTACCACCCCACCAGCAGAGACGTGCCGCCAAGCGGTTTAGCGTTCCGGTACAATGCCGTGTAGAAACCGAATAGGGTTATGGGTTTAATAAAACTGCCATGCCCTTAACAGATTAGCCCGCTACCATCTTAGACTGCATCATCACTTACCATCAGGTGAGGTCGCAGTCAAGGGTTAACTTGTAGTGGATTAAAAAAAAAATCTTTTCATTGTTATGGCTTGTTTCATCTACACTCTGGTAGCGAGACAAGAAAAAGCTAAGCAAAAAAAAGTAAATGTTCTGCTTAGTGTCATTATTGTGCCTTGCGATCCCTGTTTATACGCACAGTGGCTGGTGGAAGGACAGCCTAGCATGGTTTACCAGTTTGGAAACACATATAACTGAAAAAGTATATTTTTCAATGTGCAATGGAAATAGTAGGAAATTAGAGCTATTTTACTTATGTTATATTAGACTCGTTTAAAGAATAATAATTACCACATTGATACAAATTTGTATATGTAAAGTAATATAATATTATACCACACAAAGCTATCACACAAATATTATATCTAAAAAGCTACTAAATACGATTCAATCCTCAGTTTTGGAAAGCAAATACTTAAAATGTTCTTAATGTGACTTAGCTGCGTTTCATCGAGCTGACAGCAGCGCGTTAGAACCGTCATAACTCGCCGGGTAAATAAAAAAGTTATATAAGCGGCGAGGGGCGGAATAATATGTGAATATAAGAAAAAAGCTCTTTGAACTCGTCCCGTTTGATGTTCGAGTGTGTCGGATGCGAAATCCCTCCACTCTACCTTCTCAGCAGCTGAATTTACATAAGCATTCGATTCAAAAACGTTATAAATTAGAGTTCGCTCGCGCGAGCCACACGAGCCGCGCATAACTCAGCGGAACGGCCTCATTAGGGCCGCGCTGGCGTTAACTAATATCTAAGACTTAAGACTTAAGGGGTGATCATTGAAGCTCAGTGACAGGGAAAGGTTTCGTTCTGATGTGATTTTTTTGTGAGCCGAATTGCAGTGGGTGGCGAGGGGTGGGGTTGCCCGGGTCCAGGCGTGCGCAGCCAGCAGTTGTGAGCCGACTGCCGAGGGCGGCGGACGTGTGTGACGCGCGCGGGCCCCACGTTGGGCGCCATTCGAAGACGTACTGAAACCCATCGGACCTGTGATCTGAGTTCTGTTGTGAATTGTGAAACGATCTAGTGACGTGAAGTTAATTAAGCTTAAACTGATAAAACAAATACTTAAAAGCCATAATAAAAAAAAAGTAAATAGTAACTTGGTGAGCGAATTTGGTGCAAGTTTCGATATAATATCTGATAACGTTTAGTGAAGTGTCACGTGACGTGATTTACCGGAACTTTGGACCAGTACTTTTTCTTGGTTGTGACTTTCTGGAACTTCGTTATATAAAGTGTAAGTTCTTTCGACTTTATATTTGGGTAATTTATTTGAATGAATCCAGAAAAAGTTCATCATAATTAAAGAAATATTGTATTTAGTGTAAATATTATTAGTATGCATATTAAGTATAGCTGTGAATATAAACGCAATTAAAAAAGTGATGAGAGCCCCAATTTTAATCGCCATATTGGGGATTAGTGTTGTAGATTGTTAGTTTTGGGTAAGTCACCCAAAAAGTGAAATTTATTCATCAGTAAAAATTAAATAATTAATTTGGTTATTGGAAAATCAGCTATAAAAATCAACATTACTGCATGACTGTCAATGAAACATGACAGTAATTAAAAATAAGAGTGTGATAAAACGACGAATATTATAAGTCTATGGATAAAACAGTTCACCCGTATTAAATAATAAAGTTTACCCAAAATCTGACGTTTATATGGTAATTTTTACATTTTCAAATAATTAAACATTACAATTTCGGAGCTGACGCTGACATTTTCATTAAAGGATCGTAAATTAAGGCTTATAGCGGTTATATAAATCCGAAAATCGCTTGGCATTCGAAGGCCTTATTAATCCCCAAAAATTGGTCCGGCCTCCAACATTGTTTTCAAGAGCCGTATTGAGTTGAATGGTCCGAGAAGTTATGTGAATCGAAAAAATGGGGAATAAATCAGAACGGCAAAGAACGAAGCTCGGCTTTATTTGCATTCAACTTTACTTCCGGGAACAATTAAATGAGGAGTTTGTTCCACTCGTATACAAAATGGATATTAATTTGTAATTATTTTTATGAAAATAATTTAAATGTTAATATTATGATTTTATGTTAAAGGAGACGGAAAAAAAAAGAAAAAAAAATACTAGACCAGTTTTGATCGTTCAAATCTAAGAATTCGTCGTAATTTCAGTGGTGAAATTATTTAATCTTTCCACAATAAGCAACACTAAACACGAGTGGGTAACAATGGCGGATTCATATTTTTTGACGTTTTCTGTCAAGTGTCAACACAACACCAGCCGAGCGATCGCGTAACTTCTGCATCAATCATTGATACATCGCAATCACCTCTGATTGGTTAACACTCTTCCACTATTGGACATAATCCATTGACGCAGCAAGAATGCCATAAATTCAGCCAATTACAACTATTGATACTGTAACGCGATCGCTCGGCAGGAAAAACACGTTATTTTGACAGTGAGTGTCAGAAATGACATTATTTTGATACATTTCGCGCCTACTGCCTTCTCTATGGTTGAAGGTTGCCATCTTGGAAACGTATCGAAAACTTGAAATATACTTTTATTTTTTTCTCGTTATTTACCTTATCTACTATTCTAAATTATTATATTTTTAATTAATACAATCTATGTAGTTTCGTCTATTCATGGTAGAGTGTACAAAGATTCCACCAAAAATGAACCTACTCCTTTAAGCTTAATATATCGTATGCCTGTTAGAGGTAGACTGTTCCTACTATTTAAAATTATTTTAAGATCTATGTAACAGTCAAGCGATTTAATAAATGAAATGAAATAAATTCAATAAAAAAGAATTAGCTGAAAGCCTTTGTGTTATATTTTCATATTACGCTGTAAGCTTATTAACTTTCGGGGTAATTGGATTAAACTTTTTCGCTTTGATCTTTAATGGATTATTAATTGAGAGTACTCTTAGTCAGAGTCAAAGTCAAAATATATTTACTCAATTTATGTACAGTGTACACTTATTGACACAATAAGTGTAGGTACATCTTCTACTTTAGACACAGAATTGGCATAGAAGTCGTAAGATTGTTGGCATTGATGTGCAGTAAAACATCGATCCTATTGCAAAAACAACGCGATTTGCACGAATTTGCAGCTTCGTTTAAGCTACTCGTATTATGGAATAGAAACATTTTTATGTTGCTTAAAATCGGCGATACTTAGCGGCCATTTTAAAAACGCATATATACTTTTTTATGATATCTACGTCGTCGACGTCACGTCATATAAGGACAGACGTCCACAGCTGGACAAAGATCTCCTGCTTGCATCTCCACGGAACACGGTTTCGTGCTGCTTGCTTCCAGCGGCTCCCAGCTACTCGCTTGAGATCGTCCGTCCACCCGTCTCGTCGCACTATCGTATTATAATATTATATTCATCAGTAAGTGATAATACAGTCTAAGATGGTAGCGGTCTAACCTGTTAGGAGCATGGCACTTATGTTAAACCCATACCCCTAATCGGTTTCTACACGGCATCGTACCGGAACGCTAAATCGCTTACTGAACTACTTATAGAAAACTTTCTGATACCTTACTCTACCTATACCTTGTATTTGTGTCGGAGACACACGCGATAGTCAAGTAGGTACGTCCTCAACAAAAACTTGAATAAAACTTCTACAATAGCAAGTTTCTAAGCGAGTACTTGTATGCAGTGAACGAACCGTGAATATACAAAGCGATTTGAACCATCGTGACATGGACTCAACTAGGCTTATGCTAATAGTTTGATAGGTGCTCTATGTTCGGACGCAACTCTCTTGCAATATGGTACAATCCCTTGTGGGACTTGCAGCCTAGTTGATATAGCGCATATCACTTGATTACACAGGTTAAGCAACGTTGACCCCGGTCCGTGAATAGATTGACGACTGACTCTAGAGGTCCAAATTGGACCTCTCCGTTTCATCCTTGTATTAGAGAACACGTAAAGCCGTCAGCAACTTCCGTCTTAAGGTTTAGCCCCACTTGAGATGCTCGGAACAGCGTGGCACGTAGCGGCCCAGCTCCATACAAACTCATACAAATAATACTTGCCGCTACGTGCCGTTCCGCGCATCTGTAGTGGAGCTAGACCTCTATTCTCGATGTAAGCGGAGGGATCTGCGAACCTACCACATTATTAACCCCAAAAAAACTGCTATTAATTAAATATTATAAATGCGAAAGTGTGTTTGTTTGTTGGTTTATTGGTTTGTTGATTTGTCCTTCAATCACGCCGCAACGGAACAACGGATCGACGTGATTTTTGGCATGGGTATAGTTGAGGACCTGAAGAGTGACATAGGCTACTTTTTATCCCGGAAATTTGAGAAGTTCCCGCGGGATTCAAAAAAACCTTAAACCACGCGGACGAAGTCGCGAGCATCAGCTATTAATTATATCTGCGCGTATAAAATGCCGAAGAGATTTTCCGCTAAACGTGTCATAGGTCTAACCTCCTCCATATTTTTGGATATTTCTTTACTCAACCATGATAAATAAACTTCATGGTTGGATGAGTTTATCTCATGCAAATAACAAAGCCAATCCAGGTTCAGAAACGTAGACCACAGAAACGATTTTAAGAAATTCCCCCTGAGCTAATAGTTCGCCATAAATTAGAAACAAGTGTTCACCGGTGCCTATCTCCAAAGTTTACATTTCCAATATTTTTCCCACCCGTCCTATGAACGCGCCATTTTCATCTCAAGTAGTAATAAATTTATATGGAGCTAAGGACATTTGATATATTGTTTCTTTTATCCAACATGTTTCCTGGAGGAAATTCGACAAAGGGCCGCTTAATGCCATTCTTTCATCCCGCCCGTTGAAGACTGATAAAATATATTGGAAGAAAATAGAACGAAAGCCTTTCGCAGCTTGAAGAATGTACTCGTGCTCAAACAAATAAAAATCAGGAAGGAAAGAATCCATCCGATATTTAGACTGGTATTCACGATCTATACTTTATTAATATCTATCTAGTTCTAATAAAGAAGTTGTTTAAAAGTTGTTATCCATAGGATTTAGATACTTGTCATTTTCATTGAAATATCTTCGGAAAACCTACCTAAAGCTTCACGTGTCAGTCAAGTATAAAGCTTGGTTTGAATTAAAAGTAATCTTTTCAGAACACACTATACCCACTTCTTGCCTTCCCACTCAAAGCCTATTATTCAGCCTTAAATTTTGTGTTTAACTAGTGTCACTTTTTTACTGACTCTAACAAGAGTTCGGAAAGAAAAACTAGGAACTTTATACTTTTATTTAATAACATTAACCACCTACTTAAATCAAATAACACAAGTGTATTACAAAAGGCGGCCTTATTGCTTACTATCTATAACTATCAAGCAATATTAGGAAAAGGAAAAATTCGGCATTGTCCACTAGGATCCACTTTTTTCGACTGCAGGTGGTATCTTCCTATAACATACTTACATTCAAATAACTACATACTAATACATAAACATAATCATACTTCATACTTTATTAATATTATAAATGCGAAAGTGTGTTTGTTTGCTGGTTTATTGGTTTGTTGGTATGTTCTTCAATCACGCCGCAACGGAGCAACGGATCAACGTGATTTTTGGCATGGATAAGTTGAAGACTTGGAGAGTGACATATGCTGCTTTTTATCCCGGAAAAAAAGGAGTTCCCGTGGGAATCAAAAAAAACATAAACCACGCGGATGTAGTCGCGGGCATCAGCTCAAAATATAAAACAACTCAATGTTGCCAACCCTAGTAAGTGTAAAAGAGTCAAAGAATTAAAAGTCGGTGTAATGATCCTAATGAATTATTACAAGATCGACCTTAGTTCCACTGCACTGGTGCGACAACTTGGTGGGACGAAGTAATAATTCAATTCTTCGGGTCTGGTGGAAAGACAGTCTTAAGCTTGCTTGAAAACAAATTGAAGTTTCCAGACTAAATGGGTTGAACATTCCTCTCGTAGCTCCACTCCCTATCGCAGGTAATAATATGAACTGAACCCGGCTACGAGCTCTTATTGAACCAATGGCTCAGATTTAAAAAAAGATTCTCTTGCGTCCAACAGATTTATTTCCAGTAAATTCGCAGTTTCCAAGAAATTCTTTTCACATTGGATCTTTTGCGGTTTGAATGATAGAACATTATGAGAAACCAAAAAAACGATGACTTTAGCTGCTACTTATGATAAGGGAAAAAATAATATGTATGAAGCTGAATGATACTGCGATTCTCTGGATTTACTCTTCACTCTTCAGACTCCAGGCCCTCAAGAATACCTCTGCTAAAATCACGTTGATCCGTCGCTCCTTTAAGGCAAACAAACAATCAAACAAGCATTTGTAATATTCATTCTATTTTTCCACTATAACCCATTAAGGTCCCACTGCTGGGTACAGGCCTCCACTCTCAAAGGAAGAAGGAATTATTAGAGCTTAGACCCACCGCGCCGCTCCATTGCGGGTTTGCCGGCTAATAAGTTGTAATATTCGATGTAGGACACTATAGGTGCTAAAAGTCGTCGTCGTCGTCGTCGTCGTCGTCGTCAACCGATGGACGTCCACTGCTGGACCTAGGTCTCCTGTAGGGTCCTCCACAAGCCACGGTCTTGCGCCGCCTGGATCCAGCGAGGCGTAGCGTCGGCAGACCCCCCAAACGGTGGACGGACGACATCAAGAGAGTCGCAGGGTACTAAAAGTATCTGTATCTAAAAACTAAATTAAATATAACCCTAGTGAATGGCTAACAAAGTCTAAAGCAGTTTTAATATGAGCACATTAGGGTTATTAGTAAGAGCCGGTCTCTTGGGGCTCTTGCTGGCTTTTGGCGCGCTCCCAATTACATTTTAATCACGTTTTATTACAAAGCCGTGCATCCACTCTTAACAAAATTTCGTAGAAAACAATGCCAACAATATTAAATATAAAAATATTTTTGTTAAAAAACAAAAGCCCAAAGCTCCGAAGCCTTGTTCGAGCATTAGAGAAACAATTGTATACAATTAAAAAAAAACACGTTTTATTGAAAAAATTCAAACATACTTATTTTAATTTTTTGAATTAATGTATTCAATGAGAGTATTGAAATTACTTATATGTATAGATGTTACTAAAGCTCATTGGTTTTCTTTTTTAAGCAACTTGAAATCAGAGTACGCACTCAGTTTTATGCTTAACTAACGTTTTTTTGATTCCCGTGGGAACTCTTTAATTTTCCGAGATAAAAAGTAGCATATATGTTGTTCTAGACTTCTATCTCTGTGTCAAATTTCATCCAGATCCGTTCAGCCGTTCTGGCGTGATGTAGTAACAAACATCCATTCATCCATTAAACCTTTCGCATTTATAATATAATATTTTAAGTATTTTATTTTATGTAAAGATCCTGAATATTTGCTTTTTAGAAGGTTATGACGATCCAAAACGAACTCATTAAAGCAGCCTGTAACATCATTGCCCTTCTTACTGGTAGAGTGTAGAAACACGACGCTAGTGGAGTTGTAAACTAACTGAATCCCCACGCTACCGTAGCGTAGCGTTGAATGTACTATATTTTTTACCCCGCCGCCAACTAACAGATATTTACGGGGGTTAATCCTATTATTTTAGAGGAACGAGCGGCGATATGTGAAATTTTAGCCATTGCAGCCGTGAAACGTGAAAATCTGAATGTGTAGGGGATATTTCGGAACAGGCGATGTGTCGGATTAAACGGAGATTTGCAATATTTGTAGCGTGTATGTAAGTTCTTAATCTGTTATTTTCCTAGAACCCTTTAGCATTTTCCATTCGTACTTTCAGTAAAACATTTCGATGTCAGAGCTATTCGATGGTTAAGCAAAGTTAAAAAACTAGCTAGTCAAGTTAGGTTTAAAAGGACTGCAATATTAATGGTACCTCTGTCTTTGTCAGACACAACATAAATATTATTGATTTTAAAGATAAATCTTTAAAAAAATATTCAGTAGAGTGTGAGTTGACTTTTGGGTTTTCTTATGAATTATTATCAGCTGATGATCGTGATTGTAACCATGAACTGTCGGCTTGGCGCACTCTCCGAGGTACCGGAGACCAAGAAGTTAAATCCGAATGTTCAAAGTCGGTCACTTACGACTTACTAACTTACGCAATCGACTAATAATGCGCTCTCACTCATAAATAAAAGAGTGCTAGTATTTATGACCGGGCTTCGGCATCTCTTGCGATGGGAGATCGCCTGCAGGTATAGAGACTTCAGACGGATGTAGCGGGAACGACAACGGTTCCAATAATTAATTGGAGGTGAAATATTTTATAGCACCATATTAATAAGTGGTTTCGTTCGTTATTATTCCAGGGGTTTTTTTTATCCACTACAAGTTAGCCCTTGACTGCGATCTCACCTGATGGTAAGTAATGATGCAGTCTAAGATGGTAGCGGGCATGGCAGTTATATTAAACCCATACCCCTATTCGATTTCTACACGGCATCGTACCGGAACGCTTAATCGCTTGGCGGCACGTCTTTGCCGGTAGGGTGGTAACTAGCCACGGCCGCAGCATCCCACCAGGCCAGACCAGAGAAAATTCAGAAATTATAAATACCAAAATTGACCCTGCCGGGAATCGAACCCAGGACCTCCGCGCGTTAAGACAACAGCGCTCAACGCTGCGTCACTGAGGTCGTCAAAATGTAGGAGGCTGTATAATGATCAGTGTCATGAGCTGTATGAAGCTACTTGGAGCGTATAATTGGGCGTGTGACGTCACGCCCGCGCGCATCCAGCTAGCGGCCGCGCTGTACGAGCGTACTGCCTTTGCCGGTTCAATGAACCCGCGATTACGCACATTAGACACTAATAATGAATTCAAACTCAACGCTCATCTAGTCAACGCCCGTGACTTCGATTGGAAGTCCATGGTCGATATCATTATATTTTTACCGGCAAAGACGTGCCGCCAAGCGATTTAGCGTTCCGGTACGATACCGTGTAGAAACTGAATAGAGGTATGGGTTTCATATAACTGCCATGCCCCTAACAGGTTGGCCCGTTACCAGATTTACCAGACTTAGATTGCATTATCACTTACCATCAGGTGAGATCGCAGTCAAGGGCTAACTTGTAGTGGTTAAAAAATTTTTTTTTATCCCATTGCCGGTTCATTACTATGCACCACTCTCTTCTCAGAATAGGGTGATGACAACCCCACCAAATCAGCAACTCTTTATCAAACTTAAAAACGCGCTTCTACGAGTAGCATGGTAGTGCGTATGAAATACATAGTTGTGACGGCATGAAATTTCAACACAATTTTTCCTCTCAGAATAGGGTGATGACAACCCCACCAAATCAGCAACTCTTTATCAAACTTAAAAACGCGCTTCTACGAGTAGCATGGTAGTGCGTATGAAATACATAGTTGTGACGGCATGAAATTTCAACACAATTTTTCCTCTCAGAATAGGGTGATGACAACCCCACCAAATCAGCAACTCTTTATCAAACTTAAAAACGCGCTTCTACGAGTAGCATGGTAGTGCGTATGAAATACATAGTTGTGACGGCATGAAATTTCAACACAATTTTTCCTCTCAGAATAGGGTGATGACAACCCCACCAAATCAGCAACTCTTTATCAAACTTAAAAACGCGCTTCTACGAGTAGCATGGTAGTGCGTATGAAATACATAGTTGTGACGGCATGAAATTTCAACACAATTTTTCCTCTCAGAATAGGGTGATGACAACCCCACCAAATCAGCAACTCTTTATCAAACTTAAAAACGCGCTTCTACGAGTAGCATGGTAGTGCGTATGAAATACATAGTTGTGACGGCATGAAATTTCAACACAATTTTTCCTCTC
Source organism: Erebia ligea (assembly GCA_917051295.2). Lineage (NCBI taxonomy): Eukaryota > Metazoa > Arthropoda > Insecta > Lepidoptera > Nymphalidae > Erebia > Erebia ligea. The sequence continues at coordinate 17,288,060 of OU785235.1, read as the reverse complement.
AGAATAGGGTGATGACAACCCCACCAAATCAGCAACTCTTTATCAAACTTAAAAACGCGCTTCTACGAGTAGCATGGTAGTGCGTATGAAATACATAGTTGTGACGGCATGAAATTTCAACACAATTTTTCCTCTCAGAATAGGGTGATGACAACCCCACCAAATCAGCAACTCTTTATCAAACTTAAAAACGCGCTTCTACGAGTAGCATGGTAGTGCGTATGAAATACATAGTTGTGACGGCATGAAATTTCAACACAATTTTTCCTCTCAGAATAGGGTGATGACAACCCCACCAAATCAGCAACTCTTTATCAAACTTAAAAACGCGCTTCTACGAGTAGCATGGTAGTGCGTATGAAATACATAGTTGTGACGGCATGAAATTTCAACACAATTTTTCCTCTCAGAATAGGGTGATGACAACCCCACCAAATCAGCAACTCTTTATCAAACTTAAAAACGCGCTTCTACGAGTAGCATGGTAGTGCGTATGAAATACATAGTTGTGACGGCATGAAATTTCAACACAATTTTTCCTCTCAGAATAGGGTGATGACAACCCCACCAAATCAGCAACTCTTTATCAAACTTAAAAACGCGCTTCTACGAGTAGCATGGTAGTGCGTATGAAATACATAGTTGTGACGGCATGAAATTTCAACACAATTTTTCCTCTCAGAATAGGGTGATGACAACCCCACCAAATCAGCAACTCTTTATCAAACTTAAAAACGCGCTTCTACGAGTAGCATGGTAGTGCGTATGAAATACATAGTTGTGACGGCATGAAATTTCAACACAATTTTTCCTTTCATCGATAGTTTTAAATGGTTATCATTGTTATACTAACCGAGGATGTGAATTTTAGGTCTTTTGGAAGACCCTCTATTTAATAATAATCAGTTAAAGCAATAAATTATATTTTATCATAGGTATCATCCCTATTAGAAGGGCATAGGGATGGCTATGGTGTACATACATCTTCGAGAACATTATGAAGAACTCTCGAGCATGCATTTTTGCTCACGATGTTTTCCTTTTAACCGTTACAGCAAATGACATTAATTTATTGCTTAGAATGCACATAACTAGAAAGTTAGGATTGAGGGCCCGATGATTGAATGATTGATGGTTATTATCAACCATAATAACAGGAGGTCAAAGTCGTCTCTTAACCTTAATCGCTTATTCACGAAGTCTATAAATAAATCGTACACAAAAATAAATTTGCTATAATCCACCGGACTTTTATAGTTTAATACTCAAACTCTAATGAATTGATGTAGAATTTTAATACCTATTCTATTTCGATGTTAAACTCAAATGAAAGTCTAATTACAGAAACATTTTTAAAATAAAAATACTTGGATAAAAGTATCAAGTTTCAGTCTCATGCCTGATACATTACAAATTTAATCTATTTAACTATTTCATTTAAGTTTATTTCTTCACTCATCATTAGTAGCAAAAACATGTGTAATAAATCCGTATAGAGTTATTTGATCAAGCGAGGCTTTTAGTTCAAATAACTGGATGTTTCTGAGAAATGTAAAGAAATTCGAACAATGTTGTCTCAAGGGTGGGAGGTCAGTGTAACGATATATAAATACCTACTTAATGAAGGATTTTGCTGATATATTACTTACTGTTGAACAGGCTAATATAATTAAAGGGCTTTAAAAAAACGTTTATATTAAGCTTTAACAAAGAAATAGATGTGTCAAGTAAATAGTAAAAGATGGTATCGAAAATATAAAAAGTAAGTATGATATTATAAAAATATCAACATAGCAACATTTTTTTATAGGTACCTACTTAATAATGCCCGCGCGTGTTTTTAGGTTTTTCAAAGGTTTCGTAAGATTCCTTTCAAAAACATATCTCTTTACCAAGTTTTGTCAAAATTGGTCGAACACATTCGGTCGTTAAAGCGTAGCAGATAGACAGACAGACGAAATATCGCATTCATATTAATGAATTTATGGAGTGTGGATGTACTAAGTTGATATAGCTTGTGAGTAGTTATCAGTAGGTTGACTATTTAGCTATCTATCGATAGGTCCGAAACTTAATAAGAACCGGCGTGTCATGACAATCTTGTAGACATAACAATATAACATGTTGGGGTTCCCACGGGTTCCCACTTCCCGTGTTTTGTGTAAAGTGTGTTTGTGTCTTCTCACTTTGACACTTGGGTCACTTGGGGGAACGCGCTTCCACGTGGATGGAGGTATTTTCCCGCGAGAGCTTTTTTATTTTCCTGTATAAATAACTAGCTGATGCCCGCGACTTCGTTCGCGTGGTTTAAGTTTTGTTTAAGTTTATAATTTTCCGGGATAAAAAGTAGCCTATCTCCATGTCCTGAACTATACCCATGCCAAAAATCACGTCGATCCGTTACGGTGTGATTGAAGGAAGAACCAACAAACCAATAAACCAACAAACAAACACACTTTCGCATTTATAATATTAGTATGATGTTATTCTATCTCCATTTGTAGGTTTGGTTACACACACAAATCCACGTTTTTGAATCATTACTTTTAAGACCGTTCCAAGCTCCGTTGTCGTCAACCGATATCGTCCACAGCTGGACAGCATGCCGCGGTCTTGTGCCACCTGGATCTAGGGGGTCTGCTAATGCTGCGTTTTCCCGTGCAAGGTCATCTTTCCAGTACCCTGGGGGGACACCGATATCTATCCGGATTTTTGCCCCGCCCATTGGCATTTCAGCTTCGTAACTAAAGTACGTTACTACTGGTTTTCTACTTAAATGAGGAGATCTTCATTTCCAAGTTGGTCACGTGAAGAAACTAGTAAAGTACAGCAGGCTTAGTGAGAGTTTTTTTACGTACCTACCTATTCGATTGCGAAATCGTTAACTACCATTTATTTATATGGAATGGATCGAGCACCAGCTGTCATCTGTTATCAAGAGCTTGACAATTTCATACAAATCGTAGTTAAAGTTGCCGCGATCGAATGGGAAGAAAATCTTCCACTAGCCACACAGCTCTCTCCATCGCCCGTTGAATTACTCTGAGCTTCTTATGAGGCAAAAAGTTTTGATCCCTGCCAACACGCACTGTTTCAAAATGTTGGTCAAGCGAGCTTAGGAATGATTTATCTTGAAGCTTTCCTAACTTCATTCTGTCAATTTGTGAAGATTCATGTTTTTATAACTACTAGGACGTCATAACTTATGACCCTTCGCAGCTATTAATATCAGTAATGGGAATCAAATAGTGACCGCGATTGAATATGTGCCGCAGCCTGGCTCCGTCCCGACGGGGCAAGTGAAATATGGCGCGGATGATGATTTATATCCGGCTCCGGTGAAAAATGGCGACATAAATGCAGTTCATGGACTGCACACAATTCTAGATTTTTGATTGTTGCCTACGTGAGACTGGGGGATTTGGAAACTGGCCCTATTTTAGAATTACACCAACGTGATATTATTCGTGATGGACGAATGGCCTGCTTGTGACTATATTTCCCTACATGTTAAGGGCGAATTCGCCATGACGGACCAGACAGAATATTTTGTCCTGTCGCACTAGTAGGTATGTGCGGATAAGAGAGGGTTACGCTGATTTTTACTTAGAGTTGCAGTATCGTACCGGAACGATAAGTCACAGACGTCATTGTTGGTACGGTGGTAACTAGCCACAACCGAAACCTTACACCAGACCAGAGCAGAGAAAACTCTGAAGTTATAAATTCCTAAAGACATTTATCATTTTGTATACTTATAACTTGTAATTTTGTTGGTAGATCAAATAAAATAAAACAAAATAAAATTCCTAAATTAACGTTGCCGGGGATCGAACCTGAGACCTTCCGCTTATAAGACAACAGCACTCAACACTGCACCAGATGGGATATATCTTAAAAAATACTTTATACAGACATTCATCAGACGTCTAGACAGAATTGTATCCTGGCATCAGATAAATGGGCGAGACAGGGGGTGGGTAACATCGGCCGGCAAAGGTCGTCAGAACAAACTTTAATTAATATTTTGCTTAGTGGTGGATCAGTCGTTCGGGCGCTATGACCTTAAAGCCATCGATATATTATATGTACTAGGTACTAGATGGGCCCTTTAATACAACAAGTGAATATAACTCAAAGAATTAAAAACTACGACTGAGCTTTAAGGTGAAATGCGGACCTCGGCTACAAATTATAATTTGTAGCGCGCTTAGCAAAAAGTCGAACCTTCCTTCCGAATTTTAATCCATATAATTCAAGCCAATACACTTTCGTGCCTGAATTCTTATTACAAAGTCGAAACTTTTTATTTGGCACAGGGCTAGACAGTCTGATATTAATTTTTTACTAGCTGATGCCCACGACTTCGTTCGCGTGGGTTGAAGTTTTTGGTTCCCGCGGGAAATCTTTAATTTTCTGGAATAAAAAGTAGCTTTTGTGCTATTCCAGGCCATAATCTATCTCTGTATTAAATTTCATCCAGATCCGTTAAGCCGTTGTGGCGTGATTGAGTAACAAACATCCATCCTTACATCTATACATCCATCCATCCAAACTTTCCCATTCATAATATTAAGTATAGATAAAAATGTTACACTACTATGTATTACACAGCTAATTAATTAATTTTAAAACTGCAAACATACTTAACTGCTAATGCTAGTTGTTTACGCCGTTTATCACACATACACAAAAACGCTATTACACACCAATATATATTCCTTATTCTAATTACCATCACCCGTCTCTTTCCTAATCACCCAGGACGAAAAGAGACAGTGAATAAGAACGTTCAATTTTTTACCGATGTGTTTGAACAATTAGTCGCCTGTCGCTAGCCGAAGCCGATTCACGCCGCGCTTACGCATTATTTGCACACGCTGATTTACGTGCAATAGTTTTACCTAATTATATTTAAAACTCACGGGTCGACCCACGCAAAATCCTAAACTTATGTTATACTTAATATTAAAAACAATTTACTTATGGTGGAGAACATAGTGAACCAGTGCAGTGCTGTATCCAGCTATCGAAGGAAGCATATGGACAAAGGACATTTAAAGGTTAGTCCTGGGTGTCCTATCAAAGTCCAATTCACTTTTCCCACCATATTTTTTGGTCCTTCTCCCTCGGATAACTTCCTTTATCCCGCTATATACGTATTTATACCGCTAAACCGCTTAATCCGCTATATTTCACGCATTTTCACACTTACAAACCACACCTCACGGTCGCCATCTTTGAGTCACGTACGCTCATATCTCGTTAGAAATGACGGACAAAAAAGATTTAGAAATCGAAATCCGCATGCTAGAAGCAAAGCAGCAAAGCTTTTATAAGCATATGCAAATTTTATACGATTTAAGTCGCAATCTTGAGAACGATGTATTACTCAAAAACTTTTTGATCAGAATTAAATATATCGATACTTTACGGAACGATTACATATCCGTAACGGATCAGCTTAATTTAACTAATTTAAGGGCTAACCCAAAGGCCATTATTAATTTTGAAACATTAACATCGTTCGACGAGTTATATTGTCACGTCAAATCCGCAGAAACTGACGCTTTAGCCAAATTATCGCATAATACATCTCAGAATTTAGACCTACTTAAAAAGTTGCCTGCTTTGGAGTTGAGAAGTTTCGATGGCACTCCTAGTAAATGGACAGCCTTTTACGAGAATTTTAGCACGCTTATTCATAATAACGCGAAACTATCAAACGCTGAAAAAATACAATACCTCCTAGGCAAGCTGTCAGGTAAGGCTTTAATAATTTGCTCTGGCATACAACCAGTAGCCGCTAATTATGATATAATTTGGAACGCTTTAAAGGAAAAATACGAAGATAAAAGAACTTTGGCTTCCATGTATTTTGAACAGATTCTATCATTTAAAGGCAGTCAAACTACCTCGCAAAATTCGTTGGATTTGTTTATAGAACAATTCTGTTCCGCACAAGCCGCTTTAAAACGCCTCGAAATCACAGATTTAGCTGATTTTATTTTTACTCATCTCGCTTTGTCTAAACTAGATAAGGAAACGGTAACACTATTCGAACAAGCTCACCGTAGTGAAAAAATGCCGTCTTTTGATTCGCTAGTTCAGTTCGTAAAGGAACAAAGTAAAATTTACACGCTACGCAATCCTATGTCTTCAAACATTTCTAAACAAAAATCAAAGATTACGCCGCAAACAAATCGCGCTAATAATGTACCCGCTCGCTCCTTTCATTTATATAACAAGAACTATACAGAACCTATAAAGGCGACATCCACGCTTGTGCCGTCTACTAGTAAAAATTCACCTAAATGTCCGTACTGTAAAGACGACAGTGTTCATCCGCTTTTTAGGTGCTACAAGTTTATGGAACAAGATCCGAAATTTAAAGTACAATTTAACCGTAAAAATAACCTATGTATAAACTGTACTGGGTTCCACAGCCTTGAAAACTGTAAAAGTCGCGTTAGATGTTTTTGTGGAGGTTCTCATTTCTCAAAATTACACGCAGGAATCGAACCCGCGACCCAAATCAAAGCGTCTACTCCGAATGAAGTCACTAGCTCGTGCGATCGCAGCTTAACGCAGTCAGTACCTACCACGCAAGGCACGCACACTGATGCGCCCGCGCCTTCGACACTGTGTTTGACAGACCACGTATTGCAGTCTCGCATGCAATTCAATACGAATCAAACAATCTTATTACCTACTGCATTAGTTCATGTTTATAATAACCTAGGCGAACGTTTTAACATGAGAATACTATTAGATAGTGGTTCCATGTGTCACATTATCACAAAATCCTTTTGTGATCGCTTAAATTTAAAAATTAATGATTCGCCTTCAGCTGTGCAAGGTCTCGGCCTTTCAGAACAACAAGTTCAAGGTCAAGCCCGCCTTACACTATACTCACGCTTTGACGATCGCGTCAAATACGCAGTCAATGCACGCGTCGTCGATACAATATCGGACAAGATTCCAAATGATTTAGTTGATTCAAATCATTTGAATCATTTAAAAAATTTACCTCTTGCCGATAATGAATTTCATTCACCCGCAGAGATTGATTGCTTGATAGGCAACGAGCTGTTTCCGTTTCTTTTAGGCAATCATAAAGTTACGTCCCGTGAGTCGTCAGCCGTCGGCGTCCAGACATCGCTCGGTTACGTTATCATGGGAAAGGCACATTGCCTCGCTCCTTCGCCCTCTAAGGAAAAATCTTTTCACGCTTTCTCTAAAACTACGGAACCGATTTTAGAGGAACTCACGCAACGGTTTTGGGAGTTGGACTCCGTTCCCAATAAAAAACATTTGAGTCCCGATGACGCCGCCTGTGAACGCATCTTCTTAGACAGTATTTCACGCGATGAGACCGGACGCTATACTGTCTCGCTCCCTTTTAAAACAGATCCTGCCGTACTCGGTCGCTCTTACGAAATAGCAAAACGCCGTTTATTTAATTTGGAGAAAAAGTTAAATACTATTCCGGAATTACGCAAAGATTACAACGAAACCATTTCCGATTACATAACTAAAGGTTATTTAAACTTAATCAAAAGTCCTGTGCCAGGTCCGTGTTACTACATTCCACATCATGCTGTGTATCGACCGGACAAGTCTTCCTCGCGAACTAGGGTTGTTCTGGACGCCAGCTGTAAGACTTACAGCTACGATAAATGTAACGCGCTAAATGACATCTTATACACGGGACCTAACTTGCAGGCTAATATATTTGATTTATTAATTAACTTGAGATTATTTTTAATCGCCTTATCCGCCGACATTGAAAAAATGTATTTTCAAGTCAAACTTTCACGCGATGATCACCGCTTCCAACGCATCCTGTATAGGTTCGACTCAAGCGATCCCGTCGAAACTTATGAATTTAATTGCGTATCGTTTGGCGTGTCGAGCTCGCCATACCTAGCTATGCGTGTAGTGATACAGCTCGCTGAAGACGAACGCGCCCGCTTCCCGACCGCTGCCTGGGCAGCCGAGCGCCATTTTTATATGGACGATTACGTCTCTTCTGTACCTTCTGTAGAAGAGGCTAAGAATTTATATAACGAACTTGTTCAACTCTTCAGTGCTGGTGGTTTTAAACTTACGAAATGGATTTCGAACAGTACGCATTTACTGCAGGAGATACCTTCTGATTTACGCTCGCCAAATATCGTACAATTTGATGAAAATTCTATTACCGCGAATACCAAGATCGTCGGTTTACGATGGGAACCGAACGAAGATGTTTTTACATTTAAAGTGAACGTACCTAAAGAAACTAAATGTACGAAACGCATTATTCTTTCGGTAACCGCGAGATTATTCGATCCGCTTTCCTTACTAGGCCCTGTAACTGCTTTATTAAAATTATTAGTGCAAGAATGTTGGAAACTTAACTTAGGTTGGGACGACGACGTTCCCGCTAATATAGAAGACCAGTGGTTGCAATTACAACGCGAATTGCATTTATTAGAACAGTTACAGATTCCGCGACACGTAGGTATTTTAGAAACATCGCACAATATTTCGCTGATAGGATTCGCTGACGCCAGCGAGAAATGTTATGGTGCTGTCATTTACTTACGAGTCAGCCATAATGATACAGATAAAGGTCAAGTCACACTGCTGTGTGCAAGATCCAGGGTGGCCTCACCTAAGTGCAACGTATCGTTGCCGCGACTTGAACTTTGCGCCAGTCTTCTGTTATCAAACTTAATCGTCGCCGTTAGGGATTCGATTAGTGAACGCGTCACAATAAACAAAATTATCGCATTCTCCGACTCCACGATTACGCTCTCGTGGATCCGCGCGCCGCCTCATAGATTTCAAACTTTTGTCGCAAACAGAATCGCCGCTATAAACGCTAACCTTCCAGCTGAAAACTGGTATCATGTTGCTGGAAAGGAAAATCCCGCAGACATAATATCGCGACCTATTATGCCTGCTCAAATAATAAATAACACGCTTTGGTTTCACGGACCCTCGTGGGTCTCGCAGCCGTTCTGCGATTGGCCCGTAAACGCTTATACGCCGCCACACGCTATTGATGAGTTACCAGAGCATAAAAGACTTGTCACCCTAACTACTAAGGTATGTGATATCGAAAATTTATATAACGATTTATACAACTCCGCTAATCGCATGTCAAATTGGAATAAATTCCTACATTCATGGGTTTATGTGCTACGCTTTTGCAAAGTTTTAATTTCACACGGTGATATTACTGTCTCGGATTTAGAAGCGACTGAGATGCATATATTACGCATTATACAAAGGAGACATTCGTTCGACACACGCAGTCCCGCCCTGCGCAAGCTGAACGCATTTACCGACTCAAATAATATTATACGCATCGGCGGACGATTGTCACAATCGCAATTAGGCTATTCGCAAATGCATCCAGTCGTGCTCCCCGCGAAAGATCGTGTAGTACATCTTATGGTGGATTTTTTCCATAGACAGAACGCACACGCCGGTCCTTCTTTATTACTCGCACTGCTACGCCAAAATTATTGGATTATCGCCGCTCGTAATATGGTTCGCAAACGCGTACAAAGTTGCAACCGCTGTTTTAAGGTAAAACTTAAAAATATTGTTCCCTTAATGGGAGACCTGCCTCACTATAGAATAAGCAAAGTTATGAGTTTCGTATCCACACGCGTGGATCACGCAGGCCCATTTTACGTTACTCTTTATCGCCGCCGCGGTGTTAAGTCTAAGACTTATCCGTGTCAATTTATTTGTCTCACACTTTCTTATTTTTTAAATATAACGCCACTTAAATACTTACCTGCCGAAGACTTTGCCGAGGTACCGCAGAATAGACTCAATCGCTACGAGTTACTTACAAAACTCGTTCAATCATATTGGCAAAGATGGAGTCGCGAATATTTGTCCTCTCTCCAAAGCAGACAAAAGTGGAATACTCCATCTCATCCCATTACAATTGGTTGCATTGTTATAATTCGTGATGACAATTCGCCACCTCTGAGCTGGCCTTTAGGTATAGTCCAAGAGGTTTACCCCGGTAAAGACGGAATAGTCCGGACCGCTAGAGTAAAAACTCGTACAGGTTCTTACGTTAGGCCTGTTGTTCGGCTATGCCCTTTGCCGCTTCAATAATAGTTTTGCAACGCCGCTATAGTTTAGGTTAGATTTAATCTTATATTTTTCGCTTTTCATTATATATATATATTTTTTAAATTACATATATCGCTATTGCTTATAAAAACTTTATCGCTTTCTGAAGGCATCCCTTCAGCCCCGGGGATGATGTTTACGCCGTTTATCACACATACACAAAAACGCTATTACACACCAATATATATTCCTTATTCTAATTACCATCACCCGTCTCTTTCCTAATCACCCAGGACGAAAAGAGACAGTGAATAAGAACGTTCAATTTTTTACCGATGTGTTTGAACAATTAGTCGCCTGTCGCTAGCCGAAGCCGATTCACGCCGCGCTTACGCATTATTTGCACACGCTGATTTACGTGCAATAGTTTTCCTAATTATATTTAAAACTCACGGGTCGACCCACGCAAAATCCTAAACTTATGTTATACTTAATATTAAAAACAATTTACTTATGGTGGAGAACATAGTGAACCAGTGCAGTGCTGTATCCAGCTATCGAAGGAAGCATATGGACAAAGGACATTTAAAGGTTAGTCCTGGGTGTCCTATCAAAGTCCAATTCACTTTTCCCACCACTAGTTTCTTTGTTGAATTGCCTTTGCGCAGAAATGAGCCAGCCAGATAAATTATACAGAAATTGATGTACTCAAAACAATTTCAGTGGAGTCAATCTTTTCTATATCTGAATTTAGAGTTCCCAATACTGTGGATATCTCTACCGTTTGGGATGCGTTGATAAAGCAGTCGCCCAGTCGCGCCCACCATATACATTGCATGACACCTATTTTTTTCGAACGTGCCCTCACAAAACTTCCGTAGGTATCGAATGAATTTTATTTCCCATATTATGACTCTCTTAGCCCACAATATTCTGCAGTCAGGTTTTTCTACCCATGTTCTATCGAAGTGGTCTGTTACTTTTTATTGTTCGAGTTTCTTTCTAGTTCTTCTCGGTTGGAAGAGCATGAAAGGAACCAGTGGTAGAGTCACTTGACGATTGAAAATTCGTGTAGCCTTAAACGGTGATATCATCAGGGGGCACACGTTACCATCGCATAACGCAGTATTATTTTAAAATGTCAAAGTATGACGTACCTTGACGTCCCTAAAATAAGGATTATATTTCCGAAATAACAGTGTCAACAATATTAAAATAATACTACTTTAAGCCACTGACGTTCGCAAAAAGGCGGCCACTGAAACCAGCAGCGTGTGAACCGACTAGTGGTCTCGTGTCTGAGAGGCCCGGAGTCCCAACACAAGCTGTTTGTTGCACTGGTGTACTATACAAAATTTTGATTTTGCATGTAAGAGCTTATTTTAAGTTTAAGTTTACTTTTGAGCTGAAATTGCCCCAATAAAGATTTTTCTTTCTTTCTTTCTTTCTTTCAATGGTAGGAAGCGCACTGTTTATCCTACTGGTGAAGCTGGGTCATTACCTGATTTAGCATTCCGGTATGATCCTCCTCAGTCAGCCCATTTTCATGAGACTCTATTAGTACTCCAGGTACTCCAGGTGACAGGGGATTGCAATCTCACCTGATGGTAAGTGTTGATGCAGTCTAAAATGGTAGCGGGCTAATCTATTAGGAACATGGCAGATAGATTAAACCCATACCTCTAATCGAAAGAAAAGCACGACTTTGCCGGTAGTGTGGTACCTAGCCACGGCCGAAGCCCACCACCACCATGGAAATTATAATTTCCAAATTAACCCTACCGGGGATCGAACACGGGACCTTTACACGTTAAGACAACAGCGCTCAATACTGTGCCAGGGAGGTCGTCAACGCTTATCTTTAATTTAGAACAAAGGAATTTCGTCTCTTTTAATATAAGTTACCTTCAAATCAAGAGAGAATAGGCATCTTCTAGGCGATCGCGCTCCACCATAAGCTGCATCACCACTTGCAAGCAAGTCTGATTGCAGCCAAGCGCTAGCCTATAATATATTTAAAAAAAAAAAAGAATATCCCTCAGCGCACAATATTCCACAGCCACGTCTGTATAGTGTATTGTATCGAAGTGGTGTGCAGTTATTTATGTGCACCGGGCCTGTATGAATCATCCCGGGGACAGAGGATGGGGGCGCGCCCATGTATACTAAGTAAAAATTTTGGAGGTCGCAGCGATACACCCACGTGAGCGGAATCACAATTTTATTGACGACCCTATCGATTCTATAACCTTTTTTTTGTTAGAGGAAAATGTTAAAAGGATTAGGCAACATGAAAGACACAAGAGTGAATTTATCTGTACTTAATATTATAAATTCGAAAGTTTGGATGGATGATAGATGTTTGTTACTCAATCACGCCAGAACGGCTGAACGGGTCTGGGTGAAATTTGGCACAGAGATTATAGTCTGGAATAACACATAGGCTACTTTTTATTCCGGAAAATTAATGAGTTCTCGCGGAAATAAAAGAACTTAAACCACGCGGCCGATGTCGCGGACATAAGCTAGTAATATTATAAATGTAAAATTGCGTCTGTCTGTCTATCTGCTACGATTTCACGCAACGCTGCTACGCTTATGTCACTCTCCAGGTCCTCAACTATACCCATGCCAAAAACCAAATCGATCCGTTGCTCCGTTGCGGCGTGATTGAAGGACAATCCAACAAACAAACACACTTTCGCATTTATAATATTAGTATGATATTATGGATTCTCACGGTCCGGACTGGTTCAGACTGAGGCTCCTGCGAGCGAAAAAAAACCAAGAAATTTCCTCATTTGTATAAGGCTTCTTTGATCGAAAAAATATAATATACCAAAGATTTATATACAACATGAAATGATGAAACACCAAATTCATACTATGGCGTCCCATTGACGTCGGTTTCAAATATTATTTCGCTTTTTATTTCTTTTGAATGGAAACCCTATATGCTTCAGTACAAAGGTACCTAAAGGTTTGACATGAATAAAAAACCGGCCAAGTGCGAGTCAGACTCGTACACAAAGGGTTCCGTACCACCACACAATATAAATTATTTTAGTAAATAACGAGAAAGATGTCATAAAAACACGTAATCAGCTGAGAAATAACTGAATTATATAATTATGGCGTTAAACTGGTAGCACCTCATATACAATTCGACTTGATTATTGTACAGCTCCAAGGGACCGCATACATAAGTATTTGATATTAATTTCAGCTTCCTTCACGCGTTCCCGAGAAAAAGGTGATTGACAAACAGACAGACGGACAACCAAGTGATCCTATCTCTCTCTCTGCGTCGTATTCCTCATTACGGAGGGTCGTGACCCTTTTCCATGAATCACATAATGGTAGGAGTTTTCTTGGGATAATAATGCGGTGGGTTCCCACGTCCTTCCGCAAATCCCGGAAGTGATCCTATAAGGGTTCCTTTTTTCCTCTTGAGGTACGGAACGCTAAAAAACATATTTTCAAATAACAAAAAAACGCCAAAAAAGCTTCGTTTCTTTGTACACACAGTGAAATGAAAAATACAGCAATTTCATTGACCACATAACACTTCGGCGCACACGAAAATGTAGCTTCTGCTGCTATAATACAGAATGTATTTGCATGCACACGAGTATATTCCTCACTTGATATTCACGGTGAGATTTGATTTGGCGCGGAAGGCAGTGGAGGGGAGGGGGGGAAGCCTCTCAAAGGCCGCGATGATACAAGATGGATGCATAAATTTTATTTCGAGTCTCTTGGAATTTGTTGTTTGGATAAAATATTGTGTTTTGTTCCGAATAAAGGATGAAGTTGCGTCTTCGTTCCACTTTATCTTCAATCTTCGTCTTATTCCTTGATTTTCATGATTATTGTTTCGAACAAGAATCTGATTACATGTTCTAATATTACGATGATCAATGTTGGTAGGTACAGATGTCTTTTACACTTTTGTAGATTTTGATGATAAATATTTTGAAGTTACCGACACGCTTGAAGTTTGATTTATCGGCAACAATTTCTCTTTAATAGCCAATGGTGGACTATGGCCTAATCCTTTTCATTCTGAGTAGGGAAACGGCAATGGGCTTTAATAATGACGGTGATTGTCATCGTAAGCAGATGTTTATGATAATACCTATTATATCATCCTTGGTAAATATATACTCCTACTTAAACTAAGTTGTATAACGAATTTTAGTCAAGGTAGTATAATAAACCGATTCTCGTTATATCGGATATCTCTTTTCCTGTTATGATTACAGTCACTCGAGAGAAAACAATAGAATGCTCACCGTCATCCTACGAGCATCTGGATATGATAGTACCAAGTTAACTAGACTGCAAAATGTCAATGCCAGATCTTGGAACACAAAAGTAAGAGAACCACTTGACCTTGGCTCGCCCGCCCTTTGTCTTGCGCACAATTGTGTTGCACCCCCCTGTGTCATGGGGGGGTTCTAGAAACATTCTTTTTAATCTTGAAGTTATGAACCGAGGTTATATCCGTTTGACGACCTCCGTGGCGCAGTGTTCAGCGCTGTTGCCTTAACATGCGGAGGTCCCGGGTTCGATCCCCGGCAGGGTTTGGAAATTTATAATTTCTGAATTTCCCTGGTCTGGCGTGGTGGGAGGCTACGGCCGTGGCTAGTTACCGCCCTACCGGCAAAGACGTGCCGCCAAGCGATTTAGCGTTCCGATACGATGCCGTGTAGAAACCGAATAGGGGTATGGGTTTAACAAAAACTGCCATGCCCCTAACAGGTTAGCCCGCTACCATCTTAGACTGCATCATCACTTACCATCAGGTGAGATCGCAGTCAAGGGCTAACTTGTAGTGGATAAAAAAAAAAAAAAATATCGACCTAATATAAGATGAGTTTATGCCTGTCTTTAATAAAATATTTCAACCTGCTAAGCGATTAAGCGTTCCGGTACGGTGGATTTGCATGCTAGCCCACTTAAATCTTAGACTTCATAAGCACTTATTACCAAATTATATATCAGTTAAGAGTAAAGTCAAAGTCAAAAGCCATTTATTTGAAACTTCTACTACTGTAGACTTTGTGAACGTAAGTCAAATTTTGTTTAATTTAACAACTAAGGACGGATCTGTGAACTTGGAAGACTCCACACCAAACGCACCCGGATTTTCACTTTTATTTTATTATATCATGTGATAAATTAAATTTACATAGGTAGGTACACATAACAAAACACATACACGGATCACAAGAACGATTGTACTTTCACCATCCCACAACACTTTTCACTATAAAACTAACTAAAACTATCAGAGCCGTTCAGCCACTTATCCCCAAACTTTCATTTTGGAGCTTGAATTTGAATAAAAAATGGATGTATTGAATCGAAGCAGGCGTTACTTTGCGGAAGTCCATGATAATGAATGAACGAGCAGTTTAATTCGCTATAATCCGCGACAGTAGACAAATCTATGTGGTACAGTGCGTGTCCTTCACAGCAATTATATACATCGATTTTTACAATCGTGCATTGTCGAGTCAACATCTCCCGAAGATGCTCCGGTTTCGGAGTGAAACGTACGTTGAGAGTGATTTGGAAGATTTATGTGGTGTGGTGCTGTGCCAGTGTGAATTGTTGGGTGGTGGGTGTTCGCATGCTATTGGTGAAGGACACGCACTGTACCACATAGATTTGTCTACTGTCGCGGATTATAGCGAATTAAACTGCTCGTTCTTTCATTAAAAATGGATGTGGACATATCCGTTGTTTCCAAATATTTCCAGTTTAGCGCGCTAATAGAAACAGCTGCTATCGTTTTCATATTGAAATTTAAACGCACTCCATTTCTATTTGAACTCTCGAGCGCGGGCGGTCAGAGCTTTTACCTGCAAATTGACAAGTTTATTGTTTCACCACATTTTATTTACGCAGTTTGACGTGTTTAACCGCGTGGAGGAAAAAGTAGCAGATTTTACCCGGCTTCATGGCAGCTGCTTAACGTTAAAGCTGCACTAAATTCACACAGTTCCGTTATTAAGGTTAAGGAAAGGTGGAATTTTTGACAAACTCCCTGGCACAGTATTGGTTTCTGCTGCCTTAACGTGACTGGTACCGGGTTCAATTCCCTGCACGGTCAATTAGGGAATTTACAATTTCTGAATTTTCTCTGGTCTGCTGGTGGGAGGCTTCAGCCGTGGCTAGTTACCATCCTACCGGCAAAGACATAATATTGCCAAGCGATTTAGAGTTCCGGTACGATGCCGTGTATAGAGACCGACTACTGGTTAGCCCACTACCATCTTAAGATTGCATCATGACTTGCCATCAGGTGATATCGCAGTAATGGGCTAACTTTATAATCATAATCATTTATTTATTTTGCCAGAATATGGTACATGCAACATTTTTACAGCAACTTGTAGTGGAATAAAAAAAAATTGTCCAAAGATCATTGCACTTTGAGTATAATCCTTACTTGTTTACCGATTTAGATTTAGCTTTATAGGCGGTCAAAGTTCAACCGTGACCTTAGTTTACTTTTACTGGTTAAACATCTACTTATTACTATGGGGATAAAAGAAACTTAGCGCCGTAAAAAATAAATCGGCCCAAGTCTACAAAATATCATTTTCCTATCGACCCGGTTAAACGTCCGGGCACGAGTAAAGGAGATGAAAGTTTTCCGGTTAAAAATAAAGTTGTCCTCAAATAATGTTTGGGAGGGAGCCTTTACATACTGATCCATCAAAGAGCAGAGCATTTGTGAATTCATGTCTGAGAGAACGGAAATTAGACGGAGGGGAGGAAAACGTAGGTCTTTTTACATACAGACTTTATATTCTGTCCTGTAATTTTTTGGACCAAATGTGCTTCTATCCATATTAATATTACACACTAGGTAATGGCCGCGACTTTGTATGCGTTTGGATTTAGGATTTTGAAATTCTCGTGGGAACTCTTAGGGATAAAACCTATGAAACTTATCTAGTATCAAATTTCGTTAAAATTTGTTGAACAGACAGGAAAGCTTATCAGACAGACAGACACAATTTCGCATCTATACTTATAATAAAACTGTAACAGTTCCAATCTTTACATTGAAGATATTTAGATTTTTTTTCTGGAGTGCAGTCTATATATTATTATAATCGATACTGAAGCCAAAACTGTACTTTTCTTCATTTTTGTCTGTCTGTCTTGGTTGCGCATCACGCTGAAACTACTGAATGAGTTCAAATGAAACTTGGCATGGTTAGGGTTCATACTACGAGGTAGGACATTGGATACTTATTATCCCAAAATTCAGCACAATTCCCTCGGGAGAGGGGATGAAAGTCAAAATGTGTACTTAGTTGTAAGGAGACCCTTTAAAGATTGTGTTGAAATGTTGAAATCAACATTAAATTATGCTAATAAAATAGTGCAACACTGCGCGACCAATGAACTTCCGTTCCATTTCCTGTCAACATCAGTGCAAAGCAGTGGTAATTAAACGTGATTAAGTAAGAAAAAGGGTGCTGTTTTTGTTACTACCAAGCCTATGTCTAGCTACAACCCACAGTCTCACCATTGGTCCTTCGAGGAAAAGAAGATAGTAGCATTACAGCGCTAAAGGTACGATTTACCAATAAATATTACAATCGCATCCATTGCCGCGACGTTGCCGCTCCGACCCGACAAAGGTATTCAACGTGTCAACGCAAACACATAGTAATCCGTTGCAACGTCGCAACTCCGGAGTGCGAAAAGATTCAGTAAATATTTCAATTTCAGGTTTTGTAGTTCTGAAATTAGAGGCATCATAACCCTCAGTATTAGGTACAATTATTAACTTGAGACCCGGAATGTATAGGAAACTTTGAACGTACGGCTCATCTTAAGCTGGCCACATGCACTTTATCGTCATTCGTAGGTATAAGCCCTATTGTCTAAGTCAGACCACTCCAAAGGAGTCAGATGTTACCAAACGACCATTATACACTGTATGGACGCCCAAAATTGACAATACTTGAAGCCTGGAATGTGTAGTAATTTTTTGCAATTTTGAGGAACTGGAATAGTATATTGTGATACTAGTGGTTCGCCCCGAACTGAGACCTCGCGGTATCACAGAGCGCCATCTATTGACACCATTGTGAAGTTCTGTTAAAAATATCATCATCATTAAAAATTAAATAATTTCGTTTCCTTATAATATTTATCTAATTTTGGTATTTGTTGTTCAAGTACAGGATATAATTCAAATAATTGATCAAGTTTGAGGCTTGAGAGTTCAGAAAATTGAGAGTTCTGAGGTCAACTTTGGACGTTAGAAAATCGCCACTTTGAAAGCCCCCCATTTCGTCAATTTTAGGGGGAAAATTTAAAAAAAAATATTTTTGGACTATTCCTAATTGTGCGGTGGAAGGACTTACGGGTCACTGGTTGCTTTCTTGAGAGGAGTCAGTTCGAAGAGGTAGTTCAAGTTGTTTTAGCGTCACACACCAACGGCCGGCCGGCACTTTTCACTTGTTTGGGTTTAGGCGTAATTAATTTAACACTCGCGATTTGCGGTATAATTGTAATTAGAGTTATTTGCGATATTGTTTTTTAGTTTAGAGCGTTGCGCTTGCGACCATTTTCAAAAGCGTAGAGGTTGACACTTGACGTTTGCGGTAACGGCAGGAACATGGAGTAGGGATCAAAGAGGTAGGAAGTGTCAAATGTCATAGATAGAGTGAGTGTAGTATAATACATAATCTATATATTATATAAATAAGAGAAGCGCGTATACAACTCCCCCCGCCTAGAGGGTATCCTCTAAACAAAAGCATATTGAGGTTAAATTAAAGTTATGTATTAAGTTAAGCGTTAAAAATAAACTTTATTGTGTTGGTAAAGGACATATCCGGACCACAGGCCTTATGTAGCTCCCAGAACGTGTTCTGACTTTAACTGTTCTAACTACATTGTCCTTTCCTGGATAGACTTGGTCTACAATTCCAAGAGGCCAACAAAGCGGGTGCGTGTTTGAATCTTTTATAACTACAAGAGTTCCAATAGTTATAGGATTAGAGGGAGTGTTCCATTTTTGTCTCTGTTGCAATGAGGTTAAATATTCTTGGCTCCATCGTTGCCAGAATGAGCAAGTAATTTTTGAGAGTAATTGATAACGAGATAAGCGACTGTCAGGTATGTCAGTTAAATCTTCAATAGGTAAATATTTCGAGGGTGTGATATTGAGAAAATGATTTGGTGTAAGCGCGGAAATGTCTGAAGGATCAGAACTTAAGACACATAATGGTCTGCTATTTAATAAATTTTCAATTTGAATTATAATTGTATTTAATTCTTCATAAGTGAGGATTTGAGTACCTATAACTCTATATAAGTGCGTTTTTACACATCGTACATTAATTTCGCTGAGCCCGTTAAAATGCGGTCCGTATGGAGGGCTGTGCTTAAACTGGATACGGTGCTCTGCGAGGCGATTTTCAATAAAATTTTTGTGAGCATTGGACTGTATATGAGTATAGAGTTCATCTAATTTGCGTTTAGAGCCTAAGAAATTAGTGCCTCCATCGCTGTAAATTAAGCTTACAGGGCCTTTGCGTGAGTTTAATCTTAAAAAAGCGGCAAGAAATAAATCTGAGCTGAGATCAGATACCAACTCTAGATGCACTGCTTTGGTAATTAAGCAAGTGAATATACATACATAAGCTTTATGACTTCTTATGCCTCGACGGCGAATGTGAGTTACAAAGAAAGGTCCCATGTAATCCACAGCGGTGTGGACAAATGCTTTAACCTGTGTTACTCTAAAGTCGGGTAAATCTCCCATCTGCGGAAAAGTGGGTTTTGGATTCACGCGAAAACAAATATTACATTTGTGTACACGCTGACGAACTAAGTTTCTGGCAGCAATGATCCAGAACTTCTGTCTGAGCAATGCGAGTAACAATGCGGGTCCAGTGTGCAAATTAGTGATATGATAATAATCAACTATTAATTGAGTGATGCGTTCTTTTGAGGGTAATACTATTGGATGTTTTTGGCCAAAGTTCAATTGTGAGTTACTCAAACGACCACCAACTCTAATGATGTCGTCGTCTAGAAATGGATTGAGTTTCAAAATTGATTTAGAACAAGGTTTGTTATTTTTAAGAGAGTGAATATCATGAGAGAAATGTTTGCACTGAATGTAGCGAATTATATAATGTTCTGCGAAATCCAAATCTGCAACGGTAATACAACCGCGTGAGTTTAAGCGTTTAGAAAATCTGAGTATGTATACCATGGTTCTAAGTAGTTTAGACCAACTAGAAGAGCGTTCGGCTAAGAGCTCAATTGGATGTTGAGTTTCTGAAATAGAAGTTTCAATTTTCAAAACTGTAGCTTTGGATTCCTCAAGATTTTCATTATGAGTGTTTACTTGGAAAGTTTTTATAGGCCATTGAGATGTAGGCTGAGTTAACCATGGAGGGGCGTGGAACCAAAGTTTACGTTCTAATAAATCGTTTGGAGTGATTGGACGAGAAATTATATCTGCGGGATTCTCACTACCATTGATGTGAAACCAATGTTGAGAAGGTAATTTTGAATTTATTTCCGTGATTCTGTTAGCGACAAACGTGTGAAATTTATATGCGGGTGAATGAATCCAAGTAAGAGTTACCGTTGAGTCAGAAAAAGCATAAATTTTGTGTATTTTACAGCGTTTATTGAAAGTTTCGCGAACAGAATCAATTAAATTAGTTAAAAGAAGAGAGGCACAGAGCTCGAGGCGAGCGAGTGATGTTTTCTTAAGAGGTGCAACTCTGGATTTTGAAGTGAGTAAATGAACCGATCCCGATGAATTCTCATCTGGGCTCACTCGTATATACACGGCGACTCCGTAGCATTTTTCGCTAGCATCAGAGAAACCTATTAGCGTGACATGTGACTTAGCAGTCATGCCTACGTGACGCGGAATTTTAATTTGTTCTAAACATGAGAGTTCTTTACAAAATTGATCAAATTGTCGAGCGATCGAGCTGGGTACTGGTGTATCCCAGTCGAGGTTTAACTTCCAACATTCTTGGACGAGGAGTTTCATGAAAGCGGTTACAGGGCCTATAAGACCTATAGGATCAAATAGACGTGCGGTAATAGAGAGAATTAAGCGTTTTGTGTATTCACGAGAATTATTATCGTTTGCGTTGATTTTGAATGTAAAAGTGTCGGATTTAGGATGCCATTGCATACCTACAATCTTAGTAACATCGTGAGGATCAGTATCGAAATTAATTGCGTTTGCGGTTTTATGAGAGCATGGAATTTCATCTAAGAGTTTAGCATCATTGGAGATCCATTTGGTTAAATTGAAACCACCTGAATTAAACATAATAACCATTTCATGGTAAGTAGCATGGGCTTTGTCAAAACCATCGATTGAATTAACATAGTCATCCATGTACATGTGATTGGTAGCTTCATTAGCTGCGAGCGGATAGCTGTCATTGTTATCTTCAGCTAGTTGCCGCACTACTCTCATGGCGAGATAAGGCGAACTTGAGACTCCGAATGAGACTACACTGAAATTATATGTGTCTATTGGTTTGTCAGAGTCAAATCTAAAGAGAATGCGTTGAAAAGCGTGATGTTCTGGAGTGAGTTTCAATTGAAAATAATGTTTTTCAATATCTGCGGTTAGTGCGACTGAGAATAAGCGTAGATTAATTATGAGTTCAAAAATGTTGTTTTGTAGGTTAGGACCTATGTATAATAAATCGTTCAGCGATTTTCCTGATGTACTTTTACTAGAAGCATTTAGTACAATGCGCGTTTTTGATGTCTGCTTATCAGGGCGATAAACAGCTCGGTGAGGTATATAATAATGATCTATGTCACGTGAGGGGTTCTCTACTTTTGTAAGATAACCTTTGTCTATGTAAGACTGAATTGTTGCGTTATAATCTTCACGAAGTGCGGGAGTGGAATCTAATTTCTTTTCTAATTGAAGTAAGCGGCGTGTGGCGATCGAGTACGAGTCACCGAGTTGTGCGGGGTCATCTTTAAAAGGTAAATGTACTATGAAACGACCTGTTTCATCGCGGGTGTAAGTATCTAAAAAGATGCGTTCACATGCCTCATCATCTGGGCTTTTGTGAATTTTATGAGGTACATTTTCTAATGACCAAAAACGTTCAGTTAATTCTTCGAGAGAGGGTGAGTCTGTATTACATAAAAATATTTTATCAGAGGCGTGAGAATTATAAGAGTGTCGAGCGTGAGAGTTGAGAGTGTTGCGAGTGTAAGAGTTGTGAGTGTAGTGGATGTCACAATCAGCTTTACCCATGAGGATATAACCTAGAGTGGTTTGAATTGCTACCACAGAGGATTTCGGTGACATTACTTTATCAGAACCGATTAAAAATGGGAACAATTCATTTCCAATTAAGCAGTCAATTGGACCTGGAGTTTGATAATTATCATCAGCTAAAGGTAGCGTACCTAAATGTTGAAGTTGAGAAACATCAATGCAAGCGTTAGGTAAATGGTCGGTAATTGAGTCTATTACCCTAGCGTTAATAGTGTATGAACAGCGAGGATCAAAGCGAGAGTGAATTTTAAAAGTAACAAAACCTAGAGATGTACTTTCCGTTTGCCCAATACCCTTGACAACGGAAGGTGCGAATTTAATTTTTAAATTTAAGCGTTGGCAACATTCTTTACTTACAAAGTTAGCCATTGAACCAGTGTCTAAGAATAAGCGAATACAATGTTGAGCATTATTATTGTAAACATGTACAGATGCGGTAGGTAACAGTACTGTTGTGTCCCTAGTATGATTGTGCGAGGTTGTTGTAACAGAAAGAGCTAAGTCTTTTGAGTTCTGAGTGCAGGGCTGAGCAACAGGGGTAGTATTCTGTGATACATGCTCGCTCTGTGAGTTAGCAGACTGTGGCTGATGCGATGAAACATTTTTAGAGTTTTTACCCCAATGGTTTGGTGAGTGAGAGGTGGAATATGACCCTGAGGTACCGGGTTCAGTCCTAGATTTAGTAGAAGAACTACATATAGCTGTATGATGTAGCTGGGTACAGTTTGAGCACCGTCTATGACTGCGGCACTGAGAGGTCCTGTGGAAGCCGAGGCAATTTCTGCAGTTACCATTTTTATTTACTATTTCAAGTCTAGTTTTAGGATCTTGATTCATAAAATATTCACATTTGTATAAAGGATGAGAGTTCTGAACCTTACAAACAGGACACATGCGCTGATTATAACTTTGAGAATTCAAAGAGTAATTATTATTGTCTGCGGTGGTGGTAAAAGAATGAGTTTGAGTTTTAGATTTAAAAGAACTAGGTTTCTTACTAGAATTTTGAGTAATACTTTGTGAAGTAGTGGATGGAGTGCGCAAAGTAACAATCTTCAGTTGTTCCTTTAAGAATTTATTCAAGTCTGCAAAAGTTGGGATTTCTAAGTGTTTGTGAGTCTGTTCAAACAATGACACTGTTTCTTTATTAAGTTTAGAAAGAGCAATATGAGTTATCATGAAGTCGGACAAATCTTCAATTTTTAAGCGTTTCAAAGCAGCTTCTGCAGAACAAAATTGGTCGATGAAAGATTCTAGAGATTGATTTTGTTTACAATGCAACAGTATATCTATGTATTGAGCTGCTTGTACTCTGGTATCTTGATATTTTTCTAATAATGAGTTCCAAATAATTGTATAGTTATCAGCGGTAGGCGGTAGGCCTGAACAAACCAATAGGGCTTTGCCAGTGAGACAACCGATCAAATACTGGACTTTTTGTATGTCAGAGAGTCTAATGTTATTGTGTATTAAGCTTTGGAAGTTTTCGAAAAAGACTGGCCAGGCAGAAGGTGATCCGTCAAACTTCTGTAGCTGTATTGGTGGTAGCTTTTTATTTAACAAATTGTATTGCTCATTGCACTGTTCAGCTGGTGATTTCTCCTTTATTGTATTTAATGTGTGTTGTATTTGACAATACATTGTATCAAACGCATTAAGAGGTGCATAATTTGGCCTAGTGTTTGGATCGTGATCCAGATATGCAGATACCAAATTGTCCAAGTTATTTACAAAATCTTGGCGTATTTTGTCAATAGATTGAACGCGGATTAAGAATTGAGTTTTGTTTATAGGATTACTAACCTGTAGGCTTAAATCATAAACTTGTTGAGCTATTTCAAACAAGCTATCTTTGCGGGCTTCCAATCTCAAAATAGTGGGGTTTATAGGAGTTTCAGAAACAATATTGCGCTCTTTAGGCATTCTGGGATATGAAAATAAGCTATAAACCTAATATATTAAGCGGTTATTGATTAACAATGAAAATATTGTTCACAGCGGTTGAAAATTGTAAAATGATAATTTTCTTAAGTGAGGTTATTTTTTGTTAAAGTGCGAATAAATATGAAATAAACATAAATAATAATAAAATAATGCGTGAATACTGATATAAATGCGTTTGGTTATGCGTTTTGAGTGTATATATGCGGATGAGATGAGATTTCAGTGAAAATTGTACCCTGGCACGTGCGTAGGAAAATGGCTTGTATGAGATTTTCTATGAAAATTATGCGGAAATATGTGTTTTGAGTATGTTGTGTGTGTAAATTTGAGGGAAATACGGATCGATAGGACCAGACTTGTGCGGTGGAAGGACTTACGGGTCACTGGTTGCTTTCTTGAGAGGAGTCAGTTCGAAGAGGTAGTTCAAGTTGTTTTAGCGTCACACACCAACGGCCGGCCGGCACTTTTCACTTGTTTGGGTTTAGGCGTAATTAATTTAACAC
This sequence comes from Erebia ligea, assembly GCA_917051295.2. Lineage (NCBI taxonomy): Eukaryota > Metazoa > Arthropoda > Insecta > Lepidoptera > Nymphalidae > Erebia > Erebia ligea. Next base: position 17,263,202 of record OU785235.1, on the reverse strand, counting down.
TCGCGATTTGCGGTATAATTGTAATTAGAGTTATTTGCGATATTGTTTTTTAGTTTAGAGCGTTGCGCTTGCGACCATTTTCAAAAGCGTAGAGGTTGACACTTGACGTTTGCGGTAACGGCAGGAACATGGAGTAGGGATCAAAGAGGTAGGAAGTGTCAAATGTCATAGATAGAGTGAGTGTAGTATAATACATAATCTATATATTATATAAATAAGAGAAGCGCGTATACACTAATTATCTTTAAAATGATATACCGCAACCCTATGTAACGCTATAAAAATATTTTACTTCGGATTCGCTTCTATGAGAGCCCCCCTGAAATAAAGATTTTTGTAACTTTTTAAGCCATATTCGGCGGGAGGCCATCGGTTTACATATTATATTTAAATTTGAAGTAATTACGTCCAGCAATTCAGAAGTTATAAGGCTCTGACAGACGGACGGACAAGTGCCAATTCACCCAAGTAGACTCAGAGACCTTCGCTTCGCTCGGTCAACAAGGGTGGAAAGTAGGTTATTGCAAACGAGCTGTCATTAATAAGCCCGAGCCGAAGGTGAGGGTTTTTAATGTCACGAGTTTGCAATAACCTTCACACCCGTGTATCACACGACGTTTTTCAATACAGTTGTGGGAAATAGTAATAAACAAATCAAAGAATTACAAGTTTATTTCAACATACATACGTACATAGTAATTAATTCTGAAAATTGAGATAGTTTTTAACATGGAATAACTTGACCACAATGTAGATGGTTTATATTTTCCACTCAATTCATGAAAATAAGCTAACAAAACATTTTCTGAGAATGACTTAGTTTTTTATGTTTTTTCCATGAAATAAAATTATTGTAAGCCGTCATATATCTTTCTCGAGATTTTGGGGGCAAAATTCCATCTTGCGCAGTTTTCGCCTCAGATAAAATATCTGGTGGAGTTATTTCCATTTCATCATTAGTATAGAACTCATATTAACAAAAATATAATCAATTTATCACATAAAAAATAAAAAAAATCAGCAAATGGCGCGTATTTACACCTGGACATATTTTTTTTTCAACGAAACTAGGCTACGGGTTCGTATACCTACGCGTATACAGCGTATTCGATTTTTGTCAAATGTTGAAAATAATTAAATTAAAACTGGTAATTAAATATAATCAACAACCATAATTATAAGAATTTTGGAAATTCAATGCTAAAACGTACGGATTCATTCATTTTTCCTCGTAAAAAGCCTATCCGATTATATTCTATGTATGAAAACTCCTTGCTACTAAACTTTTTTTACATCTCTCATATTCGGTAAGTAGGTCCTTATTACCCCCAAATGGAGCTTGTAGGTGACCAATTAGCGCTCTGGGGTAATAATGTAGCTAGAAAAGCCCTAGGGCGGTAAGAAATTAAAAAAAGTATGATGGTTAGATGTACGCGAACTTTTTGAAAGAGTGAAGAGTTTTTTTTTTAATTACTTACCGCCCTCGGGCTTTTCTAGCTACATTATTACCCTAGAGCGCTAATTGGTCACCTACAAGCTCCATTTGGGGGTAATAAGGACCTACTTTACCTCACAATCGAGATGTAAAGCAGAGTAGTTAGCTCGGTTGTAAGCATCAATTGCACCCTCGAACTATAGGCGCCCTCCCTGCGCTCGTACGCCTAAATATCTCGGGCTGCAATTGATGCCTTACAACCCTTGGCTACTAATCTACTATAATTGACTTGGAAAATTTAAAACTAAACTGCAAAAGTAAGTGTCGAGCTTGTAAAAGTAAGTCACGTCACTTTCGTTGGTTGTGTGACAAGTCTTTTTATTCTTTAACTGACTTTTTTAACAATTAATTGACATATTATTTATTTAAATTGATTAATGTGATTTTATATTTGAATTTTATTTTAATCTGGACATTATTATTATTATTTTTTTTTTTTTTTTTTTAATGTTCAGATCTCATAATTTCATTGGAATAATTTTTAAATACAATATTATTCCTAATGAGTAATTACATTAAATATTTGCATGCTAAGTAGTAGAATGTGAAGGACGCCTTAATATTGTAAACATCTGTACATACTCATATTCAGCAAATAAATTTCTTTCTTTCTTTCTTCTTCTTTCTTTCACGACCGTGTAAAAGTAAGATGCCTATGCGAAAGATTCAATTTTCGAATCATAACTACAGCCTCTGAAAGTGCGCCATGTTTGACAACTGTATTGAAAAATGACTTTATATCCCGGTACATAAAGCAGTTCCCGTGGAAATTAAAAAATACTTATTCCACGCAGATTACGTCGTGTCCACGCTTATTATACGTTCTTACTACGAAGACGCTGGGATTAGCTAGTTTATAGGATAATATTGAATGGAAGCAGGCGTTACTTTGCGGAAGTCCATGATAATGATTGACTCCTCCTGAAGATGCTCCGGTTTCGGAGTGAAAAGTACGTTGAGAGTGATTTGGAAGATTTGTGTGGTGTGGTGCGGTGCCGGTGCGAATTGCTGGGTGGTGGGTGTTCGCATGCTATTGGTGAAGGACACACACTGTACCACATAGATTTGTCTGCTGTGGCGGATTATAGCAAATTAAACTTCTCGTTCATTCATTATAGGATAATATTAGTAAGAATGAAAACGGAATAATGTGTGGTTATATTGCGGTGACGTTGGGAGTATGGGAGTTTGAGTTATCGAGCAGTGCGGGCCGAGGGCGCGAGGGCGGGAGGAGGGGAGCACATTAATTATGTGTCGTTGGTGAGGACTTGAGGAGCGTTCATCAATCTTCCTCGCGCCGCGCTGTCGTCGGTACAATAGTTTTTGGCTTTTAGCTGCGTTATGACTTCCTAATAGCGAACGAGTATTATTAATGATACATATTAATAAGTCAAAGACAAAGCAAGTTAAAGTATGTTTATTCTAAACTAGCTACCCGCGACTTCGTCCGCGTGGATTGAGGTTTTTTGTTTCCCGCGGGAAATCTTTAATTTTCCGGCATAAAAAGTAGCCTATGTGTTATTCCAGACTATAATCTATCTCTGTGCCTAATTTTATCCAGATCCGTTCTGCCGTTGGAGCGTGATTGAGTAACAAACATCCATACATCCATACATCCATACATCCATACATCCATCCAAACTTTCGCATTTATAATATTTATTATTGATTATTGGATGAAATTTGGCACGGAGATAGATTATAGTCTGGAATAGCACATAGGCTACTATTTATCCCAAAAAATTAAAGAGTTCCCGCGGGAACCAAAAAACCTCAATCCACGCGGATGAAGTCGCGGGCATCAGCTAGTAACAAATAATTCTATACATTTCACCTAATTAGCACTTTCAAGAAGTGTTCAAGGATTGGGGAGTCCAACTTCCCCGCGAACATCTTCAGGATACTATTGGAGCTCGAACGCTGTCTTGTCAGGAGGGAAAACGTCTTCTTCCTTAACATGGCATAAAACTCCTCCGTTTGCTCTTGAGCAAACATGCCAGATGCCGAACAAAACCGCGGCGCCCAGCAGTATCATACTAATATTATAAATGCGAAAGTGTGTTTGTTTGTTGGTTTGTTGGTTTGTCTTTCAATCACGCCGCAACGGAGCAACGGATCGAGTGACATAGGCTACTTTTTATCCCGGAAAATTAAGGAGTTCCCGCGGGAATCAAAAAAAACATAAACCACGCAGACGAAGTCGCAGGCATCAGCTAGTAATTTATATTTTATATTTTTTCGCCAGTCATTTTTTGTCGCTAGTGTCACACCAGCCCCCCTAGCATGGGCTGAGACAATTTTCTCCCCGAGGAAAGGATAAATTTTTTATTCCTAAATAAAGAAATAAAAACGCTAAATAACGGTGGATAAATAGTCCCCCTATTCCCCGTGAAATGTCAAACGGGAATAAACTTCTCCTTTCCCCTGTTGCCGTGCTCTGAGAAGTGGATAAGTTAATTTTATCTCTTGTCAGTGGATAAAATCGGGGGATAAAATTTTTATCTCCGGCCCAAGCTAGCCCTGCTGTATAATATATAGTGTGTTCGAGCTCTAAAGTGAGTTTCGCTTATCTGCTAAAATATTCATAGAAGAGATATCAAGTACTTACGTTTCGGTACAAAGTACAAAGGGAATGTCTTACGAGTTCGGAAAAGTTAATGCTTGAATAATTCGGGCTAAAAACTTGCGAATAAATAGTTTTACAAAGTTAGTTTTGTACAAGAATATGCTATTTATACTAGCAAAAGGTAAAAGTTATAGATATGCAAACACAGCTAAGTTTTCGAGTAAACAATGATATACTTATTATGTTACTAGATGATGCTCGCGACTTCGTCTGCGTGGATTGAGGTTTTATTGCTTCCGCGGGAACTCTTTAATTTTCCGGGATATATAGTAGCCTATGTGTTATTCCAAATCTATCTCTGTGCCAAATTTCATACAAATCCGTTCAGCCGTTCTGGCGTGATTGAGTAACAAACATCAATCCATACATACATACATCCATCCATACATCCATCCATACATCCATCCAAACTTTTACATTTATAATATTATAGTATAGATCAAAGGTGTCTCCAATTTTAGTGGCCTAGTCTTATAGAGGGAGGTCCCGAGTTAGATTCCCGGCAGGGTCAATTTGGGAATTTAAAATTTCTGATTTTTTTCTGGTCTGGTCTAGTGGGACGATTTGGCCGGGGCTAGATAGCACGCTACGGCAAAGACGTACCGCCAAGCGAGTTAACGTTCCGGTGCGACGCCTTTTAGAAACCAGGTAGGGGTATTGGTTTATAAAAATGCCATACCCCTAACAGGTCAGCCCTCTACCAGCTTAGACTGCACATAACTTACTTGTCACTTTACAATCGTGCATTGTAGAGTCAACACCTCCTGAAGATGCTCCGGTGTCGGAATAAAACGTGCGTTGAGAATAATTTGGAAGATTTGTGTAGCGTGGTGAATACCGCAAGATAGGTACTTACACACTGTACAACATAGATTTACCTATTGTAGCGGAATAAGGCGAATTAAACTTTAAGTTCTTTCATTACATGACTTACCATCAGGTGAGATTGCAGTCAAGTGCTAACTTGTAGTGGAAAAAAAAATTGGCAGTCATAGGGACTGCCGACAGAAGTGAAAACGAATAATTAAAAAAAAAAATTAAAATATAGACCTAAAAACTAAGGAATTAAAGTTGAATTACGTATGTAGTATATTTATATTTAAGACCTTTTGTCTTCGTAAAAACGCGAGCATGTCGGTGACGGTGTCGGTGACGCTAATCCACAAGTTTACCCCCTACCAAAAAGTGCTCAACGCGGCTAAAGAAGTTTTCACTTCAAAAAAGTTGCGGAGATGACAGTTAAGGCCACGCATCCCCCGAACCGTTGAGCAATGGCATCTCAAAATAATACCTTATTAACGATTCCTATTGAATTATCATCTCGTTAAAGTTGAAATCTTGTTGCGCGGCAACTCCGCTAACTTCTAAATTGTTCTACTTGGCAACTCGGTCGGCGCGTGTCGTGCGCTCGCTGCCGACTCGCCCCAACCTGTGTCAAGAGAAAACGATCCAATTACCTCTGCTGGATTCAAATTCATCTCATTTTACCTGGTTTTCACTTCATTAGAAAGTTTTAAAATTTGAAATTTATCATATTGTATTAGTTTGAATACGTTTAGTTTGAATACTAGCTGATGGGTATGATGGGTTGTGAAAGCGTAGTAGACAGACAAACAGACACTTCCGCATTTATAACATTAGAATGTATATATCAAGTAGATTTATAAACAACTGGTAAAAAATTGTAAACGATACGTTCAGATGACTCTGTACATACTTTTCATTTCCTCCCAAAGCTATAACTCTACCAAGATGTCAAGCTATCAACATAAATAGATCATAACTTGGAAAGCCATAAAACATCACCAAGCCAACACTCGAGCGGCGGCGAAGAATCGAGAAATATAAACTACTTTGTATGGGAAAAGTTCAAAAAAGTTGGCGACATTTAGCGACGGTGGCGCCCTCGCGGGATTCTATAAAAACTTTGACTTATGGCCCGATGTCGAAGTTTCGTAAGTTTACACGTTACTATCATGTTTTTATACGGTACCTTTCTTGTCTGAATAAGAATCCTTTAGGTCTAATTAGATGTTTTTTAATAAAAACTCGGTAAGGCCCGGCCACTTAGAGACTTAAACTGGCCACATAAAACTTTGATAATATTTAGGACTTTTATTTTGATACCCATCGCGGCATTGTTGAAAAAAAAATTGACAGTCATAATGAATACCGATAGAAGTGAAAACTTTAAAAAAAATTGTATTAAAATAATTAAATAAAAAATAAAATTATTAAAATATGAACCTTAAAACTAATGAATTAAAGTTTAATTACGAATGTAGTATATTAGATGATCAAACGAACTTCCTGAAGTGAAGTTCGATCATTATTATATGAGTCGCTTCATTCGAAGATATAATTTTTACATTGTAGTTTCCTCAATCATGCCGCAACAATCGCACGATTTTTAGAGATGTTTTATTTTAGTATAATGATAAAATTCTCCCGCTTAAGGCATCCCTACCTGGTTACACATTCAATATTTGTTCGTCATTCTTTTTAGAGATATATAAGTACCTAATGTTATTGCAAAAATATATTTCGGGTTGGGTGGGTTGGGAATTTATTTATATATCTTCGAATGAAGCGACTCATATAATAATGATCGAACTTCACTTCAGGAAGTTCGTTTGATCATCTATTATATTTCGTCGCTTCATTCTTCAGATATAATTTTTACATTGTAGATGTTTAGAGATACAGAAAATATCTATTTTTGCAAGAACTGTATCCATGTTGCTTGATACTAATTATTGTTGTCAATATTTTTTTTTTTTTTTTTTTATTTTTTTTTCAATCTCTTATTTGAGTCGTAATGTTTTAAGCAGCTTTATGCTTAAGGTTGGAATCATGTGCGGATTTCTTGATATTCTCATCTACGTATAGTTATATCATATGTATAGTTCATGAGTCTAAGATTTTTCTTAAGTATTCATTTTACTTTAGAAATACAATGTTGCGCTTTTTACATCAGCGCCTGAGTAACAAGCTTACAGGTTGGATGCAAGCAAATGAAACCAATAATTATTGATGTTAATGCTGCAAGATTTATAATCTAATCAAAAGTATATTAGCCGGCCCAGTACTTGGTTGTATTTACACACAACAGACGTCCAATGGGACGTTTGAACGTTTGGAAACCTACCCAGAAGGGGGGAGAAAATTATTATTTTTCAAAACGCGGCGGGAAAGGAACGGGTTATTCCGGTCCTGTTGTAGAGGTCCTTTATTGTTGTAGAGGTAAATTATGTGCCTGTAGTAACAGGCACATATTTAATAAAATTATTAATAATGGTACCATTTTATGATGTTTGTCAAAAAATTATGCCATAATCAAGATTATGGAATACGACAAATACCTATTTGTGTATAAGTTCCCCGCAGAATATAAATGAAAAATGATGAATATACTCGGTCGATATTGTGATAGACTACTAGCAGTGGCGTAACTATAGGGTGGCAGGACTGGCAAAATGCCACGGGCCCCCGACCAAAGAGGGCCCCGGCCCAAGAGGCCACGAGCTCAGAAATAACATCAGTGGTTTATTAAAATTAAATTCTAACGTGACTATTTTTACTGGGACGCCGGAGGGCCCCATCCGAAAAATTTGCCACGGGCCTCAGATGGTATAGTTACGCCACTGACTACTAGGTAGTACTAATGTCGACTTGGAGGTGTAAGTCGGTCGGTTTGGGATTTAAACCCCACTGACGTTAGAAGCTTTAAATTGAGTGAGATATCAGGCTACTATACTTTTTTAACAATGGACAACCTAGTTGTTCATGTCGCTAAAAACATGTGTCATCAGTCATTATAAATTATTTAATATTCATAAGTACCTACTTATTTTTGAATGAATGCGTTAAATCATTTCCCTCCGTCAATTATTAAGGTAGACGCGCTGAGAGCGTGGATCTATACTCTTTACTCTTTTTACAAAAAACAAAGTATTTTAATTTTGCATTAAGCAAGTTATTATGAAGTATGTTAAGGCGGAGTAAATTGTATGTTTTCCACGAGTGATAACGATGTAGGTATTATAATAACGACAGTGTCATGACGGTTTTTCAAAGATTGTTTCCAATATATGGACGATGCATAGATACTAAAGTTAAGATCCCGCTTCGGGCAGCATGAACTATGCATTATCCCGAGTTTGCAGTAATGCTTGCCCGCTAGCCCGCGAAAAATCTTTTTTAAAAAAACAATAATACGATAAAATTTTACATTGTTAGGTACATCATACGAAGTCTACTTCCGGTCGTAAAAATACTCGCCGTTTAACCGACTTCCAAAACGGAAAAGGTTCTCAATTAGGTTTTTATTTTTCTGCCGTCTTCTAAGTTTAGTCAACCATTCTTACGCGTCATCGGATGTATGATATATTATGCTTCCAGCACGATGGAGATATAAAACTAGAGATTTGAGCCCAAGAACATGTGGGTAGGAAAAACGTAAAACTTGTGGGTAATTTTTGCAATTTTACCACACATTTTTGTTGCAAATTTTCTTTGCACACCACTATGAGGCAAGATACTAGCCGCTTTTATTTTCGTTTTCTGTATCTACAGTATTCGTAAATAAATTGAATTTATATAACGCTAAATTACCTAGATAACTGATAAAAAGGATAGGTATATTCATTATCTCAGACCTTTTGTTACCTCTCTGACGGTGTATGTACGTTTAATACTGAGAGGTTTTATATTGTGAACAATTACATCTGGAAATTTTGAACCTGAGATCTTGACTATTTCATTCACTGAATGATTTACATTTCTTTCAGGTCTATTCATTTATTATATTTTTCACCAAATTTTGGATCATTTCCTGTCTCTTCTATCTCCGAGTACCCCGAGGAGTTCTGGATCGAGCTCTGGACAAACTTAGAGCATCTATTAAATCTGCGTGTTAACCCCCGGTTAACTGCCAGGTTTTTCGGTTACATAATATTATCGTATGAAATATACAAGGCGTAACTTCTAGCCTCTGTTAAACCTTCGTGATAACTCTCGGATAACCCCCAGGTTGTTCGCCTACACCCCATTGTTGTATGGAACGTACAAGACGAAACTTTTAGCGTGTATTTAAACCCTCGTGTTAACTCTCGGTTAACCGCCATGTTGTTCTGTTACATAATATTACAGTCTGAAAATGTAGGTACGAGACTATAAACTTTTAGTCTCTGTGAAACCTTTGTGTTAACACTCTGTGAATCGCCAGGTTGTTCAGTTACACAATGATTTGTGATTTCTAGAGAAAAATGTTTGTTGTATGTTTTTCTTACACAGGTATGATGAAAAGTAAGGTAGACGGCCATCGTTTTAACTCTTGGTCAACCATCAGGCGTTTGTACGTTCGAATAAGCCGGTTTTCTGCTTTGAAAGCGATATAATTTAGCTGTATTTTAATGCAATATTATGATAGTGAAAAATTATTTTTATGCGAGGGTAGGTTGAATTATGAATGCATACCGGGAGTCAGGACTCTATAATAATCCTTCGACGATTACGTTTCTGTTGTTCGCGTTTTCGTTTCGGCATTTCACTTAAATATTCACTTTTAAAAGTTTTAACAAACAGTGCACGTGCGTTTGCTACGTCGCACGAAAAAAATATAATAAGAGTAAAAAGTAACCTTCTTTATAAGTAGGTAAATAATTAATTTACCTGTGTTCCGGATACTTCTCGAGTATTTGTGAACGAAACGAAATCAATTTGTGTTAGGCTTGCTAAGCCGGTCCTTAGTGACGAATCTGATATAGTTGGTCGTCTTTGACTCTTCACGACTTCCCCCTTGTTCAGAGAATGGTGAATTCGTCTTGTGCATGGTGCTCAACCTCATTTGTATCTCTAAAGAATACAATAAGTGAGCGGACGAATATGGAGGTAGTATGTACGAGTATGTACCTACGCATTTTGCGTTAATTTTGTCTCGCGGACAAAAGCTTGCAGTTAATGTGCATATCTAGTCAAGGTGATAAGTATATATTCACTGCATGAGTGTCATAAGAATATGACTCATAATTAGCTCGCAGCTAATTATGATCTCGCAATTGACTCGCAGTCAATCCCGAGTTAAAAACACTTTTTTAGTTTGCAGTTAATGTGCATATTATCTAGTCAAGGTGGCACATATTCACTGCATGAGTGTCATAAGAATATGACTCATAATTGGCTCGCAGCCAATTATGATCTCGCAATTGACTCGCAGTCAATCCCGAGTTAAAAACACTTTTTAACACTTAGTAATAGAATTTTCGACTAACCTGCAAAGTTCTCGTCATCAGACGAGTCTAACGGGCGCCAATATTTCTCCTTATCCTGCTGTCGCTAGGAGTGTCTAGCTGGAAGGTTTGATTTGCGTCGTGTTACTTCGCTAGTAACCTCCCAGTGGATTAGCGTACTTTAACACGTACTTCGTGTAAGTACTAAGTAACTATAATTACTTAGGCAAGCCATGCTGAAGGGCTTAACCTTCTTCATGGTGCCTCTTGGGCAACCCGCCGGATGGACATTTAGAATAATTAAACGCTGCATAAAAGAATAATTTCATAAGCGTGTTTTATGCTGAAAAGTTTACTCTCCTTCGTTGTTACCTCTCGGGTAAACCCTAGGAAAACCTTTAGTGAGTTAGATATTATAATTATTAATGTAATAAATACGCAAGAGCCACAATAAAAGTGACAGAACTGTTTTGTTTAAGTACCCACATACAACATAGTGTAATTTGACACTGCATGAAAATATAATTTAAGTATAATTTCTTAAGCCTGTCAGGCATGAAATAAATTGCTGAAATTGAAAGATTAAAGACTCACCGTTTTCCTGTAAGAAGCAGCGGCTGTTTCTTTTTCAATATTTTTTATTTAGATATAAAATAATAATATTAACTTTGTTGAAAGTGGGAACGTCCGATCGTTGCTACGCACGAAAAAAGAATGACGAACAAATATTGAATGTGTAACCAGGTAGGGATGCCTTAAGCGGGAGAATTTTATCATTATACTAAAATAAAACATCTCTAAAAATCGTGCGATTGTTGCGGCATGATTGAGGAAACTACAATGTAAAAATTATATCTGAAGAATGAAGCGACGAAATATAATTATATTTAAGACCTTTTGTCTTCATAACAACGCGAGGTGTCGGTGACGCGAATCCGCAAGTTTACCCCTTATCAACTTTTCACTTCAATAATTTAGTTATCTATGTCTGCAAGAGGGCACCATATTCAATTTAATGTGACGACACATAGCCTAGAAAATCAGCGGATGATCTAGACGCTTCCAACGATACCATATTTGTCAAATTATGATAAGTAGTTTAGCAGTTATGAGGGAACAGATGAACATACATACTGGTCAAAATTAAAAACTTCTTTTTTGCTTTGCCGTAATCGGGTAAAAAAAGGTTTTTAAATTAGTTTAGAAGTCATAATAACACAAACATGTTTTGGTTTGTCGTTAAGCCAGATTATAGACAATCATTTGTGGTTATTCTCACGTGAAATTAATTTACAATTTAGTTCAACCACCGTCATACCTTTTAGATATTCATTAGTAGTAATAGCGGGTTGATTTAGATATCGTTTTATTTATTCGTAGTGCACACAGATTATAGTTATTCAGCCATTTTTGGCGTAGGTACAAGGTTTTACATAATACATAGCTATACTCAATAATTACACCTAATATTTATTTATTTATTTATTATCAGTACAAAACATAAATCTATCCTTACAGGTAAAAGGATAGCGAATCCAGTTACCCTTAATCCACGCGGAACGCTCAGGCTTCTCATTTTTTTTCTTTGTGTACTAATATCGTTATTTATTTTATTTTCTCGTAATCGAAGTGAAAAGTAGAGTGTTTACCACGGGACTAAAAGCCATTCTACTCGATTCTATAGCATGTAGACAATAAGCCAAACAACGAGATCTTAATACAAAGAAAAGTAATGAATTCCATTAAACAACGCATTCGTTTCGAAATTGTAATTTCCTGCTTTATAGCCACGGATGGTGTGAAAAATGGAATGAAAACAAACACTTGTGCGGAAAACTGCTCTGAACTGAATATTTCGGTTCATCTCGCTCTTAATTAAATTAATTCATCTCGATTTACACGCGTTTTTATACAGAGCATGAACGGATCTTGAGTTGATTATTTATCTTTTCTCTCTACCGAGAAACAACAATTTTTCGATCCACATTCTTAATAATCTTATCCATAATCTATACTCTATACTAATATTATAAATGCGAAAGTTTGGATGGATGTATGAATTGATGTTTGTTACTCTATCACGCCAGAACGGCTGAACGGATCTGGATGAAATTTGGCACAGATACAGATTATAGTTTGGAATAACATAGGCTACTTTTAATCTCCAAATTTAAATAGTGCACTCGGGAACAGAAAACCTTAATCCACGCGGACGATGTCGCGGGCATCAGCTAGTACAGTCTAAGTAAGTTAGTAAGTGAGTTTCGACCCGATATCGTACCGGGAACTCTTTAATTTTCCGGGATAAAAAGTAGCCTTTGTGTTATTCCAGTCTATAATCTATCTCTGTGCCAAATATCATCCAGATCCATTCAGCCGTTAGGGCGTGATTGAGTAACAAACATCCGATACATCCATACATCCATTAAAACTTTCGCATTTATAATATTTATTTGATGATTATCACTACCACCGGGTGAGGTCGCAGTCAAGTGTTAACTTGTAGCGGATAAAAGTACGGAAAATAAAGTACATATTAGAGTCATTAAAACATATTACGCTAAGACATGTTTACATAATGTTAACTCTTATAAAAGTGGGGCGTTGCCGGCAAATGAATACACCAGCATTACTCCCCGGGAAGAATGAAACGGAACCGAGGCACAACTTAATTAATTTAAACTGTAGGTGGGAGTACACTTGCTACTTCATTACGTAATGTGAGACTGAGATGTAATTTATGGGGCGAAATACTTTATTTTTACTCCAGTTGTACGCGGGAAGGGCGTGTTTCGTTTTATTTCTTACTTTGCGGGCCCAAAGTGGCGGGTGAGGAATAGATTGCGTTAAGATTAAGTAAAGAGGTTTATTTGCTCAGAGCCACGTAGTTGTAAGGACGTGGCTGGGACGCGGTGGCTACATATTGATATAACATGGCCTGAGGTCATACTGCCAACGCTTACAACAATACTTTAGCAATAACTCAAAATGATAGTTTGATGTCACGTACCTTGACGTTCCTAAAATAAGGATTATAATTCTAAAACAAGTTAGTCGACAATAACGAAACAGTGCTGTCTTGACCCACTGCGGACTCACTTCTGAGCACGAGTCTCTTCTCTGAATGAGAAGGGTTAGGTCTTAGTCTACCTAGCTGTGTCCAATTTAGCGGACTTCATTCACCTTCGAAAAGTCTTCCAATTCAGCACTTTGCCAGCGTTGTGGACTATCGCCTAACCCTTCGTTTTGAGAAGAGACTCAATAGGCAATGGGTTGAAATAGTGATAGATTTTTGGTAGACCGTAATGGTAGATTCACTCGACGATTCAAAAGCACTTGTTATACTTGAATAAAGATACCGTCGTTAATTATATTATTATCACCATCACATCTTTGTAAACGTGACGTTCAGAAAGTGTAGTGTCCCAATTTTGAATAAATATACTTTGAGTTTGAGTTTTAAAAGATTTGAGTTTGAATGATGATCTATTATTTATTTTATTTATTTATTTTTACAAAATAACTTTTACATAATATTAACATTTACTTCACGTCCTGAAACTAGCAAGAGTTTATATGGGGATGTTAACATCCATTAAAATCCGTGAAACTAATTTATAGTTATTGGACTTTAAAGTAATGAATTCTTGGTTAAGTTCAGGGCAAATCTGTCGGAAGCGCTTTGTTGAATTTGGCAAGGGAGGGAATCAGAATATAATCATCACTGGGCAGGGTAAGACAATTGCGTCGATTAGAATAATACAAATGATCGTCATAGAAACTGCCATCAAAGAGAGTTTAACCCGAGAGCGGACGTCGTTACGGGTTTAATTAAAACATTTTTAACCCCAACTTACGCGCCGCGGGGCCCGGACAAAATTCAGTTTAAGGAATTTAGGTACTTACTTACTTTTTATTTTTAGGTATATCTGTGATTTTGTAGCAATGCTACTTTGGAAACTGATTTTGTTTTTTATTTAAAAACAGACTAAAAATAGACATAATAAGGTTTAATTAAAAAATAATTACCTATAGCCTCTTAAGGGCGACGTGTTTCGTTTTAATTAACAAAATTTGTTCAATTTTACATACAAATTTAAATTACGTCTTTAAATCTGTATATAAAAATAACGTTTTATTCAATTAAGCATAATTATTAGCAAACGATGTTAAATAGACAATGGGGCTGATTCTGTAGTGCACAATCTCTAAACTAAACTAAAATTAGAGCATTACAAATATTGCTAACCCTTTCATTATACTCCCTACGGAAAGGGACAGAACTTGATTTAAAGCTGCCATTTTAGTTTAGTTTAGAGATTGTGTTATACATAATCGGCCACATTAGTCGGTAATCGTCTTAACAAGTTCTGGACCGATTTTGATGCGGTTATTAGGACCACATAGGTAACAACTTAGAACACCTTATAAAAAATATTTGAGGAGTTTTCAGACCCAATCGAGCAGATCCCGCCACAGTAAATGCGTTTCTCAAACATCTAACTCGCTTAAACATTACGTAATTATGTAAGCAGGTATTTGATAAATAAATAAATTATTATAGTACCTTTTCCATTTAGAGTAGACGAAATCACGATGAACCGTAAAACATCACATCAATCATGTTTTAAAGGCTCTGGACGGTATAAAAATTTTAATTAAATATTTAATTATTACTTTGACTTGTTGAAATTTTGTGTTTACGTTTCAGTAAAAGCCTATTAAACCTGTAAGCCACAATGAGCACGAACTTAATGACACAAAATACTTTCCGCATTGTAACAGGAACCGCTGTTTTCATCAGATATGAAAGCCAAGTTGTATAAAGTAATACACAATAGAGCCGTGTTACATTGAATAGGATTACGCTGTTCCGCCGAAGGTAATTCGGTTGAGAATTTTAATTTTGGAGAGAAAACATTGTAAAGAAAGCTGCATCTCCTGGGAGAATTTCCACGTTGAATGTTCTTTGTACAACTGTACACTCCAATCTCGTCTGTTCTCTCTCTAAATAGGAGAGAGCAAAGTCGCATTCCACGCTTGTGTATTTGCTTGTACTTCTAACTTCTTAGTGGATTTTCAAAAGCTTTGCCTATTAAATTGTGCTTTTACCATTTTTTAATGTATTTTGATGTTTGAAAGATTTTGTAAAGGTTAACATTATGTCCTGGTTTGGTTGGTTGTGAAATAAGCTCTGATTAAATCTATTTTCTTTTTAATTTTCATTAGTACCTTTTACCTTTACTTTACTTTCCAAGGGAATCATCGTAAGTCATAGGGATATATACATCCATATCCATACTAATATTATAAAATAATGCGAAAGTGTGTGTGTCTTCCACTAGTTGGCAATTATTTGGTTGGTGTACTTGAAGAAATAAAGTAGTTAGTATTCATCGCGTGATTAACATATTCAGAACGTAATTAGCTTTTTTTAAACGAAACAAACCACCACTACTTATCTCTATTCATTTCAAATCTCGTTGATTTACAACACCCAGTTCAAATAGGTCAAACATACGACGTTATCCCCAACTTAATCTAAGCGACATTCAAATTAGTTAACCTACATAGCGGAGTAAACGGTTAAAACATGACAGTAACATGTTAACGAAACTCCCCACTTCCGGCGATAAGTCAAAACTTTTTGTTGTTTCCGCCCGCCCCTGGCAGCGAGGGCGGGCAACGAAATCGCTAAAGTATTGTTCACTTTTCACATACGAACTATAGTTACACTTTTGAGATGTATTGCCTTGTATTCGAAATTGTTTTTTTTCCTATTAGTGGGTACTAGTGAGGTATTCATATAACTACGATCTAGCCTAACGAATGGCTAATGAGTAGTTTTATTTTAACCTAAGCTTATAATTTATCTAATGTACTCATACTAAGTATTTCTTGACAAACTTAGACACTTTATTCAAGTGTTCCAGCACTTACACTACACTGTCACATAACACTATGCACTAATTCAAGTTTTGTCCTTTTTAGTCTTTTCACTATTCCGTTGTACACAATCTCTAGATTAAACTAAATAACACGTCTATTTTTTGAGTTGTCCTTTACATAATGCTCACTGCGGACAGGTGGTAGATAAATATTTAGAGCTGTAATTTAAGTTTCTACTACATTTGTAGATCTTTGAATGAGTTTTGGACTTTAGTTTATGTTAGAGATGAGGTTATTCTTAGAGATGTGTTTCGATGCGATGTGATTTTTTACTCAGAACCCCAAGTTGTATTCCAAGACGGTTTTATTATTACCCATCATTTTCTGAATATTAATTAAAGGGATCGGTACAAAAATTAATTGTGGGCACTTCTTCGATTTCATGTCATTATCGACCGGTGTAAAAATTTTTATTTTTTTTTGAGTCTTTGTTTTTTTAAGTTGACCTTGACAAAGGGGTACCTTCATTTATCACAGTGATGAGGAAGGCCTCTTACCAGGATCTGATTCTCTTGGAGATATAAGGTGTTTGGTAATTATTGTGGTCATGGTAATGAAAAATTGTGAGATGGTAATGAGGTCCGGGATATGGTGATTAGAATATGCATATGGTAATTTGGTAATGATAATGGTGATGAGTAATAAAAATAAAACATAAGTGTTTGTGTTATAAAAATCTATAAGAAAATGTGGAAAAATTCAGAAATAAAACTGAAAGAACTTATATTATCTTAATATCTAAAAAAAGTATAAATGAGTCAATGGCGATTCGCAAAATTCAAAAGTCAGTCACGAGGACAACATAAATAGATTCAGTAACCTTCTTATCAAATATATAGTTAGCTAGAGTAAACGTCTAAACTATTATCAAAATAACTATATTCACAAAATCTTTTTAAAATTGTGAAAGAAATTTATTTACTTGTACGAAATTTAATAAACAAAAGTCAGTCTTGTCCACGAGATCAATAAATTCAGTAGACTTCTTATCAAATAGATAGTAAGCGTAAAGTAAGCGTCTATTAGAATATTATCAAAATAACTCTTTGTACACAAAATCTTTTTAAAACGGCATGTCAAACATACTCATACAAAATTTGACAAAAAAAATCAGTCTCGTTAACGTGATCTTCTTAACAAACCTACTTAGATTTACCGCGTAATCATCGTCGTAAGCGTCTAAGTATACTATAAATACATAGTATCAAAAGAAGCTCACTGCGCTCAAAGTTATTTAAAAAAACATGCTTTAGTTACCAACATAATGTTAAAAAAATTATAAGCAAAAGTCAGTCTCATTGAAAAATCATTTTAAACTAGATCGCTTCAGAAATAAACATAAGAATAAAAATAGCCTAAGCCTCCCACCTCCTGGTGGGAGGCTTCGGCCGTGGCTAGTTACCGACAAAGACGTGCCGCCAAGCTATTTAGCGTTCCGGCACGATGCCGTGTAGACACCGAATAGGGGTATGGGTTTAATATAACTGCCATGCCCCTAACAGGTTAGCCCGTTACCATCTTAGACTGCATCATCACCTACCATCAGGTGAGATCGCAGTCAAGGGCTAACTTGTAGTGGTAAAAAAAAAGTCGATCTCGTTGACGAAATCAACCGATTTAGCAAAGTTCTCATAAAATTAATAGTTGTTTATAGTAGGTGTAAGTATTTAATAAATAGTATTAAAATAATACTCTGAACTGAAACTCTCTTATACACACAACTTAAAATAACATGCTTCAGTGACATGATCATATAAAAATTTAAAAACAAACGTCAGTCTTCTTGACCACTTAAAAGATAGAACAACAAAGTTTTTGAAAAATTAAGTAAACTTGTATCTTAGTGTTGACCAAAATGACTCTGAACTAATTTTAAAAAATAACAGATTTCAGTGAAGGAATAAAGACACAAAGCGCTTCGGACGTATGGATGGAACGTCTACGACATAGGGGTGGAAACTCGCATGGCGCCTTGCGGCACGGTGGTAGAAAGGTGAAGTGAGCACTCTCTCCGAAATATATCCCATAAAATACCGGCACGCCGGCTACATTACGGCGGTGATCCAGAGTTTGAAGTTTCGCCAGAAGAGGTGAATCTTCGCCAATCAACCTCCTAGCTCGACGATCTACGGCATCAAGAGCCGCCAGCTATTGGTGAAGGACACGCACTGTACCACATAGATTGGTCTGCTGTGGCGGATTATAGCGAATTAAACTTCTCGTGGCAGCCCGCCAACCCGCATTGGAGCAGCGTGGTGGGTCTAAGCTCTAATTCCCTCTCTCCTATGAGAGTGGAGGCCTGTGCCCAGCAGTGGGACGTTAAGGGGCTGCAGTGGGAAACTTCTCGTTCATTCATTAGCAAGGATATATCTCGAAAAGTGGGAGTCAAGATGAATGGACTCCGTTTTGCTGTGAGCAAACATGCCTGCATTTTGGTTGCGTTAAACTCCACCAAATTGGCAACACCCCAAGTTGAAACGAATTTCAGGGTAGAGTTCAACCGCTGAACCATCGCCTGTCTGAGTTCATTGGTACCTGAACTACTTGCGCGTGAACTGGATATGTATCTCTCCATTATAGTGATGCCGTCTATGTACCCAAGGATACCGGGTTGCAACAGATCATTGATGTGCAACAGAAATAGTGTAGCGGAGAGAACAGACCCTTGAGGAACACCGGCAATAATAGCCATAAGATCTGACACGCAGCCATCAATGACTACTCTGAAGGATATTTCACTCAAGAAATCAGATATCCAGTCACACAAGCTCGGCGGGAGACCGAATGCTGGAAGCTTGCAAAGAAAGGTGAACCCGGGTCGAAAGTCTTAGAGATATCGAGAGATATAGCAAGCGCCTCTCCATGTTTCTCTATGGCTTCACCCCAAATATGGGTGGCGTACACGAGTAGATCACCGGCAGACCGTTTTTTACGAAACCCGTATTGGCGGTCTGAAAGTAGATCATTAGACTCTAGGTACGCCAAGAGCTTCGTATTTAAAATGCGCCCCATACTCTTACAGAGTAGTAAGGTAGTATTAAACTTAAATCTGTCATCAGTTTCTACGCTACATCGTACCGGAACGCTAAATCAGATGGCACGGTACGTCTTCGCCGGTACAGTGGTGGATGGTAACCAGCCTCGGCCAATGCTTACCGCCAGATCAGACCGGAGGCCATTTTAAAGATTATAAAATGCCAAAATTGCCCCTGTCGGGAATCGAACCCAGGAACTCCTGTTTTTGAGACCGAAGCACTCACCACAGGAGCGCCAGGGAGGTCGTCAAAACCTAGAAGTTCCCATACATTCAAGCACTAATCTAATTACCTAGCCAATGCCTAATTACCATGTACGTAAAATGGTCATGGTAATAATGGTAATTAGAATCATGGTAATTAGGGTTGGTTAGTATTTAAATTTTTACTTGATAAGTAAGCATAGTATTTTTTTAAAATGTGCTTTGTTAGAAAGTAAAACATACTTAAAATATAAAAAAAATACAAATATGTAAAGGTGATAACTACTTACGGTATAGCGAGAGTTCTATGAATGAGGGTTTAAAGTTGACAAAATGAAATTTCCGTTGGAGAATGCGAAATATTTTCGTAACCCAACGACGAAGACACCTCCGTTCTACACGAATTGCTCAAGACTACTGAATTTGTTCGTACAACGCGACGACGATGCGGATTTTATGGATATGTGGGTAGTTACGTTAGTGTTTGTATAAGTTCACATGAATGATTAAAAAGTCGTGGGACAGACTTTAGTCACTAGTAAAAAAATAATTCAAATACGTAGTCTCACGCTGCTGTTGTTATTTAAAACATTAATTATTCATTATTGAAATATATTTTTTTGAGAATTTTTAAGCCAGTATATACTTTAAATAAATAGGTTTGTTATCTGCGACATGAGCAGTGGGACAGTCATGGAGGTTAGAAATTGGAGGTTTAAAATTTTTTTTTAGATGGATCTCACCTCTTTTATGTTCTTTTTCTTGATGGAGGGTGTAGAGGACACTGTCTAGTGTCTACAAAAAAAATTATATAAGCCAGAGTTAGTTTTAACCTACGTTCTCCAGCTTGGGACATGCTTTTTACCACATTTCGAAGAAGCATCCTTGTGTATCTGTATTATGTCACGAGGTGTCGGCAAAGTGTAACATTTTCTCATTTCGTAGCACCGAGGCTAGGTGTTGCTGAGATTTTTATTAACTGGAGCACCTAATTAGCATTCTTGCGCATGCCCGGGAAAATGTTAAGGGAATTTGGAGCGTCTTGTTGGCTGAACTGAAAAAAAAGCAGGAATAAGTAATTTGTTTATCAGGGTAAAATTATTGTCATGGATTCAATCCATCGCTGGCCCACTACTTGGGGCTCCCGCCTCCTCCCAGGGTGAAAGCGGCTTAGGTAAGGATGGTCCACCACGCTGAACAATTGCGGAATGGCAGACATCAGAAAACTTATGAATATAAAAATTATGGATTATTATATTAATAAAATTATGGAGACCTATCACATACCTGCAGGTATGGAGGTTTCCTTAAGAATATGTTTTCACCTAAACCTAAAGCAGTGATAGATAGATAAAATCTTTATTGCACACACTTATAACAAGGACAATAAACAAAAAGATTGAAAGATACAACAGAAGTGCAAAGGCGGTCTTATTGCTAAAGCAATCTCTTCCAGACAACCTTTGGGGAGAGGAGATTAACAAACAAGAGCGCGGGATAGTGCAACGTCTAAACACTATGAACGTGATATTTAATTGTTTACAAGTTGGCCTATATGAGTTAAATATATTTTGTTTTTTTAATTAATTATCTCTGTAGCATATGCCCGCTAGCTGATGCCTGCGACTTCGTCCGCGTGGATATAGGTTTTTTGGTTCCCGCGGGAACTCCTTAGTTTTTCGGGTTAAAAAGTAGCCTATGTGTTATTCCAGACTATAATCTATCTCTATGCCAAATTTCATCCAAATCCACTCAGCCGTTCGGGCGTGATTGAGTAACAAACATCCAAACATCCATACATCCATCCAAACTTTCGCATATATAATATTTATTTGATTAGGAGTCATGACCCCTTTCCTTTAATCGCATAACGGTGGGGGTTTTCTTCGTTTAATAACGCGGTGAGTTCCCAATGCCATCTGCAGAATATACTACTTCAATTCTTAGGCTTTAACAATAATTAATTAAATTTAATAATAATAAAGTTTCATAATTATACCGTTACTGATAATTTCCAGGGCATATGGTTTTAAGTATTCTCCAAGAGATGGAGGAATCGACATTAATGTCAAATTCAGACCTCCAAATTACGTCACCCATCCAGTTACTCATGAACTTGGGTTAATGTAGCTTAGTCGACTGATATGCGTTGTCTCAACTAGGTAACAATCCTTCATATTATTCAAAGATTTCTAAAACCAATAAAAGTTTGTGAAAAGGATACCAACGTGACTGTTTAATAAACACAATTTTACCTTCTTCACATCTGTTCGACAAACGTCATAAAACCGTCATATTTATGATCACAAACAGACAAATAAAAACTTAGGAAATGTCTCGCATAAAGATAGCTGCTTCTAGCACTGTTTCCATACATAGAGCTTTGAGTTTAGAGGTTTGGTTATAAAAGTGAACTTACTTTAGTTCGTACGAGGAATGTGAGCGACCATTCATAATTATGGCGGTGGTTTCACGCCACGTTTTTTTATCCACTACAAGTTAGCCCTTGACTGCAGTCTCACCTGATGGTAAGTGACTATGCAGTCTAAGATGGTAGCGGGCTAACCTGTTAGTGGCATTGCAGTTATATTAAACCCATACCCCTATTCGGTTTCTACACGGCATCGTACCGGTACGCTAAATCGCTTGACGGCACGTCTTTGCCGGTAGGGTGGTAACTAGCCGCGGCCGAAGCCTCCCACCAGGCCAGACCAGGTAAAATTCAGAAATTATAAATTCTCAAATTGACCCTGCCGGGAATCGAACACGGGACCTCCGCACGTTAAGACAACAGCGCTACACACTGCGCCACGGAGGTTAGACTAGCTGATGCCCGCGACTTCGTCCGCGTGGATTGAGGCTTTTTGGTTCCCGCGGGAACTCTTCAATTTTCTGGAACTGTAACGCCAAAATCATTTGAAAAGATGTGCTATACTTTGCTATGCTTGTATTTCTATGGTCTGTATTTCATCTGCCCAACTATTAAAACTAGATATTCCCCAAAATGGGAGCACTAAGGTTATTGAACCCACAAAATTGGCCTACGTTCAAGCACTAAAACAACGTTTGGCAAGTGGAGTTTATGCTGAAAGGCAGTAAGTCAAAACTTCCACTTTGACGACCACTTTAACTGCCCTAAAGTTACGGTAACTTACTGAGTTTTTCTACTTCAGCTTCGGGGATCGTTAGAGCTGAATATATTAATTACTAGCTGATGCCCGCGACTTCGTCTGCGTGGTTTAATTTTTTTTGATTCCCGCGGGAATTCCTTAATTTTCCGGGATAAAAAGTAGCCTATGTCACTCTCCAGGTCCATGCCAAAAAACACGTCGATCTGTTGCTCCATCGCGGCGTGATTGAAGGACAAACCAACAAACAAACACACTTTCGCATTTATAATATTAAGTATGATACGATATAATATTAGTATGACTAGCCGATGCCCGCGACTGCGTCTGCGTGGAATAAGTTTTTTAATTCCCACGGAAACCCTTAGCTTTTCGGCATAACAAATTAGATATTACACTAAAAGGTCCTCAATTATACACATGCAATAAATCACGTCGATCCGCTACTCTGTTGTGACGTGATTGATGGACAAACCAACAAACAAACACACTTTCGCGTAATAATATAGTATGATTTAAATTTACATTTTTGTAATGCCACTACGAGTAAGCCTACGAGTTGACTGCGATCTCACCTGAAGATGGTAAGTGATGATGCAGTCTAAGATGGTAGCGGGCTAACCTGTTAGGGACATGGCAGTTATATTTAATCCACACCCCTGATCAGTTTCTACACGGCATCGTACCGCAACGCTAAATCGCTTGGCGGCACGTCTTTGCCGGCAGGGTGGTAACTAGCCACGGTCGAAGCAGCAAAAATAAAAGTAAATTAAAATATCGCGCCACAGTCAAATGACCGAAGCACTAAGGTTAATTATAATTTGTGAATTAATTATCAGATATCACATAACGTTCACTGACGTTAACCACAGGTTGAACCAAGCTTGTATCAAGGGTACCGCAGTGTAAGATGTCGCCATGCATTAGTAATTTGAGGCAGGCTGTCATTAACTATCTACCGTAATTGGGGTTCAGGTAATTACCATATTAGTTACATCCGGGGATTGTGTGTGACGAGCTGCTGACAGGTATTTCGGGGACATTCCTATAGTTGGGTAAGTATTTGACAACTACCTAGTCAAATCAGCATATTTTTTTCAAACGTCAAAACGCGTGCTTAGTATGGGTTTTTGTATGAAATATTACATAGTGACGTCATCAAAGTTCGACGCACTTTTTTACTTTAATCGAGTTTAAAATAGTTAATCAACATAAAACTAATAGGTGACGTGGATATTACGACTTTTGGGAGATTATCTATTTAATAATAAATAATTTATTTGAATAGTTGTCTAATACCCAATTTGACGCTCATATCTACTGGGCATGGGGTTCCAAACGTGAAGGATATGAGGTCTAGCTGCACTTGAGATGCACGGAGCTTCGCGGCACGTAACGGCAAATGTTATTTGTGTGAGTTCGTGCCGCGTCGTCGGTTAAGTGGGCCCAGCTTCATATTACCTCATGCATAGAATACTTGCCGCTACGTGCCGCGCCGCGCCGCGCCGCGCCTTTGTGGGGCTAGATCTTTACACCGCAGGCCAAATTACCAATATTAGTAGACATCACCACACCTCGTCCACTATTTAATAGTCGACTCAGACTTAGGAAATCAATTCGGAATGATGAAATTTGCACAAAAACATAAGTAACTAGCATAGCATCACAGAACCTAAAAAAGCTTAATGTGGGATGACCTCCAGTCCGATGACCTAGAAAAGGTGGTCGGAAGTAGCGTGGTGAGAAAGGTGGAGGACCCTGTTGATGCGCCCTCAGAAAGGCCTACCTCCAGCAGTGGATGTGTACAGGCTGATGAACCGTGAATTAATAAATCGTGAGGAAACTCTTCACGGTTCTTCTCTTCATCACCGTTAAAAATAAGCGATGTGTATTTAAATACCAAGTTGTTACCTCATTTATATTTAGAAATACATAGTAACTCTGGCGCTGTGCACAAAATAATACCAAAGATGAAAATAATAATTTACCGTAGTTAATTATCACCATCAAGTCTTATTCTTTGTAATCATGACGTTCAGAAGGTGTACTTCTTAGGTACCTATTTTGAATAAAAATGTTTTTAGTTTGAGTTTAATATCTACTGTTCTTGCAGGTACATAGTATAAAGTTAGACAGTTGTGGTGGTAGGTGTCAGTGTTAGGACATAGACAGTAGAGAGGCGGGCTTCCTGCGGGGCTGCATATGCTTTGCATGTTCATTTGCAAGTTCAAGTTAATCACGCTTTTGATGCCAATTCGGCGGGATAGAGCAAACTTACTAAATATAACGCAATTCTGCCTTGTTTTGATTAATAAATTCTATCTATACTAATCTTCTTATTATAAATGCGAAAGTTTGGATGGATGGATGTATGGATGAATGGATGGATGGATGTTTGTTACTCAATCACGCCAGAACGGCGGAACGGATCTGGATGAAATTTGGCAGTAGAGATCTATCTCTATAATCCTTTGATCCTGGAAATTTAAAGAGTTCCCGCGGGAATCAAAAAATCTCAATCCACGCGGATGAAGTCGCGGGCATCATCAAATAAATATTATAAATGCGAAAGTTTGGATGGATGGATGTATGTATGTATGGATGTATGTTTGTTACTCAATCACGCCCCAACGGCTGAACCGATCTGGATGAAATTTGGCACAGAGATAGATTATAGTCTGGAATAACACATAGGCTACTTTTTATCCCGGAAAATTAAGGAGTTCCCGCGGGAACCGAAAAACCTCGATCCACGCGGACGAAGTCGCGGGCATCAGCTAGTCTAGTATAAATATATATATATATATGTATATCGATGTTTATAGTAGTAAGATGTAGTATATGAGCATTCTATTCTATAACAAACTTCCAGCCTATTTTAATTATGAACATTTTTTAATTATTTGGCCACATAGCAGATCAATCGTTGGGGTAAGCGCTACGATCGCAAAGCAGTCTCGTCTGCAAACATCTAGGGCGCCGTCTCACTGTACACATATTCACGCTGTGGTAGTAATACAATATCTGCAATAGCTTTTGTTTTAAGTAATACTATACAATATAATTCTGTATAATAATACAATCTCCAAACATGTTGTGGCTAATTGAGTGTAGGTAACAATATATTTTTTTTTAAATAATCAATTTTTCAAAAAATATTGGATAGAATCAGGCGTTACTTTGCGTTGGTGTAAAGTTAAGTATTTACAATTATTATTATTATTATTATACTCTTTATTTGCACCAAAAAAAACAAAAAATAGAAAGAAATAAAAACACTCAGACATGATACAAAAGGCGGCCTTATCGCTTACTAGCGATCTCTACCAGGCAACCTTAGGAATAGGAAAAAATAAGGAAAAAAGGACTGCAGGTGGTGTCATCCTATAACATACATACATTCAAATAGTTACATACTAATACATAAACCAATAATAAACATAAAAAATAAACAACAATATTATTATATATATTTATAAATAATAGACTAATATATATACTATAATTCAGTTTAAATAAGATAAATAGCTAATATTATAATTTAATAATGTCTTCAATTTGAAAGATAATAGTTTTTTACTGCATTTTTGAAAATGTCTAGTGACTTTGATTGGCGTATAGTTAATGGAAGTGCATTCCAAAGCTCAGTAGCTTGTACAGCGAACGAGTTTTTATAAAACTTCGTTTTATGAGGAGGGATTTTCAAAGTTAAAGTTCGGCACGGTCTTAAGTCGGATTGCACTCCAAGAAAACTGAATTTCTCCTTGAGGTAGGAAGGAGTTTTTAAGTGAAATAGCACACAGTACAGGAGAGAAAGTACATGCAAATCCCGGCGACGGCGAATAGGGAGCCACCTGAGCTTTTGACGAAATTCGGATATGTGGTCATATTTACGCAAACCAAATATGAACCGGATGGCAAGATTTTGGAGTCGCTCAAGCTTGTTAAGTTTGTCCTCAGTCAAGTTAAGATAGCTTGCGTCAGCATAATCGAGAATAGAGAGAAGGAGAGAATGTGCCAACATAACTTTAGTTGGGATTGGCAAGACAGAGCGCAACCGTCGCAAAGAGTTCATCGTTGCAAATGTCCTCCTACTCAACTCTTTAACATGCACAGACCAGGACAGTTGTGGGTCTAAATATATACCAAGATCTTTAACAGAATCACAGTATGGAATGATAAAGCCATTAAAACAGACGGGAGATAGGCCTCGCAAATCCAGTTTAGCAATGTATCCGGGACTGCCAATGATAATTGCCTGTGATTTTGCTGGATTAATATGAAGCCCGTACTGCTTACTCCATTTAGCAACTGCAGCAAGGTCGCTATTAATGGCAGAAACAGCAGCATCGAGATCACCCAGGGCTGCAGAGCGATAAATTTGGATATCATCTGCATACATGTGGTAGAGAGAAGAAATGTACGGAGTAATAGAATTAATGAAGATAGCAAACAGTAAAGGAGACAACACACCACCCTGAGGTACCCCGGCCGTCACATCACACCATGACGAAACAGTCTCGTCAATTTTAATGCGCTGATGACGACCTCTGAGGTAACTCCGAAACCAGTCAATCACCGATGGAGCTATGTTAATAGAACGTAACAGGCTCAGCAAAATGTCGTAATCCACGGTATTAAATGCGTTACTGAAGTCGAGCAGGGTTAAAATTGTGAGCTGTTTATTGTCCATCGCCCACCGAATATCATCGGTAACTTTTACTAAAGCTGTAGCCGTACTATGACCGGGACGGAATCCAGACTGCAACGGACTGAGAAGTAAGTTCTTATTTAGGAATAAATTTAGCTGTTGATAGACCAACTTCTCAAGGATTTTAGAAAGGAATGGCAAAATGGAAATGGGACGAAAATCATTTACAGAAGAAGGGTTAGACTTTTTAGGAAGAGGAACAACTTGAGCATTTTTCCAAGCTTCAGGGAATTTGCTAGTATTAATAGAATAATTCAGGATATGGGTTAGAATAGGAGTTACAATGTCAATAATAGGAACGATCATGTTACGGCTGACGCTATCAGTACCGACCGCATTCGATGTTATGGACATTATGATCTTCTTAACATCACATTCGGTGAAAGACTCGAAAGTAAACGGTAAAAAGTCCGGAGTTGAGAAGGATGAAAGAATATTAAGAGTGCGTTCTTTCTCGACACTATCAATTGCATCGGAAGTAGAAAAATGTTTGTTAAGGAGTTCAATATCAATATTAATAGAAGGTTTATGGGATGATTTACCTACTCCGAGTGACTCAAGAAATTTCCAGGTTTTGGCGGTATCGCCATTTTCGACTGACTTATGAATGTGGCGTCGTTGAGCATCTCTACAAAATGTATTACAGCGATTCCGAGCTTTATGGTATTTTAGCCGATTGGCATCAGAGTCGTTAACTTTATATTTATATTTAGCAGAATTTTTTTTGTCCATTAAGATCCTTATCTCATCTGATAACCACGGAGCTGGGAGGTGTTTCATTTTAATCGGCCTGATAGGTGCATGTGTATCAAAGAGTTGTATCACCAAAGTGTTAAAAATCTCGACTTTGCTATCAATCGAATCGACAACTCTGATAGCATTCCAGTCTAAAAGCCTAGCATCATCACAAAGACGATCCTTGTCAATCCCTGCAAAGTTACGCTGCAGAAGAATTCTCGATTTTGCTTTTGGAGGACGTATTTTATAGGATAGAAAAATCAAGTCATGATAAGAAAATGCATCAGCAGGGCACTGCCCATGTTTGAAGACAAGGTCTGGAGAAGAGACCATGATTAGATCAAGAAGAGAGGGAGTACAGCCCGGAGAGAAATGCGTAGCGGTAAGGGGCAGTACATGTAAATTGCACGATTCCACTGCACTCAAAAGTTTCTTACTACGAAGATCGTCCTTGAGTAAGCAGGTATTAAAATCTCCCATAATAATAGTTTGGCTGTACAAGGGGATCATCTTTTCTAATAAATCTTCAAAAGAGTGAAAGAAATTAGGGTGAGAAGGAGGGGAATAAAACACCCCAAGAAGGATTTTAGTGTGCGATAAGAGAACTTCCACTAGTAAGTGCTCGGCCGCGTCAGGTACTGGAGGCTGTGAAGACGAACTGACAATAGTGAAAGGAATATGAGATCGCAAGTAGATCGCTACTCCACCACCTCCCTTACCAACACGATCGTTGCGGATAAGCCGAAATCCTGGCAGCGAATAAGACGTTGAGGGTAAGCAGGTTTTAAGCCAGGACTCTGAGACTAGAATGGCATGTAAATTACGGGATTCAAAAGACGCAAGCATATCGGGATAATGAGCCGGGATACTTTGTGCATTAATATGAACGACATTGAAGTTTTTCACACAATCTGAGAAACATGAATCAAGGGAGACATCAAGCGGAAGGATAGATGTACTGTGAAAACTAACATCACTGGACAATTCACCACTAGACGCAGATAGAAAAAGGTCGCTATCCATATCATCCAAACTGTTTGACGACATAATGTTAAAAAATATATATAAATAAAAATATAAATAAAATAATATACTTAATTAAAATAGTAATAAAGACCAAAGTGTCTATAAAAACCTATTAATTTCTTAGTCCGCCAGCTGCCCAATAGAATTAACAAAACAAAAGAAAAACTAATCATTTGCACAAAATACCACAATAGAAGCAATTTTAAATTAAAAACAACAACAATAAAAAACTAACTTTAGGGTGCTTAATATTAAATAAAAATATCCATAGTGTGCCGCAGGCTTTACATTAACAACGATAACAACTTTAAACTTTCCGAACGAACTGTCAAGTGTCAGTCCATACGTCTTGTCTATTGTCAAACGTCACTGTCAGTTGACTAAACAATTTGACAAAGTAAAATAAACAACAATTTTATAGTACCACCAACTTTTACAAATATAATACACTACCTATACAACTATAGAAACTAAAAGCAAAACATTAATATAGAAGACAATGACATTTTAATCTATACTAATATTATAAATGCGAAAGTTTGGATGGATGGATGTATGTATGTATGGATGTATGTTTGTTACTCAATCACGCCCCAACGGCTGAACGGATTTGGATGAAATTTGGCATAGAGCAAGATTATAGTCTGGAATAGCACATAGGCTACTTTTTATCCCGGAAAATTAAGGAGTTCCCGCGGGAACCGAAAAACCTCGATCCACGCGGACGAAGTCGCGGGCATCAGCTAGTAATATAATATACCTACAGGCACACTACAGGAAAGACGCTTTAACACGGAGCCAATAATTATTGTACCTATCCACTACTTCTTGATCACTCTTTTGACCCGAGAGTTGGCGCTCCTGGCGTCCTTTGAAGCCACAGCCGCAGTCGCAGGCGCAACGGGAGGCCTAGATACACCCTGTACAGAGGTTGGAATGGCGTTCAAGTCAGACATTGTTGCTATGCGATGCCGCTTACCGTCTGAGTCGATCACCACTATGTTACCGTCCCTGGTCCAGCACTTCGTCACGCCAAATCGCTGTCGCGCCGCCAAAAAGATCTTGTGGCGGCTTCTTATGAGGAACTCGGACAGTGTAACGCCGGTGCCTTTCAATTTAGTCTTAGCCGACCAAACTGTGTTCCTTAAAGTCTGCTCTCTAAACTTGATGAGCACCGCACGAGGTTTGTCATCACTAGAACGGCCCAATCGATGACATCGACCAATAGCATCCGGAGAAAGCTGTGGCAACCCAAGCTGCTCAGACAACAACTTGGAGATCATTATGCAGGGCTCTTCCTTGTCCTTCTCCGCAACACCATGGACGAGCAATATTTTCCTCCTGGACCGCATCTCAAGTTCGTCTTGCTGCCTTGCCAGAAGCTCCACTTGCAGCTGCAGGTTTTCTAAGGCAGTTAAGACAAAGGATCGGAAAGAACCAAACTGTGAATTTAAGTTTGAAGTCGGACTTGTGGCAGGGATAGCAGTCTTCAGTTCCTTCTGAAACTCCTCCATTTTGGCATTGAAGTGGTCTGTGATTTCACTTAAGGTTGTTTTAATAGACTCCATTGTGTAATGAATTAGTGAAAAGTGAGGTTATCTTAACACTCAGTGGATATAATTTTAAGTGTGGTTTATTTTTGCACAAATAAATGTGGGATTACTGGCAGACTTAACTAACTACAGGTACATATTAATATTGTATTATAATACACACTATTTTATTATTTATGAATATTATAAACAGAGCAATTAAAATTATGTCTACTTTATTTGAGGACTACCCACCCAATCCCACACAATCGTGCATTGTCGAGTCAACATCTCCTGAAGATGCTCCGGTATCGGAGTGAAACGTACGTTGAGAATAATTTGGAAGATTTATGTGGTGTGGTGAATATCGCGGGCTAGAAGTGCGGGATACACACTGTACCACATAGATTTACCTATTGACGCGGATTATTGCGAATTTAACTTCAAGTTTAATACAATCTCTAAACAATTGACAGACCTAAGTCGTGCTACCAATTTTCACATTTAAGCATATAAGAACTATATATCCTATGTCCTTTCCCGGGACACAAACTATCCCCATACCACATTTCATCAAAATCGGTTGAACAAATGGGCCGTGAAAGCGTAGCAGACAGACAGACACACTTTCGCATTTATAATATTAGTATGGACTTTTATTTTTAGGCTAGGTTTTCAATTTAGGTAGGTCTATCATTCATCCGTCAGCATCGGCTGTTGCACATTCTACCGTATTTAGACAGGGTCATTGAAAGAGCCCGCAGTCCGAACGCACTCAAACGCTCGCTTTTCATCGAATAAAAAAACTCAGTCACGTTTTATCTGTTACAAATCGAAACAAAACAAAACAAATTCCCGATCCCTTTCCCTAATACAGTTACAGCCTATGAAAATTGCTACAAAGTGAGCAGTTT
The DNA here is from genome assembly GCA_917051295.2 of Erebia ligea. Lineage (NCBI taxonomy): Eukaryota > Metazoa > Arthropoda > Insecta > Lepidoptera > Nymphalidae > Erebia > Erebia ligea. Next base: position 17,231,615 of record OU785235.1, on the reverse strand, counting down.
CGGCGGCGGCTTACTGACTTACTGCCGATTTGTTCCGGGTTCTGGCATAAATCCTCCCGGAACGCCCACCGCGCCCCGGGCTTACAGTTGAGGGGAGTTCAGCCGAACTGTGTACTGCTTTATTGTTCAAGAAGCGTACAAACACGAGACCGTCTTCAGTTCTTGTAAATACAGAAGCGAAGAACGCAAAATCGATCAAGCGTTTTATAAAAAAATTGCTACGCTTTCATGGCCTATCCTTTCAACCGAATTTGTACATAGATATGTTGCATTACTAAAGGATGTGGTAGGATGATTGAGGAATCGAAGATGAAGGTTCCTGCAAAGCACACTGGTGTGTAAAAATACTCATCACCTCTTGATTATAATATGGGGCTCTTCAAAGGGCGGCTTCTAAGCAAACATCTATAAAAGCCAGCAAAGCATTGGCGGTTCCTTGGGTGCTGCAAATGTTCATGGGCGGCGGTAATCACTTACCATCAGGTGACCCACCTGCTCCGTTTGCTCGCTATATATATTAAAAATCATCACCATCATCAGTCTTATCGCATTACTAGCCCACTTCTGAGCAAAAGTCTCGTTTGGCAGTAGTCCACCATGCTGACCGAGTTCAGAGTGGCAGACTTCACACCTTCAAGTACATTTTCGCCTCGGGCATGTAGGTCACCTCACGGTGTTTCCCTTCACGGTTAAAACAATCAATATCACTTATCACTAAGTACAATATTTTTTGTAACTAACTGTTCCATAAGAAAATACATGTAAACAAAATTTAACGAATACATTGACAATTGACTATCTAATTGCTTAAAACGCTCATACCTTTGACGACCTCCCTGGCGCAGTATTAAGCGCTGTTGTCTTAACGTGCAGAGGTCCCGGGTTCGATTTGTCAACGGGGTCAATTTGGGAATTTATAATTTCTGAATATTCCCTGGTCTGGCCCGATGGGAGGCTTCGGCCGTGGCTAGTTACCCCACTGCCGGCAAAGACGTGCCGCAAAGCGATTAGCGTTCCGGTATGATACCGTGTAGATACCGATTAGGGGTATGGGTTTAATATAACTGCCATGTCCCTAACAGGTAAGTCCGCTAAGCATATTAGACTGCATCATCACTTACCATCAGGTGAGATCGCAGTCAAGGGCTAACGTGTAGTAGATAAATTAAAAAAATACTTTTCAGAAAGCTTAAAAGAGTACGCCCGGGCATAGAACTCCTGACCAACCGAACATCTATAGTTAGATGTTCAGGTGGTCAGGAGTACTAAAATACCTACTGCTTCTAAGAAAATATCATCTCAATTTGAGTGAGTAACTTGATAATGCGTATACATCATGCGATCAGGAACAAAGATCACAATCTGCGACGTGTCATCAGTCACCCTGTATCGAGGCCCTTCCGACGTCTCAAACACGCCCCGCAATGCCCCCACTACACGTTTGCCTAACACGGTCACCGAGTTTCGGTCACCGGTTTGGACGAGGTTTGTGAATTGCGCCAATATTCTCTGTAATTGTTTCACTTTCTTACCTATAAGGCATCTGAAGCTATGAATGGACAAAACCGTTTGACAAACTGCTAGTTTCTTGTCGATAAAAAAATTATGTGACAACAACTGACTTTTCTTGTTTCAGATATCAATTATGGTCCCATAAACTTATCCGGCCAGGTGGCCAAAATTGGAACTATTTTTTTTTCCTGTTTAATTTTTTAGTAACGGAACGTTACAAATTATAATGTATCTTGTCAAACGTCATGCTGTGACAGACGTCAGAGTGACACAGACACTCACTAGCTGGTTACACCATAGAAATAGTATGTATTACAACTAGAAGGATCACTAACGCACGAAAAGCGAGCCGAAAGAGAGCTAATATTAAGGGGCGTTGTCTCTTTCTTACCGCTACAATGGCATGACACCATAATTATTATTAATTGAACGAGACACAATAGTGAACACGAGAGTGAACGAGACGCGCGAAGAAAAAGTGAGTCCTTGTCGAGACCGAAATTCCTTATGAGTGAAAGGTAATCTAAATTGAACTTTATTATTTAACGAAAAAGGTGTGAATTTGTATAACAAAAACACATAAGTGATCCTTCTAGTTGTATGAATATACTTACTATTTCTATGGGTTACATGAAGACTGAGACGTATATTGTACTAATTATTAAATATTAAAAAGTATTTTATAAAATAAAAATTATTTCCAAAAAACCGACTTCCAAAGCCACTGTAAAGTAAAAAATAATTTTGATTTCTACACACTATGTTGAAGTCGGGCGAGTACCTATAACAAAGATAGGCAAAGTTGACGCGTCAGGCTCGCCCGACTTCAACATAGTGTGTAGAAATCAAAATTATTTTTTACTTTACAGTGGCTTTGGAAGTCGGTTTTTTGGAAAGAAATTTTTATTTTTAACTTTTTAGTGTAGGTACTCTTAATTCCCACGGCTTAGGAGTGCAGTACCCTGCAGCATCAGAGTTCGAGGAGTTGGGACTTGGGTTAAAGTTTGAAGTAGTTGCTTGACACCTACAATATGAATACACCATTAAAAAATCCTAAATCCCTGTTTAAGGAGTTCTGTACCCTGCAGCATCAGGGTTGAGGAATTGGGACTTGGGTTTAAGTATAAAGTCGTTGCTTGACACCTACAATATGAATTCATCATAGACAAATCCTAAATCGCTATTGTTAAGGAGTTCTGTACTCTGCAGCATCAGGGTTGAGGAGTTGGGACTCAGAGTTGAAGCGTATACACATGACTTGATACCTACTATATGAATTCACCATCAAAATTTCCTAACTCCCTAGTTTTAAGGATTTCATGTAGTTTGGTACACCTACAGCATCAGGATTGAAGATTTTGAGTCAGATTTTTTTATGGGACCACCTCGGAAGCTTCCTCTAACCATTGAAAAAAATAAATTTCAAATCGGTTAAGAAACCACGGAGATATGCACCGACATACATTAAAAAAAAAAAAAAACATACGTGCCGAATTGAGAACCTCCTCGTTTTTTGGAAGTCGGTTAATAAAGAAAACTCCGAAGACCAAACAATCTTTTATTCAAAATATTACATGGCGCAGTCGGTAGGTAGGTATTATTCAAAATATTACAAGTTTTTGTTTAAATATTTTATTTTTCATTTATACTAGCTACGCTGTCATCGGGTCAGATGAGTTTCTGGGGCTATATATTTTTTAAAAATATGATAACACCATAGATTCGCGACAATTAATGCAGATATTGTAGCGTCAAAATTCATTATTCATTTGAATCGGTGAGACCATTTTATCGCATACAATAATAAACAATGCAGTCTAACGTGGACGCGGTCTAGCCTAGAAGGGGTATTAAACCCTGAGACAGGTTTAATACCCCTTCTGGACCCGATAAGACCATACCAATACAAAATTTAGAAATGACGAATTCCAAATTTTCCCAATTAGAGTAAAGAACTGAGATAAAGCGCAACGGGAAACGTTGAGTGTGTTGGGCAACTTGTACAGGGGGCTTATTGTGTATATAATGTTATAGTCTAACAGGCAATGCGTATAATTCAAGCACTCCTCTGTATTAGACAATATTGTACACAATGATGTACGGATTTCCGCCGGGGATCCAATTGTTATTCATCGTCATATTACTTGCCGATATTGTTGCTGATCATTATAAGTAGATTTATTAGTAAATTTATTTAGATATACTAGGTATTTTAAAGTAGTACAAATAGTAGATCAAATAGGGCTCTTTTTTCCCTTGCCTTAACACCATTTCATTAGGACCTTTCTTTATTGCATTCTCTTTCCTTTATACACTTGTCACCATCGAAACCTACTCTCCTAGTGCCAGAATACAATCTTTTTTTTTTTTTTTTTTATCCACTACAAGTTAGCCCTTGACTGCGATCTCACCTGATGGTAAGTGATGATGCAGTCTAAGATAGTAGCGGGCTAACCTGTTAGGGGCAGTTATATTAAACCCAAACCCCTATTCGGTTAGAGTATTGTTCTCCTAGAGTATTGTATTTGTTCAACCGATTTCGCAGAAATTTGGTATAGAGACAGGTTGTATCCCGGGGCAGGACAAAGACTACTTTTTGTCCCGGAAATTCCTGAAGCAGATACCTTTTTCTGTGGATAAACGCTCGGTCTATCAAAGTAAGTACGAAAAGACCCAGTTAGCGAGTTTATCTAATTAAACATCTTGTTAATCTATCTCTCTACACTCGCAGCATGTGTTGTACTAGCTCTTGCTATTTGTTCCTGCAACTGCAAGGCAACTGCGTTTTCATTGTTTACATTGTTTTGTAGTACCTTTTTGGTGCGATATAAATGAATAAACTCTGAGATAATAACTTGTTAGTTGTTGTAACTTACAACTCGGTAAAGAAGAAACTCAAAAGTTTACATGAAAGTCTAAGGTTCTCTATATAACGTCGTCTTCAACCAACAGACGTCCACTGGTGGACTTAGATCTCTTGTAGGGACTTCCACATGACACGTTCTCGCACCGCCTGGATTCAGTAGCTCCTGCAAACTGGCTCTCGGGGGTCTAACGCTTTACTCTATGTATCCTAATCATCCTTCTCTCTCGCACATTTTAACATTTTTAATATTTTATAATTTTATTACAGTGCATCTCACTCGAGGAAATAATGATTTTTAATGATTGCTAAAGACTCGGTACACTTTTGACAAATGTGGCCAAGAACTATTTAGAAATTAGAAATTAGAAATTAGAAATGATTTATTTCATGTAGGACAACTTGTGCCACTTATGATAAGTCGTAAGAATCTACCACCGGTTCGGAAAGCTGATTCTACTGAGAAGAGCCGGCAAGAAACTCAGCAGTTGCTCTTTTTAAAAACAGAAAAATGCCACAATTTGTATATAATATAAAATGCATACGCTACGTAACAAGTAGGTATCACACTGACTTGTGGGTTGCTGGATGCGAAGCCGGTTGCTTCCATGCAACTTTGTCATCGAGAAAATCATCTATGCTATAATACCCTCGACTTAACAGATGCTGTTTAACACAGTCTTTAAATTTATGTAATGGCAACTCCAGAAACTCTTTTGGTACCATGTTATAAAAGCGAATACTCGACCCCACAAAGGATTTCTGCACCTTGCGCACACGATATGACGCTGTTACAAGTTTATGGCGGTTTCTAGTACATCGATTGTGAGTATCACTTATTTGCTTATAAAGATTAATGTTTTTCCTGACAAAGACTATATTATTGTAAATGTATTGTGAAGGCACCGTAAGTATACCAATCTCTTTAAATTTGTCACGAAGTGATTCGCGTGATCCGAGTTTATAAATAGAACGGATAACTCTTTTCTGTAATATAAAAATTGTTTGGATATCAGCTGCTCTGCCCCACAATAAAATGCCATACGACATGACACTGTGGAAGTAGGCAAAGTAGACAAGCCTAGCCGTTTCAATATCGGTAAACTGTCTAATTTTCCTGACAGCAAAAGCAGCCGAGCTAAGTTTTCCCGCTAGTGTCTCTATATGAGCGCCCCATTGAAGCTTATTATCCAAGGTCACCCCCAAGAAAACTGTGGAGTTCTCCATTTTTAGTGTTTCCCCATTTAACATTATTGATTTATCGATATTCTTTACATTAGGTAAAACAAACTCTAAGCACTTGGTTTTCTTTGCATTCAATAACAAATTATTGACAGTAAACCAGTGTGATACGTGTGATATTGCATTGTTTACATCGTCAAAATTGTCCTTACTCCTATCAACTTTAAAAATAAGCGATGTGTCGTCAGCAAACAATACAATATCACAAACATTGTTCACATGGTATGGCAAATCATTTATATACACTAAAAACAGAAAAGGACCCAAGATTGAGCCCTGTGGGACACCCATTAATGCAGGCGAGCCCTCCGACCTCACATTGTTTATGCAAACCCTCTGAGTTCTGTCACCAAGATAAGAGGCAATGAGATCAAGTGCAACGCTTCCAATGCCATAGTGGCTTAGTTTAAGCAACAAAGTTTTGTGATCAACACAATCAAATGCCTTAGAAAGGTCACAGAAGACACCAATAGCATTCTGTGATCGCTCCCAGGCATCGTATATATGTTTTAGAAGTTTTGCGCCCGCATCAGTTGTGTTTCGACCTTTAGTGAAACCGTACTGCTCGGGGTGAAGTAAGTTATTGCCGTTAAAATGATTCATTAATTGGCTCAAAATTACTTTTTCAAAGACCTTACTGAGAGTTGGTAAGATAGAAATGGGTCTGTAATTGTTAAGGTCGTTTTTATTGCCCGACTTAAATAGAGGAATGAGTTTACCATGTTTCATTAAGTTTGGAAATGTACCTAGGTCAACACATTCATTAAAAATTATAGCTAGGTAAGGGGCGATATCGCTAATGATGTTTGATATTACTTTAACGGACATACCCCATAGGTCCCCCGTGTTTTTCAATTTTAACCACTTGAAATTTTTAATAATATCTAATGCATTAATGTGTTTAAATTCAAATGAAGCATTGCACTCTTTAACATTGTCCCTTAAAAAACTCTGAGCTGCGGTAGGTGAGGAATTAAGCGAGTCTGTCAACAAGACTGGAACATTCTGGAAAAACTCTTCGAAGGTTTTTGCAACCTCCAGGAGAAGAACAGGTCCTGAACAATAAAATTGCGTTCATATTTTTAAAAAAATTGTATGAAATGGGAAATAAAATTCTACCATGTTACTACTAAGTTAGCTAATGGAGAAGTTAGGAGTAACATGGACAGAAACTACCCATGTTACTACTGGTAATAACACGGGTAATGAATAAAGAATAAATGTCAACAGGATCTTTAAAAATATTGAACCATGCGGACGAAATCGCGTGAAAAAGCTAGTTAGCACAGTACTTTTTATAATAAAAAGGTCTTTAAATCGGGAACACAATGATTTGTGCAGTAAAAAGGTTTTTAAATCGCAATGTAATAAATAAATGTCGTATGCAATGTATTTCGACATTAATAAATCCGCCTCCACCGGTCAACTGCGGACGACAAGCGCTCATTTTCTTTCCGCGGTCTCCTGACGTCATTCGTGACATTTGTCCGCCATTTTGATTTTATTTTTAAATATTTTTTTGCGCAAACTTCACTTCCACTGGCAATGGCGCTAAACTAAAATGCTGTTTTGATGCCGCCATGTTTTATTGAAGTGTTTAGTACCAGTTAATTAATTGTGTTACTTTTTACGATAACAGTGGCTATTTCGGTTGTTCACGATCTATTTAAAGCTAAAGTAAAATGGCAGCATTAAGTTCCGTAGAGAGCATTATGAAAGGGGTCCAAGTCCAAAAAGCAATCCAAATTATTAGTGCAGTCAGTTCAGTTTAGTTTGGAGGTATGTATCACAACAGAATTAGACACATTGATTGCAATATATAGGTTAACTTCTCAGAGAAGCATTAAGTATATTGCAATATATACCTATAGGTTAACTTCTCAAAGAAGCATTGGCCCGCTTGCGTAACATCCTTAAATCGTATTTAAAATCGTCCTAAACGCATTTATACGGTTAAATACAATTAGCGTCTTGCACAACGTAAATTTTTCTGTTAAGTACAATTAGCGAACTGTCAAATTTAAACATCCCAGAATGGCTATTTAACGGCGCTAAACGTATTTAAGCTGTTGTCATTGCTGTCAGTTGTGTTATGAATTTAATAACAAATAAAAAAATGTATTTCTCTGTAAAACGTAAAGAGTGGACCAATTTGACGAATATTATTGAGCACACAATGGATTTTTTCGAACTACATTCTGACGACAACGAAGAAATCATAGAATATTATTATAAGTAGACCTCGACAACTCCTAGCACGAACATCTGTTCAACAGTTTTCCAGAAGACTGTGAGAATATTTTCGCCAGGCTGCAGAGATCGGTAGAAATAGAAAAGGCTACTTTTCTATAATACTCAGTGTGTAGCTGCTGCTAACCTACCTATCAGTTCTAATTGTTGTGGCTAGATAGCACGGATCAGCACATGATTCAAATATATGGGACAACTGTAAAATAAAACGCATCATAAAAGTCATACAGAAGTATATCCCGCATGAAATAAACGTGTTTGAGTTTGAAGAAAGCACGGGAAAGTGTAGCGCTAGCCACGACCCCCCTAGGTAGATGGCCGAGTCGCAGGGAGCCGCTGCATCCGTGACACAAGACTGCGGCGTGTGGATGTCCTACAATAAACCTATGTACCGATCTTCATGAAAATTTGCAGAGATAGCTTACATCCTAGGCATAAACATAGGACACTTGATATCCAAGAAAATTAAAGGGTTAAAAAAGAAAGAGAGATTGAAGTTAATTGAAAACAAAATAAATAATAATATTTCTTTTTTGTTCGTCTGCTTGTTTTATTGCATCAGCTTTTTTACATTCTATGATGGAAGAATTAGTTCTATCGTCCTAAACATTACTTTATTTGTTCCTCGCTTTACTAAAATTGGGTCCCCCGACACCTCCCAAGTAGCAAAAAAGTCCAAAAAAGTCGTATAAATCTAGAGTTATACGACGTCATGTTGTGTAGTAGTCTTATAATGGTAATAAGACAACAATAACGTCCTATAGATGTCATCGATTCGGCCTTTTAGTCGTGCGACTATTAAGTTATAATAAATAGTCGAGTAAACGTCTATAAAACGAAATTATATGACGTTATGTAATGGTAACAGCTACAACGCTTATACGACATTCGTATGATTGTATAAACGTCGGTGTATGATATTTATATAACCGACAGTCATGTAGACGTTAATTCATAACATTTATATAACTAACATTCCTTTGTTTTTTAGTCGTCGTGGTTAAGCCTTTTATACAACCAAGTAGTTTTCTTGTGACTGCAATATAACTATTACAAGACATTAAGTCATATAAGTGTCAAACTCCAACTTTAATAAGACTTAAAGTTGAGTAGGAGTCTAGACCCAACTTTAATACAACTTATCCTACACCTAATAATATTGAGGAACCCTAATGTCTAAAACATGGCGTTTTCAATGGTCGTCACAAAAACAGTCTTTAGGACTAAAAGGTAAACAAAAAACGTTGTCACGACTTTTATACGACATCGAATTGTTAAGCTGCTTTGTTGCGTTAAATCCAATTCAGATTATTTTAAGCCAATATTTACTAAATTAATTTTATTATGGCTGTTCCAAAGTCATTGGGATGTTTTGGACTTTGAAGTTTGAATTGCGTTTTGAAAAAAAATTACGTTTCATTTCATGCGTAGTTGTAATGCAAACACAATTTCCTGTCAATCCATCACAAATGGTATGAAATGGAACGCAATTACTGCTTTACCGACTCGCTAAACCGATTTAGTTAAATGACATCCAAAAGAGCCTCGTGCAAGACGATCATAAATGCGATTAGGATAAACATGTTTACACAATTAAATACATTTAACTAATTTTATTTAGGAGATATTTAAATCAAACGTTACGCAAGTGGGCCTAAGTATATAAATTCAAATCATCGGCGCAAAGTTGGCTGTCTGTCGGTATACTATAGGATATATTATATTTAAGAGAGTGTCCCCAAGAACTTTTTGTTCTCGTTCCTCCTTTACTTTTCTACTATCCTACCGCAAGGCATCGTCAGAGTTTGCATCAGCATAAAGTTGAAATTCCGCGGACGCGTACGAAGCGATTTACTTCCTGGTTTCTAATTCGAACCGCTAAGATATGGAACGCCCTTCCAGCTTCCGTTTTTCCAGCCGCTTATAATATTGGTATCTACAAATCAAGAGTGAATAGGCATCTTCTAGGCAAGCGCGCTCCACCTTAGACTGCATTACTATTTCCAGCAAGTCGGATTGCAGCCAAGCGCTAGTCTATCATACTAATATTATAAATGCGAAAGTGTGTTTGTTTGTTGGTTTGTTGGTTTGTCCATCAATCACGATGCAACGGAGTATTCGATCGACGTGATTTTTGGCAGGGGTATAGTTGAGGACCTGGAGAGTGACATAGGCTACATTTTATCCCGGAAAATTAAGGAGTTCCCGCGAGTTTCAAAAAACTTAAACTTCTTAATTCTTAAACTTAACTTCGCGGGCATCAGCTAGTAGTAAAATAAAAGTCGTTGATGCTTCAAACGTATACAGCAATAGTTATTATGTGTTTTAAAGCTCAATAAGTTGCTTCAGCGTGTATTTTATGTGAACACATACAAGATACTTGGTAAAGTACTGCCACGTTTGGATGATATTAATAAATCAGCTCACGTGCCGCGCGACAATTGCCTCAGTTCATTAATTCTGGGGGGTAACTACCATCGCTTAAAACAGTATTATTTCTAAATGACAGTTTTATGTCACGTACCTAGACGTTCCTAAAATAAGGATTATAATTTTAAAACACAAACGTCAACAATATTAAAACAATACTGTTCTAAGCGATGGTTGTATACCTCCAGCGCAGATGTGCTTCCGCCGGTTTCGATCACGTATTACTTTACTGCAAAATACATTATTATATTAATTGTATTTAATTGAAATACAACTGCCTCGTTGGTCTAGTGGTTAGCATGTTGGACTGCGGCCGACGAGGTCCCGGATTCGAGTCCCGGGTCGGGCCATAACAAGTATTGGGGTTTTCTGACTAGAAATTCTCAGTACTAGCCCGGAGTTAGGAAGTTGGCGGTGTTTCACCCCCGTGCCTCGGAGAGCACGTTAAGCCGTCGGTCCTGCGCCTGATCTCTCTCCGGTCGTGTCGGATCTTCCGTCCCATCGGGTTATGAGAGCAAAGGAACAGAGAGTGCACCTGTGTATGCGCACACACTTTGATATTTTGGTTGGCGGGCATTATATTACCGCACTGGTCCAAAATGGAACGCAAGAATGGAAAAAGTCTAAAAAGTAGAATTTTCCCACCCTTGGTCGATAAAAGTTTCACTTACTTCTCGTAAAGTTACTGTTTCTTAACCGCGATCTAGTTTTAATTGTAGTGACGTACTCGTAAGAGCAACTTTTATTTTTATTTTATTTTATTTTATTTTGTTTGGAAAACTTACAGCTACAACAAATATGTATAGACAAATATAGAACAAGTATAACGCCAATTACAAGTTTTCACAGATAGAGTTTACATGAGATAGAAATAGCTCGCAAAGGTGCAAAATATTAATATATGCTACAAAGGAAGTAATCTATATATATAAAATTCAAAGTCCTGACTGACTGACTGACTGACTTATATATCAACGCACAGCCTAAACCGCTGGGGTTAGAAACTTGAAATTTTGACACTAGGTTCCTTTTGTGACGTAGGCGCTCACTAAGGAAGGATTTTTCAAAATTCCACCCCTAAGGGGGTGAAAAAGGGGGTGAAAGTTTGCATGAAAGTCCGTCATTTCTCAAGTTATATCAACGAAACTTGGTATTTCGGCTTTCGGTGAAAAATAAAGAAATACGTATTTCACAGTTTTTCGAAATTCCACCCTCAAAGGGGTAAATTTGGGTTGAAAGTTTGTATGAAAGTCCTTCATTTCTCAAGTTATAGACATGAAACTTAGCATTTGGGCTTTCAGTTAGATATAAAGAAGTAAGTACTTCACCATTTTTGAAATTTCAACCCCCAAAGGAATGGAATAGGGGATGAAAGTTTGTAAAAAAGTCCTTCATTTCTCAAGATAATTCTCAAGTTATATCAACGAACCTTGGTATTTTGGCTATCGGTAAAAAATAAAGAAGTACGTGTGTCAAAATATTTAAAAATTTCACCACCAAAGGAGTTAAATAGGGGTTGAAAATTTGAATGAAAGTCCGTAATTTTTCAAGTTATCGCCCTGAAACTTGGTATTTGGGCTTCCGATTTAAATTTATGAAATACGTATTCCACTTCCACGAAATTTCTATCCCCAAGGTCGTTAAATAGAGAGTTTGTCCTTTAATCACGCCGCAACAGAGCAACGGATCGATGTGATTTTTTGCATGGGTAGGTATAGTCTGGTCTGGTCTGATCTGGAGAGTGACATAGGCTTCTTTTTATCCCGGAAATGAAAGAGTGCCTGTGGGAATTAAAAAAACTTATGCCACGCGAACGAAGTCGCGGGCGTCCTCTAGTTTAAATATAAAAAGCTTATAGTTAAGGAGATGATACAAGTTAATACAAGAGAAGAACAAGAGTAAACTAATATTTGGGATAATTTAGAGACTATTAATTACCACTACTACGACTACTTTTCGAGCAAATGTATTGTAAAAAACAAACATAACTATTTGCACACCATTGTATGGTAGAATCTGTAAGGGAAATATTATTTTTAAGGCCACTTAAGGCCTAATAATATCTGTATTCTGTACCCATATTCCAGCAATTTTTTTTTTTTTAAGTCGTAGTTAGCTGATCACCGGTGAGAATGTGCTCTCGCCTGATCAGGAGAGTATTATTGCTTTCAAAGTACTGAAGTCATGTAACCAGTAGGTAGGTCAAATAAGAAACAAGTAAGTATGCCCAAATTGAAACCGATAGCTATCAGGGAAGGCTTTTAGGGCGAAACAGTGCGTTAATGACTTCCCTGGGAACGCGGTTCGGGAGCTATGATTTTTATTTCGCTCAGATAAGTGTTTGTAAGAAATAATACTCATGGTCTTTCGGTAAGAGCACATTCTCAACGGAGATGAGAGATCAAATAGTATATCATGAACTACACAAGTAAAAATTCCAACTTTTGTGTAACAAGCCAAAAATATTGACGACTCAGTCGAATAAAAATGAACATAAAAGATAGAACTAATATTATAAATGCGAAAGTTTGGATGGATGGATGTATGGATGGATGTTTGTTACTCAATCACGCCCCATTGGCTGAACGGATCTGGATGAAATTTGGCCCAGAGAAAGATTATTGTCTGGAATAACACATCTTCTTTTTATCCTGGAAAATTAAAATGTTCCCGCGGGAACCGAAAAACCTCAATCCACGCGGACGAAGTCGCGGGCATTAGCTAGTGACAACATATAGAAGATATGAGTGACCAACATAACGTGTAGTAAAAAATGAGTAAATTGTATCACGAAAACAGAAGAGATAAGTTTGTAAATCTGGGGACAACTACGAGTTTTACAATACATTTGCTTGTAAAGTTGCATATAAAAATATTAAGTAGACGCCCACCCTTGAGCGATAAAATATAACCGCACAGTTATTAGCCTACAAAGGAGGGCGGTAATATTCATTTTCACACTAGTGCTGTAATATTCATTTTCACACTTGTGCAGTAATATAATGGCCGCCATACAAAACTAGGGCTGAAAACTATATTACAAATAGGTCAAATTAGAACCAGTATGGCCAAATTGAAACCGATAGCTATCAGGGAAGGCTTTTAGGGCGAAAGAGTGCGTTAACGACTTGGCACCGCGGTTCGGGAGCTATGATTTTTTGTTCCGCACAGATAAGTGTACGCCATTAATCACATTAGGCGGGGATAGTGGTAGGCTAAGAGCCGGTGGCAAATAACGTTGATGAATTTCGTCCACGCCGACCACTTTCAATAGAGACTAGCCAACTTACGCAGGACATTATAGTGCACCAAGTGTGTGGCAAACACATGTGCACTCTCATAATTTGATAACACGGCATTCTGCGTCTTTACTTTCTGTTAGAGGCAAGGTGGTGCACCTCCTTCAACATAATAACTCCTCCAGTCTTTTAAGAATTTATTGGCAGAAACCAATCAAATCGTTTTTTTGCTACGATATGGAATTTCAAACTGGGTCCTCATAACCTGCGAAATATTTCCATTGTAATGTCCAATGACGCAGTGTCAGCACTACGGGGGCGGAAGACTGTTGCCGTCAGATGAGTGTGTGTGTATGTGATAACTTGGGGGATAATTTTGGGTATTCGAAAAAGTTACGTATGTTTAAGTTAATTTCTAAGTATCTACGCATTAGCTGCGTTGAGAAAATCCATACAATCTAAAAAGCATCTAATCCAGAATCATAGTAAGTTTAACTAACTAACCAGGCTATATTTGCATTTTGCAGGAGTAAAATATTTTTCATCCCACCATCTCGGAAAGAGTATTTTTACTCTTCGATATCTGAAGGTAAAAGCCGTTATTATCCTCTAGAGGATAAAGTAAATTGAATTTAGAACATCGTGTGCACGTTAGTAAATATCACTCGTCTATGAAGTTTGTGAAATCAAAACATCATTAAAACCTATTTACTTGTACCTCTATGGTGCCGAATTTCCATACAATCGTTTTTAATTTGTTAAAAACTCACACTCGTAACCTTCTTGGTGTACTTTTTTAATTTGCTTTGCGCGCACCATTTTCTTTCACGTCATATTGTTTAAAATTAAAACCGATTAAAAACAAGAAAATTGAAAATAAGTGAAAAACCTAAAATGAGTGATTCTAGTGACGAAGAAATTAACAGAATTGAATTTAATCTTGTGATTTTTTTTTGCATTTAGTCATTTCCTCGCTGAGGTGGGATGAAAAGTTACCTTGTGATTTTTTTTGCATTTATCATTTCCTCGCTGAGGTGGGATGAAAAGTTACGTGTTGCACTCGAGTGAAAAGATTTTTCACCTCGTGCTCTTTTGATTCCCTCGCTGACGCTCAGGATTCTAATTTTTGAATCCCTCGCTTGCTCGGTCATCAAAATAGAGCACGCGGTTAAAAAACAACTTTTCACTCTTGTATAACAAATAACTATTAACCTCTTTAAGAGTTGCGTTAGAATTTAGAAATCACCAAAAGATTTTTCGTGGTAGAATGCATCGCGGGCTCTTGGTGTATAAAGCGAGTAGCAGTGAGATTAGGGAAGATTCGGATATATTCGGAAATGTGTGCATAAGATCCCATTATAGCCCTCAGGGAAATCCTGCTATTGAACGAATGTTATCACAATAGCTATGCTGGTGTTTTCCAGTGACTACGCCCGCCTTTGTCATTGGCCTACAAAAAGACATAAGAATCCGACCTTAATATATATATATATTTATAATTGACTACCGGAATTGACATTTTGATTTTTAATATTATTATGAATTTTCAAAATTATTGATATTATTGTAATACCTATTGTTGTAATAAGTAATTTGTGATTGTATTGAACCATAGAGACAGAAATATGCATTCACTGGAATTGGAAATAAAGGCTTCATTTATTTATTTATTTACGTCCGCCTAGATTTTTGTTTTATCTAGATTGCAGATTATGATGCAAAATATCCCACTGCCACAATTTATTACGATCGACAGGCCAGAACAGAGAAAATTCTGAAATTATAAATTAAAATCAATTTGTTAAAACTACGGCGAGGGTTGCATTTTCGTAATTTCTTACAATATCTATGGACACCGTTGAAAATTCTCCACCTAACCATAACATCCTAACCTTTAACCTTTGCTTCATGTTGTCTGGTGGGAGGCTTCGGCCATGGCTAGTTATCACCCTATCGGCAAAGACGTGCCGCCAAGCGATTTAACGTTCCGGTACGATGCCGTGTAGAAAGTGTAATAACTGCCATGCCCCTTGCAGGTAAGCCCGCTACCATTTTACACTGCATCATCACTTACCAGCAGGTGAGATCGCAGTCAAGAGCTAACTTGTAGTGGATTAAAAAAAATAGTTTGCAGATGCAGAACCCAACAAGGGTTTCCGTCAGCTTTTGGACCATCACACAAAATAGCTCGTTAATTATATTACGATATCGATTTTATCGAACAGAGAATATTAATTTATGAGTACTATTTCCGGATTAACAATTACCTATCCAATGTTTTTGAGCAAAATGTAAGCAGAATTAGGTAAATTGTTTAATGTTTGTGACGGAATGTTATAGCTACCTAATTAATAATTTATTATCTAAATTTTGGCTTGTGTTAATTGGAACGAAATCATAATTATTTTGATGTTAGATATTAAATTTCAATATCATTTTATTAGTACAGGCATGTGGCATATAAAACAAATATGATTAAATTGATGAAATTCGCGAAAAATTCAAAATAACAGTTCAACCAATTTTGAAGAAATTTGGTACAGAGATTGGTTTTTCTTCATTCGACCTCGTTGGTGCAGTAGATGAACACTGTGGTCTTAAAAGTGGGAGGTCCCGGGTTTGATCACCAGGAGGGTCATTCGGGAATTTATAATTTGTGAATTTTCTGAGGTTTGGCCTGGTGGGAGGCTTTAGCCCTGGCTAGTTACTACCCTACCGGCAAAGACGTACCACCAAGCGATTCTGCGTTCTGGTACGATGCCGTTTAGAAACCGATAACGCGCCCCGATATCCGGTATATCTTAGACTGCATCATCACTTATCATCAGACGAGATTGCAGTTAAGGGCTAACTTGTACCTAATTAAAAAAATACTATCGGTTGCATCCCGGGGAAGGACATAGGCTCGTTTTTATCCCGGAAAATAAAAGGGATACTAAAATAGAGATTTTGCGAGACTTAAATCCAAGCGAAATAAGTCTTGGGAATCATTTGGTAGTCCAAAGAATACAAATAAAGCTTTTATAAGACTTAATAATAATTATGAATACGAATTTAAGTGTAGTCAGTAAATTACTAATTAAGTCTACAAAAACTAAATTATTTACCATTTTACAAGTCATTACTGAATAAATATTTAAAGACTTACACAAGAGTCCCTTATACTCGCGGTCACAGACCGTTTTCCTTGCAAAAAAATCATTAGCTGTATAAAATGGAAAGAAATGGCGCAAAACGAGGGAGGTTTATTACCATAAGTAATTAGGAATTACGAACAAGATCTCATTAGGGTGCTCCGTGTGTTTTTCAATATGGCGGCACGTAATTACGTTTGTACTACATACTCGGGGTAAGTGCGACTCTATTTGCTGGCACTCATTAGCTGTTGAATCCTTTATAACTGAAATATGATTTTTAACGCCGTATTTTTACCGACGATAGGGAATGAGGTTATGGTGACATTGATTTTGACTTAAGTGCATACCAAATTATATTATTCATTGAGGCTTTAAATCAAATAAAAATGTGTAAATGAAATCGTTTAATCAAAACGTACCCACACCAAAATTTCGATCCCCTATTTTGTCCCTTTTTTAATAATTCTAATAATAATATTATGATCTACTATATACTATGCTGTAAGTCACAATATATGCATATACTTCGTAGAACCGATAGGCGTTGGGGTTCCAAAGTGCTTGAATGGCGGCCTCGCACCGGGAAGCGCAGCGTTGGACGACCCCCAGTTGGTGGATGGACGATCTCAACCGAGTAGCTGGGAGCCGCTGGAAACAAGCGGCTCAAGACCGTGCTCCGTGGTGATCCATGCAGCAGACCTTCGTCCAGCAGTGGACGTCTATAGGTTGAGACGACCACTAGACTATGCGACTTCTTCTGCATGGATTCAGGTATTAAAAATTCTCGTGGAAATTCTTAGATTTTCCGGTAAGTGTAATAAGTAGGTATATCACTCTTCAGGTCCTATAACTATGATAAAATCCGTAGCAGAGTGATTGAAGTAGGAACCAACACATATTTGCATTTATAATATCAGTAGAATTCGTTTGAAAATTTTACCGATTTAGAGAGAACCCAGTTGTAAAATCAAATATAGAGTACCACAAAAAAGGCAGCTCTAAAAAACTAGACCAAAAAAAACTCTCACAATACGTTATATTTTTATTTACAGCCAGCACGCTTTTCATTGGAAAATGGGGAATAGAAAACATGATTTTCAAAATCTCTTTTAGATCGTTCTAGTTATCGAGTGCAAACAGTTTTGGAGTGTTACCAAAACTAATCGGGAAAGTCTTTCATTAATTTATCGAAGATATTTTTATGGCATTATCGATGGGTAACATCGATAATGGCTTAGGTACAATTTCTTAGGTATCTAGGACATCGATTCATCCCTGATTAATTTTGAAGCAACTCGGAAATCCAGTTTTACTATGAACGGTTTTCCGGGATAAAAAGTAGCCGTACTTTTCCTTATTAAAATTGGTCGAACAGATTGTACATAAAAGTGCAGCAGACAGACAAATGGACAGACAGACAGACAGACGGACACACTTTCGCATTCATAATATTAGTATGAATCTGTACTTTTCACTTTTTTATATTATAAATGCGAAAGTTTGGATGGATGGATGGATGTTTGTTACTCAATCACGCTACACCGGCTAAACGGATCTGGATGAAATAGATCTGGTTTTGAATAGCACATAGGCTATTTTTTATCCCGGAAAATTAAAGAGTTCCCGAGAGAATTAAAGAGTAAGAGAGAGGTCGCGGGCATCAGCTAGTGTATCATAAAACTCGACAGTGGCCAAAAAAAGGCTCGTACATAAAAAAATATATTTTTATGTTCGCTAACAAGTTTTTGATTGGAAAAAAGCAAATAGAAAATACGAACATAAAGGCTCAGCTCGCGCACATGAGCGTAGCCTGACCGCAACATGGATTCCAGATTTATCTGGAATCGCGTACAAATTAGGGTAGTTTCAGAGATGTACGGGCTAATGCTGCGCTACTATCGATACCACAAAATCTATCGACTTTAGCATTTGAATAATTGAAGTTATTTGCATGTTCATCCAATCAACCATTTACCGATAGAGTGAGATTGAGAGAGAGGGCTTTTGAGGGATTGAGGGAGGGAGAGATTGATTGAAAAGAAACAAAATATATCCATTAAACAGAAGTGTCACAAATATAATAATCTGAATTTGACACTGTTTGTCGGATAAGAGCCTAAGCTGATGATAAATAATAATCCATACTTAATATTATAAATGCGAAAGTGTGTCTGTCTGTCTGTCTGTCTGTCTGTCTGTCTGTCTG
Source organism: Erebia ligea (assembly GCA_917051295.2). NCBI lineage: Eukaryota > Metazoa > Arthropoda > Insecta > Lepidoptera > Nymphalidae > Erebia > Erebia ligea. Next base: position 17,212,736 of record OU785235.1, on the reverse strand, counting down.
TCTGTCTGTCTGCTACGCTTTCCCGGCCCATCTTTTCAACCGATTTTGCTGAAATTTGTCATGGAGGTAGGTTATATCCCGGGGAAGGACATAGGCTACTTTTTATCCCGAAAAATTAAGGAGTTCCCGCGGGAATCAAAAGCCTTAATCCACGCTGACGAGGTCGCGGGTATCATCTAGTTTTTGATAAACTAATGTTGAAAGGCCTGAGAAATGTTATTATAAGTTATGGGCGACCGGCACAACACTGTCTAAATTGTTTTAGTCAAATTTTCTGTTGCTGTCACTTTTTAATAAATTTATTTTGGTGTTGACATGAAAAGGACAGGTATAGAAAATTCAACTTAAACACATTTAACGGCCTTGTGCAAGTGAGCCTAGAATAATATTGAGCTTTAAACGGGTATAACTTTTCTAAATAAACGCATTAACATTTATTTTTAAATAATATCTTTATGTAGCATTGATTTTACTGTTATTCCTACTGAGAAGAACCAGTATAAAAGCGAAGATTTTTTTTGCAATTCGAATCTCTTTGAATTAATTAGATTTCCTCTTTAGTAATAAGATTTGATTTCAGTGTCTCTTCGCAAATATGATAGCACCAAATGTTATCGATATGATAATTCTATCGATATTGACTTTATCGATAATGTTCAAATATTCACTCACTGAAATGATAATCCAAGGGCTTTCTGCCAATGCCTAAAGCAGTATTATTTTAATATTGTTTTTTTTATTTTTTTTTATTGCGTGATAGGCTTGCGCTCGACGACAATCATGCTTAGTGCAAAGCAATGATGACCTATGAGATCTAGGTTGGAACGCGTTTGCCTAGAAGATGCCTATTCACTCTTGCCTTGAAGGTACTTAAGTTATATGTGGCAGGAAACACGTGCGCTGGGAGGGTGTTCCACACCCTAGCGGTTCGTATCAGAAACGTCGAGCAAAAACGTTTCGTGCGAGCAGATTGGACGTCAACCACATAAGGGTGCCAACGCTGACGGTTTCTTGCTGTTCCGTGGTAGAACGGAGAAAGAGGAACAAGGTTGACGCTCTTGTTACATAATTATAATCCTTCTTTTCAGGAAGTCCAGGTGCGTAATATAAAACTGCAATTTTAAGGGAATACTGCTCTAAGCGATCATGGTAGTCTTTTTATGGTAAATATTTTTTTTAAAACTAAGCCCATTAACCATAAACTCGCTATATATTATCGATATCAAAGAATATTATCGGTAAATATATAATGAGATATAATGGCGCGGCCATAACCTATCAGGTTTTAAAAACCGTCAGCATGTCGGGGCGGGTTTGAGCCGGGACACATTTTGACGTAAGCTCGCCTGAATTGTGGTTACGAGCGTTAATTGTAAATGAAGTGTTGGTCAGCCCGATGTACAGAGCTTATGGAAGCTTTTATTTTGATAGGATTTGCTTTTGATAACGGTTTAAGATACATTTTATAACAATATAAACAGTTTTCAACCATTATGTATGACAAAACTGTCAATTATTACGATCGCTTTCACGATTTTGTTTCGTTATGTACTCATTTTAAAAGTCCAGTACACATTACGTCATGGTAATTGTCCAATCACCATGGACAATGGTACCAGGATGACAGGTACTCGTCCTGTATATTATGTTAACTAGCTGATGCCCGCGACTTCGTCCGCGTGGTTTAAGTTTTTTTGATTCCCGCGGGAAATCCTTAATTTTCCGGGATAAAAAGTAGCCTATGTCACTCTCCAGGTCTTCAACTATACTCATACCAAAAATCACGTCGATCCCTTGCTCCGTTGCGGCGTGATTGAGGGACAAACCAACAAACCAACAAACGAACAAACAAACACACTTTCGCATTTATAATATTAGTTTGATGTCCTATGTCCCCCCAGTGGGGCAGAGGGCGTCTACAGTGTTGCGCTATCTCGAGCGGTTAGAAGCTACACCCTTGACCTCATCCCACGCGGGATGAGGTCAATTACGAATGTAGTATATATTTATATTTAAGACCTTTTGACCGTAACAACGCGAGCATGTCGGTGTTCGCGAGCATGTCGGTGTTCACGAACATGTCGGTCACGCGAATCCACAAGTTTACCCCCTACCAAAAAGTGCTCAACGCGGCTAAAGAAGTTTTCACTTCAAAATATCATTCTTAAATTTTAAATGGTGTACGGTGAGAAAGTGTTAGTCGATTATTTAAGAGTCCATTCCATTCCAAAAAATGAAAGGTCAGCTCTTAATTTCAATTAACAACATAAGCTCTACATAATTTTGTTTGCCCATTACTTGTTTTCAATTAAATTTTAATTTAAAACGTGTTGCTGGCGATAATCCTCGCTAACGATAACTTTTATTCGTGCAACCTTGCCTGCTTGTACAGCCTCCCAACATTACACTAATGGGTATATTATCCGCACGCCAGTTGATCGTAATCGGAACACGATGAAGCAATTACACTGTGAGGGTTAAAAAGCTCAGTACAGCCTCATAACCCTTACGCAGAACGCGGGGGTCGGTAAATTGAGAGCTTGGTAACACGTCTGAGGGTCGATGTAACCCCAACATGATAGGATGGATAGCTGAATCTATTATTGACTTACCCTTAGTACTTTTTTTTTATCCCTTGACTGCGATCTCATCTGATGGTAAGTGATGATGCAGTCTAAGATGGTAGCGGGCTAACCTGTTAGGGGCAAGGCAGTTATATTAAACCCATACCCCTATTCGGTTTCTACACGGCATCGTACCGCTAAATCGCTTGGCGGCACGTCTTTGCCGGTAGGGTGGTAACTAGCCGAAGCCTCCCACCAGGCCAGACCAGGGAAAATTCAGAAATTATAAATTCCCAAATTGACCCTGCCGGGGATCGAACCCGGGTCCTCCGCACGTTAAGACAACAGCGTTACACACTGCGCCACGGAGGTCGTCAAAGGAGGTTTATCTGTGCGTAAAGCATACCTAATTATGCTCACAGTTCAAACTTGTCCTAATGCGCCAGTGTTTATTACTCTTGTAGTAGTGTAATAAACGGACGCACCGGGCACTTGGGCGGTGGGTTCCATATGTATCTCGCTGATTGTTCGCCAATACGGTCCTAAACTATCGGAATACCCGCCATTTCGAATATAGATGATATTATCTGTGTTAAAGTTGGACTTCGTACATGGTATTCGAGCGATAGCGATTCACTTTACAAGTTTCATCAGCGAGTGAAAATTGTGGGAATGAATGTGAGTATACGCAAGTATAGAAAACGCTCATGTTTAAAGGAATAAAGCATTTGGAATGTTACTATTCTAAACTATATTCTTCGTAGGTAAGTTTTTTTTACTTTGCCATGCTCTTGATTGAGACAATTCTCGTAGTTTGAGTAGTAATTGGTTAGGATGTGTAAAAGCGTACTTTTTTTACTTTGACGTATTATTCAATATCAACAGCTATTTTGTCTCAATTTGTATGTTTTGCAAGATGCACAAAAGATACTTTATTAAATTATAGCTAGGGAACGGTAGTAAAATAAAAACCCAAATTTTTTTTTTCAATTAAAACACTTTCATGAAAATAGAGTTCAATAATATCCAATTCCCGTTTTCCGCTCCGCTCATCTACCCTCTTCTATCCCTTGCATTTAGTGCGAGGCTCACATCTCCATTGCTAATGATGGTAGCACACTAACTACATAATATTATATAACAAACAAACAACGTCTTCGATACCTAATAATTTATGCTAACGACCTTTACGATTGTGTGCGTGCTAACTAAGATATATCTCTCTTTGATTCAAACCTCTTTGTTTTATACGATACTAGATTATTCTCTTTCCTTTGTTCGCGTTGATTTAGTTTTTTTAGCTCTTTGAATGTTTGAGATAAAAGTAGCTATCACTTTCCAAGCTTATAATATAAGCGTGCTTTAAGTTTTTTTTATTCCCGCGGGAACTCCTTAATTTTCCGGGATAAAAAGTAGCCTATGTCACTCTCCAGATCGTCAACTATATCCATGCCAAAAATCACGTCCATCCCGATTCGTTCGTTGACGTTCGTGTATCACGAACTTTTATACAAACTTTCAACCCCTATTTAACCCTTTTGGGGTTGGAATTTTCAAAAATCCTTTCTTAGCGGATGCCTACGTTATAATAGCTATCTGATTGCAAAATTTCAGACCGATCCGACTAGTGGTTAGAGCTGTGCGTTGATAGATCAGTCAGTCAGTCAGTCACCTTTGCCTTTTATATATTTAAACTAGAGGACGCCCGCGACTTCGTTCGCGTGGCATAAGTTTTTAAATTCCCACAGGCACTCCTTCATTTCCGGGATAAAAAGAAGCCTATGTCACTCTCCAGATCCTCACCTATACCTACCCATGCAAAAAATCACATCGATCCGTTGCTCTGTTGCGGCGTGATTGAAGGACAAACTCTCTATTTAACGTCCTTGTGGATAGAAATTTCCAAACTGTGGAATACGTATTTCATAATTTTAAATCGGAAGCCCAATACCAAGTTTCAGGGCTATAACTTGTGAAATGAAAGACTTTTATACCAATTTTCATTCCCTATTTCACCCCTTTGGGGGTCGAATTTTCAAAAACTGTGAAACACATATTTTTTCTTTTTTAACCCGTAGCTCATATACCAAGTTTCATGGCTTTATCTTGAGAAATGAAGGACTTTCATATAAACTTTAAACCCCTTTTTTACCCCTTTGGGGGTGGAATTTTGAAAAACTGTGAAACACGTATTTCTTTATTTCTTTATTTTTATGCCCCTAACAGGTTATCCCGTTACCATATTAGACTGCATCATCACTTACCATCAGGTGAGATCGCAGTCAAGGGCTAACTTGTAGTGGATAAAAAAAAAAAAAAAAAAAAAAAAAAAAAAAAAAAAAAAAAAAAAAAAAAAAAAAAAAAAAAAAAAAAAAAAAAAACTGGTAGCCCATTTACCAAGTTTCATGGATATAACTTGAGAAATGACGGACTTTCATACAAACTTTAACCCCTTATTTCACCCCCGTAGGGGTGGAATTTTGAGAAATCCTTTCTTAGTGAGCGCCTACGTCACAAAAGGAACCTACTGTCAAAATTTCAAGTTTCTAACCCCAGCGGTTTAGGCTGTGCGTTGATATATAAGTCAGTCAGTCAGTCAGTCAGGACTTTGAATTTTATATATATAGATTACGAGTAAGTATATTATCCATTCAAAAAATCATGCCTATTAAAAAAAAAAAAAAATGCACTTTTGCAATTATAATATTGGTAGGGTTTGATGATTATGGGGCCTATTTCGTTCGGGTGGACATTTGAATACATTAATGTTTAGTGATTGTGGGTTCGCTGATGTCTATTTATGGGTACCAGTCCATTGAAGCGGAGTGGAGATGTACTAATTGACCCTGCCGGGGATCGAACCCCGGCCCTCCGCACGTTAAGACAACATCGCTCATCACTGCGCCACGGAGGTCGGCAAAATTTTTCGAAAAATCGAATCTTAGTGACTTATATGGTAAAAATGTCTCCGTTATTTCCACTACTGCACTAAGCATTTCATCAGAAAGGTAGCTAGACCTGCGTAGATGCATTACTAAATCCGTCAAAACATACAGTCCGCTACCTTCTAACCGTCGGCGTCGATGGGCAGTGACTTCCAAAAATGTATGAGAGAAGTATTCCATTATTTATGAGCCACGTTCCTGTAACGTAACCATGATACTGCATTATAATGAAAATAATATTATGTTCAAAGAGAAAAATAAAATCTTACAACTCCGGAAATAAAATAAAAACATGACACAAAAAAACAAGAATAAAAAGCGTACGCCAGAAAGAAATTCCACAACTCTTGTCAGTAAAGCTCCAGCAAATAAAATATTACTAGCGAGTAGCGACACACAGTCGTAATTAAGTGCCGCCATATTGAAGACTCTTAATGAGATTTTGTACGTAATTCCCTAATTACTTATGGTAATGAAAGCTTCACAGTTTTATTCTATTTCTGTCTCATTTGTAAAGAAAAAGCCTCTAAAATAAAAATTTTAGAACTGCAAAATGTTTTTCTGTAACTTTAAGATTAGGTAAGCACAATATTTTCTAAGAATATGATAAAAGTGATTACCATTGCCTAGGAATCGTGCCTTGCTTTTCCTGCAAATTTAAAAGTGAGAGGGTGGACCTTGTATCACGCATGCTGCACGTTATACCACTTAGCTAAATAAGCTAAATAAGCTTCTTGTTAATTCACTAACTAAGCTCTGCCGACTCCCTTATATCGTCTAACTTGCGACCTTTGGCGACCTGGAGCTCTCTTACCTGCAATTTCTTCCTACACTAGTCTTGGGAATAAGACCTACTTACCTACACATAAAATAGGCATCAAAAACACTGTTAAAATCACACAGTGCAAAAGACCTTCGTCCAGCAGCAGACGGTTATAGGTCGAGACGACGACATTGAAACGAATGTAACGACAACGAAGTTAATAGAAAAGGCAAATGTTGACTTCAATACAGGAAATTTAATTTAAAAAGGAAATAACGTAAGCGCAGTGCAACGACGATAATCGCTTAGCTTCATTCAGTCTTTATAGAGCTTACGGAATAGCTTTGAAAACTCTAAGCTCTTTAACGTAGGGTGGTAACTAGCCACGGCTGAAGCCTGCCACCAAAACTAATTAGAGAAAATTCTGAAATTATAAATTCAGAAATTGACCCTGTCCGAGATAAAACCCGGGACCTCCCACTTATAAAACCACAGCGCTCATTAAAGCGCCAAGAATGTCCTTAAAAAATGAAATGTCGAAGAAGCTAATAGAAAAGGCAAATGTTGACTTCAATACAGGAAATTTAATTTAAAAAGGAAATAACGTAAGCGCAGTGCAAAGACGATAATCGCTTAGCTTATTGCTAAGTCGCTTTATGCCGCGATTCATTCGAGGCGCAGCGGCCAAACGACCCGGCGGTCTTTGTCGAGCTTACGGAATAGCTCTGACTGCTATAATCATATTTTTCGCCGTTGCACTTGTTTTTAGAGTAATTGAAATAAATTTGGGAAAAGAGTGGAGTCGCATAATACTTAGTTACTTGTGCAATAAGAGAGCAAATTTCTGTTGCGAATGCTATTTGTTCTATGTTTGAATTTCGATTAATTAAGGATTCTTTAACTAGATGGATTCTTAGTGGAATCAAATAATTGACCTTCCACTAATTGAAGACTACATTATATTCAAATTAGGTACACTGTACTCTTATTGACGTCCAATCATACTCATACTAATATGCGAAAGTGTGTTTGTTTGTTGGTTTATTGGTTTGTTGGTTTGTCCTTCAATCACGACACAACGGAGCAACGGATCGACGTGATTATTGGCATGGGTATAGTTGAGGACCTGGAAACTGGAAAGTGACATAGGCTTTTTATCCCGGAAAATTAAGGAGTTCCCGCGGGAATCAAAAAACTTAAACCAACCGGGCGAAGTCGCGGGCATCAGCTAGTAACTTATTAAACACTAGCTGATGCCCGCGACTTCATTCGCAAACCAACAAACCAACAAACAAACACTTTCGCATTTATAATATTAGTTTGAAGTATGACGATGGTGATAATCAGTTACGGTACAGCGGGTGTTTTTGAAGTGAACCTATTTTAGAATCGTTGTGATTTGAAAATTCCACAAAACGAAAAAATGAAACGAAAAAGCGACACCAAAAAGATACCAACATAAATATAGGATTTAGCCTGCGAGAGAATGAGATAGAATACAATTTATATTTATCTCATTCTCTCGTAGGCTACTTTTCTGAAGTTTCACTTTTGCCGTGTGTGCACACACACACTTTTTTTATTATCACCATCTCACATAGATCGTAAATTTAATATAACTATATTTATCAATTAGATTAATTAGCCGCTGAAACAATTTTTTCCCATGCTTTTTTAAACTAAATAATCCTTTAAATTGTAATAGGATATTCCAATTAGTTTGCGTATAGGAAGAGCTATTAAATAGTAAGTTGTATACCCGCTAAGTGCATGTAATACGTTGTATGGAGCGGTTCATTCTCTCATCCAATTACAGCCTCCCTGCCTAATAGCAGCTCGTTGGATTAATTCCAGCTTTAAGTACAATGTTATACCTGCAAATAGCCGGTCATAGCTTCTCATCAAGTGCGTGTAAAGCTACTTTGGTTAATTACTGTAATCTTTAAGACTACGCAAAAGGCACCTGCGTGGCGCAGTGTGTAGCGCTGTTGTCTTAATGTGCGGAGGTCCCGGGTTCGATCCCCGGCAGGGTCAATTTGGGAATTTATAATTACTGAATTTTCCCTGGTCTGGCCTGGTGGTAGGCTTCGGCCGTGGCTAGTTACCTACCACCCTACCGGCAAAGACGTGCCGCCAAGCGATTTAGCGTTCCGGTACGATGCCGTGTAGAAACCGAATAGGGATATGGGTTTAATATGACTGATATGTCCCTAACAGGTAAGCCCGCTACCATCTTAGACTGCATCATCACTTACCATCAGATGAGATTGCAGTCAAGGGCTAACTTGTAGTGGGTAAAAAAAAAGGCGGGGTTGTAATATGGCGTTTATAGAGTTTGCATATATAAGCAGGCGTTACTTTGAGGAACTCTATGATAATGAAGGAACTAATAGTTTAATTCGCTACAATCCGCCACAGTAGACAAATGTATGTGGTGCAGTGTGTATCTTGCACTTGCAGCTTGCGACTGGGCGGTAAATGTCGCAAGCTGCAAGTGCAAGATACACGCTGTACCACATACTTAGATTTGTCTTCTGTGGCGGATTATAGTGAATTAAACTTCTAGTTCCTTCATTTTGAAGAGTTTGTCTGTTTATGGTACAGTGGTATTAAGCGCTGTGGTCTTATTAGTGGGATGTCCCAGGTTTGATCCCCAGCTGAGTCTGAATTTTGCCTGGTCTGGTCTAGGAGGCTCTGATCGTGGCTAGACACAATCCTACAATCCACACGGATTAAATCATTGGCATCAATCAGTAGATTCTTACGACTTATCATAAGTGACACTAGTGGTCCTACATGAAATAAATCATTTTCATTTTTTCATTTTTTCATTTTCATTAATCAGAAAGTGTACTTTTTTTTTTTTACTAATTTGAGCAACGGATCGACGACGTGATCTTTTGCATGAGTATTTGAGGTTCTGGAGAGTTATATAAGCTACTTTTTTGTTATCTAATACAAACTTCCAACCCCCATTTCACCCCCATAGCGATGAATTTTCTCAATTCCGTTTCTTAGCAGATGTCTAAACTATAGAAGGAACCTAACTTCCAAATTTCAATTATATGCTTTATAGTTACTTACTGAGATATCGTGATTATTAAGTGAGTGAGTGAGTGGTTTTTCGTATTTATTCATCCAAGGCTTTCATGTAATACATATAGATTAACTCGTACTATCCCACGACTGGGCAAAGACCTCCTTGCAATGTATTTTTAATGCCTATACTACTAACACTCAATGGTGCATTGATTTAAATAATCACGCCATCGTTGCCTCCCGCTGCTATGCTGGCGTTGATGATTTTTGGGGTCCAGAAAAAGGTTTACTGTAGCTCTTTAACTATATAACTTTTAAAAAATTTTTAAGAATTAAATCGTGATATTTTTTATTGAAAGCAATACAATAGAACTTAAAGCTAGCTAGCCTAACCTAATTTCAGTTAATCACAGATTTTAGTTCATATTACAATAAAATGCAGATGCTTTCTGTAAAATAAAAGCCAGCTTTACTGAATACGAGTGGAGAATGGCTCTTAAAACTTATTTTCTTAAACAATGCAGCTGCAGGCGCGGCGGCCGACTACAAAAATAAACATCTCACTTCGCTTTGTCCAACTAATTAGTGTCTAACGGATCCCTAGCCGATGGCTTTCTAGAGCTTATTTATTTTTTGTTTGTCATTAATTGTACAAAGAATTCGAATTATTTGCGACAAAAAATGTCGCTGGTTGTGGAACTAATTATGCTGAACTGTTTCATTCATTTCACACTAAGCAACGATACAGATAGATAGATAGATAGTTTAGAACTAGGCCTCTTATGGGCCTCCTATTCGCGCGGTTATACCTACTACAAACTTTTTGAAGTTATTGTGCGTTTTGAGCAATCATCATGTATCATATCCACGCGTACATGATTAATTCGAGTAGGCTAGCTAACTATCGATATATATGTAGGTACTAGATGGGCCCTTTCATAGAAAAAAAATTGGGCTTCCGACCTGTGGAGCGCGCTCCACACCTGTATAAGCCTGTCCTTGTCCCCGCCATAGCGCTGTCCCGCTTTTCAAGCTAGATGGCGTTAGTAAAATACGACCACATTCTTTGCTTGACAGGGCCCGTCTATTTAAATTGAGGTCGTTTTAGCTAACAACTATAAGTTTATAACGTTTTGAATAAAGATTATAAAAAAGAACAAACACTAAGCTTTTGTAAATGGTGAACATAGTACGAGATATAAGGAAAACGCAACTAATAAATAAATTGAAATTGAAATTGAAACGTCCCACGCGGTTCCATAGAGCATTTAGGGCGACGCGTCACGCGACGGCTTGGATGTAGTTTTTATAAAAAATTGTCAGAATTTCGCATTTATACTGACGTAGTTTGGATATTGCGGGATGTTGAATGCAAAGGCGATTACTTGTATACAACTTTGCCATTAATAAATGCGTCAATTATGTAACAGCCTCGACTTAAGAAGTAATAGGTACACGTAATGGTAATGGTTCTCATGTCCACTACGCTTGTAGCCAACGATCTGCGCAATACATTACATGTGCTTAGCTGTACGCATCGGTGCTCAACGTACCACGAAATGGCTGCTCGACCTTTGCTGCATACCTACTCGTACATACCTACTTAATATATATAATAATCTATACTTATAATAAAACTGTAACATGTCCAATTCTGTACATTGAAGATATTTTGAAAATTTTTTTTGGAGGGCACTCATTATTCGATACTGAAGCCAAATCTGTAATTTTTTTTATTTTTGTCTGTCTGTCTGTCTGTCTGTCTGTCTGTCTGTCTGTATCTTGGCCGCGCATCACGCCGAAACTACTGAATGAATTCAAACGAAACTTGGCACGATTTGAGCCCATACTACGAGGTAGGACATGGGATACTTTTTGTCCCGAAATTCTACCCCCGAAGGGGTGAAATAGGGGTAAAAAGTTTGTATGAAAGTCATTAATTTCTCAAGTTATAGCCATGAAACTTGATATATGAGCTGCGGGTAGAAAATGAAAACATATGTGTCTCACAGTTTTTCAAAATTCCACCCCCGAAGGGGTGAAATAGGGGTATAATATAAAAATGAATCCCTATTTCTCTTGGTCACGGCATCACGCGTGAACGGCTGGACCAATTTCGCTAATTCTTTTTTTGTTGGGTTTGTCTGGACGCCGGGATGGTTTATATTCACAATTGGACCCGGTAGGGGGCGCTGCAATCGGGTTCGAGGTTCAGAGCGGGACACGGCTGGACCAATTTCGCTAATTCTTTTTTTGTTGGGTTTGTCTGGACCCCGGGATGGTTTATATTCACAATTGGACCCGGTAGGGGGCGCTGCAATCGGGATCGAGGGTCCCGCCAAACCACGCGGACGAAGTCGCGGGCATCAGCTAGTACTAAATAAGGGACGAGTGGCCTAGTTGCGACAACGCATATCAGTCGATTGCATTTGTTGAGCAACGTTGTTCCAAGTCGGTAACTGGATAAGTTACCGAATTTTGAGGTTCAAATATGGCCTTTCCGTTTCCTCCATGCTTCGGAGAGCACGTTAAGCCGTCGCGCGTCGGTCCCGGTTATTATCACTAACATCTGATAATCGTCAGCAACCTATATAATATAAGAGTTAAAACTCGAGTCGTACCTGGGAACCCAACACATTATTATCCCAAGAAAACCACTGCGATTTATGTGATTAATAGATTGGGGTCACGACCCTCAGAAATGAGGAATACGATGCAGAGAGACATAGGTATACTACGCTTAAGTTTATAGGTATCTACTAGCGCAGCATAAGTATTTTATCCACTACAATGCAGTCTAAGATGGTAGCGGGCTAACCTGTTAGGGGCATGGCAGTTATATTAAACCCATACCCCTATTCGGTTTCTACACAGCATCATACAAACTTTCTCATATTTTATGATAGTGTTTGTATAATCTAGACTTTACTACAGAAATCCAAAAGAATTCTCAGATTTGCCATATATCTGAGTTTTTGGTGACTGTTCTTAGTTTAGCAGCTATTTAAACCAGCGGTAGAGTGGTGACGTAGCATATGAGGCTTATATTATTTCGTCTTACAAAGTTATTTGAGTTTGAAATCACATCTCTTTATAGTAGTAAAACAAAGTCGTAAGCACGTATAACCTCGAAACTTTGTAGTTCCAAGTTATCATTGCGGATCTCGCTATTATGTTGAAAATTTCACAAGAAAGGAATTATAATAATGATAAATAAGTAAGTACACGTCACAATAATAGAATAGAGAATCTTGTGTTATAGACCTACATGCGTGTGGTGATGGATAGGGTTTTAAGATGCAAACTAACAATATGTAATACACAGACTCGATCATTTATTAGGGAAGAAACACAATAACATATTATAAGATACTAGAGGATGCTCGCGACTTCGTTCGCGTGGCATAAGTTTTTAATTCCCACAGGCACTCCTTAATTTTCCGGGATAAAAATAAGCCTATGTCACTATCCAAGTCCTCAACTAAGTATACCCATGCAAAAAATCACGTTGATCCGTTGCTCTATTTCGGCGTGATTTTTTAATTTTTTTTTTAATTTATTATTTTATAATATGCACAAACAATAATACAATACAATTGTATCTCGCCAAACTACACACATAGTTTGTTGGCGAGTTCGCGCTCAACTAACAACTACGCCGTGCACTACACTACACTACTATTACACACTACTATTATACCTAGTTAAACAATACATTTACACTACTATTATGCCTAGTTAAACGATACATAATATAATTAAAATTAAGTTAGTAGTTAATCCTAAATATTTATTTGCTTAAACTATGTTAATCAGTTAATCAGTTAATCAGTGAAGGAGTCGTTAATGAAAACTTCCTTTAGCTTTTTCTTAAGGACTCCTTCACTGACTTTTTTACCTACTCTTAAAAACTCTATACTATTAAATATCTTAGGTACTAAGTAACTATTTAATCTTTTACCATAATAATTATTTACTCTATTTACTCTTAATCTACCTTGTCTTACTCTTCTGACATGCTCTTTATGTGAAATAAGTTGTTTGTATTTATTGGAATAAAAATGTTCTTTTGCTAACAAATAATTTAACTTGATATGAATTGGTAGTATTTTTAATTCTTTAAATAAAATTTCAGGATTCATTGAAGGATTAACTCTCTATTTGACGTCCTTGGGGATAGAATTTTCAAAAACTGTGAATCACGTATTTTTTCATTTCAGACCGAAATCCCAAACACCAAGTTTCATAGCTACAGCTTGAAAAATTACGGACTTTCCTACAAACTTTCAACCCCTGTTTCAGCCCTATGGGGGTAGAATTTTCAAAAATGGCGATACACGTATTTCTTCATTTTGAACCGATAGCTCAAATGCCAAGTTTCATGGATATAACTTGGAAAATGACGGACTTTCATACAAACTTTCAACCCCTATTTTACCCCTTTGGGGGTGGAATTTCGAAAAATCCTTTCTTAGTGGATACCTACTCTTTACAAAGAACACACCCTCCAAATTTCATGTCTCTAGGACCAGCGGTTTGGGCTGTGCGTTGATATATAAGTCAGTCAGTCAGGACTTTGAATTTTATATATATAGATATTAAATTATTTGCAATGTAACAATACAACAACAACTAGATCCATAACCACTCGCGATCAAGGTATAGATAGGTCTACTTTCTAGAACACTTGCTACTCAAGGCAAATCTGAGTATCGAATGGTTAAAGACTTTGAAGTTGCTATAATGTAAATTCTAAAGCAGTATTGTGACGTCACGCCATTAATGGCGGAAAACCACGCGTATAGACTGCTTTGCCGCGCCACAGGTTCAGCGCCATCTGTAGTCAGCAAGCGGCACTAACATCGAGCGGCGCTGTCATCGAGCGGCGCTCACACTTGGCTATCTTGTACTTACCTACTTTGATTTTCAATAATCATTTACACGAGCGTCACCGTCTTAAAGGGATTCTTCCAAATATTATGCTTAAATCTAAATAAATATTATAAGCATAAAAGAAAAAGGTATTGACTGACTGATCTACTTATCAACGCAAGGGGTTAAACACCACCAACTTCTTAACTCCGGGCTAGTACTCAAAGTCAACATATATTCATTCAAAATTGGTACCTACACAGTACACTTTATGAATGTCAAGTATAGAAAGTACAAAACGTGATGGTGATAATTAACGGTATGGTATCTTAAAACCAAAGCTGAAAGGGTTCCAAACGCGCCTTGGTCTGAGAAGAGTTACCGAGCATTTCTGTCATATAAAACCTAATAAGCAGGTAATTAATAATGGCATGACCCAGCAATAGTACCTACCTACGACCTCCTCCGCTTACCACTGGACCAACGCGGCAGTTGGTCGTTGTAGTCATAACCAGGGGCCATACTGCCAACGCCTAAAGCAATACTCAAGCAATATTACTCAAAATGACAGTTTCATATCATGTACCTTGTGCCGCTCCTATAATAAAGATTATAATTCTAAAACACAAAAGTCAACATTAATGAAACAATAGGTATGGCTTTAATCGTTGGCAGTATGGTCCCTGAGCTTAAACCTCTTCACATAGCGTAAACCTATTTCTTATCCTTTCCTTATCCCTCTCCATTACAACTATTAGTCCGGCGCTGCGGGCGACGACTCAAGTCGATATATATTTTCATACTACCCTCTTAACATTTTTTCCATTTTACCCCACTTCGGGACAATGTTTTTTACAAGTTCGATGCAAAATGATAGATCCTACTATAATATAATAAATGTGAAAGTTTGGATGTTTGTAATAAATCCTTCACGCCACTATGACTGAAGCGATTTGACTGAAATTTGGAATGTTTAATAAAATTTGGTTTATTTATTTCACGTAGGATATCTTGAGTCACTTATTAGAAGTCAAACTCTACCACCGGTTCGGTAAAATAATTACTAGGTACTAAGAAGAGCCAACAAGCAGTTGCTCTTTTCATATAGAAAAATGTTACAAAGTGTAATATATACTTAATGATATTTATAACCTGAGTTAACACATAGGCTACATTTTATTCCGGAAAATTTTAAAGTTCCCGCGGTAACCAAACATCGTTAAAGCACGCGGACAAAGTCGCGGGCATCGGAAAATCGACTTTTTCGAAAGCTTTTGACGACCTCCGTGGCGCAGTGTTGAGCGCTGTTGCCTTAAAGTGCGGAGGTCCCGGGTTCGATCCCCGGCAGGGTCAGGAAATTTATAATTTCTGAATTTTCCCTGGTCTGGCCTGGTGGGAGGCTTCGGCCGTGGCTAGTTACCACCCTACCGGTAACGACGTGCCGCCAAGCGATTTAGCGTTCCGGTACGATACCGTGTAGAAACCGTATAGGGGTATGGGTTTAATATAACTGCCATGCCCCTAACAGGTTAGCCCGCAATCATCTTAGACTGCATCATCACTTACCATCAGGTGTGATCGCAGTCAAGGGCTAACTTGTAGTTGATAAAAAAAAGCTTGATAGTCCGCTATCATCTTATACTGCATCATCACCAGGTGAGATCGCAGTCAAGGGCTAACTTATAATGGATAAAACAAAATCCCAACCGCCCCTTCCAGGAATTGAAGTCAAAAGGGCTCAAGCACCAGGGAGATCATCAAAAGTAGTTCCTGCACAAGTTCCGTGATAAACAAACTCTTTACCTTGAACAAAGTTAATTTTGCGGGTGACATCGGTAGAAGTTGTTACTATTGGACTTTGGTTATCTTTGTTGTTATAGTTCTTAGACCCCCGGCCCTTGCTGATCGTAGCAGTTACTTTTAAGAGTACGATTTGGTTGGGTCTAGCTATTTGTTTGGGCGACACAACCCTTATTGTTTGAGCTAGAGTTTACCTCCACCGAACATTGTCAGGCGCAATTTCATCAACCTTAAAGTTCAGGACTTTACGTTGTCTCCCATTTAAAATAATTTAATTTAATTTCACTAGTCAGCAATTTCAAAATTTATTAACTTAGTCTAACAACTTTTTTACAGCGGTTACGTATGTAATTACAAATTAATGAAATTGTAATTTTTTTTTTTTTTTTCAAAAGAGCAACCGCCGAGTTTCTTGCTGGTTCTTCTCGGTAGGAATGGCATTCCGAACCAGTGGTAGATTCATTCGACTATTCATAAGCACTTGTAAAAAGTCTATTTGAATAAAAAACTTTTGAATTTTGAATTTTTTGAATTTTGATATCCTTGCTACTTCCATGAATAGCACATGCTCAGACAATCTCGCGCCATTTTCTGAACATCTATGCTCTTATCAATCAGAGCTGCTGTGAGTGAGTGATTAAATATGTAAAATATGATTAAGATGTATTTCTTCATATCCTCTTTCACTGTCAATCCACAAGCCTTCAGGTCTACCTAGTCTTAACGTGGCTCTTGTATTTTTTGTTAAACAAATAAGTTGGATCACCCTCAATCACTTGAAATGCACCACTAAAAGTCTTATCACTTTTCTAAACAACAGATACACTCGTAACACAAGTTATCTTAGTACGGGTGTCTAAGCACTCCTTTGTTCATGATTTTTGGAATCTTAATAAACTTGTCTAATTTTAAGGAGTATATTGTATTTGCACATATATTGTTGTATTCACAATAAATAAATTGAAATTAAATTGAAATTGAAACGATAAAAAGCAGATTCGTCTCAAGTAAATGTAAGAATGTCGAGTGAGTTGAGACCGTAATCTAAAGTACCTACCGTAGTAGTGGCTTTGCAGGACGTAAGCCACCCCTTATCTCCATCTAATGAGATCACGAGGCGCTCCGGGCGTTGGACAAACATTTCCTTACGACCGTCTCAGCCACACGTCCGACAAACATGTCCGTTTTTGTACTAACATTATCTTATTGTTATGTCGGAGCTTTCTACGCTGTTTCATTTGGTTCATTTCATTCGGTTTTGTACTACCTTCCTAGTACAGTAGTGAGCGTTTTGTAACGGGAAGGTCGCAAGTTTGATACGGCTGGATTAATATGGGACTCAATTTTGTCTGATCTGGTCTGAACAATTGGGCATTGAATTCTGGAATAAATATTTACAGATTTTGCATGCACTGATAAGACATAGAGATAATCTGAATAAAGATGGATTAATCTCTGGGATATCAATGAGCTGTCAATCCAAATGCGTAATAGGAACGCGTGGTTGTGAGCTTCAAATCCATCTCAGTAATATAGAATAGGCCTCCGCAAAGCTGTGGAGTTTAGGTGGTATTAGCAACTTGTTATTTTTTAATTACACCACCCTTTCCCGCCATTACATCATAATCCGAATATAATCAAGACAAAAGCATTTCGCTTATTTCATTAGCGGCAAACTGGGATAATACGTTACGTGCCCAAATTTCGGGACTCCTGAATTTATGTGCGGTGTTCCCGGTGAAATTACCGCCAGCTCTCTATATTACCCGAGAGCCCGTAGTAAACTTTGATGAGGTGCTTGTTAAAATCGATTAGGGATATAACATTGCTCCCATACCTCTTCGACATAATCACACTACCGTCTTAGACCCGTATTAATAAAGCGGCATCAGCTGAGAGCAGGTTCTCAAGTATCTAAGTAAGCGTGGGACTGCAGTTACTTGTATCATTATGATGATTGTAAGTTTTGATGGAAAAGAGCAACCACCGAGTTTCTTGCTGGCTCTTCTCGGTAGGAATGGCATTCCGAACCAGCGGTAGATTCATATTATAACGATTCAAAAGCGCTTGTAAAAGCTTATTTGAATAAAAAACATTTTGAATTTTTTGAATTCTGTCAATCTATGGTAAAAACCGGTCTTAAGCATAGATTGATCAATACTGGAGAACGTGTTATTTGTTGATATCGGTTTATTAATACGAGCCTTAGACGTCTGTATCATTACTAAGCATCAGCAAGTATTGCAGTCAAGATCTTAGTACTTATTGTCCACTTATATTCATAAGTGACACAAGTCATCAGTTAATGTTTCATTTCATTAAAAAAACACAACCCATCGAGCTACGTCAATGAGGAACTTTCCAGCCTACGTTCCTTAGAAACATCATAGATGGCGCTCTCTAACAAACTAAGGTTATAAGTGTGCAATGAGGTGATACTTGTACCATAGTCGTAATAGTGATGCTCTATGGCCTGATGCCTGAAAAAGTTTTTACGAAGAAAACTAAGGCCAGTCCCTCACTGTTTCGTTTTGCGATACGGTTGCGTGATTTGGTTGAATCCATTTAATTTTTTCGTCTGCATCGAATTTGGACTCCGACTACCACTGTATATGAAAACCTGCCTACGATATTTGGATACCGATTCTCCTGTTTATTGAAGACCAAGGAAGTTTCCAATTTTTTATATAACTTAAAAACATAAAGCTAAGCTTGCAATGAAACCAGTGTGCTTAGCATGCGCACCACGAGATTATCTCGCGACGAGAGAGAGAGATGTTGTCGTTGCCGGCTAATTTTTCGTTTACATGCACAAAACTAGAATAACTGCAACTAGTGCCACATGCATAGACAATATTTTTACAAATATTACACCTGTTTATAAAAACATTATTAGTAAATTAGATTCAGATCACTGTGGACAATTAATTCAGTTTGAAAATTTGAAGAAAAATGTTTTAAAGCGTAGAATAACTTTTGTGCCAGTAACGTTGGACCGCATTGAAAAAATGCGAACAAGCCTTACAAAGGAACTCCCTTTTTTACCAAATGGGTTGAGTCCTAATGAAATGTACACCATATTCTTTAACACTTTCACTGAAATATTCAAGTCAATATTCACCAGCAGAACGGTCTTAACTACTGATGCAAACGTTTTTAGTGAATGGGCAACAAATGAATTACACAGAAATAGGCAAAAATTATATGAATTGTATGCAGAGCGACAGTATGATACTAGTGATGAGTTCAAGGAGCATGTTCAACTATTTTCCAGGAAGTTTAAAAGAGATTGCATTGTGGCTAAATCTAAACATATTCAAACTAAGATAAAAAATAGCTCCAACGTAATCAAAACTACTTGGAACATAGTGAATGAAGAAACAGGAAGAGCAACATCGAAAAATTTTGAATTTAAACTTAATGTCGGTAATACATCTGTAACTTCGGACTCCGAAGTTGCTTCAGTTTTTGAAGGCTTCTTTACGGATATTCCTGTTTCTACCACAGAGTCGTTGAACTCCTCACCAAATGCAGCTCTTACTTTACTGGAGGATAACGTGTCTGAATGTAATAACGTTTTTAAATTCTGTCACGTTAACTGCTCTGACGTTATTAAAGCATTCAAATTAATTAACAATAAGAAAACAAATGATTTGTGGGGCATTTCCGTTAACGTTGTAAAATCATTGATTGATATCGTTGCACCCGAGTTAGCATTAATATTTAATAATTGTATTGATAGTGGCGAGTTTCCTGACTTAATGAAGCATAGCAAAATAATTCCTCTATTCAAATCAGGTAGTACCAGTGACCCCACTAACTTTAGACCTATATCTGTACTACCCACTTTCAGTAAAATATTTGAAAAATTAATACTGATTCAATTGCTTAAACATTTTGGCAACAATGACTTATTACATAGTAAACAGTTTGGATTTACACGCGGTCGCTCAACAATCGACGCTGGTGTTGAGTTAATTCAAAACATATTCGAAGCCTGGGAGGAGTCACGTGATGCACTTGGCGTTTTCTGTGATTTATCCAAGGCTTTTGATTGTGTTGATCACGAAACATTAGTCAGGAAATTGCACCATTATGGAATTAGGGGTGTAGCACTGGATATGATGAAATCCTACTTAAAAAACAGGATACAAAAGGTAGACGTCAATGGAAAGCGGTCTTCCGGATCGATTGTAAAAATGGGGGTTCCGCAAGGTTCAATTTTAGGGCCTTTTCTGTTCCTCATTTACATCAATGATCTTCCTTATCTCGCTAAGGATAATCATGGCATAGTATTGTTTGCTGATGATACATCACTTTTGTTTAAAATTAATCGTTACGAAGCAACTCCTGACGAAGTAAACAATTCTCTCACTAAAGTGGTACAGTGGTTTGAAGCGAATAACCTACTCCTTAATGGAAAAAAGATAAAGTGTATTAAATTTACATTACCTAATGTCAAACAGGTAAAAACCACTGTACAACTTGATCATGAGGAATTAGATTTAGTGGATACCGCTGTTTTTCTCGGAATAACGTTGGATGCTAAACTCCAATGGGGCCCTCATATAGATGACTTGTCGAACAGACTCAGTTCTGCTGCATATGCGGTTAAAAAGATTCGCCAGTTGACAGACTTAGAAACTGCGAGATTAGTATATTTTGGTTACTTTCACAGCATTATGTCATATGGCATATTATTATGGGGTAATGCTGCTGATATTCATTCTGTTTTCGTGCTGCAGAAAAGGGCTGTTCGTGCCATTTACAACATGGGACCTAGAGAGTCCCTAAGAACTAAATTCAAAGAAGTTAAAATTATGACAGTCCACAACCAATACATATTTGAAAATTTAGTATATGTGCATAAAAACATGCATAAATTCAAGAAAAAAAGTGACTGTCATAATGTTAATACAAGAAATAAGAATAAAATTGTTGTGCCCTCTTCTAGACTTTGTAAAATTAGTAATTCATTTGTCGGTAGCAGTATACGTTTTTATAATAAACTCCCAGAAGACATATTGGAGATGTCTCTCAACAAGTTCAAAGTTTTTGTAAAACGGAAACTAATTGAAAAGTCATATTATAGTGTAAAGGATTATTTGAATGATAGGCAACCATGGGTATGAATTGTTCCAGCGGCTAATTATGTTATATTAAAAATATAATTTAGTAATTTACTATATTTGTGAGATGGTGATAATAAAAAAAAAAACCCCGGCTGAGTTTGTTGTGGGCTCTTCTCAGATCAGGGCGCGTTTGGAACCCTCGTAGCTTTAGTCTTAAGATACCGTTGTTAATTATCACCATCAATTCTTATTCTTTATAAACATGACGTTCAGAAGGTGTACTTTTGTAGGTACCAATTTTGAATAAAGATGATTTGATTTGATTTGATTTGATTTGAAACGCGGTATATTACAAAACAAAATTGTTGGCATGTAAAGGTTCGTAGAGAACAACATATAAGAAATATTACTTATGTCTCTACTTTTGACATAACTAGACAAGCAACCATGTTAGCGTCGGTAGACAAATAGAGATAATGGGTAGACATAATTTTACTCGTTGTGCGCATGCTACCCATACTGGTGGATTTTTTAAATTTTCTTCACAAATGACGAAGTTATGAATCATAACTTCGATATATTTTCCCTTGCGTTTCCAAATTGTCCGGCACGTGGCCGGTAGTCACAGCCGTGACTTCACCCAGTCGATTCTAACTAGCCGACGTGGGTGATATCGGTCAGTTTATATGGGTATAGTAAGCTATCCTTAAAAGTTAGTCATATGCCATCGCCTACTTTTACGTCGACCTGTAAAAGAGAAACAATTCCACGATACATTGTTTTGTTTTATCTCCAAGGGATAAGGCAGCGATTTCGATGAAAGCTTCCAATCGGCTTGATTTTTTCCGACATCTTCAACAATTATCCTCATAATTTAACCAATTTTTACAAATCATTAATGAATTATACACATAAACCTTCCCTTTGAATAACGCCGTCGACTGGTGAAAACCGTATGAAAATTGGTTCGGTAGTTTTTGAGTTTATTGCGTTCAGACAGACAGACGCGGCAGGGGGACTTTGTTTTATAATGTAACTAGCTGATGCCCGCGACTTCGTCCGCGTGGAATAATTTTTTTTAAATCCCCACGGGAACTCCTCAATTTTCCGGGATAAAAAGTAGCCTATGTCACTCTCCAGGTCCGCAACTATACCCATGCCAAAAATCACGTCGATTCGTTGCTCCGTTGCAGTGTGATTGAAGGACAAACCAACAAACCAACAAACCAATAAACCAACAAACCAACAAACAAACACACTTTCGCATTTATAATATTAGTATGATAGTAATATCACAGGTAAGCAAAATGATTAGGTATATATACGCTAATGCCGAGGAGTGACAGAGCGAGAAAATATTCTCTTGTCCTGCTCAGCGTATCACTTTTTTTTGTTTGACCTATCCGACAGTTTAGGTCAGACAATCCTGTGTCGTTTTTGTTATTCGCCCATATTCGTAATTCGTATGAAATCGGAAGTGGACGAAGTGGTAACTGTGCTCGTAGGTAGCTTACGAAAAAAGTGGTTTAACTTATAGACGATTGTGTAGGTACCTACTGCTTGTTAGGCTGCAAAAGCCAAACTGAACGTAAATACGAAAACATAACCTAATACGTAAATTTGGAAACTTCCTTGGTCTTCAATATGCAGGAGAATCGTTATCCAAATGTCGCATCCAGGTCGTCAATACGCAGGAGAATCGGTATCCAAATTTCGTAGGCAGGTCTTCATATTATACAGTGGTAATCAGAGTCCAAATTCGATACAAAGACGAAAAAATTAAATGAATTCAACCAAATTACGCAACCGTATCGCAAAACGAAATAGTGAGTGACTGGCCTTAGTTTTCTTCGTAAAAACTTTTTCAGGCATTAGGCCATAGAGATTACTATAACGACTATGGTACAATACACAAGTATCACCTCATTGCAATCCTATATCCTTGGTGTGTTAGAGAGCGCCACCTATGATGTTTCTAGGGAACGTAGGCTGGAAAGTTCCTCTGGTTATTTTACGGCTCTTTTCATTACTTATTAATTACGTCAAATAATCAAATATCAAATAAATATTATAAATGCGAAAGTTTGGATGGATGTATGGATGTATGGATGTATGGATATATGGATGTATGGATATATGGATGTTTGTTACTCAATCACGCTCCAATGGCTGAACGGATCTGGATGAAATTTGGCACATAGTAGATAGATAGATTATAGTCTGGAATAGCACATAGGCTACTTTTTATCCCGGAAAATTAAAGAAATCCCGCGGGAACTGAAAAACCTCAATCCACGCGGACGAAGTCGCGGGCATCAGCTAGTTACAAATAAACACGTCAAAATATCGTAGCTCTCTCTATCGCCCGCTTTTATGGGGTGCCTAACTGCACCCCATAATTAAATTAAATCTCAAATATATCAAGCACTGCCTCAGAATTCTCCACAGGCTCCCGGACTAATAGTTAACAATGTGACTGGCTTACGGATAATCTGAAATTAATAACGCCCTCGTTCGCTAGTTGTTTCATTATTGTTTCATTATTACGAAATAAGTTTTGGCAAACATAATGCGGAATTTATCACGCGTGAATTTGAAAATGTTAGTTTCTGTATCTGGAATAATAGTAGTTAGTGTGGGATTGTTTTGTGAAATTCGCTCATAATTATATTAGTCATATAAGGCCGAAACTAATGCATTTAGTGTTAGGAGGCAGATTAGAAATAGATTGTACTAGCTGATGCCCGCGACTTCGTCCTGAGGTTTTTGGGTTCCCGCGGCAGGTCTTTGATTTTCCGGGATAAACTGTCGTCCCCGTTGAAGCTTAAGGTCCGAGCTTTACCCCGTGAGAGTACACTTTATTGTGTGTAATCGAAAAATTGTAATTAAAACAGAGGTACATTTTAATCAAGGAATCAGACTCAAAGGCTCACGTCGGAAACAGATGGCTCGTGGTAATTGTCTGGGGGGCAGGCTTAGATGCGGGGGGTGGCGGGGGGCGGGGGGACGGCGGAAAGATGTGACGTTTTTATCCACTTAAACAAATTAACCCTTGACTCAATCTCACGTGCCAGTAAATGATGATGTAGTCTAAGATGGAAGCGGGCTCACCTGTTATGAGTATGGAAATTAAACTCATACCCCCTATTCGGTTTGTACACGGCATCGTACCGGAACGCTAAATCGCTTGGCGGCACGTTTTTGCCCGTAGGGTGGTAACTAGCCACGGCCGGAGCCTCCCTCCAGGCCAGACCTGGGTAAATTCAGACATCATTAATTCCCAAATTGACCCTGCCGGGGATCGAACCCGGGCCCTCCGCACGTTATGACAACAGTGCTCAGCACTGCGCCACGGAGGTCGTCGAATTTATCAAAAGGTGAACCTGCAATATCATCGTTACAATTATACCGAAGCTCACAAGCCTTTAAATCATGACTAAGGCACTTTATACCTTGGCTTCAAAGTGTTTCATATTCAAAGGGCTCGACTGACGCCGGTTCAAGGGTATCTTTTGTTAAGATTACACTAAGTGAAAGGGATAGCCTACGTCTACCCACTAGCTGACGAGTTGACCTCCCTCGCCCTCTTGTGGTGGTGGAAACTGGACCATATAGGGTGCATATAATGTGCATTTGGAGGTCTTGTTAACTGGTCAAGTTTCACTCGTGTTTGGAGAACACTTTTTCAAGTGCTAGTCAAGTTTTAAGATCTTTTCAGTTTGCTTTGAAGAATATTCTAATTTAAAAATAACGATTTCTTATTTTAATTAAAGTAGGTTTGATTTCCACATAATATGTAGTTAGTTTCAACGTTAGGTCGACTACCTTAGCGCAGATGAGAGCGCTGTGGTTTTATAAGCAGGAGCTTCCGGGTTTAGTTCCCGGCATTCTATTTCTCATTTCAGAACTAATGTTATTTAGGTGAGGCAAAGTAGTTGAGTTAATGATGTGTTTCTATATTTTCAGGTAAGTCTTCCGTGCCGCAGTAATGTGGAAGCCTAGCGAGCCTGATACCTCAACGGTTAACGAACGGTTTGGAAGACGAAAGGTTTTCGGTTCTTTTGTACTAATATACTTAGGGTTATTTGGAGTCGAAAGGGAAATATAAGTCAATTTAGTCAACGCTCATTTCCTTTAATAACGTATATTTAATAATTTTGACGTGATAACGTCTTATAAATCGATGAACACCGATGCACGCACGAAAAAGTATCACGTTCCACCTGAGCCTGCGCGTGCAAGTGAGAGCGCGGAACAAGCGATAGAGAGGCACGATCAGCCCTAGCGTTGGCTTGTGCACAGACATATTTGGTGCATATTTGTGACACATTTATCTCTCTTCTAGCGTGACGTTCGAATAGTTCTACTACTGGAACGTCGCCACGCGAACTTCTTAGAGAACTTCTAGTTATCACGTAAAACTATCGTCCGTAAACCGACTTTACAGGCAACCAATTTTCTTAATTTTAGAGAACTCCTAAGATAAATAAGAAATAGAGAAATAGTCTTGTCATTTATGCCGTTTGTAATTATATCTCCTCCTATCGACGACCTCCGTGGCGTAGTGTTGAGGGCTGTTGCCTTAACGTGCGGAGGTCCCGGGTTCGATCCCCGGCAGGGTTTGGAAATTTATAATTTCTGAAATTTCCCTGGTCTGGCCTGGTGGGAGGCTTCGGCCGTGGCTAGTTACCACCCTACCGGCAAAGACGTGCCGCCAAGCGATTTAGCGTTCCGGTACGATGCCGTGTAGAAACCAAATAGGGGTATGGGTTTAATTAACTGCCATGCCTCTAACAGGTTAGCCCGCTACCATCTTAGACTGCATCATCACTAACCATCAGGTGAGATCGCAGTCAAGGGCTAACTTGTAGTGGATTAAAAAAAAAAAATAACAGGCTTATCTTGGATGTTCGTGTACCATTAGGACTTGGCCTTATTTAGAGGTTTTGTTAGTCAAGATAAATGGGATCTGATATCACAAAGTAATGTCAGACATGCCCCGCGTCAAAGGTTATACACTGAGATAAAACGTCGCTAAGATCAGTTTATATTAGCAGCGGCTGGATGAGGAGGGCCAAGCTCACGCTAGCTCGCGTTCTGCCAATAAACAAGATAATAATATAATATCGTTGTTATCGACTGCCTACGCCTGTCTGACTGCCTCGTAGGTCTAGTGGTTGGCATGTTCGACTGCGGCCGACGAGGTCCCGGGTTCGAGTCGCGGGTCGGGCCATAATTGAGTATTGGGTTTTTCTGACTAGAAATTCTCTGTACTAGCCCGGAGTTAGGAAGTTGGCGGTGTGTCACTCCCGTGCCTCGGAGAGCACGTTAAGCCGTCGGTCCCGGTTATTATCACTAACATGATAGTATCCGTTAAAGCCCGCCAACCCGCATTGGATCACCGTGGTGGGTCTAAGCTCTAATTCCCTCTTTCCTATGAGAGTGGAGGCCTGTGCCCAGCAGTGGGACGTTAATGGGATGTAGTGGTTGTTATCAGATACGATTTTTTGTAACAATAGGCATATTATGTACAAGCAATATTATTGAATTAAATAAAATGCACATAAGCTAAAACAGTAAAAGGTGCATCGTGGACCACCCGAATAGGATGACAACGTGTTAATCTGTGCTCAGATAAAAAAAAATTGTGTTTCACTCATCTAAATATATAAAAGGTAACTGTGTTTCCCGCCAATTACAATGCGGGTATCTTTAAATCAAGAGTGAATAGGCATCTTCTATTCAAGTGCGTCCCATCTTAGGCCGCATCATCACTTCCCATCAGGTGTGATTGTAGTCAAGCGTAAGCCTATAATGATGAAAAATAAAAAATAAAAATGAAAATTCAAAAATTCAACCCCTAAGAGGGTAAAATAGGGGTTTGAAATTAGTATGAAAATCGAAGTTAACGTGAGCGAAGCTGCGCGCAAAATCTAGTTGATTTTTAATTTTGGAACCTGTTTTTGGAACCTGTTTCACTGGTAATGGTTATTGATGTTAGAAATAAATTATCACCACCGTCATTTTTTAACTTAAATGCTTTTTATTCAAATAGTGCTTTTGAATCGTCGAGTGAATCTACCACTGGTTCGGATTGCCATTCCTAATGGTTAGGCAAAATGCTTGAGTGAAGTTACTGCTTAATTTATCTAAACTGTAACTATATTCATCTCGATGCTATGTTAATGACTCTGTAATTAGGGATAAAACTAGTCACCACATCTAAGAAAAAAAAAATAAGGCCCCTGTTTCAAAAAGGCTAATGTGGAAAAATATACAAATTCATTAAAACCCCAATAAACCGCTCCCAAAATAGCCTGTACATGAGTACAACGCAATCCAATATCACAAACACCATCCATAATCCGTGTCAAAGGTCCAAAGCGGAGATGAGATTAGATCAGTTCTCATTACCAGATGTTGACGAGGGCGCCTCTCACGACCGCTCACAGGACAATCTATAATTCCATATTCCTCTGTACGCTTAGTTCCAGTCTGTAAATCGCACCTACGTTGATCGTTTTCGAGCGTGCGAATACGTTGGCGTCAAAGTAAAATTAGCTTTAACTGCATTGTTTTAGAGCTCAAACCATACTAATCCATACTCCATACTTAATATTATAAATGCGAAAGTGCGTCTGTCTGTCTGTCTGCTACGCTTTCACGGCTCATGTTTTAACCGATTTTGATGGAATTTGGTATAAGAATAGTTTGGATCCCAGGGAAGGATATAGGCTACTTTTTATCCTGGAAAATTGAAGAGATCCCGCGGGAATCAAGAACAGTCCACGCTGACGAAGTCGTAGGCATCATCTAGTAATATTATAAATGCGAAAGTGTGTCTCTCTTTCTGTCAGTCCTGCTACGCTTTAGCAGCCCATCTTTTCAAAAATTGGTATAGAGATAGGTTGCCTTCCGGGGAAGAACATGGGCTACTTTATAGCAGTTCCCGCGGAAATAAAAAACATAAAAACGCGAACGAAATCGCGGGCATCATCTTGTTTCGTATAATAAATGCATTCACAGCCAGTGCTCCAAACGAAAAAATTCGGATTTTGGGTTCACTTTAATTTCCCTAACGTGTTCCAATGGTCGAAAACGATCAACGTATGTGTTGTTTAAAAACTGGCACTAAGCGTACTGTTAATCCCTGCGTTATTCCATTTTCCCGGGTTATTCCATATCCCTATGTTGTTCCGGGACAAAACAATCGCGATGGCACAATCGCCTCTTCAGTTTTGCCTGCGTTTGGCGGTATACCTGTACCGGGATGCAATGTTATTAGAAAAACAATCTTTAAACTTGTAGAAGGTATAGTAGAAGCTTGTTAACTGTAGTTTAGTAAACAAACGACGTTACAAGTCCTTAAGGAGCATACATTTTGAATTGTTCAAGTGCTTCTGCTATGGGTATTTAACCAAAAGGTTACAATAATATTTTAGCATCGTACATTTTTGTGTTTGTATTCTTTTATTGTAAAAATGTGAATTAAAACTATGTCAATTAATGCTACTTTGGGGATAACAGGCAAAACAAAGAAAGAAAAAGGGCACGGATTTAAAATTCAAAGAAGTTGCATTAAAAGTAAGATTTAAATAAAAGTGAGGAAAAAAATTAACTTGATGGAAAAAAGTTGTGGTAATAAAATCTAAGAAAATTCAACCCGATCCGTCCAGTGGTTGCAGCTGCCCAAGCTTGCCAATAGCTATTATAGATAAAAACCGGCTAAGTGCGAGTCGGACTCGCGCACCGAGGGTTCCGTACAAACCTGTAGCAAGTTTTACGATTAATGAATTTAATGAACCGCAAAACTAACTTTGTTTGTAGAGGTTTTCTGTTAATATCAAAAAAACTATGCTAGTTAGAGCATTGGCTATAGTTTTCCTGTAAAATATACATAAATTCCTATTGACCATAATTATTTCAAATTTTTCGATTGGTAAACTCCGGAGATAAAGGGGGGGAACGGTATTTTTTTTGACTTTTTCCCCGATAAATCAAAAACTGTCATGACTAAAAATAATTAAAAATCTGTTTTAGAATGTACAAAGTAAACCCTTTCATATGATACCCCACACAGTACAGTTATCTCACTTTTAAATTTCAACCCTCCGATTTTCCCCCCTTTTTAAATAAGAACAAAAATAATTTCCATTTTTTTTTAATTCCAGTGTCTTTGAGCCACTAATATACACAACTATTCCAAATTTCATGTCGATAGCTTCGGTAGTTACTGAAATAATCGAGTGTGACGGACGGACAGACAGACAGACAGACAGACGGAGAAAGTCGCACCATAAGGGTTCCATTTTTACCATTTTGGTACGGAACCCTAAAAAGGCATCCGCTACAAAGGATTTTCGAAAACTCAAAGCCTGAGCCCCTTAAAAAAGGGGTTTGGAACTTGTATAAAAATCAAGTTTAATGTGAGCGAAGCCACGGGCAGGCGCTGGTAGTTGAATAAAGCTGTTAAAGCGATAGGAATAAAGTCGAAAGCAAAACATTTTATTGATGTTGCTCGTGTTTTAAGAGGTACTCGGGCTGAATAATGAATGTGTTCAAGAATTCAAAGCTCCTTACAGCCTGTTTGTATTTTAAATTAGCATTAACTCGGTTTGTTGTATAATTTATATGGAAGGCTTTGTTTGATGGGTTTATAGTGAAATCCATATAAATATTATAAATGCGAAAGTTTGGATGGATGGATGTATGTATGGATGTATGTTTGTTACTCAATCACGCTCCAACGGATGAACGGATCTGGATGAAATTTGGCACAGAGATAGATTATAGTCTGGAATAGCACATAGGCTACTTTTTATCCCGGAAAATTAAGGAGTTCCCGCGGGAACCGAAAAACCTCAATCCACGCGGACGAAGTCGCGGGCATCAGCTAGTATACAATAGGTTTAAAAAGTAATTTTAATTACTCTGTTAATAATTAATTAATAAACTAAATAATTGTCAATGTTAGTAATTGTCTGTTGTGCCATATATATTATTTTTGGTGTACAATAAAGTATATTTTACTTTTACTTTACTTTACTCTGAAATTTGCCCTAAAACACTTGGTTCAGTTTCAATCTTTTTAATTAATCAAGAATTATAAATAAAGAAATATTTAAAATGTATTTGATTGGCTTACTGTCGTTATTTTATCGATATAGGTCTGAAACTTTAATGGATTCTGTAGAAATAAATTATTTATACATTAAATTTTTCAACAAAAAAAATATGATACCTAAAGCAATTTCAAGTATCTAAGACATTGTGTCTTAGATATTTATTATACATATAATTATCAAAAAATAAGACTACATATTATTTAAGTTTCCTTTTATATTATTACTAGATGATGCCCGCGACTTCATCCCCGATTAATATACCGGGATAAAAAGTAGCCTATGTCCTTCCCCGGGATATAACTCACTTCTTTATCAAATTTTATGAAAATCAATTGAAAAGATGACAGACAGACAATTGAATTTATAATATTATTAGTATGGATTATGTAGCTAGTAATAATATCTTAAAGGTGTACTCGTTCACCTTCCATTGAATCGTGCAGTAAATACTTTTCAGCTGCAATATTAATTAATTTCATCTCACCGCTCCCGGGATACGAGTACCTTTATAAATAGTTGCTCAAATTAATTTCGTCCGGCCCGAGTCCGACCCTACCTTTTGTTATTTATTACTGCTCTCCAGTTTCATTGTTTTACCATTAACTACATTGGTCGAAATAAGATCACTTGGGTCGAAAATTAATATTCAATCTATCCGTAATCTTACTAACTGTCGACAAATTAATACACAACATTTTGATATTTTGTCAAAAATACGTTCACGTGTGAAATGGTACTGCAGATCGTACGACGGCACGTACGTACGAACTTGACTACGCAAAGTATCAAAGTATCTTTACTGGCCTATGTCGTCTATGTATGAGTGCAGCCTAACGGTTTACTGTGCGGTATACCTACAGATTCCAAAATTGACCGATGGCGAGTATACGGCCTCTTAAGGGAAGTAAAAGTGAGTGAGTAAATTAATCTCTGTAATTATTAAAAGGTTACTTATTAAAGAGACCGAATTTCTGAAATAACCGTAATCAGATGAGAGCTTAAAACGTATCTAAGTAGTTCGTTTGTCAAACGACTAACTTGGTCTGTTTAAAGACTTTTTACATACTTGTCGATTTGCAACCATTTATTGATAGTTCTAATTAGCGCAAAAGGTGAAGCTGGTTCTTAGACGGCATGTATTTTTTTTTAAATTTATTTCATAGTAATTTTTTATTTATCTTTCACTAGCTGATGCCCGTGACTTCGTCCGCGTGGTTGAAGTTTTTTGATTCCCGCGGGAATTTTTCGGGATAAAAAGTAGCCTATGTCACTCTCTAGGTCCTCGACTATACCCATGCCAAAAATCACGCCGATCCGTTGCGGCGTGATTGAAGGCAAACCAACAAACCAAGAATTATAATTTTAGTATGAATAAATATAATTATTTGTTTATATGAAGTAAATATATTATTATGTGGTTCAAAAATAAATAGTGACAAAGGGACAAGTGGCCTAGTTGTTAAAGCTGGTTCTAGAGATAAAGAAATCCCACAAGAAAACAGAATCATAGTAAAAAATACACTAAATCGGACAAAGTCACGTGCTAGACACAGTCAGGTAGTATCTGCGAAATTCAAAGAAACGTGTCTGAAACAGGTTTCATAGGATATTATCGACTGCGTCGATTCCTGTAAGGCTGTAATCCTCTTCTAGTCACGACCCCTCGCTTCTAATTAAGGCGTAATTGGAGGACCTCTGATATTTGAACGCGTCAAGTACTGTCATTTGAATCGTCGACTCGTTCGAGGGGGAACGAGGATTAGGGTATAATTGGAATAGACTAGACCTTAAGGTGATTACTAACACTCAGGAGGCGTAAGAGCCGTATTTAAAAAGTATTAAAAAAGATTGTGACAGATAATAATGTCCTCCCGACTGAATTTCGGCCACGGCGGCCAATCTCCAGAGAGATTAGCCATCCGCGCGGGTGATATTATAGTGCACAGGTGCACTCTCTATTCCTTTACTCTCACAGCCCGATGGGATGGAAAATCCGATACTACTGGAGAGAGATCAGGCGCAGGACCGACGGTTTGACGTGCTCTCGAGACGGCTTGACGAGGTATGGGGGTGAAACACCGCCAACTTCCTAACTCCGGGCTATTACCATAGTACTGAGAATTTCTTGTCAAAAAAACCCAATACTTAATTATGGCCCGACCCGGGACTTGAACCCGGGACCTCGTCAGCCGCAGTCAAACGTAAGTGGATCTAAGAAATTCTGACACGCTTTAGTCACGCGTTGTTAAGATTAAACGCTATTTAAATGATTTTAGACAGAGACAATTTCAAAATTACAAACTCCCAAATTGCCCACGCCAAGAATTGAAACCGGGACCTTCCACTAAACATAATAATATAGTGGTCACCATTTTGTTATAGGCTTCCTATAAAAGACTGATGCTAGTCCCCACCGATGACTCTGCTTATCTTAATTATTGTGACACTAATTATTTTATATTTATTTTTTATTTATTATTCATTCATTAATGTAATATTTCGTTTTGGTGTAAACTTAAAATTCATTCGGTACCTACGCTTTACGCTAATTATAATATGATTAATAACAATACATTGGGACTGATTCTGTAGTGCACAATCTCAAAACTAAACTAAAATTAGAGCATTACAAATATTGCTATCCCTTTCATAATACTCCCTACGGAAAGGGGCATAACTAGATTTAAAGCTGCCATTTTAGTTTAGTTTAGAGATTGTGCAATACAGAATCAGCCCCATTTAGCTATTTTAGTAAAATAGTAGTAGTAGTATTGGACAAAATAGTTTCACATTTACATAATATTAAATAATGTATCTGCCAGTAATTATACAAACTTTCATAACATTCTCGTAGCACTAAGTGCATAGTAATTTTAGCTTTAATTGAATAGTAATAGAGACGAAAATTGTACGGATAATTAGGAGATATTAATTCAAGTTTCCAAGTGTACAAACTATACAGCGCACTTCACTTTCGCTACATGTAGTGCTTAATGGATTATCTACTATCTACTAGCATTTGGCACTTGCCACATCCTTAGTGTTATAAATGAAAAATGCGTGTGTCGTGTGTGTGTGTGTGTGTGTGTGTGTGTGTGTGTGTGTGTGCGAGTTGTGTGTGTGTGTGTGTGTGTGTGTGTCGTGTGTGTGTGTAGGTATTTATTACATTGTCACGACCTATCTGGATCAGCTTCTTCACGCTATATGGGGACAACACAACATGTTTCATTCTTCCACTCACTTCTGTTATCCGTCAACATCTTATTTACCCCTATTATACGCATATCCTCTTTCAGACAATCCATCCATCTTTTCTTTGCTCTCCCTCTTTTTTCCTTCCACATGCATATCTATCATTCTTCTCGTAATATGCCTTTCGTCCCTCCGCATTACATGTCCATACCATACTAGCCTATTACTCCTCATCTTTTCTATCACTGGCGCTACTTTCAAACTTCCCCTTATATATTCTTTCCTAATCTTATCCATTCTAGTCACACCATACATCGCGCACCGCGCAACATTCTGAACCATATAATGCGACTGTCTTGTAGATTTTCTCTTTCTATCCTATCTGGATCAGCACAGCACAGAAAATAAACTGCGATCCTGTGTAACAAACTCAGGGAGGAGCAAAGTCGGCCTCAATGCTCTTGGAGCATAAATAATTTAGAAGCGATTACACGCCACATTACGTTTCGTAGTTTCGCACTTACTGCCTCGGATAATCCCTCATGTAAAATATCTCCTAACAATGTAACGACGTTTTCAACCTTCATGTGAAGCAATAAAGTACAGGGGGTTTACTACCATGGCTTTAAGCAGTATTACTTCAAAATGACTGTTATATGTCACGTACCTTGACGTCCCTAAAATAAGGATTATAATTCTACAACACGAACGTAAGCAATAAACAATACGGATTTAAGCGATGGTTGTATGCCTTTAGAAGGGTCGGTGATACTCTCTGATAGTAGATCTCGGAATTAAGGCTCTTAAGGACTGCTAGAGCTCGGGCCGCAATCCTAAAGTTACAGTTACATAGGACATTTAAATGAATGGATATATCTTTATAATATTATTACATGCTTGCGTCTAAACTCTAGTTTACGAGATGTCCTTTATATTTTACTAACTGATGCCCGCGACTTCGTCCGCGTGGATTAAGGTTTTTCGGTTCCCGCGGGAACTCTTTAATTTTCCGGGATAAAAAGTAGCCTATGTGCTATTCAAGACTATAATCTATCTCTGTGCCAAATTTCATCCAGATCCGTTCAGCCATTGGAGCGTGATTGAGTAACAAACATCCATACATCCATCCAAACTTTCGCATTTATAATATTTATTTTATTACTAGATGATGATGTTATTGTGAGAGTGTGATGTGATGATGAACTTGGATGAGATCGCAGTCAAGGGCTAACTTGTAGTGAAATAAAAAAAAATTGAAACAACAACATTTAGTGCTTGTAATATTATGACGAGACCGTCGCAATATTGAAGTACCTTTCAGAAGCTACACCAAATAAACCAAATGCTCATGTGTACTTTTTTTTTCAATTCCACTACAAGTGTGCCCATGACTGCGATCACTCCTGATGCTAAGTGACAATGCAATCTAAAATGTTAGCAGGCTAATGGCATTTATATTAAACCCATACCCTTAGTCGGTTTCTACACAGCATCGTACCGGAACGCTAAATCTCTTGGCGGTACGTCTTTGTGGTAGGGTGGTGACTAGCCACAGCCAGACTAAAGAAAATTCAGAATTTATAAATTCCCAAATTAACTCTGCCGGGAATCAAACCCGGGACCTCCCACGTTATTAAGACAACAGCGCTAACATTGCGCAAGGAAAGTCATCTTAGTTGTTACGAGTATAAGTAGGTCATGCCTCTATATTATACACTTAAGTATGTAATTTTAAAAGCTGAGTACAGCGTGTAATCTCCAGTAAGCAGGGCATATCAATCTTCCTCAATTTGACGGCGCGGAGTGACACAGATCAAAGCGCGCATTATGCCGATGGGAAACAAAGCTAAACTTTACTCGCTAATACTTACTCACACCCTTGCGTCATATATGTTTTTGGTGAGGCTGTATTTAGGTATATAAATGGTAATGACTAAGACCAACCGCGGCTTTTCTCTCGTTTGAAATTCGAAAAATTCAGACTTATTTGTTTTGTGCAAAATTTCAGCTTTCTAAGTCGAAGAGTTTGTTCTTAAGTGAGTGAGTGAGTGAGGGGCCATACTGCCGACGCTTAAAGCAATACTTGGGCAATATTACTCTAAATGACAGTTTGATGTCACGTACCTACCTTCTAAAATAAGGATTATAATAATTATAATAACAATTCAACAAAGTCAACAATAATGAAACAATATGGCTTTCAGCGTCGCGTCGGCAGTTATATGGCCTTTGGTATTTTATACAATACAAAAAAGAAGATACGTGTTCTTCTAACATAATTTCAACTATGATATCTTATTTGAACGGAAGCTTACTCAAGTACACAATGCACAACTGTGTGCGCACTCATAGATCGACTAGCCAAAACGTCTTCTTCCCCTCTTTTTTTTTTTTTTTTTTTTTTAAATTCAATATAAAAGTGGAACTGTTACTTGTAAAAGCCTCCGCATAAACCGCGCAGGGTTTTTGTGCAGAGACTAATTTGACATTATGTATATTAAAATTATAACTAGGTAGGTTTTTTTTTGAATGAATCAACCAGTAAGCATGAAGTTTGTAAGGGTTCTTTTAACATATTTTTTATTACTACTATTTTGTATCTTATTATATATGTCAGCTGGCAGGTCGTTGAGCAGTAGATAATGGAAGCATGTATTCCCAAGTCCGCCTCCCATAGGTATTAATGTAGCAAGGTAATTTTAATCTTGGTAAGTAATTAAGTTGGCGTAGGTTTTCAGATCTATTACATTTTTTAAGTGAGCTTACAATATGCTGCCACTCCTCGCAGCTGACTGCCAGTTTTATTTTATCATCTACACTTAGCGTTTTACAATATTTGAATAATCTTTCCTCATCATCTTTGCATAGTGACTTAATATGGCTGGGAACTATGGTCTTTAATATTCTGATTTGTATTTTTATTTTTTTTAATGTAGGTATATGCCAGCGCTTGGCTGCAATCAGACTTGCTTGCAAGTGGTGATGCAGCCTAAGGTGGAGCGCGCTTGCCTAGAAGATGCCTATTCACTCTTGATTTTATAAAATCGCTTATTCTGTCCATTCCCTTTGCTGTGGTTTCGCTCTAAATCACAAAATATTATTAAAAAAAAACAAAATTTTGTCGTAGGTCAAAAGGGAATTGCGTAAGCATTTAATTATTTAGCTGCAAGACGCTTGGCGTTCGCAGTCCTGACCCGTATTGGGGTAAAGCATTAACACCACATAATATATCGCAGAGGTTTATTTGCCACTGATATTGGAAATCTGCTGGATTTATCGCCATCTCCGAATTTGTTTTCGGAATTCCCTCGGATCTATATTGAGCTCTTGAATAAACCGACTATACATGTAAAGCCCGCTCTACACTGACAAGACACTGGTATAAAATCGCAGCCGGGAATTGGGTCCGTGATTTTCATTTCCGCATTTTCTGTGCATGCAGCAACTCAACTCTCGTAACTTTTAGATCGTTCACAGTCCAATTGTCGCGTACAACAAAATTATTGTTGTACGAAATTTGAAACTTTTTGAAAGTTAGAAAGTGTAGAGGCCTCACGAGAGATTTAATCTATTTAGTTAGTTACTAGCTGATGCCCGCGACTTCGTCCGCGTGGTTTAATTTTTTTTGATTCCCACGGGAACTCCTAAATTTTCCGAGATAAAAAGTAGCCTATGTCACTTTCCAGGTCCTCAACTATACCCATGCAAAAAATCACGTCGATCCGTTGCTCCTTTACGGCGTGATTGAAGGACGAACCAACAACCCAATAAACCAACAAACAAACACACTTTCGCATTTATAATATTAATTAGTACGATTAGTTCTTTTGATACTAATGGCGCCCTTATCAAATAACGACCTAAATTAAAAGTCTCTGAGTTTCCTCGAGTAGATTGAATTACTAACTCCAAAATACTCATATTTATGCCAACTTTTTCAACATGGATTCCGCGCCACAGATCGAATCGAATGAGAAACATGGAATGAGTAAAATTGATAGCTAACGAAATAATCATGCTTACAGAACAATGCATCGTTGTTTCGCGGAATTAATAGTTACTGCGCATACTTTAATACTGTACAAG
This sequence comes from Erebia ligea, assembly GCA_917051295.2. Classification (NCBI taxonomy): domain Eukaryota; kingdom Metazoa; phylum Arthropoda; class Insecta; order Lepidoptera; family Nymphalidae; genus Erebia; species Erebia ligea. The sequence goes on along the minus strand of OU785235.1, from coordinate 17,175,278 downwards.
AATCAGCTTTTCTAATTATCGTTCATTTTTGGTTACAATAAACCGTCTTTGAACAGCCATATCTAGCGAAAGGCCCATCCACATGCAGGCAAACTGTAACTTTTGTGATCAGTGGAGAACCCTACATCCACCTAACACTGAATCAACCTTTCTGGCGATGGTTACCAAAAGTGCAGTTATCTCTTAGTCTAATGAGTGTCCGAATTTGGCCTTTTGGTCTCTTCCGTGCATCGGAGAGGACGTTAAGCTGTCGTTCCCGGTTGTTATCACTAACTTCTGATAATACTTAATCGTATAGTACTCTTAGTCGAGACATATGAGGAAACCCACCGCATTATTATCCCAAGAAAACCCCTGCCATTATGTGATTAATGGAATGGGGTCACTATTCTGAGGAGTACGACGCAGAAAGAGAGATCGTACGTGTAGACCAGGCTTTACGCTCGGCGTTTATTTTGCTCCTTTCTCTTTGCGAGTACGGCGAAATAAGGTTTTATGTGCGATATATTTCTTCATCTTTTAGTAACTGTTGCCGCATACGCCTGGAGATATTCGGCGAAAATTTGATAAGTGGGGTACACTTTTCTTCTTATCTTCTCCGCAATGCCGTACTCGAGTCGTCGGGAAATCTAGATTACACTGGAATATTATAATACTACTTACTTTATGTACTACTTACTAGTTTAGTTATTAATATAGTAGAATTAAGGCCGCGGGTTAAAGAAAATGTTTTCCCCTCGTGGCAAAAATATTATTATTTCGTAAATTAAATCATTTTTCTGTCTCAGTGATGTAACCTATCTTTGTAGCATATTTCGTTAAAATCAGTTAATCAGATAATATTGAAATGTAACAGACAGACTGGCGGACTGCAAGCTGGAAGTGGATATATGCTAGTCATATTTTTTTTTAACCACTACAAGTTAGCCCTTGACTGCGATCTCACCTGATGGTAAGTGATGATGCAGGCTAACCTGTTAGGGGCATGGCAGTTATATTAAACCCATACTCCTATTCGGTTTCTACACGGCATCGTACCGGAACGCTAAATCGCTTGGCGGCACGTCTTTGCCGGTAGGGTGGTAACTAGCCACGGCCGAAGCCTCCCCCAGACCAGGGAAAATTCAGAAATTATAAATTCCCAAATTGACCCTGCCGGGGATCGAACCCGGGACCTCCGCACGTTAAGACAACAGCGCTACACACAGCGCCACGGAGATCGTCAAACATTTAAAGTTGCTAATAAAAATATATATTCAAAACAAACCAGTCATAAAAATTAGTACCAAGTTTGGCCACTTGGCCAGATAAGTTTTGGTGTAAGCCGGTATCTCAGTAGGTAAGTATACCTCAAAATGGTTTGTTGAAACTAAATTCTGTATAAGCAAATTAGGGAGAAGCAAGGCGCTAATATAACCGCCGCTCGAGCATAAATAATTTGGGAGCGATTACACGCCGCATTACGTTTTGTAGTTTCGCGCGTCCTGCCGCGCATAATCCCTCATGTATTAGCTCCTTCCGACAATATACGTAGATTTTCAACCCAAATGCCTGGTGTTAAAGAACTTACTTACATAGCTAATATCTTCTTTGAAACTCTTTGATAGTACTATGTCGCCTAAAAATGAAGGATAATTTCAATTAATAGCAACATTTTTTGTATCTATCTCATACATAAGGTTATAAGAAAACTTAATATTAGCGAAAACGAAGACAAGCATCATCAGATTTGATTTTGCTATAATAATATAAACCTATCTGCTTTCTGAACCGGTGCCGTGGTAGGGTCCTGACTCCTGACACAATATCATAAGTTTTTTTTAAAAATATAATATATATATAGCGAGCAAACGAGCAGGCGGGTCACCTGATGGTAAGTGGTTACCGCCGCCCATGAACATTTGCAGCACCAGAGGAACCGCCAATGCATTGTTGGCTTTTGAGAAATTTGTTTATCCGCCCTTTGAAGATCCCCATGTTATAATCATTACGGAACACAGAAGATGGAAGGACGGAAGTGGCACAACTTGTCTTGAATAATGATGTATCGCATAGACTTATAATATATTTACTTGGTCTATTGTATAAAATATAAAATCATTATTGAAATGAATAATGTAAGTTTACAAAAAAATATTAGCTTGTAGTTTTATAACGACGCACAATTATTGAAATAAATATCACGAGACATTTTTAAAATGACACTCTGGCGGCTAGTAATTATATACATATTTCTCAAAATTGCCCCTACCGGGAATTAAACCCTGATCGTACCCTACGTTTCTAAGCCCGATGCACTCCCCCACTGAACCAGGAGTTCGTTAAAATCTATGTTTAACATAAACTCAAGCGTAAAATAAAATAATATTACAATAATATCAGGGGTTGTTTTTTTTTAAACCGAGTAGCATAATGTAATCATAACATCACGGATTGGATGATAATGTAATATATTTGATCCATATACATGAAACTAGTTGATGCCCGCGACTATGCCCTTCTGTTTTTTGTTTTTCAAAAGTCCCGGGAAATTTCCACTTTTGATTTTACGGGATAAAAGTAGCCTATATTTTTTTTTTATTTACTACAAGTTAGCCCTTGACTGCGATCTCACCTGATGGTAAGCGATGATGCAGTCTAAGATGGTAGCGGGCTAACCTGTTCCCCGCGATGCAACTTATCTTTGAAACAAATTTCTTCAAAATCGATTGAAGAAATAGGCTGTGAATTCGTAAAAGAAAGACACACTTGCGTGTAAAAATTATAACCTATTATAATAAAAGTATATATGCGCAAAGTTAAACGTTTTTCATCAATAACATTTTGCAGGAATAAAAGATAAAAACGGCAAGTTTATTGCATTTAAAACAACGACCAAGCAACCTCCAACAACAAAGGAGTTCAGCAGAAGCACCAATCAGTCCGATACTCTAAATTATGGGGCGTATTAATTTAACGAGAGCGAATGGATTCCCTTGTTTACGCCATTTTGTTCCGAGTTTAAATAAAGCTTCATTTATTGTCTATCTACTCGTAGTTTATCTTATATTTTTATGAGCATAACGAGCTGATGCCCGCGACTTTGTCGGTGTGGATCCTTCCGTTCCGCGTGGTTTTTAGTTCCTGAGGGAACTCTTTAATTTTTCGGGATAAAAAGTAGCACGTGTTATCTATCTCTGTGCCAAATTTCATTCAGATCTGTTCTGCTGTTCTGGCGTGATTGAGTTATAATCATCCGACCTCCTGCATCCATCCATCTATCCAAACTTTCGCATTTTTAATATTAGTATTGAGTACAGATTGTTGGATTGTAGAGAATGCATTAATTATTGTAAATGACTCTATTCATCATCTAAGCCAATCGCTAGCTCAGTACTGAGCTCAGCCCCCCAATCATGTAAGAATGGCCAATGAAATCGTTAAAGTTCTGCGGCAAAGTAAATAAACCATAACTGCATTAAATTAGAGTGCAGTTTCAATGCAGTTATGGTTTATATTACTTTGACGCTGAACCTTTACCATTTGATCGACAATTCTTACATAATCGGGGGGCTGATCACCTTTCTGAATGAAAAGAACTTAGATTATTAGTCCACTAAACTTACCAAGCGTAGATTGGCTGACTTTACACACATTTGAAAACATCGAGGAGAACTGGCATGCATTTTGTTTTATTAGATATCTTGCTGCATGGTTTTAAAGTTATTTAATGAAAGAACTACATCATAGATTAGTTCTTTCATTATCATGGACTTCCGCAAAGTAACGCCTGCTTCTATCCAATATTTAAAGTTATTTTACAGGCTTTCAATTATTAGCTCCGGATTGTTTGAAAAATTAAAAATAATTATTACAATTATTTTTTGCAAAAAAAAAAAAAGAATCGGTAAACTTGTATGTGTTGTGTGTGCCTAGTGGGAGATTTTCTTCCTATTCGATCGCGATAACGTTAACTACGATTTGTATGGAATTGTCAAGCTCTTTACAGCTGGCGCTCGATCAATAACATCATAATATAAATTATGGTTCCCGTTGTCGCGATCGAATACGTAAAAATCCACTCGGCCTGTTGTTCACTTCGACTTATGATAAGGAGGTCAGTTGGTATCTTACCAACCTTTATATTTTCTAACAGAAACTCTGTAACTAACCTCCATAACTAAGCGATATACTTTATAGAGTTACTTTATGAGCTATGGGGTGTACACAACTCCGCAAAACTTGGTAGAGAAGTATTTGGTACAATAAAATTTTACTTCCACGAGATGCGGAAGCTGTGGCGGAAGCTAGTACATTCCCTGCAAAATTAAAGTGATTCCCTTGTAATTTAGACTCTATTGTGTCCGCAGTAAGAGCTAAGCAAACGGAAGCGTCGGACAGTTTGCGCAACAATTTGCAGGTGCACACATTTTTATAATAAAAATTCTCCACGACATTTTTATGAAATGGAATTTGAAAGTGCTTGTCATAAAAATGTTTCTTATTTCCTACGTAGGGTACAGCGCTAGCATGAGCTTGATCTTATTATTTTACAAGTACCTCCATAATGTTATTACATGCATGACGTAGAATAGTTACTGTTTTGCTAGTTTAGTTGCTAGCATTTTCGGCTGCTGATAAGTTAGAGTTCAGAAATGAAAATTGATTTTGGGTTGTTGGTTGCAGCTTGAAGTAGAAAAATTGGCGGTGGTAACACTACCGTGATTTGGAGATTACCATAAGGCCATAAATTATTTCGACGTCTACCATCTTAGACTGCATCATCACTTACCATCAGGTGAGATCGCAGTCAAGGGTTAACCTGTAGGAGATAAAAAAAAAACGTCTAATCTCTCTCATCCCATCGGATTATGAGAGTGAATTAAAAAATACGACTGCCATAGTTAAATTATATTTTTTTGTGAATCACTGCATATGGAAATATAGGCTTATATATTTTTGGAATCTACTCATCATTTTCTTGATGATGACAATATAGTTACTCATTATGGAAAAAAAAATTCAACTTTAGTCTTTGATGCGGGACCATGGTCACCCTAACAATTTTTTTTTAAATTTTACTAGCCTATATCACCCGGAATAAGCTAAGGATTCTAACGATACCTCATTCATCAAAATCCGTTCAGGCGTATAGAAGTTATGGTGGGATATACATACATACATACATACATACATACATACATGCATACATAAACCCTGAAAACAATATACTCCTTTTTCAGGCAGTCGTATAAAGATAAGGTGTGTACTTGAGTATGCACATACTCTTCTAAGGTATTTTGTAGCGAAAGAGCGTTAAACAATCGAGGCGATTGCGATCGATAAACACTGTAGCAATCAATTTTACATAATAAGGCCCCTTGCCCCTTGAAAGCAACAAAAAGGGAAGCGAAGATATCTTTGTTGAGTTTCAAACCTTAACCTCTCTCAAGCTCTAATTTATATGTAAAGCAAATCTGTGAAATGTGCCAGCGCTAATGTAACAGCATCCGAAACTTGCGCATTAGTTGACAGTTCACGTATACAGGCTCGCAGCCGACTTAACCGATGAAACTGCAGAGTAACTAGCAAGTAACTGCGCGCCAACTCGCGCGTACGTAATTGTGTCTCCCAACTTCGCCCAACTTGCGCCGAATGGAGTCGGAACCGGAAGTGTGAATGATCATAGCAACATGCTAACTAAATTATTATTGTGAGATTTGTAACACATTTACGACACTAACTTGTGATAGTACAATGGAAGTTTACATTGTAGTTCTTAGTAGAGACTACAAAGAAGAAAATAGCGTGTACTAAAATATTATTGAGTTTGGATAAATGTTTCTAAATGAAAAAGCGTTTAAACTGGTTTTATCTAATGGCAGAATGAGATGAAACAGTAATATTATGTGACATCATTTCAAATCAATAATGGTGGGAGTTCATTTCTAGATGATGCCCGCGACTTCGTCCGCGCGGTTTAAGTTTTTTTTGATTCCCCAGAGAACTCCCTAATTTTGCGGGATAAAAAGTAGTCTATGTCACTTTCCAGGTCCTCAACTATACCCATCCCAGAAATCATGTCGATCCGTTGCTCCGTTGCGGCGTGATTGAAGGACAAACCAACAAACCAACACACTCTCGCATTTAAAATATAAGTAGGTATTATATGATTCCTGAAAAACCTTGTTTAACCACTGATGCAAACAGAGGGGTGTTCTGGTCTGGTAGAAGGCTTCGACCGCGCTAGTTACCGTCCTACCGGCAAAGACGTACCGCAAAGCGTACAATAATTAGCGTTCCGGTACGAAGCCGTGTAGACACCGACTAGGGGTATGGGTTTAATATAACTGCCATATCCCTAACAGTTAGCCTACTACCATCTTAGACTGCATCTTAACAGATCGCAGTCAAGGACTAACTTGTAGTGGAATTTTAAAAAATCATGAAAGAATATGAGCCGCTGCCACAGGTGCGATAGATTCCAAATCTGATAAACATGTTACTTCAATATACAGTAGAGGATGTTTAAAATTTTAATTTATATTATTTACTGCATAATTAATGTCTGGGCAATAGTAGAAATGTCAAACGTTGTCCAACAAAAACTCAGTAAACCATTAAAGGGCTCAACCCAAGTTCTTGTTAATACAAAACAGCACCTGCCCCGAACCTCGAACCGTAACATCTGTGAATCCAAACGATGGAATTAGTCAAATGCTCGCAATCATTTCGTTAAACAAAGCACAACCCGAGGCCTCGCCCGGCGCTATTAGTTACTGACATAATAGCTTGCATTTTAATTGCCGCAGTAACTCAGGTTCAAGTTACGTTCTCCTTCCCGCTTCCCGCTTCCGCTATCACGAAACTGCGGATCCTGTACGCGCCCTGTGATAAATAGTGTTCTCGGCTCCAACACTATATCACACCTTGTGAAAGGAACTCGGCTTTGAGTTAAGAGGGTACTGCTTTTATAGTTTCGGAACAGTTTATTTAAGTAAGATGTTTAAAGTTCAAAGTTATTTTAAATCTATGATGAGGCCCGCGACTTCGTAGATTTTTTTTGAAGTGAAAACTTCTTTAGCCGCGTTGAGCACTTTTTGGTAGGGAGTAAACTTGTGGATTCGCGTCACAGACAGCGAGACCTCGCTGCCCCATTCTCGCGTTGTTACGAAGTAAAAGGTCTTAATCTATATATGTATAAAATTCAAAGTCCTGACTGACTGACTGACTGACTGACTGACTGACTGACTTATATATCAACGCACAGCCTAAACCGCTGGTCCTAGAGACATGAAATTTGGAGAGTTTGTTCTTTGTGAAGAGTAGGTATCCACTAAGAAAGGATTTTTCGAAATTCCACGCCCAAAGGGGTGAAATAGGGGTTGAAAGTTTGTATGAAAGTCCGTCGTTTTTCAAGTTATAGCCATGAAACTTGGTATATGAGCTGCGGGTTAAAAATGAAGAAAGATGTGTTTCACAGTTTTTGATAATTCAACCCCCAAAGGGGTGAAATAGGGGATGAAAGTTGGTATAAAGGGCCTTCTTTTCTCAAGATAATTATTTTTCAAGTTATATCAACGAAACAAGTATTTTGACTTTAGGTAAAAAATAAAGAAATACGTGTGTCACAGTTTTTCAAAATTCCACCCTCAATGGGGTTAAATAGGGGTTGAAAGTTTGTATGAAAGTCCGTCGTTTTTCAAGCTGCTATAGCCATAAAACTTGGTATTTGGGCTTCCGGTAATGATGAAATACGGATTTTAAAGTTTTTGAAATTTCTATCCACAAGGACGTCAAATAGAGAGTTTGTCAATCACGCCGCAACAGAGCACCGGATCGACGTGGTTTTTTGCATGGGTATAGTTGGGTACTTGGAGAGTGACACAGGCTTCTTTTTAGCCCGGAAAATTAAGGCGTGCCTGTGGGAATTTAAAAACTTAAGCCACGCGAACGAAGTCGCGGGCGTCCTCTAGTATATAAATAAACTACATTCGTAATTAAACTTTAATGCCTTAGTTTTAAGGTTTATATTTTTAATTTTTTAATTTTTTTTTCAAATTCCTGAGCTACAACTCTAAGTTATAAGTTTTCACTTCTATCGGCAGTCCCTATGACTGTCAATTTTTTTTTATTCCCGCAGAAATTACTTAATTTTTTGGGATAAAAAGTCCCTCTCCGGGATACCATCTACCCCTACACCTAATTTCATCAAAACCCGTTGAAAAGATTAGGCCGTAAGGCGTGAAATTGTAGCAAACAGACAGACACGCTGACATTTATAATATGAGTATGGATTGTAGGTAAACTTCAGATCGTTTGAGATGAACAAAGCCTAAATATATTATAGTTTCAGTTATTATATTGTTGTTTATTAAATTATTATTGCTCAGTTTGAGTATCCTTCAATCACGCCGCAACGGAGACGCGGATTGACATAATTTTTGCACGGATATATAAATTATAAACCTGGAGAGTGGTATAGGTTAATATAGGTTTATAAGTACCTACCTATAGATTATATAGATAACTAGCTGATGCCCGCGACTTCGTCCGCGTGGTTTAAGTTTTTTTTTTATTCCCGCGGGAACTCCTTAATTTTCCGGGATAAAAAGTTATTCTATATCCGTCTCCTGGTTCTAAGCTACTTCCCCACAAATTTTCAACCAAATCGGTTCAGCTGTTCTTGAGTTATAAATAGTGTAACTAACACGACTTTCTTTTATATACTCGTATATAGATTTAGATAGATAATATTATAATGCAAGGACTCAAAAATGGCGATGGTAAAAAATCTTGGGAAAGTCAGACGTAAACTGTTATAATGTACGAGTACTTATAAAAGTTTACGTCTGACATGTGAGATATTATTTGGGTACTTGATGAACATCATAATATATTATTAAGTCGAAAAAGTTCAGCCCGCGAAACAAAAAGTAATATTGGTAAAGTTATCATATTATGTTATATTTCGTGTATATATTATAGAAGTTCAGATGAAAAACAATTTTGTAACAATACACCAATGTTGAAACAAATGGAAACTGGGCGGCACAAGACCGTGCTCTGCAGCGATCCATGCAGGAGACCTTCGTCCAGCAGTGGACGTCTATAGGTTGGGACGACGACGACGACGACACCAATGTTTGTTGAATGAGATTATTATAGCACGTTACTTCGATCGCTATAGACCAAATCTCAAAGAGAAAACTTAATTGTATTTTAAGCAAGTCCTATTTTCAGGACCAAATATATGTCCTATGTCTATCCCCGGGATGCAAGCTGTTATTGTACAAAATTTCCTTAAAATGAAAGTTCCTTAAGTTATTAAATTAAAATCAGGTAAACTGACGGTTGTGTAAAGGTAACAGACAGACAGCCAGATACACGAATGACGATGATTTCTTGAAACTTCGACCTCCGTGACTTTCCCCTCCTCTTCCGTCCTCCGTGATTTGACGACCTCCGTGGCGCAGTGTTGAGCGCTGTTGCCTTAACGTGCGGAGGTCCCGGGTTCGATCCCCGGCAGGGTTTGGAAATTTATAATTTCTGAATTTTCCACCCTACCGGCAAAGGCGTGTAAAGGCACAGGTGAGATCGCAGTCAAGGGCTAACTTGTAGTGGATAACCAAAAAAAAAAACAAAAAAAAACTTACATCAATAAGTTAAAAAGATGAAACGTGTATATTATACGAAAATTTACGAAACAAAACCTAACAGGTCATGAAACAGGGGGAAGGTGGGTTGCCTTCCTCTCCCATTATTGAATGTAGTATAATGAAGAAGGCCATTACCGATTATTACGGCAGAATGTATCTGTACTTCCATACTAATATTATAAATGCGAAAGTTTGGATGGATGTATGGATGGATGGATGTTTGTAACTCAATCACGCCAGAATGTCTAAAAAGATCTGGATGCAATTTTGCACAGAGATAGATTTATAGTCTGGAATAGCTACATTATTCCCGTAAAATTAAAAAGTTTCCGCGGGAACCAAAAAACCTCATTCCACGCGACCGAAGTCGCGGGCATCAGCTACTGTGCAAATATTTTCCACTTTTCAATCGGTAATGTTTAAGTAATACAATAAGGAAACGTAACTAATTCAAAAAAATAAGAGAAACTTCTTTTATTGAACCACAGAAGACTCGCTTTATAAAACACCAGCTAAACGCCAGCCCGCGGCTTCGTTCACGTCAAGTTCTCATACAAATTTCAAAGCCCTATTTTACACCCTTAGGGGTTGAATTTTCAAAAATCCTTAACGGATGTCTACGTCCTTATAGCTAGATAAGTATGGCTTTCAGCCTGTTCCGTCCAGTGGTTTGAGCTGTGCGTTGATAGATCAGTCAGTCCGTCAGTCTGTCACTATTTCCTTTTATATATTATGTAGATTCTAGGGCTACCCCTAGAATATTGGATAGAAGCAGACGTTTCTTTGCGGAAGTCCATGACAGTGAAAAAACTAGAAGTTTAATTCGCTATAATCCGCCACAGAAGGTAAATCTATGTAGTACAGTGCGTATCTTGAACTTGCAGCCCGCGATATTCTCCACACCACATAAATCTTCCAAAATACCCTCAACGTACGTTTTACTCCGACACCGGAGCATCTTCAGGAGATGTTGACTTTACAGGAGATGTTCACAATCGTGCATTGTAGAGTTTTTGAGATGCACGGAGCGGTGCGGTACGTAGCGGCAAACAATCTTTGTATGAGTTTGTATGGTGCTGGGCCCACTTAAGCGACGGGGCAAGCAGATGCAATGCACGACGCGGCCCCATACAAGCTCATGCAAATAATATTTGCCGCTATATTTGTAGTGGGGCTAGACCTTGAAAGTTGAAGCTTAATTATAGCTTTCAGTGGCATCGGGTAAGATTGTAAAATAGAGATGTAATAAGGTCAAACAGCTCCCCAGAACACTTCGGGGACGCGCACGAAACTAGCGACGGCCGAGCGACGGCGACAGCGGGGCGATGGAATTCGAGAGCTGGCGACGAATTTCGGGAAGGTGTTTTTAGGCAATCTGAAATTGTGGAAAAACATAATTTCGTTCATTGGCGAATCCAGTTCTGCCAGTCTGGTAGAGCGTTTGCGGTTAATTCGCTACTGCGCAGCATATAACATTTGCAAAAAAAAACCGAAAAAACATTTTTTTGGCAACTTGATTTTTTATCTTTAAATTTTATACTTAAATAATTCGAAAAAATAAATCCCAGACGTTTTTGTCGGTTATAAAGTATTACCAGACCGACTCTAGCTAGTAGCTCTCCGACTAGTCGCATCGCCCCGCTACCGCCGTCGCCCCGCTACCGCTAGTTTCGTGCCCGTACACGAACGTCACGAAAGCTCATAACTTTAATCAAAACTAGGAGTATGCTAGGACAATGACAATTGTTGCTCTGTACGTTCCAGTTGCCAAAACTTGGAACATCTTAACATTTCACACACACAGTTAACTGCATGAGAATAACATAACCGTCACAGCTTCACCGATGGAACTGCACCAGAGCTTGCACTTCTGAACTGCAGTTACGAGTATGTCTCGGAACTTCGGCTCAAACTTATGACTTAGCAGACATTAACTTGGTAGGGCTTATGTTCACAGTTGCTACATTAACTTAAAGTTTACCATTCACATTGCTTTATTATCTGTTTATACCCGCGATTGCGTCCATGTATATTTAGGTTTTACTAGCTTTTAGGTTTTGCGCAGGAACTCTTTAATTTTCCGGGATTAAAAGTAGCCTATGTGTAATTCCAGACCACACTCTATCTCTGTGCCTTATAAATCCCGATCCGTCCAGTGGTTCTGGCGTGATTGAGTAACAAACATCCATCCATTCATACATCCATCCATCCATCCAAACTTTCGCATTTATAGTATTAGTATAGATTAGTACTAGCTAGTACTGTGAAAACTCCTTTATTTTTCGGGATATTGAATTTCTATATTCTATATTCACGGTGACAAATTGCTTAAAGATTGGTCGAACCGCGAAAAGGTAAAAACGCATAATTTACAAACCAAAACTCATGGATGTGCAATGTGCATAAATATTAGTTACAAAGTAAAGTAAGTTTGCATTGTAGGTATAAGGCTGAAACATTAGATCCCAATTCTCCTTTTGAGACAGATTGAAATATAAAATATTGGAAAGAAGTAGGCTAGTTAAACTTCTAATTAACTAATTAATTGAACTTCTAGTTCTTTCAGTAAAATAATATATAAAACTCAGTATTTTGAAGTAACTCAGTTCCCATGAGCAAGAAACATTTTTAATTTTAAAATGTCAGCAAATATTTTAGAACCCGACATAAAATCTCATCAGTTTTTTTTCTAAAACTAGGATTTTGTAATGAAATGAAATGATTTATTTATACGTAGGCCAACTTGTGCCACTTATGGTAATTCGCAAGACTCTACCACCGGTTCGGAAAAATGTTCTACTGAGAAGAGGGAAGTATTTTCTAAGATTCCCAGTAACATGCTAATTCTGCGGTTTATTCTAAACCTTTATTAATTGTCGTAAAGGGTCGTAGCTCTATTGATATAGGGCACGCTCGCGATAAACTCAGCACCACAACAGTCAACAAATCTGATCAGCCAACCCTTTGCCCGCAAGTTCACAAAAGCATAAAACCAAAATTCCTCTCCACTATAAAATCATCTTTACACCATCAACACGATCTTTGATTTACATAATTGCCCCCACCCTAATCCAACCGGACTTTAAATCTAAAACGTCAGAACCCTTAGAACAAGTTTACGCATCTCGATATCGTATATAGAGTATTGGAACTCTACAAGGAACATCGAAACGTCTTCTTCATAGAACAAAGTCTGTCAGAGTTCGGGCCCCGGCCAGATAGTTATGGCTATCTGTTTCATTTTTTACTTCATGGCTCACCATCCAAACTTACGTTATTTTATGTGTTATGTAGTAAATTCAATGGTTGTCTCATCCAGAGTTGATGTCAAATCTAGTTGTTGGGTTCGTAGATTCATCGCCAACTTATTTTATAATTTAATGTCCATCACACTCGGTGGTCAGACATCACGAATAGTAAGGAGTTGAAGTGTGACGGAGCTACAGGAAACAGGCGGCGCAAAATTGCAGCATATTGAAATCCTTATGGATAACTTTATTCACAAGTTCCAGAGTGGATTTTTTAATTGCAACTCACAATTCACAAACATTTTAAACTTGGATGTTAAAATTTTTCGATCCTCGATATCTATGAACGCAATCGAGGTATTGAATGAAGAGGTAAACTCATTCTTAGCCTGTATTCTATCCATAGGCGAGCACCATTATCACGGGTCTTTTTGTCCCCGTCCCTTTTTTGTCCCGGGGCAGATAGCGAATGGGTAATTGGAGCCTGATCCCTTTTTGCCCCGGCCGCGGTGCGGGAGGGTTCGGGCGGATTCCATTACTTGCGTCATTAGGTTGTACGTACATGCGTTTGATGAACCATTAGGCTTAGTTGTAGGACTGGGCGTAGTGTCAGATAAGATATCAGTTAGGAAGCCATCTGGGGGTGGTTTGTCTTAATCCACTTCATTAGACTTACTATTTATAAACTTAGCCCTGTTGCACATTATAAGAAAATTTCTTGTGTCTTGTCTACAAATGACATAAGTTAAAAATAAAATAAAATCGTACTCTATTATTTGTACTAGCAGTCGGAGAAATAGCTAGTGGCCATAGTGCAAACAGCTAAATGAATGGCGACGTCTCAGAGTGAATCGTATCGACGTTCCCACATAACTTTTGGCCCAACCGACTGTAAGAGCCCTATTTCACTAGGACACCAGTGGCGGCGCAACCAGTCGCGCTAACAAAACGTACACAGATCTTTTCAAGGTAAATATCCACCTAAATAGACACCTAGTGTCCGCTTGGTTGCGCAACCAATTTTGAGGCGGCGCGGCCGGGATCACTCGCTGGTGGCGCAACCACTTATTATTTGCAGAGCTACTTGGCGTTTGACACACACGAGCACCAGTAACGCTACCAGGGATGCCTCTAACGTGCACTGCTCGTGCGTGAAGATGTCATCCGATCTCGTCCACTGTGTTGATGTAAGATGATTGACTGTCCTGGTTTCTGCTCTGGTGTTTCTCATTTGGTAGCTCAACACACCATGGTGGCGCGACCGGTGACCTTTGTGTTCTAGTGAGATATTAGTCTTAACCAACTGCACGATAACTACAAAGTTGCTTGTCCCTTCTACTTCGGCCTAAATCACGTAACAAACCGGAAAAAATACATCCCCTATGGTTACTCACGCGGCAAAATATTTCAGTCAGATGCATTCATCCGTGGAAATGAGATTGCGTTAAAATAAAACAGGTTTCTGCACGCGAGGATAATATCTGCTGACTACAATTCACATGCTAGTTTTATTTGGGTTGAATATTTTGTTGTGCTGTTTTGAGGATAGGGATTACTTTGAAAATCATGAGCATGAGCTTAATATTTAGAACTAGTAACAAGAATTATTTCGCAAGGAGATACTTTAACAAGTATGGCAGTTAAGTTAAAATTTTACCCGGTTTCTATTATATTCGCATTGTACAGGAACGCTAAATCGCTTTTCGGCACGTCCTTGCTGGTGGGGTGGTAACTAGCTACGACCAGAACCTTCCACCAGATCAGACAAATCTCAAATTGACCCTGTCCAAAACCTAGCATTTAATAGAAGCAAAGAACGCTATATCCATACTAATATGTATTACAAATACGAAAGTGTGTCTGTCTGTCTAACGGCCCATCTTTTCAACTGATTTTAATTAAATTCGGTACAGAGGTAGGTTACATTCCGGGAAACGACATAGGGTTAAGACTAAATACTTTTTTATCTTGGACTAGCTGGTGCCTGCGACTTCGTCCGCGTGGTTTAAGTTTTTTTGATTCCCGCGGGAACTCTCCAGGTCCTCAACTATACCCATGCCAAAACTCATGTCGATCCGTTGCTCCGTTGCGGCGTGATTGAAGGACAAACCAACAAACCAACAAACCAACAAACCAATAAACCAACAAACAAACACACTTTCGCATTTATAATATTAGTATGATTAAAGAGTGCCCCCAGGAATAAAATAAACTAAATCCACACGGACAAAGTAACGGGCTCATCTATAATTCGCGCGCGAGTTGAATGCAGAGCTTATGTATGGTGACACTTACATAAGCTCTGCATTCAATTCGCGCGCGTACTATAGTTGTGTATTTTTTTATCCAAGTTCCTTTTCTCCAAAATAGAACATCATTATTCTAATTTATAACATAAGAGACGCACTTAGCAAGGAAGCTGTGACGTCACAGCCCTCAATAGCTCGCGCGCCCGCACCGCGCTCGTTTACGTCTCGAACTGTATTGATTTTTAATTATTTTCGAGCTAACGTCCAGGAGATTTACTACCATCGCTTAAAGCAGTATTACTTTAAAGTTGTTGACGATCTTGCTTCAGAATTATAATCCTTATGTTAGGGACGTCAAGGAACGTCGTATAGAACTGCAATTTTAAAATAGTACTGCTTTAAGCGATGTAGTAAGCCTGCAGATCCGAACCGTAGGTAATATCAACTTTGCTGGAAACTAAATGGAGCAATAATTCATCGCAATGGCCAATTGGTTTATTAAATTTTTTGCAAAGTATAAACTAACGTAATACCCACGACTTATATAGGTTCCGTTTACTTTTTAGGT
The DNA here is from genome assembly GCA_917051295.2 of Erebia ligea. Lineage (NCBI taxonomy): Eukaryota > Metazoa > Arthropoda > Insecta > Lepidoptera > Nymphalidae > Erebia > Erebia ligea. Next base: position 17,159,575 of record OU785235.1, on the reverse strand, counting down.
AATTTAAATATTCTGTTTTTACTTGATAACAGTCTATTGTTTTTTAGCGCGTTCCATCTTAGGCCACATCATCACTTCCCATCAGGTGTGATTGTGGTCAAGCGTAAGCCTATAAATGAATAATAAAATAATATCACTAGTTTGGCCCGTTTGTTGTCCATACTATTTCACGCCTAAAAGAAGTGGTTTACAAAGAGTAAAAGAGTAGCAATTGAGAGAGTCTTTGCAATCTCTCTTAACATGATTTTAGACTGCGGTTACCTCTTTTTCAGAAGGTTGGTTAATTTTTTCTGTAAAATTAGCTTGGTTGTATTTACCGTCGAGATAACAGAAACTGTTGATATTCTTCATTATTCATTGGGTCATATTCACTCACTCTCAAATTCTTTTTTATTTCTTATAGGATATACAGGTGTATCTTTTATATAATATGATTGGTGTATATGATACGCCTTTTTTAACTCTATTACTTTGCAACAAATTACTGCATGTATCTAGACTAGCCCGTGCAATATCAGAGCACAAAATATTGATGTTTGCCCGAACATGATCCACAAGTCAGAGTAATACTTGTAACGTATTGTATGACGTGTTGTATTGGGGCTGATTCTGAAGTGCACAATCTCTAAACTAAACTAAAATTAGAACATTACAAATATTGCTAACCCTTTCATAATGCTCCATACGGAAAGGGACAGAACTAAATTTAAAGCTGCCATTTTAGTTTAGTTTAGAGATTGTGGTATACAGAATTAGCCCCATTGTCTACTTATTGTAACAAATCAAATCAAATCAAATATTCATTTATTCTATTTAGGTACACTGTAGGTACAGATATTGACGTCGATTACTTGCATAAAAACATGATGGTGATAATAATTAGTTACGGCATCTTAAAACTAAAGCTACGAGGGTTCCAAACGCATCCTGCTCTGAAGAGCCCACAACAAACTCAACCAGTTTTTTTATAACCACCATCTCATAAAACATTATAAATTAAGTTAGATCTATAATTGTTAATTAGTCTAGTTATCTGCTGATAACATTAGTTAACATGTTCAACGGCGGCCGACGAGGTCCCGGGTTGGGCCATAATTAAGTGTTGGGTTTTTCTGACTAAAATTCTCAGTACTAGCCCGGAGTTAGGAAGTTGGTGGTGTTTCACCCCCGTGCCTCGGAGAGCACGTTAAGCTGTCGGTCCCGGTTATTATCACTAACATGATAATAGTCGTTAAAGCCCGCCAACCCGCATTGGAGCAGCGTGGTGGGTCTAAGCTCTAATTCCTTCTCTCCTACGAGAGTGGAGGCCTGTGCCCAGCAGTGGGACGTTAATGGGCTGTAGTAGTGGTGGTGGTGGTGGATAAAATTCATTCCCATGCTGTTTTATTATATAAATAATCCTTTCCATTGTAATAGGATTTTTCAATAAGTTTGCGTTTTACAACTTTTATTGTATAGTGAAGTGCAAAACGAAATGCAATGAACCAACCGATATCGATATTTTATTTCAATTCAATTTATAACCGAAGTCGACATTTGCAAGTCCAGTATATTCCGCTGCCGGCTCCTAATGGCCCGCATTGACGTTGCGGGCTCGTTTGGTTTGCGATACAGCTCGGACGACGTTAGGTCATGTCGATTTACAATTATTATTAAATCAATTCGCTACAGGATCTCGACGTTTTGCTGGTAACGGATGGCAGGCTGTTACATCACTTATTTAACAGAGGATTGTTCTTTACTTTAGATAATATACACTACTGTGACGCGTTATAAGCCTATCTATGTGTTTCATACATTAGACATACGTATGAGAGAGACACGACACAAGATTTTATTAGCAACGTCGGTTTTTTTATCCACTACAAGTTAGCTCTTGACTGCGTTCTCACCTGATGGTAAGTGATGATGCAGTCTAAGATGGTAGCGGGCTAACCTGTTAGAGGCATGGCAGTCTTCTTTTGCAATAAGAACTTCAAATAATAGGTTTTTAAAGTTTTAAATTTTGTTATTTCTATTATTATCTTTACCTATGCCACAACTTGCTAACGTCATAAAAATGTTTCAAGATTACTGTCTTAGCATAAAATTAAAATATAACTACAGAACACTAGAGAAAAATAATAGCACTTATGACACGGTAATAGTCGACCATCGCCGCATGCATCGAAAAGCAGTTTCTACAGCAGATTCTATCAGTATTGCCTTTTAAAGATGCAAGAGAGATCAGGGGCAGGACTAAGGGTTTAATACCGGCAACTTTCAAACTTTCCGGACTGCTAGTGAGAATTTCTTATCAGAAAACCCCAAGAATTTAGCTGTTTTAAATCGAGACTCTAACCCGGTATGATCCGCAGCCAAATAAGCTTGTTTGGAGGCGAAGTTTGGAAATTACGTTCTATACAAATCCCCAAATTGGAAATCACGTCAATTGAGCATTATTGGCAACCGAATATCTCTCTGAGGGGAAATTCCAGAACACACTCCGCACGCTAATGGCGTCGCTTCGACGAAAAAGAAAACAATGAATTATTGACAGGCGTTTTTGCATCAGGACCTATTTACATTTCAATTCAGGATTGTCATCTAGCTGTTCATAAATCATAGTATAAATGCACCAACATATTTCAGCATAAAACCTTATTATTATCTGCTATAGAAAAAGGTGTAACTTCGGTGTCAATTTTATTATGTAACCTATAGCAGGGCGAGTTGATTTTGATAATGTAATCATGACTATTTGACAAATAAACTCTAATTACAATCACCGTGTGGTCGAGTAGGTAATTACATGTATTGATTTATATTATATTTCGTCGCTTCATTCTTCAGATATATACTATGTAGTTTCCTTAATTATACAACAACAATCGTACGATTTTTAGAGATGTTTTATTTTAGTTTATCGACAAAATTCTCGCGCTTGAGCCATCTCTAGTCTCTACCTGACTGCGTCATTCTTTTTTCGTACGTAGCAACGATCGGACGTTCCCACTTTCAACAAAGTTAATATTATTATTTTATATCTAAATAAAAAGAAACAGCCGCTGCCTCTTACAGGAAAACGGTGAGTCTTTAATCTGTCATTTTCAGCAATTTATTTCATGCCTGACACTTGACAGGCTTAAGAAATTATACTTATATTAATATTTCATGCAGTGTTAAATTACACTAAAGGTTTTTTGAGGGGTTACCCGAGAGGTATCAACAAAGGAGAATAAACCTTTCAGCATGACGCGCCTGAGGAATTATATTTTCATGCAGTGTCAAATTACACTATGTGGTATGTGGGTACTTAAACAAAACAGTTCGGTCACTTTCATTGTGGCTCTCGCGTATTTATTGCATTAATAATTATAGTTACTTAGTACTTACACGAAGTACCTACGTGTTAAAGTACGCTAATCTACTGGGAGGTTACTAGCGAAGTAACACGACGGAAATCAAACCTTCCAGCTAGACACTCCTAGCGATAGCAGGATAAGGAGAAATATTGACGCCCGTTAGACTTGTCTGATGACGAGAACTTTGCAGGTTAGTCGAAAATTCTATTACTAATTGTTAAAAAGTGTTTTTAACTCGGGATTGACTGCGAGTCAATTGCGAGATCATAATTGGCTGCGAGCCAATTATGAGTCATATTCTTATGACACTCATGCAGTGAATATGTGCCACCTTGACTAGATAATATGCACATTAACTGCAAGCTAAAAAAGGTGTTTTTAACTCGGGATTGACTGCGAGTCAATTGCGAGATCATAATTAGCTGCGAGCTAATTATGAGTCATATTCTTATGACAATCATGCAGTGAATATGTGTCACCTTGACTAGATATGCACATTAACTGCAAGCTAAAAAAGTGTTTTTAACTCGGGATTGACTGCGAGTCAATTGCGAGATCATAATTAGCTGCGAGCTAATTATGAGTCATATTCGTATGACACTCATGCAGTGAATATAATATATCACCTTGACTAGATATGCACATTAACTGCAAGTTTTTGTCCACGAGACAATATTAACGCAAAATGCGTAAATACATACTACCTCCATATTCGTCCGCTCACTTATTGTATTCTTTAGAGATCCAAAATATGAGGTTGAGCCCCATGCACAAGACGAATTCACCATTCTCTGAACAAGGGGGAAGTCGTGGAGGGTCAAAGACGTGCCGCCAAGCGATTTAGCGTTCCGGTACGATGCCGTGTAGAAACCTAATATAGGGGTATGGGTTTAATATAACTGCCATGCCCCTAACAGGTTAGCCCGCTACCATCTTAGACTGCATCGTCACTTATCATAAGGTGAGTTCGCAGTCAAGGGCTAACTTGTACGACCAACTATATCAGATTCGTCACTAAGGACCGGCTTAGCAAGCCTAACACAAATTGATTTCGTTTCGTTCACAAATACTCGAGAAGTATCCGGAACACAGGTAAATTTATTATTTACCTACTTTTAAAGAAGGTTACTTTTTACTCTTATTAATTCGTGCGAGGTAGCAAACGCACGTGCACTGTTTGTTAAAACTTTTAAATGTGAATATTTAAGTGAAATGCCGAAACGAAAACGCGAACAATAGAAACGTAATCGTCGAAGGATTATTATAAAATCCTCATCAGACTCCCGGTATGCATTCATAATTCAACCTACCCTCTCATAAAAATATTTTTTCACTATCATAATATTGCATTAAAATACAGCTAAATTCTATCGCTTTCAAAGCAGAAAACCGGCTTATTCGAACGTACAAACGCCTGGTGATTGACCAAGAGTTAAAACGATGGCCGTCTACCTTACTTTTAATCATACCTGTGTAAGAAAAACATATCTACGATTGCATTTTTCTCAAGAAATCACAAATCATTGTGTAACTGAACAACCTGGCGGTTCACAGAGTGTTAACACGAAGGTTTCATAGAGATAAAACCTTAGTCTCGTACCTACATTTTCAGACGGTAATATTATGTAACAGAACAACCTGGCGGTTAACCGAGAGTTAACACGAGGGTTTAAATACACGCTAAAAGTTTCGTCTTGTACGTTCCATACAACAATGGGGTGTAGGCGAACAACCTGGTGGTTAACCGAGAGTTAACACGAAGGTTCAATAAATACCTACTAAAAGTTTCGTTTTGTACGTTTCATAAGATAATGTTGTATTGCCGAACAACCTGGCGGTTAACCGAGAGTTATCACGAAGGTTTAACAGATGATAGAAGTTACGCCTTGTATGTTTCATACGATAATATTCTGTAACCGAAAAACCTGGCGGTTAACCGGGAGTTAACACGAAGATTTAATAGATGCTCTAAGATTGTCCAGAGCTCGATCCAGAGCTCGATCCAGAGCTCCTCGGGGTACTCGGAGAAAGAAATATTCCAAAATTTAGTGAAAAATATAATAAATGAATAGACCTGAAAGAAACGTAAATCATTCAGTGAATGAAATAGTCAAGATCTCAGGTTCAAAATTTCCAGATGTAATTGTTCACAATATAAAACCTCTCAGTATAAATATACATACACCGTCAGAGAGGTAACAAGAGGTCGGAGATAATGAATATATCCTTTTTATCAGTTATCTAGGTACTTTAGTGTTATATATATTCAATTTATTTACGAATACTGTAGATACAGAAAACGAAAATAAAAGCTGCTAGCATCTTGCCTCATAGTGGTGTGCAAAGAAAATTTGCAACGAAAATGTGTGGTAAAATTGCAAAAATTACCCACAAGTTTTATGTTTTTCCTACCCACATGTTCTTGGGCTCAAATCTCTAGTTTTATATCTCCATCGTGCTGGAAGCATAATTTATCATACATCCGGTGACGTGTAAGAATGGTTGACTAAACTCAGAAGACGGCAGAAAAACAAAAACCAAATTGAGAACCTTTTCCGTTTTGGAAGTCGGTTAAACGGCGAGTATTTTTACGACCGGAAGTAGACTTCGTATGATGTACCTACCTATCTAACAATGTAAAATTTCTATCGTATTATTGTTTTTTAAAAAAAAGATTTTTCGCGGGCTAGCGGGCAAGCATTTCTGCAAACTCGGGATAATGCTGCCCGAAGCGGGATCTTAACTTTAGTATCTATACATCGTCCATATATTGGAAACAATCTTTGAAAAACCGTCATAAAACTGTCGTTATTATAATACGTACATCGTTATCACTCGTGGAAAACATACAATTTACTCCGCCTTAACAACATACTCCATAATAACTTGCTTAATGCAAAATTAAAACACTTGGTTTTTTGTAAAAAGAGTAAAGAGTATAGATCCACGCTGTCAGCGCGTCTACCTTAATAATTGACGGAGGGAAATGATTTAACGCATTTATTCAAAAATAAGTAGGTACTTATGTATATTAAATAATTTATAATGACTGATGACACATGTTTTTAGCGACATGAACAACTAGGTTGTCCATTGTTAAAAAAGTATAGTAGCCTGATATCTCACTTAATTAAAACTTCTTACGTCAGTGGGGTTTAAAGCCCAAACCGACCGATTTACACCTCCAAGTCAACATTATTACTACCTAGTAGTCTATCACAATATCGACCGAGTATATGCATCATTTTTCATTTATATTCTGCGGGGAACTTATACACAGATAGGAATTTGTCGTATTCCATAATCTTGAATAAGGCATAATTTTTTGTCAAACATCTTAAAATGGTACCATTATTAATAATTTTATTAAATTATGTGCCTGTAGTAGACCTCTACAACAGGACCAGAATAACCCGTTCTTCTCCCGCCGCGTTTTGAAAAATAATAATTTTCTCCCCCCTTCTGGGTAGGTTTCCACACGTTCAAACGTCCCATTGGACGTCTGTTGTGTGTAAATAAAACCAAGTACATACTGACCCAGCTAATATACTTTTGATTAGATTATAAATCTTGCAGCATTAACATAAATAATTATTGGTTTGCATCCAATCTGTAAGCTTGTTACTCAGGAGCTGATGTAAAAAGCGCAACATTGTATTTCTAAAGTAAAATGAATACTTAAGAAAAATCTTAGACTCATCTTAACTATACGTAGATGAGAATCTCAAGAAATCCGCACATGATTCCAACCTTAAGCATAAAGCTGCTTAAAACATTACGACTCAAATAAGAGATTGGGAAGAATAAAAAAAAAAAAAAAAAATTATTGACAACAATAATTAGTATCTATTCAACGTGGATACAGTTCTTGCAAAAATAGATATTTTCTGTATCTCTAAACATCTACATAGTATATATCTGAAGAATGAAGCGACGAAATATAATAGATGATCAAACGAACTTCCTGAAGTGAAGTTCGATCATTATTATATGAGTCGCTTCATTCGAAGATATATAAATAAATTCCCAACCCACCCAACCCGAAACATATTTTTGCAATAACATTAGGTATATATCTCTAGAGAACTAATCAAGGACCTGAAGACGTGGCATAAAAGAAAACATGGGGAGATAGACAGGTGGCTGACGCAGGCGCTGAGCGGTCACGGGGTGTTTAACACATATCTCTTCGCAATAGGAAAATCACCAACAGAGAACTGTTATTTCTGCGGAGAGGAAGACACCCCGAGACATGCAATCTTTGATTGCTCTGGCTGTGCCGACCTGCGAACAGAGGCGCAGGGAACGAGCGACGCTGTTAACGCTCAAAACCTCATAACACGGATGCTGTCGAGCGAGGACGCATGGCAACGCTATGGGCAAATGCTTAGGGCAATTATGATGCGACGAGAGGAGAAGGAAAGAGAAGAAAAAAAGAAGACTGAGTAGGAAATAGAGGTTCAGCACGAAGTAATGCTAAGTGGTTCCGTGCTGACCCGGAAGACGCGGGGGGAGGTTGTTTTAGTCCGTGCAAGTCGGACACGCCCTGCCGACAGGCAGAAGTCCGGAGGGATTTTTTCCTCCCCCCCCGGAAAGAAAAAAAAAAAAAAAAAAAAAAAAAAAAAAAAAAAAAAAAAAAAAGGTATATATCTCTAAAAAGAATGACGCAGTCAGGTAGAGACTAGAGATGGCTCAAGCGCGAGAATTTTGTCGATAAACTAAAATAAAACATCTCTAAAAATCGTACGATTGTTGTTGTATAATTAAGGAAACTACATAGTATATATCTTCGAATGAAGCGACTCATATAATAATGATCGAACTTCACTTCAGGAAGTTCGTTTGATCATCTATTATGTCTTACTAGCTAACTCGACACTAGGCTTGTGGAATTTCTCTAGTGTGTCTAATTTAGAAATAACCTAAATGCATAGAGATATTATATCTCTATGCCTAAATGAAATTTTCAAGTACCTGGACTCGGCAGTTTGAGCTAGACTGACATAACAGTCATTTGGATCACACTTCATACTAATATTATAAATGCGAAATTGTGTTGTTGGTTTGTCCTTCAATCACGCTGCAATAGAGCAATGAATCGACGTGATTTCTTGAATAGGAATAGTTGAGGACCTGGACAGTGACATAGGCTACTTATTATCCTGGAAAATTCAGAATTTCCAGCGGGAATTAAAAAAAACTTAAAACACGCGGACGAAGCCACGGGCATCAGCTAGTCCTTTTATAAATCCTTTCATCCCAGGAATTAATAATGATTGTTCCATAAGAATAGAAGAGAGGTGTAATTTTTAAGAAAAACCCTAAAATAAAATCGGGGTCTCATTCGAAACAACGAACAAAAATCACGCATTACTGTACAAGCGAGCAATAATACTTCATATTCGTTGTACAATACTTCGTAGGAAGGCTGTCACTTTGCCGTCACTCCAGAAAGGAGGGCTTTTAGTTGAAATTCCGAAATGGGAATAAAGCTTTTTGCAGCGGTCAATGAAACGGAACGGAACGGGACGCGGACGTGTGAAATGGAATCGGTCAGGCGTGATTTATTCCCCATACCGTGGCAGCGTTGTTATGGTGTTGTTACTGCATAACGTAAATATTTGATGACGAAATCATGTGCCGTGGTATTGGGTTTTGATGTTGATTAAAACGTGTGAACAATTTGAATAATCAATCTGAAAAGTAATTGAAAATTATCTGGATCGTTATCCAAATTGCTGTAACTCTAGGTAGGGAGTTTCTTGCGATAATCGGTATATGATAGTCTGCCAATCTGCACTTTGCTAGCGTGGTGAACTACGGCCGAACCCCTTCTCATTATGAGAGGAGACTCGTGATCACTTGGGATGATGATGAGGCTATAGTGCCATCCTTCCGCGTGTGAAACTATTTCAAGATTTCCTCCCTTATGTGTAACGATTTTTGTCAAATCCAACAGCTTAATGGGCTCTTCGAGGCGCGCAGGGTAGCCAATATTTGGATCACCACAGTCAGTCACCAATCACCCGAGTTACCAATTTGGGTGAACGATACTCGACCAACATAATCGACTGATTTGAAAAATATTACCTACTAGAAAAGTGTAGATTTTCTGCACCGGATCCAGATTTTCGGAAAAACACCACGTCCGCGTGGATTAAGTTTTTTAAATCCCGCGGGAACTTCTTAATTTTCCGAGGTAGCCGGTACGGTTCCCCGGAATACAACCCATCTCTGTACCAAATATCATCAAAATTGGTTGAAAAGATGGACCGTTAAAACGTAGAAGACAGACAGACATTCGCATTTATAATATTAGTTATTAACAGTTACTTAAGCTCTCAAGTTATTGTTTTTTTAAAACACCTTCTGGTAGCAGTAACTAAAATAAACATAGTAAATTGGGTCGCAACGAAACTAAATACATCAGAGCTCTTAAACAAAGCAGCAACGTACTTAGCAAGCAAAGCTCCAAATAAAACTTCACCAACAGCGCACCTACTCGTACACCTCGACATCGAAAGTTGCTAAGCATTCTCAACTCACCGCAACACCAACTAAGTCCTGAAGCAGCGAGCGCACAACATGATTAAGACAACACGACACAGAAACGTTAACTATATCTTAAATAACAAACAAGAAACAGTGCGATACAATCTGTACGTGGAACGCAAACTTTTGCGAGTTCCAAACTGTACTTAAAACTGCTTACACTATCGGCGTAAACAATGCGATGTTCCCTCTAATGATGGCTTCAGGTGGAGTCAGACTGAAGTCTTAACTGCTTACGGGACAATCGTAAATACAGTTGTATCGAAATTCACGCTTGAGATAACAATGGAAAAGTGGCGGCCCGTAATGGAACCTTGCGGCACTCCTGCTTTTAATGAATAAGGAAGACGTATAGCGGTTCCGCTGTTATAAACAAAAATATAATTGTGGTTCAGTTTTATGTATTATTTCAATTATAACCATAAAAATAATGTAATTTCTTTATATCCACAAGGTAAATTAAAGTTGTATCAACTAAATACTAATACGCTTGAATTCTGAGGTTACAAACTTAAATAAGCTTAATAATATTTGTGAGTGTGTGTGTGTGAGTGTGGGTATATGTGTGTGTGTGTGTGCGTGTGTGTGTACATACGCGTGTATTTGTTTGTGTGCTACCAAACGTATTGTATCAAGTAGTTTTAATTTAGATTCTAGTTTGCTTTGCTGCACGAATTATACTTACTGCACGAATTAAACTAGAACAATAGAATATTATTTCACATCTATAAAAGTAATTTTCATATCGGTTGTCGATAAAAATCCGAATTCGATGAAAATTTTAATATTCCAATTTCTTAACGTAAAAAGCGCAACGAATCGAAGTGTTGGAATATATTTGCAAGGAGTATCGGGCGAGATGAGGCGGGTCGGTGTAATCGTACTTTGGCAAGCATCCGAGCGGCCGCTTAGCCGTAACGAGATTATGCTAGCGGCTGCGCCAAGCCTACTGGATGCCGGACACTTTATTTATCAACACCTGAGAACTAAACATCTTGCTTGCCATTATTTAAAACTACTTTCTACCCAACTCCGTAACAGCAAAGTTGGTGCTATGATTTTATGATTATGATATGACACGTTTTTTTAGTATTATAATATTCTAAATACATATCAAAAATTTGCGGAACCGGCAGGATTTGAACCTGCGTGTCTCTGGGATTCGCGTCCTGAGCGCCTTCGACCACTCGGCCAAGTTTAGAAACTTTCCTCGTGTGTGAAGCACTGTAATAAAATTATAATATTACTAGCTGATGCCCGCAACTACGTCCGCGTGGTTTAATTTTTTTTGGATTCCCGCGGGAAATCCTTAATTTTTCGGGATAAAAAGTAGCCTATGTCACTCTCCAAGTCCTCAGCTATACCTCGGCCAAAAATCACGTCGATCCGTTGCTCCGTTGCGGCGTGATTGAAGGACAAACCAACAAACAAACACACTTTCGCATTTATAATATTAGTATGATATGATGATAATATTCAATATTATTATACTATGTATATTGTGAGACTATATTAAGTATATTGTGAGATTCTTTTTAACCCTCTTAGCATCTCAATGGTTTTGTGGATGGTAATCAATTATTGTCTATCGATTCATCTAAACTTTGCGATGGTTTTAAAGTTAAATTTAAAAGCCATTTAAGTAAATATCGAAATATAAGACGTGATAGATAATTGTTGTGGATAATTGATTATGGCTCAATCCTGTAGCTATCTGCGAGGGTTCCAAACACGTCCTGGTCTAAGAAGAGCACACAAAAAACTAAGCTGGGTATTTTTTTTTGGGTTTCGTACCTGAGGAGGAAAACCTATAGGATCACTTCGTTGACCGTCTGTCTGTTTGTCTGTCAACCAGCATCCCATTCCCAAGCTTTCTTGTCGTTTATAGTTTTGTATTCGTAGAACAAAAATACAGCCTAACAAACTATACAGATTACAGACTTTATTCCAAGTACAATATTTTGAATCCAAAATTTCAAAGCCAAACAGATCCACAAAGTGTAAGATTTTAGGGATAGATACAATTAGCAAACCCCCGTGAATTGGCAACCACCGCTCGAGGTACAAATGGACCGGATTGTAATCTGGCGCCGCTGATTGAGACTCGTTCAACGAGATGCGAACAGCTTCTCTTGATTACAGATGCTTTGATAACAGTTTTATAGTGAAAATGGAGTGTAATTTGTTATTTTAAGTATCGGTGGTGCTGTGAACATGCTAATTTCAACCGAAATTCTAAGTTTGAGGTGTGAGATTAGTTTTGAAATAGTGCTTTTTGACATATTGTGTTGGAAAGAGTAAAGTGTATATTGCAAAAAGGTACATTATCGAGTTGTCCTGAACGACTCGTCGTTTAGTTGTTTTTTCGGCGCTATGTCCTGCCGCACTAGTGTGCGCGCTCAACATCAAAGTGAGTGACGCAGACTTTATTAATATATACCTATTAAAGTGTGTTTTCGTTCTTCTGACAGTTCTGTAAACGTATAGCCTAAGCCCTTCGCCTCAACCATTGGGTCAGAATTAATATGAAATTGTCTAAGGATTTCCAGAAATTCTTTCCGTAAGGGGGCAACGTAAAAGGTGGAAGTAAAGGCCGATTTTTCAAATCATTCGAAAAAAAATTAAATAATAACACCAAATAACACGACATACAAACGTACATGCGATAACAATCGTACGTATTAACGTACAAAAATGGTAAAAGTTACCAAATTCACAGATAAAATGAGGAATCGATGAAATTATCGACACGCATGGTTCTAATGACGAGAGCACTTAATGTACAAGATGGATCTGATTGTAATCTGGTAGCGGTTCGGATTTAGGAGCTTCCAATCTCTTCCATCTGCGACGGCCTTCCCTGATGACTGTTTAGATTAAGAATATTGTTTGAGTTGATCGAGTTTTTGCTTTTTATTTGAGTAAGAATAAAATTCTGATGTTCTGATTATTTCTGGGAAAGATTCCCATTTTTCTTAATTGCTTTTTTCCCTCTATTTTTGAAAGGATAAATCATACTAGCTAATGTCCCCGACTTCGTTCGTGTGGTTTAAGTTTATTTTAAATCCCGCGGGAACTCCTTAATTTTTCAGGGGATAAAAAATAGCCTATTTCGCTCTCCAGCTCCTCAACTATCATGGTAACAAGCTGTCTAGTTGACCCATGCAGTGGCGTACCCATTACATACCTAGCAAACAGCGAGAGAAATGCTTTCATCTTTTAATGAAATGAAGTGTGGAAGGCATCTGGGAGCGGGAAACCTTGAGACTGCCGAAGCACCTTCTATATAATATGCATTTGACGATTTCGCGATGTAATGGGTTTAGCATAAAGACCTCGACTACAGTTAAAAGCTAGAAAGTGAATCTTGGTATATAACTCTCAGATGACAAAGAATTATTGTTTTGTTTTCCGTATTTTCCTAACCTAGACCAAAGCCTGGAAGCTATATTTTAAAGAGATAGTCCAAATTGCCTTTACTAGTTCTTCAATAAAAAAGCATCCAAAACTTAGCAAATGAATTGGATGCATTACGTGGAAAAGCAGGAACTAATACGTTAAAACGTACAAAACAAAATATAGAGGTTTTGTTGAGCACATCCAAGTTAAATCCCCAGCACTTGGTATTCAGTGCAAACAGTCATTAAATTTACGATCGCCATCAAAACCTAATAAGGGTGGCTGTCCACTGAGGACGTGACGAGACGATAAATAGCATCTTACAAAACTAAGTACCTATAATACGAAACCTTCGCAGCGATTGTCTCGTAAGAACAGTTACAAAATTTTATAAAATCTTTTAAGATATTATTTGTATTTATCGTTTTAGTTGTATAGGTTTCCTTTCATTATTTTGAACCAAAAAACCGTAGGGTTTTGCTCTTAATGCATAAAAACATATCACGTATATTTGATAAGTCAGATTGTAGCTTTTTTGGGATCCTAATTTTCAGCACACAAAGTTTCACAATGCTATTTAAATAATATAAGTTTATACGTACTTCAGTTTTAATAAATACTTAATGTTCCTTATTCATGATAATGATTAGTCATTTTACGCCTCTGTGGATTTTTGATCTGCTGCAGTTGTGTTTCATGTCCAACTACTTATCACTGCCTAAAAATAATTTCTCGAAGGTCTTTTTCTCTCTTAAAATGTTCCTCCTCCAGGTCAACTGACACTTGAGCGGAATTTTCCTCCCTTTTTTCAAAAATCTTTTTTAACGATCGCATTGAGTTTCATTGGATGACGTTCTTTACGGCCGATGGGGCGCAGTTAAACGTTTAGTTTTTCCTCTTTACATAAAACGAGAAACCAATTATGTTTTGTTATTGGTTTTAGATTGTTTCTTGCTTAATGATCCTTTAATGTGATTTGAGGGAATAATGGTTTAGAAATCTGCAAGAAATGTAAAAAGGCCAAGTTTGGGTACTCTTGAACGAGAAAAATGTGATAATTATGTTTTAAAGAAATCATGACTTTCCTCTAGTTATATTGCACTATTCTAAAGATTATATTTATTATGTAAATATTTAAAACCAGCTGATGCCTGCGACTTCGTCCACGTAGTTTAAGTTTTTTTTTATTCCCGCGAAACTCCGTAATTTTCCGGGATAAAAAGTAGTCTATGTCACTTTTCAGGTCCTCGTTAAGTCAATCCGTTGCTGTGTTGATTGAAGGATAAACCAACAAAAACCTGGTATTAAATTAAAATTAGTATGAATGTTATATCCATGATGAATAAAATAATTATGAATCCGATATAATGTGACTGTCTGTCTGTGTGTTACTATGCTTAACAATTGCGCCAGTCTTATCATGTTTCTTACCCGGAAATGGAATTTCACTGAATATGAACGTGTTCCCACGGGGGTTACAAAAACCGAGCATAACAGGAACATTATGACGAAAACCAACCACAAAACAAAAACTGTACTCAAAGTGGTTATAACCAAAACCCCACAACACGTTAGACGAGCAGTGCACAACATAAAGTCATAAGCCAAGTTGCTAGATGTAAAGGCAGTGAAATATCTCGCCGCAACAACTTGGCGCTAGGGGCGGACTGCGCCACACACTCAACAATACACTTGTTAGTTAGGGCAGAGTATAATGAATGATTTAGAGTGAAATTTTGAATAATTCTACGACGATTGTAACTAAGTACTAAACTAGTACTCGCTCACAAGACTTAACTAGATTTCGTGTTGGATATTAACATGATTTAGGTACATGTATGAGTATTTTTATAACTATTTCTGAATTTTCCCTGATCTGGCCTGGTGGGAGGCTTCGGTCGTGGCTAGGACCACCCTACCGGCAAAAACGTGCCGCCAAGCGATTTAGCGTTCCGGTACGATGCCGTGTAGAAACCGAATAGGGGTATAGGTTTAATATTAACTGCCATACCTCTAACAGGTTAGTCCGCTACCACCTTAGACTGCATCATCACTTACCATCAGGTGAGATCGCAGTCAAGGGCTAATTTGTAGTGGATAAAAAAAACCAAAAAGTACTAGCTGATGCCGTGGAACACCGCCAACTTCCTACTCCGGGCTGGCACCAATTACTTATTCTATGCTGGCACTGAGAAATTCTTATCTAAAAAAACCGGCCAAGTGCGAGTCGGACTCGCGCACCGAGGGTTCCGTACAAACCTGTAGTAAGTTTTAAATTATTAAAAAAAACTACTTACTAGATCTCGTTCAAACCAATTTTCGGTGGAAGTTTGCATGATAATGTACATCATATATTTTTTTTAGTTTTATCATTCTCTTATTTTAGAAGTTACAGGGGGGGGGGGACACACATTTTACCACTTTGGAAGTGTCTCTCGTGCAAACTATTCAGTTTAGAAAAAAATAATGTTAGAAACCTCATTATCATTTTTGAAGACCTATCCATAGATACCCCACACGTATGGGTTTGATGAAAAAAATTTTTTTGAGTTTCAGTTCTAAGTATGGGGACCCCCAAAATTTATTGTTTTTTTTCTAGTTTTGTGTGAAAATCTTAATGCGGTTCACAGAATACATCTACTTACCAAGTTTCAAGAGTATAGCTCTTATAGTTTCGGAAAAAAGTGGCTGTGACATACGGACGGACACACAGACAGACAGACAGACAGACAGACAGACAGACAGACAGACAGACAGACAGACAGACATGACGAATCTATAAGGGTTCCGTTTTTGCCAAATTTGGCTACGGAACCCTAAAAACCCAATACCTATCAATATTTATGCCGACCGGGAGTCAAACTCAGACCTCTTGATCCTCGCTCGACCAACGAGGCAGATGATTTTTTAAGCAATTTTTAATAATCTATTAGGTTTTGCTTCTTCGTAAAAATATTATCATCTACAATGTAATTTATCAGATTTACTATTATATACATACAATCTGATGCCCGCGTGGAATAATTTGCTTCAATTGCCACGGGAATTCCTTAATTTTTCGAGACAAAAAGTAGCCTATGTGACTCAAACACACGCTGATCCGTTGCTCCGTTGCGGCGTAATTGAAGGACAAACCAATAAACCACAAAACAAACATGCTTTCGCATTTATAACATTAGTATGGAGATACTTATAAAAAAACCTTGTAAAGCAATCAGATTCAGAAATTTTAATTCCCTTATTCACCTAGAACATACACTTGAACAGCATTGCAGTCAAAAGAGCCTCTGAAAGAACCTGCTGAAAGCCTATTTGCAATGAAGCGTGTTCCCGGTGAAGGGAGCTCGCGCCGAGAGCACGAGAGGCCGTGGAGCTGAATTCACGACAGCTTAGCGTCACTCGCACTACGCTCAGAGACTGTAAACATGCCTGCTCTAATTGACTCAATTTCTTACAGTTTCCTATTACTTCTATACAACTTTGTACATGCTAGTCTTTTTTTTTTTTTTTTTTTTTATTCATTATAGGCTTACGCTTGACCACATCACACCTGATGGGAAGTGATGATGCGGCCTAAGATGGGACGCGCTTGCCTAGAAGATGCCTATTCACTCTTGATTTAAAAATACCCAGATTGTAGAGTCTTCACATTATTGGAACAAAAGTTCCTTTTGGGACGATGCGGAGGGGTACCTACCCTAGCCGGCAAAAAACGTCCGTAACGAAAATGCGTGAAGTTAGATTTTATTATGTATAGTTTATTCGAAATTAAACCTTAACATTAAATCATTAAAGTTTAATTTCGAATGTAGTATATTTATATTTAACTGCTTTTGTCTTCGTAACAATACGCTATTGTTTTTCTTTTTACTTCAACTAGAACTTGAAATTAATATTTTTGTAATAAGGAAATTATATTATTTACTGCTAAATTACTACTCAACTAATACAAATAGATCATACAATATATGCTTTTATTCTCATTGCCGTAGCATCTTTGTATGACCGACTCCGTGGTCATATAATTTGATAGTACTATGCTAAAACCTTCACGCAAGTTCTTCCAACAACTTCACAAAGTTTCAAAAGTCGGATAAAATATGGTGCATGAACACCATAGATTTATCATCTGCCAGCGAGACCGAATTAAATCTATGAAGAACACATAGGGGACAAACTGCAACTAACAATACATTGATTTAAAAAAAAAACATAACAGTTGAAATTGTATCCATGGAAATAGGGCAAAATGTAAATGTTGTTACTTCAGAAGATGATGAGAAAACCTATTTAACTGATAATTATTATTATCGTCGAATAGTAAAGTGTAGAGTCTAAATTTCAAAAGCAGTTGTGTCTACATGGGCTTCTTCATTTAATTTGGGAGATCACAGCAAAGATACAGTAGATTAGGCACTCGTTAAAAAAGAATTTGGTCCCTCGGAGATAAATTAATGAAATTAATTACTTTCCCTTGAGAAATGCCACGACCTATTTACTTGGCTGATAAAACGGACTCAGGGCCGTAATGGATTTGTTGTATTACATTATTTATTTGCAAATGCTCAAGTAAATTATTATTATGAGTAAATATTGTATCTAGGTTGAAATTTTGTCTGTCATTTTAATTAGAGGTTGTTAGAACTTGAGATGGACATGGGTATAAAAGGTTTCAAATTCGAAAATCAAATACCCCTAGCCCTATTATGTGAAACCTACATCAAGCATTATTACAATCTCGATTATTGTGATTCTTACTGCAAAAATGGATTGTGTCCAACAGGGCAAAAGTGGGATAGGTTATTGCAATCGTTATACAATCATTTTTACGTTATAAGGCACCAAACTAAAAAGAAAGAGACAAGATAGGCGTCTCAAAACTGATCAATATTTTAGAAATGCTTACCTCTTATTCTAAATAACTAACTTAATAAATAACTTTATAGTCACTAATGGATGACAAGAAACAAACGAAACAAAAACCAAAATTTCCCTTATTAATCTGCGCCCTAATAATTATGTTTTCTTGTCAAATCAGACACTATGGTGCTTTCACTCAAAATCCATACTAATTTAAATGCGAAAGTTTTTCTGCTTATCTGTATACTACGTCTTTATAATAAAATTTGATACAGAGATAGAGTGCTTTTTAACCCGGAAACGTATAGAGTTCCCGCGGGAATTAAAAAATCTCAATTCACGTGGACGAAGTCACGGGCGTCAGCTAGTAATTGGTCTATTTTGGATTCAAGGGGTCAGTGTAGGTGGGTGTGCGGGAAGTGTGATCAAAGATGAAAGCCCACCACCGCCCCCCGGGCAATATTAGCACCCAACAGTTTCAAATTAATTAACTTAAGCCTACTTTATTAAATCGAGGGTCCGTGGTCCGTGGTGGACATTCAAGTTCCGTTAGACCAAGATTAGTAATTGAAAACTAAAGTTTCGCCATAATTGGGTCTGAGAGACGAGTTTCCTTAATCACCCGATGGATCTTTAGTGAGATAAGTCCTTATCAGGCTAAAATTTAACTAGACTGGGGGCAATTAGACGCAGACGCGTTGCAAAAGGGGGATTTCTCTCCGACTAATTGCATTACTAACGGAATCGGGGGTTTGTAAGTATTCATAAATCTAGTTCCTTGTAGAGGATGATCTGAATTCTGATATCGGATTAGTTCTAAATGAGCGTTTTATCCCTGATCTCCGAGTGGAGTATGCTCTATGGAAGCAACGTGGCTTGTTTGAGATAGCAGCCACACTAATTTGTTAAGTGGAGCCATGCCCCTAACATAGGTCTCTTGCATGGATTTCCACACGCCGCGATCATGCAAGAGACTTTTAAAATCAGTTTAGAAGCTCTTTAGCAATCTTGGGATCTTTAATGGACTAGACTGGAGGACTTAAATACAATGAGCGACGACAGTGACACGTATAAATAAATCAACGAAAATGGAGAGACCTATGTCCAGCAGTGGACGTCTGTTGTTTGATAATGATGATGATGATGATGCCCCTAACAGGTTAGCCCTCTACCATCTTAGACTGCATCGTCACTTACCATCAGGTGAGATCGCAGTTAAGGACTAACTTGTGGAGAAAAAAAAAGAAAAAAAAATACTATGGATGAATTTCTTAATGACAAAGTTTTAAGGAAGAAATTCGCATTCAGCAGCCCACAAGACAGTATAATTCTTATTACATTAGATACGTTTGTCATGTGTATTAGTTACATAATGTGACATTCTTTTTCTTTTAAAAGAAGAGCAACTGCTGAGTTTCTTAAATAAATAAATCAATTCATAGATCATTTCAAATTTATAAATGCGAAAGTGTGTCAGTCTGTCTGCTACGCTTTTATTAGCTTAGGTTAGTAACATTTTTTATGTTCAAGGCCATCTCGTAACATTATAAATGTATAAGTGTGTCTGTCATTCTTTCTTCTTTTGACGTATCACCGTCGAAAAAAAGCCTGCATCCCAGAGACGGGAAGAGGATATTTTCTATACCTACCGGTTAGTCACGAAAATTTACAAAACCAGACATCCACGCGAAGTGGATATGATCTAGTGAATCGCTTCGAATTACTTAAATCAAAAACTCTCGGAAAAAAATACCATCTGAATTGACCTTAAGAATTTTTTCTCGTAAAATAATTTAGTGCTGAGAATTTCAAATGGGTATCCCAAGAGGTTAAATGTTTTTGAGATCTCTCAATTTAAATGAAGGACTTCACTCTCTGAGAGCACAATTGATGAATGATTTTTAAAATTTCTTGCTTTATTTTCGTCTGATAGTGGCTGAGTATCCGAAATCTCCCAGGAGGGTACGTTTGACAAATAAAGGTATCGTGGAGCGAATTTGGATGGCAAAAAAAATGTTGCGGAAAGAGACCTTGCGACCTACCCCCGTCCACAAAAGATTGAGCTCCCCCACACCCCCGTAATCTAGAGACAAATGTTGGCGTCTGGCGTGATCGAACGGATTTCAGGGCTCTGGGGTTTCTGGTTGCGATATGCCGGCTGCAATAAAGCAAATTGCGAGCATTTGCCATCCAAGTTGGAGGAACGACGATCTTTATGGCGGCGATAATGTTATGGGCAGGTAATGTTCTGTTTCGCATGTACAAATCGACAGATTATTGTTTTACGATACCTACGTTAGAGAAAAGGATTGTTTGGTGTAATCTGTTCGATAGTGTTTTAGAAACGTAAAAAGAGCACCTGCTGAGTTTCTTTCCGGCTCTTCTCTGTAGAATCGGGCCGGTTCCGAACCGGTGGTAGAGTCAAAACATGACGTAACATAAGTGATACCTGTATTGAAAAAACTAGAAGTTTAATTCTCTTCCGCCACAGAAGGTAAATCTATGTGGTACAGTGCGTATCTTGAACTTGCAGCCCGCGATATTCTCCACACCACAATGTGAATTTCACAATCGTGCATTGTAGAGTCAATATCTCCTGAAGATGCTCCGGTGTCGGAGTGAAACGTACGTTGAGGGTATTTTGGAAGATTTATTCTGGAAGATATTAGATTTATATATATTACATATTTTGGAATTAGATATTAGATTATATATTACATATTTTGGAAGATTTTAGTTCAAGATACGCACTGTACCACATAGATTTACCTTCTGTGGCGGATTATAGCGAATTAAACTTTTAGTTTTTTCAATGTCATGGACTTCCGCAAAGTAACGCCTGCTTCTATCCAATATTTGATACATGTATGTTCTACATGTAATAAATAAGTTGAGTATACAATTTGTGTAACTTCAACTCAAGAGTTACTTGGTATCTTCGAGGCAAGCGCGGTCCTCAAGCCGCAAGTTTTGATTGTAGCCAAGCGATGGTCTATAAAAATAATAATTTGAGTTACAAGCAGTGCTTGCAATTTCATCCACCTGGATTACGACTTTTTTTTAAACCCATGGTAACTAATTTTATTTGATTATCTGGGACAAAAAGTACCATAATATTATTTTCGTTGATTTATTTATACGTGTCACTATCGTCGCTCATTGTATTTGAGTCCTAAGTATATTCGAGACTAGTCCATTAAAGATCCCAAGATTGCTAAAGGGCTTCTAAACTGATTTTAAAAGTCCATCAGAATGAAGAAGCTTCTGTAAGACCATCGTGTTAATTTTATCCTGTTACATTACAGATTCAATTATTTTCCTCGCAGAAAACAAGCAAGTTCAGTGCTTTAGAGAAAAAGTTTTAATACCGTAACCACCGAGACCTGGGAAGCAGTAGCACGGAATGCGCTGTTGGGAGCCCCAGGATAAATGCATTATAAGCCGCCGGGGAAAATTAGCGGCCATCCAACTCCGCAAACTTCATCGCCTTATTCCACTTCTTTGCCGAGTTCCACGTGAAAAAGGTTTCTTTTATCTTTTACTGCAATGAAGTTGTTTGACGCAAGTATCCTGGCAAACAGAAATATTATACGACTATCAGTACAAGGTTGTTAAAACGTAATTTTTGCTCTCTACTCTCTTTAGAAAACAATTTCATTCTGCAATCTGCAATCATTTTTCTGAACCCAGTAGTGTAGGATGTTCATTAATATTAATGTCAGTTCATTATTTAATAACTAGCTGATGCCCGCGACTTCGTCCGCGTTGATTGAGGTTATTCGGTTCCCGCGGGAACTCTTTAATTTTTCGGGATAAAAAGTAGCCTATGTGCTATTCCAGACTATAATCTATCTCTGTGCCAAATTTCATCCAGATCCGTTCAGCCGTTGGAGCGTGATTGAGTAACAAACATCCATACATCCATACATCCATACATCCATCTAAACTTTCGCATTTATAATATTTATTTGATGTGTAGATTTTCAGGATGCTAGTGATACTTCGCATTAACCTTTTTTTACCCTGACTGCGATTTTATCTGATGGTAAATGTTGACGCAGTTTAAGATGCAGGTAGCGAACCTGATAGCGGCATGCCAGTTATATTAAACACATACCCCTAATCGGTTTATACACGACATCGTACCGGAACGCTAAATCGCTTGGCGGCACGCTTTCCCATCTAGTGTGGTAACTAGCCACGGCCGAAGTCTCCCACCTGGCCAGACCAGGGAAAATTCAGAAATTATAAATTCCCAAATTGACCCTGCCGGTGATTGAACCCGTGACCTCCGCAAGTTAAAACAACAGCGCTCAACACTGCGTCAAAATCATTTCAAACCTACCATTTTAATACTTTTTTAATACATATCGCCGAACCACGACGTATAGCATCGAAGCAATCACCGAATCCCAGATTATTGCGTGTGCTTTGGATTTATTACATTTAGTGTATTTCTATAGAGGACGGGGGATTAATATCGGAGCGTGCCAAATACGCCGGCTGAAACAGGTCAACGGACTTACCATCGACCTCTGCTTTTAGGAGTCTCTGAATCGCTAATCTTGAGATTGGCAATACGTTAGCTGGAATGGATTTCTGACTGGAAATTACTGGATTCCGTTGGATTCAAAAACATTTAGATCTTTGTTATCTCGCAGATAAAACAAATCGAAAAAAGTATTCAGACAAACAGAAGCTATTGCACTATTTTTCCTTCAAGCGTTAACTGATTCGGGTCTAACATAAACTTTGCTACGTACGAGAAAACTACTTCAATGTGTTTGTATGGAACCTGCTCCTGTTGTTGCCAAATATAAGTCACGTAATTAGTAATATCAGTTTCGTTATTCTAATGAGATTAAACGTAGGGATCAGAACATGATTGACTTTTGGGGAAATCCTAACTAAAGATTCCTCAAGAAAGTTATTAGAAGCAGACAAAGCCGCTGGCGTTTAATTAATTTGCGAAAATTGGTAATTACCATTCCCAATAACGTAATACCTAGTTTCTTAGAAAATTAATGTAAAGTATGTTGTTGATTAAGATATTTTCGAAGTGTTCAAAATATTCAATACAACTAAAATAATTACATACAGGTACTACGAGTATGTCCATCTGCATCTATACTCGAGTGAGACAGACAGAGTTTAACGCAATTTTATCAAGTACAATCTTATCAGACCAGAGCCCTGAATTTCATCCTGAATTTTAGCAAAAAAAAAAAACTAGCAAGTCCAATCCAATTCTATGGATCGGGACGAGAGATGTCTAACGATCTTTACTTTGTTACAGTTAAAGAAGATGTGAGACACCAACGCGACAATGACAAGCAGGAGGCCTAGAAGCCTAGGGCACGGGATGAGCGCGTAGTCACCATGACCACCAAGATGCTTCTGTCCCTGCTTCTGCACTGCTTCTACGTCACCACTGCTTCGATGCCTGGAGGAGGTAGGTGGACCTTTAAAGTTTTTCTTTAGACGTTTAGTTGAATATGTGTGTAACTTTGTATCGTCAAGAATCTACGAAAATTCGTAGCATGACAATGATCGAGTATGTTAAGCGTACATAAAGAAATGCTAAATGAAGAGAAGATGAAGCGAAGACACGCTAGGGAAGACTAAACTTTCACTTACTTGCTCAAGAATTGCTTTATTTAAAAAAAACCGAAATGGTAAGCTAATAAATAGTGAAAGATACTCGTATGTGCGGAGTACAGAAACTCCTGTGAGGATCCTTGCAAGAGACCTTCGTCTAGCACTACGTGTGAATATGTGTGTTTTATTTATTATTGAGGTATCCACAAATTTTACGCACATTCCTCAAAATTTTATATTGTAATGTAATGGATTAGTAGTAAAACCGTTCCACTGAAAATACATTTCGAGAGATTAACGTTTAGCAAATATCGTGGATGTGGCTCCACTGACTTTTACGTTTAATGTTCCACAAAAGAGTAATAAAAGAAATAGGTTCCTTTGTCGTTCTAGCGGGAACCGAAGAGAGTGCCTATGTGTGTACATATGTGGGTATACATATATATATCAGTAGGCATAGAGGTGTCATATACTAGAGGCTATGATGGTTCGCGAAACTGCTTTAATCAAACTAGTGACTAAAAGCAGTCGCACTTTTTGGGAAACAGAAAATTGGCGCTTAACCTTTAAAATAGTGAAAGTAGAATTGAAAAATATATTAAAACTATATAGTTATTGTCTGGCATAATAATATATACTTACACCTTAACCGCTGAAATAAGAAACTTGTTTATTTGCAAGTAGGTTTTCACGGTTCTATGTTTTTTTTATAAAGAAAAAATCTTAAGAAATTCCATTCAAGAGAGGTCAGCTAGTGAAGGATAAACTGGTATGTCAGGTACTGGGTCCCAAAATCTGAGATTTTGCGAGTAGATTTTCCTTAAAACTTTACCCGGATAAGAATGGGTGTTCAAAAATGAAATCTTTGTGGTGGACGAATATTTTTTGAATACGGTTTTGTATAATGTGACGGCGTTTTTTTCTACGCTCATTATTTTGTAGAGTCGGCTTCTCTATTGAGCTGTAATAACTCAATGTCGGTAAGTATCAGTATAATATACTTAGCTACGTCTCCGTACCGCAAATTACATTTAAGCACAACAAGTACTAGCATGTTTGCTACGTATACTCGTATTTCGAATAAAAATTACATTAATTCACCGCCCGCTGTGTGGTAGCGACATTATATATTATTAAATCTGGTTGCGAGTTACTTTTGTAAGCGAAGGCACGAGAGACGAGTATCTTGCTCCTTGAAAATGTATCTCGCTCCCCAAGACTTCCTGTAAGTAGGGTTGCCAGATGAAAAGTCATAACAGCAAGTAAACATCCATACTAATATAATAAATGCGAAAGTGTGTCTATCTGCTACGCTTTCACGGTCCATCTGTTCAACCGATTTTGATGAAATTTGGTACAGGGATAGGTTATATCCCGGGAAAGGATATTATAGACTAGAGTTCCCGCGGGAATCAAAAATACTTAATCCACGCGGGCGAAGTCGCGGACATTATCTAGTCATATAATAAATTAAAAAAGAAGTACTGCATTTGCATTGTATAATGCCGTTTTGAAAATTGCGCCATATAGCCGCATATTGTTTTTTTTTTTTCAAATAAATTATCAGAGCCAGTGTCACTCGGGAGGTTGTAAGGACTCTAATAATACCTCATACATCCAAATCGGTTCAGATGTTTAGAAGTTATGGTGGAATAAAGAAACTGACATGCATACATACATAATACATGAACCTACTTTACACCCCTCTTTTGGACAATCGTGTAAAGAGCGTGATTAGTATTCGCATTCGCTGAACAGTGCTGCATGTAAACACTCCAGTGGCATTGAATGGCAAGTACCAATGATTTTCAACGTCCAGAGACTTTTTTTTATTCTACTACAAGTTAGCCCTTGACTACGATCTCGCCTGTTTTTTTTTTAATCGTATGGCATTTGATTAATAATAAGCATATTAACAAAAAAAAACCGGCCAAGTGCGAGTCGGACTCGCGCACCGAGGGTTCCGTACAAACCTGTAGTAATTTTAAATTATTAAAAAAAAACTACTTACTAGATCTCGTTCAAACCAATTTTCGGTGGAAGTTTGCATGGTAATGTACATCATATATTTTTTTTAGTTTTATCATTCTCTTATTTTAGAAGTTACAGGGGGGGGACATACATTTTTCCACTTTGGAAGTGTCTCTCGCGCAAACTATTCAGTTAGAAAAAAATGATTTTACAAACCTCAATATCATTTTTGAAGACCTATCCATAGATATCCCACACGTATGGGTTAGATGAAAAAAAATAATTTTAAGTTTCAGTTCTAAGTATGGGGAACCCCCAAAATTTATTGTTTTTTTTCTATTTTTGTAAGAAAATCTTAATGCGGTTCACAGAATACATCTACTTACCAAGTTTCAACAGTATAGTTCTTATAGTTTCGGAGAAAAGTGGTTGTGACATACGGACGGGCAGACAGACAGACAGACAGACAGACATGACGAATCTATAAGGGTTCCGTTTTTGCCAAATTTGGCTACGGAACCCTAAAAACACGCTTATTAATACGCCGCATGGTTCGTCGCTCGCTTAGCACTACCCGGGGGACACGTACAGGGAGGTAAAAGGTAATTCCTGCGGACGTGAGCGACGGGGTATCCCCCTGAGCGACGGGCCATCTCACCTGATGGTAACTGATGATGCAGTCGGAGATGGTAGCGGGCTAACCCTAACATGTTAGTTAGGTGTCGGTAGGCTAGGCTAGTGGGTATTACACGGCATCGTAGTTTAGTCTGGAGATTGTGTTAAACAGAATAGGCCACATGGTCGGCAAGTGCAGCCGTTAATGCAGAAAAAACTTTTTTTAAATTTCTGTAGAATTCCTGGCTGAACCCTGGTATGTGGTAACCCTACCAGAGAGGCTTTAGAGGGAATATTTAAACGTGATTCCGAATGAGGAATTGTTCGTAGTGAAATGCGATGTATAATGTATGTTTCTCTAAATGAATGGCGGTAAGGGTGGATTCTCTTACGTGAACTCTTTCCTCGTGTGATATATTGCCTTAGCCTTTATGATTCCGGTCTATTTATGCTGGATATACAGCGCCCGGGCGGCCAATTACCGGCATTATGCTGCGCCTATAAATCAGTTTAAATATCTTTATTGTGTATCTAAGGCTGTGGCTATTCTTTATGGAAATATAAGAATTATTTTGTTTTGCCTTGTATAAGTCTAGCGAAAAAAGTTTATTTATGATCTCCTAATTATTTAAGCAATTTGTATATATTTGTATATTTATATTTATTCTTCGCTTAGACTTATAAAAAGCGCTTACGAAAGTCAAATCGATAAAGTACGAGTACAATACAACATTGATAAAAATTTACATTGATATGTCATAAAAGTCAATAAGTCACCCAAGTACCTAGTCTATTTCATATAAATGTTATGTTATTTACAAATTATAGTGTCGCAGTTTCGTAATAAAATATCATAATTATTATATTAAAATAAAAAATAAAATAAAAAAAGATACATAATTGTACCTACATAATTTTCATGTCATAAAATAAATATAGTCACAATATTATATTATATTAAAAGTACACAAGTACATAATTTTTATCCTTGCTCGTTGAATAGCTTGTGCAGTGCTATATTTTCCATGCAATAGCACAGTTTAAGGAGATAAGTATTTTCTTTTCTACCAATCATCTTATGTAGACGGGAGATATCTGACAGCTGGCAGAATATTTAGGCAAACCTGTGGTTCGTAACTTATAGGATAATGTGGAGAATTCTGTATGACACAATCTTTAAACTAAAATGACAACTTTCAATTCAGTTCTGTTCCTTTCCGCAGGGAGTATTATGAAAGGGTTAGCAATATTTTTAATGCTGTCATTTAGTTTAGTTTAGAGATTGTGCACTACAGAATCAGCCCCAATGTATCCTTATAGGATACAAAGGATCCTTATAGGATACTTACGCAGCTGTGGTAATATGTAGTAAGAATTTGTAGCAATCGAGTTTTACAGGCACTTCTGAGTCTGAAGAAACCAACTTGCTTCTACTTACAATATTTTTTTACCAAAAGAAGGGTTATGATTTTAGCAATCTATGCATGTATGTATGTTCCACCGTAGCGCCTAAACCACTGAGCCGATTTTGTAAAATGAGGTGTTAATCGATTTGTTATTATGGTTTGGGTGACTAGTATACATTTTATATGAACCAAATTGATAAGACGGATGTTACATCCAAAGCGGGGGTCTCTGAATTTTTTTCTGAAGTCAGTTTTTATTTAATACTTGCTGCTTATTTTAATACCTACCTAATTTTTGTAATATTTTCACTGATTTACTCGTCGCCAGTTTATTATATACTCGAGTAAAAGAAACACAGCTGACTTCTTAAGCATTTATTGCGAGAGAGAAAGATGACAGATGACACAATATCTTAACCTACCCGCACTTTCATCTATATTATCCTACATTACAGTATTGTTAAAATTGGCTCAAAAAATAAATTAAATAAATACAAACTGACGTGTAATTTCCCTTATATAAAGAGGCGCTAATTAAATATTCAAAATTAATTATAATTTCCCAAAGTGCTGCCGAAGCGGAGACACAACAAACTTTTCTCGGCTGCGAATGAAAATATCGTATTAAAAGTTGGTAAATTGTTTTCTAAATTTAGCTTTCATTATAATGGTAAATTCAACGATAAAACACGCTTTAATTTTGGTTGTTCTTTTATAGGCGACATGTTTTTTTTAAATATTATTATAATGCCCGCCATAACAATAATAATTATACCTGACATTTTATTCCATTCGAGTTTGTTTAGAAATGATGATAATATTCATTGAAATATAATTAGTAATAGAAACAGGGTCACGAACAAAAATTATCGCAAAAATGTCCCAATTTGACAACACATAAACATTTGAGTATCCGACTGTTAAATGTAGAAAAAGGTATTATATTAGCAACAACTTCAGTTAATTATGCACCTTAATACTAACACATAAAGCTACATAGAGATTGGAAAATATAAATTTTTAAGACATTCTGTCATCAGAGAAAAGGTAGCAATAACCTTTCAATCCAAAATAAAAAGTCATTTTTAAAATATGTACAAAAATATTTATTATTAAAATAAAACTAAATATGTAGGCAATAAGGTACGTCATTCGTTGCCAAATTGGTACCTTTACTCTATTTTGGAACTAGAAGCAACTCTTGTCATTACATTATCAATATCAAGAACGACAATTTATTATAAACCTTATAACTTAATATGTAAGATTATTTATGATTTTAACATATTTCTATTTAAGACCTTTTGTCTTCCTAGAAAAGCGCAAAAAAGAAAAATTCAACAGTTGGAACAATGGAGACATGGAGTTGCAGAATATTTTTTTAGTCGAAGGTTTATTATCTGCTCACTTATGTGAGCATAATTTCAGAAGTGGGCGAATAATTAAATTAGTTTAAAATATATTTGTAGGTACTCTCTTTAAAACTTGCACGAATAATTAATGGTTAAACGTGTAGAGGTTTCATGATTAGATAATTATAAAACTTGGCCAAACTTAAAGACAATATTTATTTGATCCGGCCACGATTGCTATCGTTAAGCTAAACACAAAAGTATTCAATAATCCCTGAGTCTGTCGGTAACAGACTGGTTTACCAAAGTCAAAATACTCGTATTAATGTCAATATTTCCAATATGGCGATCCCGCCAATGAACTGACCGAGTGAAGTACATGGAATTATTAGTCAAATAGCAACTTAATTAAACCTTCATCAATAAATAAATAAATACACAATCTTTTATTTTTTCTAAAAATTCAATTCAATTTTAAACGCAAAGCTGACATTTATGTACTACTGCTTATAATATGTGTTATACAGTATGGTTAAAAATCTAAGTCTTATGAAGGAAATTATACTGATCGCAATAGTGATGATGAACAAAAATAAATTAACTAACTGATTATTAAATAGAGGGTCTTCCAAAAGACCTAAAACTCACATCCTCGGTTAGTTTTAAGTTTGATAACCGTTTTAAAATATAGATTTAAAAAAAAAGTGCGTTGAAATTTCATGATGTCACAACTGTGAATTTCATACAACTTCCATACTTACTAGAAGTGCGTTTTCAAGTTTGTTAAAGATTTGCTGATTTGATTTGATTTATTTAATTTAAAAAAATCATAAAATTTGCGAGCTATATTCATATTATACACTTATTATCCATACTCATATTATAAATGCAAAAGTGTGTCTATCTGCCACGCTTTCACTGCTTATCTTTTCAACCGATTTTGATGAAATTTGGTATAGAAATAGGTTGCATGATGCATCCCGGGGAAGGACATTTACGTTTTATTCCGGAAAATTACTGAGTTCCCGCGGGAATCAAAAAATATGTATCCACGCGGACGAAGTCGCGGACTTTATATAGTTTATAATAAATACCTGAAATTTGGGAACTGCTGTTCTTAGTAATCGACGCCTTTGCGTGTTTTTCAGTAATATCAAATTTATCAAAATGTATTGAACACATAATATGTACTTTTGGATGGATGAAAAAACTCTACTCCTCTTTCTTTCGCGACTATAGCTTTCCATTCTGCACAACTAAATGGATTGCTAGGGAATCTACAAACAACAAAACTTTTAAAGTACCAATATTACTCCATGCATCCCCTGTTTGCCGAAAAATCAATATTTGTTACAATATTTGACACGTTGTCACAAACATTGGCCAAACAATAACAATAACATTGCTTAATAGTTTTTTACTGTTTGAATCTATTTAACTACATGAAAAACATTTATTGATATAAACTTACCGAAAAAAAGATATTCCCTCCGAAGTTTTAGTGTTGCGGTGGAAATTAGAACAATTTTTAAAGGAACACTGCAGCATTTTGACGCCTCGTTATGTTGGCTATGGTTGGACCATACTAATGTCGCATAAGAGCACTCTCGTATTATGTGCTGTTACTTCTCGGGCCCAATTTTAAGCGCTAATCGGAAATCTAGTATAGGTACTAAAATTCTACATCAATGATAATATTATTATTTGCTACATATACCTACCAATTTGTGCAAATATCAGCTATAACTAGTCAATCCGACCTAGTTTATTTTTGAAAAACTACTAATTTTGAAAAAAAACTAATTTCATATTCCTATTTTATCTACGGGGTTGATTTTCAAAAAAAAATTCTTGGCGGATGCCTAAGTACGTCATAATAACTATCTGTATGCCAATTTTCTGTTGCTCAAAAAGCTGCGCGTTGATAGATCAGTCAGTCAGTAAGTAACCTTTTCCTTTTATACATTTCAAACTCCAACTCAAATGGTTTTTATTCAAATAAAATTTTACAAATGCTTTTGAATCGTCGAGTGAATCTACCACTGGTGCGGAATGCCGTTCCTACTTTCTACCGAGAAGAACCAGCAAGAAACTCGGTAACTGTTCTTTTGAAAAAAAAAATTCACAATTACATCAATGTTATAAATAATTATAAATTAATTACAATTACATAATTACATAACCTCTACATAATTACTAAGATAGTAACCGCAGTTCTTATCATTGCTGGAACGAGCCATATCTGTTTCGAATCCATTTAGAACTTTTTGCACTTTAACAAAACTACCTACAACGTTCTACATTGTTAGTTTATACTAATATATTATAGTTTTCACAGGTTATCAGTCAGTAACAACAATGACTGTGACAAAAATGACAACAAAATCTCCTCGTCTTGAGGACGCTAATAAACTTGCTGTTAAAAATTGAATGTAGAGCAATGTATTACTTTGCGTAACAAAACGTACATATTTAATTACACGTGCTGTAATGAAACGAAACCGTAAAATTGAGTATCTAATAAAATACGAAATTAAACAAGGAGTAAAGAAAGTGGGTAACTCCTCATGGATCGTTGATTTGTTCCCGTCTTGGCTGTAGGGTTAGTACGTGATTTACATCTCACCAACGTTGATAAAATTCGAGCTTCAAAAGACAATAACTTCAGAGCAAAAAAAAACTCAAACCCCTAATTTAAAATTGAATAATAAGTGTCACTGACTTTAATTTCACAAGGTTTCCGCTTGGAGAACTGATTATACCTACTCGTAGATGTACAAGTATTGTTAAAATTGAGCTTCAAAACAAGACCGTTAAGGCTCTTTTCACCTTAAGATGATACGGGACGGAGGGTTTCCCCATACAATCGTATTAGTTTGTTTCCTCCGTGCATTATTACAATAAAGAAAATATTTTTGCACCAAAAAATCTATAATGTGTCCGTGCCATGTCCCTATGTTTTGTTTTTGTCGATAAATTAATAATTTTAAGAATATGGAACCTTCAAAAATTGCAAAAATATCCCGCAAATAAATTTGACGAATATAATCAAAAAAAGAAAGACATACCGACATAGCCTGTGTCCATCTGAAATTATTCTTGAAAAAAAAACTTTAATCGGTTCTGTTTTGGAGGAGGAAACAGAAAAATACGAGAGTAAGAATTCGACTGTTTTTCATAGATATTATCGGTCCAAGCTGCAGTTGTCCCTATCGGGTGTTATGGAATTCTATTCGAGGAACAGCGCGACGGCAATATAATTGTTCAATACCTACTCTCAGAGTCTCCCGTTCATCCCATATCCTCTTAAGAGCCTATAGTACTCCAGCTCGTATCAAAGGCGATTCAGGCGATGCGGGGCGCGGGGAGAACGTGAAGTGAACTCGCAATATTTCAGAATTTAACTTCTAGCAACGAAAAAAAAACATAATTTTAAATTCAGATCACATAGTGCACGTATTGTACTAAGTTGAGTTTCTATACAAAATTTAATTAGTATAGGTAAAGTATTCATTGACTACTGCGGTTTATTTGTAAAATTCAGAGGGAAGTTTGTGATTTTTTTCTATCGAGAGAATTTTTAGTAATCGTGTTTTCACATCACATAAAACTCAGTGTATATTCTTAATTTTACTATATACTTTTTTCAATGTTATTGATTCAATACTTTTATTGATATGCAGGTTCAAACGTGGGAGGTTGAGGAGTTTTTTTGACACGGGCGCCAGCGGAGGGCTAATTGCTCATACAAACTTAATACCAAAATAATTAGTAATTCGAGCATATTTCCTCCATATTATGCGATTATTAAGATTGAACTTGTATTTATCTAGGTCCCTGGATAATTATTTTTCCAAAATACTTTCCCAAAATTAAATGTAAGCACATTGCGTTTTGCATGTTTTTGCGACATAAACGACATGTTTTCTCCTTATTTGTTTCATATTAAAACCAACGATATCTCACGTACTAATTGATCAGGAACATAGCCTATATTGTCAAGTTACAGAATAACAACACGAAGTTAAAAACACAACAATTTTTCATTCATCATTTTTGGTATTCACGGAACAAGACTAAATGTATAACAAATTCTGTACGCTCATATTGCTATCGCGCTTGCACGCGATCATGTGTATTCAGCCAAATAGGGATAGCAATATACCGGCAAATTTATATTTGCGGTTCGAGTAGAAGTTGCGAGCGGCGGTCGCCGGTCCCTTAACGCATTGTTTCACCTTAACAAGTGTTTCGATGGTCGAATTCCACCAAAACGTTTGTGAGATGTAAAATCCTATGCTAACCCTAGTGTAATATTATTTTATTGACGCACTTACGTTTATTATGCCTAATTTAGCTAACGTGGAGGAGGAACGTTGCTGTTATATGAAACAGGCTGACTGATTGTTATGATTTTGCGCTTCAAGAATATGGGAAAAACGTGCGAAAATAAATTTTCACCCCAATATTCGGCGTGTGGATTTTGGTTTTTAAGTAATAGGGACGATGACAACTCAATGATTGATTGTCTGAAGGAGTGTGTTTCAGACTTTAAGTGATTAGACCTTTGTTTTCTGTACTTGTTTACTTATATCTATAAGTTTGTGTAGCAATAAAGAATTTATCTATCTATCTCAATCAAATCAGCAACTCTTTATCAAACTTAAAAACGCGCTTGTAGTATGGAAGTTTTAATGATATAAGAACTTTGTATGTGTATTTCATAGTAGTTGTGACTTCATCCAATTTCAACACACTTTTTTCTAAATCGATCTGTTGATGGTTACCAAACTTTTTAATAGATATGAATTTTAGTGAAGACCCTAATCAGTAAGTCATCATCCCTAATAATTGTTTTGGTGTTATGGGAAATTTAGCATATGTCCGACTCAGGGATGCAAGCTCTCTGTGTACCGTAGAGCCACATTGACGCTGATAAGGCTCGTATGTAAGATTTATTACGTAGGGAATTGAATTACTTTAGCGTTTAAACTATCGTGAGTGATGTGCATTATAAACATGCGCGACACGGCGCAAACACTCTCACGAATGAGGACCCCGGACGGGTTCGGAATTGTCGGGCGTATTCCGCTAAAACACGTGAGTTTAAAACCGTTTACATAATAATTATTCCTATGCTTATAAATTGAATTACGTTAGTAAATTAGTCAAGCGATGAGTTGATTACTGGTTTAATATGTCTGAATATCAAGAATTTAGTTGAGTAATGTAAATAATTAAGTAGAGCCAATCCATTTTGTTATATTTTTCGGTCCAGTAGAGCCCCCACCGTGAGCTATACTGCTCTCGTGCTCAAATGAGCCGTGGCTCATTATTAGTACTAGCCCCCGCTCTACCAAATGGTTCACTAACTGATCCACTAACTGAACAAACTCAAACTTGTCGTTTTAAGTCCAGTTGTTATCTCACGACCCTGCCGACTTGTATTGCGTAAGATTTTTGGGGCAGAAGCAAAAGTGTTTTAGAATCTAGAATACTTTCCACGCCACTCGGAAACATTCGCGTTCTGAACTAGGGTTTAGTTTAAAAGCATACCTAATACAAGAAAAAGTATTATATGGTAAAAACACATATCCACATTTTTAAATCCACACTTATTCATTCGTATTGAACAAGTAAGCTAAGCGCTAAAGCCGTTTCTAATCCGCATTACAGAAATCCCCACTTCAACAGAAATTTAAAATCCTTTCCACTCGGCGAGTTCCGCCATTGCATCGTTCGACTCAAATGGTTCGGAACCGCGCGAGACATCGATGTATTGACGAAGTGTACCTCCCTACGTTACGGTGAACAAATGTTTATTCACATGAGTATTTGAATATTCTTCCAATTTGTTAACAACGAGTAGAGATAACTCCTATTTCTCTCTGTTCATATTATTATAACGGAGGTTTAAGAAAGGGAATGTATTTTGGGGACAGCGTCCGATTAAATTATCAAACTTCGAGAGTTTTCGCAACTATTGCGATATGTATCGCAATAGTATAAACAAAGTAAATGATTAAATTGTAGGAAACATATTTTGTAATTTTTTATTAAAGTATTTCACACTTATGGAAGTTTTCTAAACTATTCTTTAATACATATCAAAACCTATGCCTAGCGGTCCAAGGCGTTCCGGAGGCGATTCCCAGATAGACGCAGATTCAAATCCTGCCGGTATATGTATCTAAGAATAGTTTAGAAAAATAATATTAGGTAAATTGCTATGATTATGTTTTTAAATACTTTTTATTTTGACCTATATCTAATCTTTCTCAATTTTGAGGTCAGTCGTCAGTTTCTGATACGAACCGCTTAGGTTTGGTTAGGAACACCCTTTTCCTCACGATGATATTAGCGAGTGATAGTATCTAATCGCCGAAATTTTTTTTTTCTTTTTATCCACTACTAGTTAGCCCTTGACTGCGATCTCACCTGATGGTAAGTGATGATGCAGTCTAAGATGGTAGCGGGCTAACCTGTTAGGGGCACGGCAGTTATATTACACTTATACCCCTATTCGGTTTCTACACAGCATCGTACCGGAACGCTAATCGCTTGGCGGCACGTCTTTGCCGGTAGGGTGGTAACTAGCCACGGCCGAAGCCTCCCACCAGGCCAGACCAGGGAAAATTCAGAAATTATAAATTCCCACATTGACCCTGCCGGGGATCGAACCCGAGACCTCCGCATGTTAAGACAACAGCGCTCAACACTGCGCCACGGAGGTCGGCATAGAAAAAGCTAGAAGAAAGAGTAAAAACGTTGATAAAATTTGCAATTATGATTAGTGGTTGTTATTTATGTTTGTACCTTTTAATATAATATTATTTGCAATCAATATGTATATTTGCGAATGTAACACTGCTAACACAGCAATGTTATTAGCTTGATTCGGCTCAGCATTGGCCAGCCATGCGAGATTAACCGTTATATTAAACTATTGATAAGCTAAATGCCAGCTACTATATACAATAGTATCCCTAATTGCATTGTGCGATAGATTACGATACTGAAACAAACATATTATTAACTAGCTTTAACTCCCAGCTTCGTTCATTAAATTAGATTTTCGTAAAAATTTTAAACCACTATTTTACCCCTTCATGGGTTGAATTAAAAAAAATCCTTTCTTGCCGGAACCTACGTCATAAAACCTGTATGCCAAATTTCAGCCCGATTCGTCCAGTAGTTTGTGCTGTGGGTTAATAGATCAGTCAGTCAGTCAGTCAGTAAGTCAGTCACCTTTTCCTTTTATATATTTAGGTATACCTACTAGACTAGATGGCCTGACCCATTCGCTCAAGTGGGTTTACATAAGCACTACCAAAAATGTTGAAAACCTACTTTACACGATCATTGTTGATTGAGGAGTTCCGCCATCCATCTCCGAACTATTCATTATAATAATAAAGCCTTTATTGCTGACAGTTAGTACAATATTTTTCCTTATCTTCTAAATTCTAAATCTATCTTAATTAATATTTATATTATAACTAAAACATTTTTCCTTATCATCTAAATCTAACTAAATTATTATAAATATTATATTATCGGTTTGTCCAGCTATCAGCGTGTCCTCCCGACACATAGGCCTCTTCCAGCGTCTTCCATTTTTCTCTTTCCCTCGCTATCCTTTTCCATGTTGGTCCTCCTACTTTTCTTATATCATCTTCCCATCTTCTATATTGTTTACCTCTTTTCCTTTGCCCATCTCGAGGTAGCCATTCAGTTATTCTCTGCGTCCATTTCTCATTACTCTCCCTTGTCATATGCCCTGTCCATCTCCATTTTAACTTTTTGACTGTCTCAAGTATATCTTGCACTTTAGTGGTATTTCTTATGTCACACGCTCTCTTCCGATCATTTAAAGTGAACCCTAGCATACTTCTCTCCATTCCCCTTTGACAAGTTCTGAGCTTCTGAAGGTTTTTCTGTGAGAGGGCCCAAGTTTGGCACCCATAAGTAAGGCAAGGGAGAATGCAAATATTAAATACTTTCTTTTTGGCTGCTATAGGGAAGTGTTTACTTTTCATGACTTCTTTTAGTGACCAGTATCTTTTCCAGGCACAAGTTACTCTTCTTTCAAGTTCTAGGTCAATTTGGTCTTTGAAAGAGATAGTTTGCCCTAAATAGATGTATTGAGTGACATAATCGATGATCTCTCCATCTACCTCTATATCTATTTGCTCTCTGTTTGCCAGTATCTTAGTTTTTGACTTGTTCATAGTAAGACCAATTTCCTTACTCTTCTCGGCTAGCTGTTGGAGCATAATTTGGAGATTTGAGCTGTTGGTAGATATTAAAACGAGGTCGTCTGCAAATCTTAAGTGGCTCAGTTTCACGCCGTTTATATTTATCCCAAAATCATCCCAATCAAGGTTTCTAAAGATCCCTTCTAGAGCTGCTGAAAAGAGTTTTGGAGATAGCGGGTCTCCCTGTCTCACTCCTTTGGTTATTGGAAACTCTTCTCCCCGCGATTCTGTCTTAATTTGTGCGGTGCTGTTGGTATACACATTTCTAATAATTCTCACATATTTTTTATGTACTCCCTGCTGTAGAAGAGTCTTCCAGAGTAGGTCATGTTTCAGCGAATCGAATGCTTTGTTATAGTCTACAAAAGCGATGTATAAGGGTTTCCTGTATTCCTGACTCTTCTCGATCAATTGCTTCAAAACATGTATATGGTCTATTGTTGAGTACCCCGCACGGAAGCCTGCTTGTTCTCTTGGCTGTTGTTCGTCTAAGGTTTTTGTTATTCTATTGAGTATCAGTTTAGCGAAGATTTTGTAAATGTTTGATATTAGGCTTATTGGTCTGTAATTTCCGATATCATTACGATCTCCTTTTTTATGGATGAGTATGATAGCGCTTTTTGACCATTGAGATGGAATGTACTCGGTAGTGAGAATACTGTTAAAGAGTTCAGTCAGTTTTTCTAGATTGTTTGAGTTGTTTGAAATTGACATCTTTAACATTTCATTTGTTATACTGTCTGGCCCGGGGGCCTTTCCATTTTTCTGTGTTTTTATGGCTAGTTCTACTTCTGATTTTAGAAAATCGGGGACGATTTCATCTTCTTCAGGAGTCAAATCTGGATTTTCGGATGGTTCTTTTTCCGTATAAAGATTTCTATAGAATTCTGTTGCTACTTGAAGGATTCCTTGTCTTGTTTTCTGTAGTTTACCTGACTTGTTTTTCATTTCTGGAATCCAATCTTTATTTTCCACAAGCATCTTAAGCGCTTTTCTGACTCCTCCTGTCTTCCTTATGTGATATTCCATGACTTCTACTCTTCTTTTTATTCTGTCTTTTTTAATGTTGTTACTTATAGTTTTACTAAGCTTGGCAATCTCTTTTAAGTTTTTCTTGTCTGTTCTGTCTTTGATTAGTTCTTTTCTTTTTTCTATTAGGTCTTTTGTTTCAGATCTCAGGTAGTTGTTGTTTGTTTTTGAGTTATTTTCAAGTTTGCTGTAAATTTCATTGATTTCTTTGTTATACTTCTCTTGTAATTTGTTATGTTCTTCGCTGAGATTGTGTTTATTTAGTTCTAATATACTATCTACTTTTTGTTTTATAAACTTGAGCCTGCTTATTTTTTGTTCTACTAAATGGATTGTTCCTCGTACCATACGATGGTTCGTGTTGAAATTTAGTTGGTTAATTACGCTGACGTCTTGAAAAGCTTTTACATTATTTGTTGCGATATAATCGATCTCGTTCTTATGAGAGCCGTCTGGAGATATCCATGTCCACTTTTTGTTCTGATTTTTTTTGAAGAAGCTATTCATGAATTTCAAATTTCCTTCGAGAGCCCAGTTAATCATTCTCTTCCCATTTTTGCTTCTTTTGCCGTATCCAAAGTTACCAATCGGTTGTTCGTCTCTGGTTTGTTTTTCGCCGATTCTTCCATTAAAATCTCCCATGACTATGACGTTTTTGTGCGTATTTTGCAAGGTCAGTGTCAATTCATCATAGAAATTATCTTTAATATTTTCGTCCGCTTGCTCAGTGGGCGCATATATTTGTATAATTGACCATTTTGTGGAGTACCCAGGAAGGCTCAAGTTGAGGACTGCTATTCTATCGGATATACCCTTAAATTCTTCTATGTGTTTTGCTAAATGTTTTTTTACCATGAAACCCACACCGTAACTCCCTTGTATTACCCCTATGTAGTAGAGAATATACTCGTTATGATCTTCAATTGATTCACCTTTCCTTCTTACTTCGCTCAACCCTAGTATATCCCATTTCAAAGTTAGTAAGGCTGTTTCTAGTTCTGTAAGTTTTTCTTGTGTTCTTAACGATAAGCAGTTTAAAGTTGCAATGTATATCTTTTTGGATCGTTCTCTGGTATTTATTTTTCCATACTGTGCTGGAAGGTTGTGGTCTTCAACCCCCACGGGGACCAGCCGGCTTGGGGGAGGAGTGCTTAGTTGGTTAAATTTTGTTTTTGTTTCGTGACTTAGGTTTGTTTTCCGGACACCGATGCTGTTTAGTTGCTATTCTTTGTTAAATTCTGAGTTTGAATTTGAGCGTGGCCTGCCTCTATACAGTCGGTCAAATGCGTTGATTTTATTTATCTTTTGAGGTGCTTTTACAATGTCCTCATTCGTTGTAAGAGATTCCTTTGGTGATGATGATATTTCTCTCTTCCTTTTGTCTCTGTTAGGTTCGTTTCTATCTTTGACTATCAGTTTGTCGTGTTTTAAAAACGCTATACGCCCCTTTTTTCGTTCTTCTTCCATCTTAGGTAGAAGTTCCTTTCTCTTATCTAATACCTCCTTACTAAAATCTTCCTTAAGATTCATATTTTTTGGCAGTTTCTTCTTGTTGCGCAAAATTTCATTTCGTTTCCATTTGTTCACAAAGCCTATTACTACTGGACGTGCCGTACTCTTATAAGGTCCAATTCGAAACGCTGTATTTATTTCGTGTTTAGTAATACCGAATCCTGACTTATTAAGAGTATCTTCTATCATGTCTATTAGGGTCATTCCATTTTCTCTGTTTTCTTCTAGGCCAAACAGTACCAAGTTATTGCTTTTCTTGTCGGATTCCTGATTTTTAATTTTTTCGTTAAGTTTCTGAACTTCCTCTTTTAATAACTTATTTTCTTCTTTAATTGGTATTAATCTTTCATCCATTTTTTTCATGATCGAATTCGTAATAACTGACGTTTGTTTGTCCATTTCTTCCTTAATTTTTGAGAAAAGTAATTGTGTTTGATCATCCATATTTTTGTTCACGAAGGCCAGTAAAATTGTTTAGTTATGTTATTTAGCATTACTATTAGTTTAATTTTGCTTTAATTGAGTTGAACTGTGTACAAAAATAAAAAATAAAAATAAAAAAAGCAAAAATGTCCAGGTGTCTATTTCACAGGGTGAGAACCGATCCGTAAACTCCAGTAGAACGTCCGTTGCTAAGTCCGAGTACTGTACGTAATACTCCACGACGACGTCTAGCAAATTGTTCGAATTTACGAGTCAGTATGTCGTCGTATCTTGTTGCAATCGTGTCATAAGCCGGCTCGATTACGTAGGTCACTGCACTGGTCACTGTAGGTAAGTCGCAATGCAAGGATTAGCTAGCACACGCGCTGGCGCACTACCGTCACTGTTTTGGAAAAATAACGGTCTCGTGAAATGTTGTTTTATGAATTTACTTGTTATTTATTTGATTTATGCACTTTCTTCGTTATTTGTTTATGCACTTGTTATTTTTGTCTATGTATATTTGTGATTAGTGTGATAGTGAATGTTTTGTTTTGAAAATTTCACTTTGCATAGTCAATATTTACATCACAGTTTTTACGCGAACTACTTTACGGCTATTCTTGCAAACACTCGTATATTTGTTTTGCACAGTCTTTATTGAGGTAAACACTTCGGTGAATGGAATTTCCAACTTATTAATTTTTAAATCTGTTTTAATCACAGAGCCTATGTTCACCTGGCGATACTAGCGCCGCACCGCCTATTCATTAGATCTTCATAAATGTATACCTACTGATATTATAAATGCAAAAGATTGGATAGATGGATAGAAGGCTGTATGGATGTTTGTCAGCGAATCACGTCAAAACGGCTGAACGTATCTGGTTGATATTGTACAGAGATAGGATAAAGTGTGAAATTACAGATAGACTCCTTTTTTTTTCCCTGAAACTTAGAGTTTCCGCGGGAAAAAAAAAATCCTTAATCCACGCGGACGTAGTCGCGGGCATCAGCTATTATTATATGAGACTAATCTGACAGCATAACTTTTCTCAAAAAAGTTGCCCAAATTGGTTTGAGGACTCAATGGAGTAATCAAGATTTCGTCATCATGGAATTTCCTTTTAATTATCACGTGGGAACTATTAGTTGATTATCTCGGATAAAAAACCTAATATGTCCATCTCTGGGATAGTACAAGCGATGTCAAAATCGGTTTGACGGATGTGACGTGAACAAGCAACAGACAGACAGATGCAAAGACAGACACACTTTAGCATTTTTAATTCGTAAATATTTATCATGATTTTTCCCACTCCATATTAACCTAGACATTTCCATCTATTCAAATAAAAAGAAGCATCAATGTTATTTAAAAAAAAAAAGATACAAAGACAAACCTATCGGAATCCATTAAAGCATTCGACGAACTCCGTCCAAACGTCCTCCCGACTCTAATAGGACCTTTGATGTCCTCCCAGAGGAGCTAATTTCCTTACCCCGTTGTTTTTGTCGTACCTTTGAGAAACTTCGCTCGAACCACTGAATATTTTTTGTTCAGAGAATTTCTTAGAAGTAATACTCGTAGCTGGCTAAAATAAACTTATTTTACTCTATGGCCAGTTGGAGATATAGATCTGTATTGATTTTCTATGGCCAGTTGGAGATATCGTATGAACTCATACGAAGTGATTTGCTTCCTCGTTCCTAATTCGATCCGCTAGGATATGGAATGCCCTTCCGGCTTCCGTTTTCCCCCTCTTTTAATAACACCTACCTTTAAATCAAGAGTGAATAGGCATCTTCTAGGCAAGCGCGCTCCACCTTAGGCTGCATCACCACTTGCAAACAGGTCTGATTGAAGCGAAGCGCTAGCCTACATATTAAAAATATTGTATTTAGTATATATATATTTATACCTAGATCTGTATTGATTTTAGAAGCCCTCAGTGTATCTAAGCGCTAATGGCCGGCTTTCCATTCAGGCAGTCGGGGGCTCGATCCCCGAGCACTTTCCTCTAACATTTCGGTGTTACGTGCGTTTAAAAAAAATTAAATATCGCTTGCTTTAAAACTTGAAGGAAAAATTCGTGAGGAAATCTGCATGTACGTGAGTTCTTCATAATTTTCTCAAAAGTGTGTGAAGTCAGCCAATCCGCACCAAGACCACCGTGGTGG
Organism: Erebia ligea; assembly: GCA_917051295.2. NCBI lineage: Eukaryota > Metazoa > Arthropoda > Insecta > Lepidoptera > Nymphalidae > Erebia > Erebia ligea. Next base: position 17,117,075 of record OU785235.1, on the reverse strand, counting down.
ACTATGGCTACACCAGTAGTGTTCAGTAGTGAGACAGCATTGGGTTGGATGTTTTTTTTTGTCCACTACAAGTTAGCCCTTGACTGCGATCTCACCTGATGGTAAGTGATGATGCAGTCTAAGATGGTAGCGGGCTAACCTGTTAGGGGCATGGGAGTTATATTAAACCCATACCCCTATTCGGTTTCTACACGGCATCGTACCGGAACGCTATATTAAGTATAATATATTTTTTGTATATTAACTATATATTTTTACTTAAATTCTATATATAAGCCAAATTTACAGTATTTTATAATATTATCATACCTTCTTCACTTTATTACCTACTACCTAAATATGTTTCTTCTTTCCCCAATTTTTCTCTCTAAATTATTATACGTACTGTTCTCATCCCTGTCCCCACTACCAAAGGTTAACTGGAAGAGAATATCTCTAGGTATTAAGTTCGCCTTTGTGCATTTCAATAATATGTGCAATAAAGTATTTAAAACAAACAAAACGCTAAATCGCTGGGCGGCACGTCTTTGCCGGTAGGGTGGTAACTAGCCACGACCGAAGCCTCCCACCAGGCCAGACGAGGGAAAATTCAGAAACTATAAATTCCCAAATTGACCCTGCCGGGGATCGAACCCGGCACCTCCGCACGTTAAGACAACAGCGCTACACACTGCGCCACGGAGGTCGTCAAAATATTGGTCAATTATATTAATAACTAGCTGATGCCCGCGACTTCGTCCGCGTGGTTTAAGTTTTTTTGATTCCCGCAGGAACTCCTTAATTTTTCGGAATAAAAAGTAGCCCATGTAACTCTCCAGGTCCTCAACTATACCCATGCCAAAAATCACGTCGATCCGTTGCTCCGTTGCGGCGTGATTGAAGGACCAACAAACCATCAAACCAATAAATCAACAAACCAACAAACAAACGCACTTACGCGTTTATTAATATTAGTATGATTAGGTATACCTTGGAAAAATCTAAATCTACGTAAACAAAGTCACGAACATTAGCTTGTGTTTCATAAATGAACACGGAGTTCAGTATGCCACAGTTTTCTCGCTATCATAAGCATTTCGACTCTGAATGTAATTCTTCATCGGAAAACGCGTTCTGAATTCATAAATACCCTTTTGACCTCGCGTCGTGACCTCCTCGTATACAGATCCAAGCCCTTTGATCTATATCAATGTGAGGTACAGATAAAAGATTTATTTTCCCTAATGAGATAAAAAGGCAAATAACCCAGCTCCGCAAAGTCAATATTAAATTTCTGAGGATATACTGCTTGACACTATTATTTATATATATATAGCTGCTCGTGCTGACTCATTGATCACCTCTCCTGTAAAATTTTGTATGAAAAATTTTTTTTTTACTCATCGTTTCGTATAGAAGGCAAAAATTCATTCGGAGGAAAAATACGGAGAGAGCTGATGATTGAGGATTTCGAAGACGGATGAAGAGCACCAGCCAGGGTATCGAAGATAGGTGGGGGGTGCTCGACCAAATGTCACTCGAAACTTCATCCAATTGACAGTTAGCTAAAAAAAATTTCAAAATGGCGGATTTAAGATGGCCGCCATACAAATTTCATCTGTGTCTATCTCGGAGAGTATGAAAGATGCAAGAGTGGTTTCTTGGCAAAAGATGATCAGGACATGAGGGTCTACTTGATGAACAGGAAAAAAATTCAAGATGGCGGAATTTATTTTTCCATAGAAGAGGGTATTGAAGATAGGTGGGGGGTGCTCGAACAAATGTCACTCGAAACTTCATCCAATTGACAGTGAGCTGAAAAAAAATTTCAAAATGGCGGATTTAAGATGGCCGCCATACAAATTTCGTCGGTGTCTATCTCGGAGAGTATAAAAGATGGGAGAGTGGTTTCTTGGCAAAAGATGATCAGAACATGAAGGTCTACTTGATGAACAGGAAAAAAATTCAAGATGGCGGAATTTATTTTCCATAGAAAATGTATGGCGATTATTGAAGAGGCTACAAGTGTAGAACTATGCAAGACTACGGTTCCTTTTCAAGATTTGTTTTTATGGAAGAAATCTCATTTTGACGAATGGTTCGGAGAAAAAAATATGGAGAGAGATGATGATCGAAGGTTCGGATGATGGGTGAGGAGCACGGTCAGGGTATTAAAGATAGGTACCTACTTAGGGGCTGCTCAAACAAAAAGGGAGGGGCGGGGGGTTGGTGGTCTTTGTTTTATGTTTTTCCTTTATGAGAATTTTCTTTTACGTCGGACGCTTGGCGTGCTGGCGCTTCCACTGTGCTCACTAGCATAGCAGTGTGTTGTTCAGATCAGAACACGTAGACAGTAAACCAGCTGCCCGATTATGTAAGAATTGTCGATCAAATCGTAAAAGTTCGGCGTCAAAGTAAAATAAACCATAACAGCATTGAATTAAAGCTCAATTTCGTGTTTCGAAATTGAGCTCTAATTTAAAGCTGTTATGGTTTATTTTACTTTGACGCCGAACTTTGACGATTTGATCGGCCATTCTTACATAATCGCGGGACAGCGAGTAAGTAGACAGTGGACCACGCGGTCCACTACGCGGTCCGCTGTAGCGGGCCGCGCAACCACGCGCCATACTAGTTAATATATATATAGCTGCTCGTGCTGACTGACTCATTGATCACCTCTCCTGTAAAATTTTGTATGAACATTTTTTTTTTCACTCATCGTTTCGTATAGAAGACAAAAATTCATTAAGAGGAAAAATACAGAGAGAGCTGATGATTGAGGATTTCGAAGACGGATGAAGAGCACCAGCCAGGGTATCGAAGATAGGTGGGGGGTGCTCGACCAAATGTCACTCGAAACTTCATCCAATTGCAAGTGAGCTGAAAAAATTTTCAAAATGGCGGATTTAAGATGGCCGCCATACAAATTTCGTCGGTGTCTATCACGGAGAGTATAAAAGATGGAAGAGTGGTTTCTTGGCAAAAGATGATCGGGACATGAAGGTCTACTTGATGAACAGGAAAAAAATTCAAGATGGCGGAATTTATTTTTCCATAGAAAAGGGTATTGAAGATAGGTGGGGGTGCTCGACCAAATGTCACTCGAAACTTCATCCAATTAAAAGTGAGCTGAAAAAATTTTCAAAATGGCGGATTTAAGATGGCCGCCATACAAATTTCGTCGGTGTCTATCACGGAGAGTATAAAAGATGGAAGAGTGTGTGACGCAGCGCGGCGCAGCGAGGAATCGCGCACGGACAAAGCCCATCAAGGATGTCCGAGACTACGTCGTCGCAGAGATGAGTCACGCACGGACAAAGGACAACAAGAATGTTCGAGGCTACGTCGCACCGCGAGCCGTGTGCAAAAACCCCCCGCCGCGCTCCGCACCTCCACGGCCTATATAAGGCACTCGGCCTGCGCTCACCGGCAGTTCGCCAGTGACCGCTGTCACAACACGTCGGCTTGGGGTTATCCGAGTACGACGGGTGGCAGTAGTAACTGGTGGGCGCAGGCGAGATCGGTCGCTCTGCTGCTTCGGCCGCAGACGACCCATCTTACCGATCCCCTCTCCCCTTTGCCCCTCTCTCCGCGGACACCCTCTGTGTCCGAATACCGCGCGCGTTGACCGACGACGCCCCGCGCCCCGCAGGTCCCTTCAGGGCCTCGGTCCGTACCGCTAAGTAGGTAGATTATAGTGATAGGTGTTTAGACCTAAGTACTTGTGTGAAACAATGAATAAAAGGTTATAAGTGTGTTTTCCATAAATCGCGTTTAATTTGTAAGGACCTCCCTACCTATATGTACGAAGTCACGCGGCCAGCCGTATCCTGGACCCCTTGGCTTCGTTACATTGGCGCCCAACGTGGGGCCCACCCGGGTTCGCGTCGCGGAAATCCGTCCGTCCGTCCGTCCGCGTCGCGTCCGTTAAAATTTTCCTCCGTCCGTACTAGAAGGTTAGGGAAACGCATATCTCACAACACCCGCACGTTTTTCTTTTAACGAACGGATACAAGTTCTTTCAAAAAGTCGGCTTGGGGTATCCGGGTTCGACTGAAAGGACGAATATCCGAACGGGAACAAAGCGAAAAAACTAGAGAGAGGAAAAGATATAATATCAAGACAAACGGATACAAGCTCTTTCAAAAAGTCGGCTTGGGGTATCCGAGTTCGACTAAAAGGGCGAATATCCGACAAAAGATATATTTGGAACACATATACATACATAAACATAAAAACCTTCATAAGGGGAAAGACAAGGGGAACCGTGTAACCAGTAAAATAGAATCCGTACCGTACCGACCGCGATAAATAATTAATTATAGTTAAATAATAATCGATTGCCGGATAAATAAAAAAAAAAAAACCGTAAAGTTAGAAATAAATACCGTATAACCCGTAAATAAATAATCAACAGTCTCGGATGAATAAAGTAATAATGCCAACGTCCTGGATATATACACTTAGTAAACAAAAATTAATTCAGGAGCTCGAAAATAGGAAAATAGTAGTTTCACCGGAAAGCACTGTCGAGGAATTACGCAAACAGCTATCTCTTATAGTAAAAACTGAAGACGAATTGAGCCAAGACAGCAGCATGGGTAGCGAAAAAGACATAAAAGAATTCGATAAAGCCATATCCCGCTGGAAAATTCAGTTTGACACCACCGGGGATGCCGTAGAATTCCTGGAAAGGATAGAGGAGTTAGCGGACACGTTGAATGTCAACAAAGACACAATCATACACGTGTTACCGAGATGCCTCACCGGAACAGCATCACTGTGGTACAGAAATAACAGCCATGAATGGAAGACATGGGAGGATTTCACCGAGAATTTCAAGCTATTCTATTATCCGAGAAATTATGAGAAAAAGCTACTAGAATCCATTATAAACAGACGTCAAAACGCCAGGGAAAACTTCGTGTCATACCTAACTGAAATCCAAACATTAATGAGGAGATACAAAAAGTTAACGAAAGAAGAACAGTTAGATAGAATTTACGATAATATGAGATATAACTACCAATACTATATAAAAAGGAAGGACTTCAATACAGTACCAGAACTCATACAACTGGCAGGCGATTACGAAAAAATAAACATGGACCGAATCAAAGAGACGTCCCATAAACAGACTGTCCAACGCACAGAGAACCACGAAGAAAAATCATGGAGAAAACCGGAAAATTGGAAGAATGAAGAACACAAAACAGACAGAAAACCAATAACTCCGCAGTACGACCCGGAATCCTGCGGTTGGAAATGTGGCAAAAGAAACCACACGTCTCGGGAATGTCGAAATAAGCAAGTCATTTTCTGCAGCCGATGCGGATTGCTAGGAAAACTAACGACAAACTGCTGTAATGAAAGGAAGACACCTAGCAAAACAAAACAAGCATACACAGCAAAGACACAAGCAGAAAAAGACAACAGAATGTTCACCAAGGTACAAATTTACGGAAAAACGTTTGAAGCATTAATAGACACAGGTTCAACGAACACTTACATCAATAAAAACATAATGGACCAAATAAAAGAACACAATGAGAAGACAATACGAAAAGAGACCACGATCAAACTAGCGGATGGTTCTAAAGTACAAACAGACACAGCCATAAACCTCGGACTAGAGATAAATGGGAAGATTTTAGACCATTGAGGTTTTGTATGTAAGTAAGTATTAATATATATATAGCTGCTCGTGCTGATTGACTGATTGATCACCTCTCCTGTAAAATTTTGTATGAAAACTTTTTTTTTCACTCATCGTTTCGTATAGAAGACAAAAATTCATGGGGAGGAAAAATACGAAGAGAGCTGATGATTGAGGATTTCGAAGACGGATGAAGAGCACCAGCCAGGGTATCGAAGATAGGTGGGGGGTGCTCGACCAAATATCACTCGAAACTTCATCCAATTGACAGTGAGCTGAAAAAAAATTCAAAATGGCGGATTTAAGATGGCCGCCATACAAATTTTGTCGGTGTCTATCTCGGAGAGTATAAAAGATGGAGGAGTGGTTTCTTAGCAAAACATGATCAGGACATGAAGGTCTACTTGATGAACAGGAAAAAAATTCAAGATGGCGGAATTTATTTTTCCATAGAAAAGGGTATTGAAGATAGGTGGGGGGTGCTCGAACAAATGTCACTCGAAACTTCATCCAATTGACAGTGAGCTGAAAAAAAATTTCAAAATGGCGGATTTAAGATGGCCGCCATACAAATTTCGTCGGTGTCTATCTCGGAGAGTATAAAAGATGGAAGAGTGGTTTCTTGGCAAAAGATGATCAGAACATGAAGGTCTACTTGATGAACAGGAAAAAAATTCAAGATGGCGGAATTTATTTTCCATAGAAAATGTATGGCGAATATTGAAGAGGCTACAAGTGTAGAACTATGCAAGACTACGGTTCCTTTTCAAGATTTGTTTTTATGGAAGAAATCTCATTTTGACGAATGGTTCGGAGAAAAAAATATGGAGAGAGATGATGATCGAAGGTTCGGATGATGGGTGAGGAGCACGGTCAGGGTATTAAAGATAGGTATCTACTTAGGGGCTGCTCAAACAAAAAGGGAGGGGCGGGGGGTTGGTGGTCTTTGTTTTATGTTTTTCCTTTATGAGAATTTTCTTTTTCGTCGGACGCTTGGCGTGCTGGCGCTTCCACTGTGCTCACTAGCATAGCAGTGTGTTGTTCAGATCAGAACGCGTAGACAGTAAACCAGCTGCCCGATTATGTAAGAATTGTCGATCAAATCGTAAAAGTTCGGCGTCAAAGTAAAATAAACCATAACAGCATTGAATTAGAGCTCAATTTCGTTTTTCGAAATTGAGCTCAAATTTAATGCTGTTATGGTTTATTTTACTTTGACGCCGAACTTTGACGATTTGATCGGCCATTCTTACATAATCGGGGGGCAGGATAGTAGGACATCGAGTAAGTAGACAGCGGACCACGCGGTGCACTACGCGGTCCGCTGTAGCGGGCCGCGCAACCACGCGCCATACTAGTTAATATATATATAGCTGCTCGTGCTGACTGACTGACTGATTGATCACCTCTCCTGTAAAATTTTGTATGAACATTTTTTTTTTCACTCATCGTTTCGTATAGAAGACAAAAATTCATTAAGAGGAAAAATACAGAGAGAGCTGATGATTGAGGATTTCGAAGATGTATGAAGAGCACCAGCCAGGGTATCGAAGATAGGTGGGGGGTGCTCGACCAAATGTCACTCGAAACTTCATCCAATTGACAGTGAGCTGAAAAAAAATTCAAAATGGCGGATTTAAGATGGCCGCCATACAAATTTCGACGGTGTCTATCTCGGAGAGTATAAAAGATGGAAGAGTGTTTTCTTGGCAAAAGATGATCAGGACATGAGGGTCTACTTGATGAACAGGAAAAAAATTCAAGATGGCGGAATTTATTTTTCCATAGAAAAGGGTATTGAAGATAGGTGGGGGGTGCTCGACCAAATGTCACTCGAAACTTCATCCAATTGACAGTGAGCTGAAAAAAATTTCAAAATGGCGGATTTAAGATGGCCGCCATACAAATTTCGTCGGTGTCTATCTCGGAGAGTATAAAAGATGGAAGAGTGGTTTCTTGGCAAAAGATGATCGGGATATGAAGGTCTACTTGATGAACAGGAAAAAATTTCAAGATGGCGGAATTTATTTTTCCATAGAAAATGTATGGCGAATATTGAAGAGGCTACGGTTCCTTTTCAAGATTTGTTTTTATGGAAGAAATCTTATTTTGACGAATGGTTCGGAGAAAAAAATATGGAGAGAGATGATGATCGAAGGTTCGGATGATGGGTGAGGAGCACGGTCAGGGTATTAAAGACAGTTACCTACTTAGGGGCTGCTCAAACAAAAAGGGAGGGGCGGGGGGTTGATGGTCTTTGCTTTATGTTTTTCCTTTATGAGAATTTTCTTTTACGTCGAACGCTTGGCGTGCTGGCGCTTCCACTGTGCTCACTAGCATAGCAGTGTGTTGTTCAGATCAGAACACGTAGACAGTAAACCAGCTGCCCGATTATGTAAGAATTGTCGATGAAATCGTAAAAGTTCGGCGTCAAAGTAAAATAAACCATAACAGCATTGAATTAGAGCTCAATTTCGTGTTTCGAAATTGAGCTCTAATTTAATGCTGTTGTGGTTTATTTTACTTTGACGCCGAACTTTTACGATTTGATCGGCCATTCTTTCTTACATAATCGGGGGGGCAGGATAGTAGGACAGCGAGTAAGTAGACAGTGGTCCACGCGGTCCACTACGCGGTCCGCTGCAGCGGGCCGCGCAACCACGCGCCATACTAGTTAATATATATATAGCTGCTCGTGCTGACTGACTGACTGATTGATCACCTCTCCTGTAAAATTTTGTATGAAAATATTTTTTTTCACTCATCGTTTCGTATAGAGGACAAAAATTCATTCGGAGGAAAAATACGGAGAGAGCTGATGATTGAAGATTTCGAAGACGGATGAAGAGCACCAGCCAGGGTATCGAAGATAGCTGGGGGGTGCTCGACCAAATGTCACTCGAAACTTCATCCAATTGACAGTGAGCTGAAAAAAAATTCAAAATGGCGGATTTAAGATGGCCGCCATACAAATTTCGTCGGTGTCTATCTCGGAGGGTATAAAAGATGGAGGGGTGGTTTCTTGGCAAAAGATGATCAGGACATGAAGGTCTACTTGATTAACAGAAAAAAAATTCAATATGGCGGAATTTATTTTTCCATAGAAAAGGGTATTGTAGATAGGTGGGGGGTGCTCGACCAAATGTCACTCGAAACTTCATCCGATTGACAGTGAGCTGAAAAAATTTTCAAAATGGCGGATTTAAGATGGCCGCCATACAAATTTCGACGGTGTCTATCTCGGAGAGTATAAAAGATGGAAGAGTGGTTTCTTGGCAAAAGATGATCAGAACATGAAGGTCTACTTGGTGAACAGGAAAAAAATTCAAGATGGCGGAATTTATTTTCCATAGAAAATGTACCTATGGCGAATATTGAAGAGGCTACAATTAGTGTAGAACTATGCAAGACTACGGTTCCTTTTCAAGATTTGTTTTTATGGAAGAAATCTCATTTTGTCGAATGGTTCGGAGAAAAAAATATGGAGAGAGATGATGATCGAAGGTTCGGATGATGGGTGAGGAGCACGGTCAGGGTATTAAAGATAGGTACCTACTTAGGGGCTGCTTGAACAAAAAGGGAGGGGCGGAAGGTTGGTGGTCTTTGTTTTATGTTTTTCCTTTATGAGAATTTTCTTTTACATCGGACGCTTGGCGTGCTGGCGCTTCCACTGTGCTCACTAGCATAGCAGTGTGTACTTCAGATCAGAACACGTAGACAGTAAATCAGCTGCCCGATTATGTAAGAATGGTCGATCAAATCGTCAAAGTTCGGCGTCAAAGTAAAATAAACCATAACAGCATTAAATTATAGCTCAATTTCGCGGTTCCTTTTCAAGATTTGTTTTTATGGAAGAAATCTCATTTTGACGAATGGTTCGGAGAAAAAAATATGGAGAGAGATGATGATCGAAGGTTCGGCTGATGGGTGAGGAGCACGGTCAGGGTATTAAAGATAGGTACCTACTTAGGGGCTGCTTGAACAAAAAGGGAGGGGCGGAAGGTTGGTGGTCTTTGTTTTATGTTTTTCCTTTATGAGAATTTTCTTTTACGTCGGACGCTTGGCGTGCTGGCGCTTCCACTGTGCTCACTAGCATAGCAGTGTGTACTTCAGATCAGAACACGTAGACAGTAAATCAGCTGCCCGATTATGTAAGAATGGCCGATCAAATCGTCAAAGTTCGGCGTCAAAGTGAAATAAACCATAACACCATTGAATTAGAGCTCAATTTCGTGTTCGAAATTGAGCTATAATTTAATGCTGTTATGGTTTATTTCACTTTGACGCCGAACTTTGACGATTTGATCGGCCATTCTTACATAATCGGGGGGCAGGATAGTAGGACAGCGAGTAAGTAGACAGTGGACCACGCGGTACAATACGCGGTCCGCTGTAGCGGGCCGCGCAACCACGCGCCATACTAGTTCATATACTGAGAACGCTCCTTTGACTCGATCACAGAGCGTTTTTCCAAAGTAACTTGCTCAAACTAAAGAAGCAATATAAAAATTACATTATATTCTTATAAATGTATCATCATATAATATGTTATATAGTAGGTATGTATATTTGTGTAAGATTACCTAAGATTTGTGTAAAAGTACCTAAGTATTTTCATGAATATTTCTCACATTTGCTGTAAGTTCCTGTAGTAAGTACTTCTTCACTAACAACTTCTTCAACTGCCAAAGGTAAAATCATAAACTACTTATCACTGATTAATTTAGGTATCCCTATTTACTATTTTTCTTTTAGATACTTACTTCTTTTTATTAAATAATTTTTGTTACAAAAAAACATATATTTATTTCATACTTTTCCCAAAGCAAAAAATCCTCACGAATATCAGTTTCGTTTCCCACAAGGGCCGTATTTCTTGCGACCCGAGTGGAGTGTCGAAACAAACGAAAGGTCGAGGGAAAGGGCCGGATTAGCTTTCTGCCTACGAAATTATTTACTGCAGGTAGGTACTCGGACAATCCTCCTGAACCGCAATCAATAAAGATTTTGCGTGTAAGTTGTTCCGAAGGCCACTTTTTATCGGTTCGCGTGATTACTTTGCTTTTTCTGGTCTTACAGGATTCAGGAACAACAAGGTTAGGAGTACTTATGTTATAATGCGCGAGGAAATCTTTAAGAACACATAAGGAGGCACTATACACACTCTATAGACACTATAGACACTATCCACAGTCTTGGAGGCAATATACGAACAAGTCAGGTCGACGTCTGGTCCACCTGTGGGTCAAGCTATGCCGACGTCCGATTTTCATAGAATGCGCCCTTGGGATGACGATAACTCCAGTTTCATCGAGACCTAGGGCTTGTAATGATGCTAAAATCCATTCTGCGGTGAACGCACTCAGAGTAGAATGTAACACTGCCTCCACAATTTAAAATAAATTAAAAGCACTCCAATTAGACTCAATAGTTACCTACAGAAAACTAAGTTTCACAATTTTTATAATTTTTTAGGAAAAGTATTTTCTCTTTAGAATAGAATAGAAGTATAGTCTCTGAACTGGTTTGGGCAGGTCCAACCCACATTAAATCCGTTAAATATCATCTCGAGTAACAACAAAGCACAAGTAATTTAATACTTGTCTTCATTTCCTTCATTTGAAGGCTACAAATCCTTACAAAAATAAGTTTTGTTTACCGCAAGGACCGTTTCCAGTTCCCCGGGTCGAGTGACGAAAGAAACGAAAGGTCGAGCTGAAGGGCGGGATTAGCTTCCACCTGCGAAATTATATTATGCCTCCTATAGTAGGAAACCGCAATCAAAAAAGATTTAACTTCACTAAGACAATATGTTTTTAGGGTTCCGTACCCAAAGGGCAAAAACGGGCCCCTATTACTAAGACTCCGCTGTCTGTCTGTCTCCAGGCTGTATCTCATAAACCGTGATAGCTAGAAAGCTGAAATTTTCACAAATGATGTATTTCCGTTGCCGCTATAACAACAAATACTAAAAATTAAAAAAATATATATATTAAGGGGGGTCCCCAATACAATAAACGTGTTTTTTTCGTATTTTTTTGCTCAATATTAAAAACGGTAACAGGTAGACGGTTCAAATTTTCACAGAATATTAACTTGTATATTACCTTTCAAAATAAATAATTAAATATCAATAAAGTAAATATTAAAGGGGGGCTCCCATACAACAAACGTAATTTTTATTTTTATTACGTCATAAATCGTAAAACTTACTACAGGTTTGTACGGAACCCTCGGTGCGCGAGTCCGACTCGCACTTGGCCGGTTTTTTTTAGACTTGATGAAACCCATGACTACTGTGATGATTTTTTTATTCAGATACTAGCTGATGCCCGTGATAATAGTTTTTCTTAATATATCTATTCTTTATTTAATTTCTTGTATACTAATTATATAATAAATAATTAGTATATAAGATAATCAAAGTATATAAAACATTAAATAAAGAACTTTCCGGGATAAAAAGTAGCTTAGCCTAGTAATATGTCACTCTCCAGGTCTTCAGCTATGCAAATGCAAAAAAATCACGTTGATCCGTTGCTCTGTAGCGGCGTGATTGAAGGATAAACCAACAAACAAACACACTTTCGCATTTATAAAATTAGTATGATCTTCGTGTGTAAGGGAAATTAGTTTAAAATGATTAGTGGCACTTTATCATAAAATAGATCGGTCAAATATCCAAACTGCCCCTACGGGAAATCGATTCTTCCACTAATGATACCTCAGCGGTAACCACTGTGCCAGCGGGGTCATATTCTTTGTAACTTTGGACGGGAAGTGTTATTAAGTATAGTACTATCAATTAAAGACCAAGGATCGATAGCTACCTATAACATAATATAGGTACACTCGTCTAGGTAAAAGTTAAATCCAGTGTCTTTGATTCCACTACAAATAGTTAGCCCTTGACTGCGATATTGCCTGATGCTAAGTGATGATGCAGTCTAAGATAGTAGCAGGGTAACATGCTCAGTGTTCACCAAAAAAATATTATTATATTATATTGTACTAGCTTTTGCCCGCGACTTCGTCCGCTTGGACTACACAAATTTCAAACACCTATTTTACCCCCTCAGAGGTCGAATTTTCAAAAATCCATTCTTAACGGATGTTTAGTCATAATATTCGTAGCTATCTGCATGCCAAACAGCCCGATTCATCCAATGATTTGAGCTGTGTGTGTAGATCAGTCAGTCAGTCAGACACCTTTTCAATTTCAATTTCAATTTCGTTTATTTGCATAAACATGTTGTTTAGGTGTTAAACAGAATTTCGTGTAACAATGTTTCGCCATAATAGTCATGCAAAAATAATAAGTAGGTAAGTAATCCTTTATATTTTCCTTTCCTTTTATATATTTAGATTATTATTATATTGTCAACTAGCTGATGCCTGCGACTTCGTCCGCGTGGTTTAAGTTTTTGATTCCCACGGGAACTCCTTAATTTTCCGGGATAAAAAGTAGCTTAAGTCGCTCTCCAGGTCCTCAACTATACAAATACCAAAAATCACGTCGATCCGTTGCTCCGTTGCGACTTGCTCGAAGGACAAACCAACAAAACAACAACCAAACACACTTTCGCATTTATAATACTAGTATGATAGTATAGTATACATATAGTATAGTATAGTATGATTAGTGACGAAGAATCGATAGGTATGCAACATAGCTAAAGTCGTCCAGGTAAAAGGTATCCGGTGTTACGTGGGCGTGTCCCTCCACTCGGTTCACACGTCATTAGGCGCCGTGTAGTGCCGCCATTAAAAGCCTTTAGCGAGACGCATAAAGCGCACGTGCCCCACAGGCGACCTTAGCGAACGCGTGAAAGCCTTCTAATGCTGTTCCGTTTATAATTTGTTTTGTTTATTCCTTCCTTGCTCCTTGAGCACTGGACCTGTTGAATGGGGAGCGTAGGGATAAATAAAATATGAGGAAACAATATACATTTGGATAGTTTAGGTTGTCCAATGGAGTGGAGTTTTATTACGTTATCACTCAATTGATAATGGTCAAATTAGGTATTTGACTATTATTTACTCCAAATAAATTATTTTTAGTGATTATTAGATAGAGGACCTGCCAAAAGATGTTTCCACGTCTCCTGTTAATTTAATGTTTGACCACCATTTTAAATTATTGATTAAAGTAAAAAAAGTGCATTGACTTTTGATGACGTCACAATTCAGTATTTCATACAAAATTCTATATTAAGCGCGTTTTGTACCTGTACCTGTATTGTACCTGATTTGACTAGTTTTTAATAATACCCAATTGGTGATAGATTGGTGCTCTTGACGTCAGAGTCTCCTTCGCCGGATGGGAGTTCGATCTTCGGGCACAAACTTCTATTTGGTAGTTAAGTAAGGCTGCTAAGTAGCCTATGTCACTTTCCAGGTCCTCAAATATACCCATGCAAAAAAACAAGTTGATCCGTAGTTCTGTTGCGGAGTGACTGAAGGACATACCAACACACTTTCGCATTTAAAATCTAATATGGATTTCGTCAACAAATTATTTAATATCATTGGTTTAACGTCGAACGGACTTAGTTAGATAAGTAAGTCAAATCGTATGCATAAGATTATTTTAAGACCTAGATCCACGCAGGCAAAGTCACGGGCATCATCTAGGTAGTCCATACAATATCCCTTGCTCTCCAAAGTGTTTGGACCAAAACACGATAAGGTTACTAAGCAATATTACTCTACTACAGTTTTATGTCACGTACCTTGGCTACAGAATAGCTAATTGTGCTATAGAATATTTAAGTATTTTTTTTTTGAATGTAAGTTTATGTACTGCTATATATTTTGTATATGTGTTTATATTTATTAATTTAGTTATTTATATATTATTAGTATGTATAGTTTAAGTAGTATATAATTATTGCATGTTTATTGTTGCACTTTCCCGCTTCTTTTTAATTTTCCTTATGAAATGGGTTGTCTGGAGGAGATCACTTTTAGTGATAAGACCGCCCTTGCGCACGTGTTGTTTTCTGTATTTTGTTTATAATTAAGTTTTTTCTTTAATTTATGTGTGGCAATAAAGAATTTATCTATCTATCTATCTATCTTGGCCTCCTTATAATAAAGATTATGATTCTAAAACACGAACTTTATCAATATTTTATGAGTCAAATAACATCATGTTTTTTAAGTAATTTTTAACGTCAATTAACACTTATTATCAAATCAATTATTCAATATAGGTACACTTTAGGTACACACCTACTGTAAAGTAAAGTAAAAGTAAAATATACTTTTCGTACCACTTGCTCAAAAAAGTGACATTCTATGCCACAAAAAGCGAACTTAACAATAGTCATTTTTAATCTGTTAAAAACAGGGAAAGAAAATTGTACTGAATTTCATTCATCCTCTAGGGGGAGAATGTGATTTAAATTTGGAATACTTACCGAAATTTATACTGAACTACATCTGTGTTTACACCATTGAGTTTGTATATAAAGCAGTGGATCATCTTTTTGAAAAAGGAATACGCATTTATTATGCAGTTATGATTATTAAATTAAATGACGAAAACCGACGAGGCCGTATGAGCTTGATGCCTTTGCTTTTCCGACAAAAAAATGTTAGTCTAGGAATTTGCCGCGTTTTTGTTTTCTTCAAATACATAAACGTTATTTGTAACTCTCTCTATCAATAATTGGACCAATGTTTCGAATGTTAACTTTTACTTTTAATTTGCTTTTGACTTTTTACTTTTTGACGACCTCCGTGGCGCAGTGTGTAGCGCTGTTGTCTTAACGTGCGGAGGTCCCGGGTTCGATCCCCGGCAGGGTCAATTTGGGAATTTATAATTTCTGAATTTTCCCTGGTCTGGCCTGGTGGGAGGATTCGGCCGTGGCTAGTTACCACCCTACCGGCAAAAACGTGCCGCCAAGCGATTTAGCGTTCCGGTACGATGCCGTGTAGAAACCGAATAGGGGGATGGGTTTTATTATTGTGTTAATTTTTTTGCAAATGGTACGAAAAGTAGAGTATTTTCCTCGGTGATAAAGCTGTCTTAGTCTTGGGTGAACTTAAATCCCTCGCTACACTCAGGACTCGTCTTAAATCCCTCGCTTCGCTCATGATTTAAGTTTTTAACACCCTCGCTACGCTCGGGAGTAAACCTCGAGTCCTTCGTTACTCTCGCGATTTAAATCGTCACCCGCGACAGAAGACACTGCTTTATCCCCTTGGTTAATAATCTACTATTTCATCCCACCATCTCGGAAAGAGTATTTTTACTCTTCGATATCTGAATGCAAAAGCCGTTATTATCCTCTTGAGGATAAATTAAATTGAATTTAGAACATCGTGTGCACGTTAGTAAATATCACACTCGTCTATGAAGTTTGTGAATTCAAAACATCAACCTCTATGGTGCCGAATTTCCATACAACCGTTTATAATTTTAATTTCCTCGCTGAGGTGGGATGAAAAGTGACGTGTTGCACTCGAGTGAAAAGATTTTTCACCACACAATTTTAAAAACCACTTTTCACTCTTGTATAACAAATAACTATTATTGTACACCATTAAAAGAAATACAAACACAAAAACAATCATAATGGATTTGGCACAACAGGCGGCCTTATCGCTTAAATAGCGATCTCTTCCAGGCAACCTTAGGGCAGAGGAAACAGTGTACCTATATTGAATAAATGATTTGATTGATTGATTGATATTAAAACAATACGGCTCTAAGCAATAATAGTATGTATGCCCCTACGTCTTAGAATACCTACTAAATACTCGTAACAGAGCAAATTGTCAAGATAATAGGCAGTGGGATCTGTTTCCTAAGTCTATCTTACGTAGCGGTTAGGCTAGGCCTAAGCAAAGCTGAGCTAACCGAACTTGACGTGGCGTCTACGAAGACCGCAGCAATTTACTGATAGACTAGGTACGAACCTAGATTGTTTATTATTTATGTAAGAAAGAGGCTTACTGAGAATAAATTGTGAGCATTTCACTTATAACAAGAATCCATGCTAATAATATCTTTATCATATTACTAGATGATGCTAGTAATATTACGAGTACTAGTTTTTTTTATTGCTGCGGAAATATTCCAAGTTTCCTGGATAAAAAGTAGCCTGTATGCTTGCCTGGGATAGATCCTATCTCTATTCAAATTCAAATTCAAATGTTTTTTATTCAAATAAACTTTTACAAGTACTTTTGAATCGTTAAGTGAATCTACCACTGGCTCGGAATGACATTCCTACCGAGAAGAACCAGCAAATGCTCTGTATCAAATTTCATCAAAATCGGTTGAAATGATGGAACGTAAAGTGTAGCAGACAGATAAACAGAAACACTCGCATTTAAAAAAATAGTATGGGTTTAAAACATTATAAACGCGAAAGTGCATTTGTCAGGCGGCTACACTTCTCTATCTCATTAGTGAATATTGACAAAATTTTGGTACGATGTTGCCCGCGAATTCGTCCGCATGGATTAAGATTTTTTGATCCCCGCGGGATCTCTTTAATTTTATAGGATAAAAAGTAGCCTATGTCCTTCCCCGGGACCTATCTCTGTATCTTCCAAATTTCATCAAAATTTGTGAAAGACAGACACACAGACAGACACACTTTCGCATTTATAATATTAGTATGGATTCATGTAAGTCACAATTACGAGTATGTGGAACCTAAAAAAGCTGCCCTTTTCACAAGAAGTATATTCCCGAAGAATATTGTCTATGCAGTAGATTCAACAATACCTACTCCAGAATGACTATCTATTGGGGATTATTCTGAAATCGCACTAAAAAATTATTCTTATTCGATTTCCTGTTAGGAATATAGGCATAAAGTTTTCATCCATTGTGACTGTGTACACAATCTCTAAACTAAACTGAAATGACAGAACTAATTGTATTGCTATCCCTTTCATAGTGCTCCGTGCGGTAAACGATAGGCAGAAAAAATCATAAGGAAGCCCTAGAAGCCGATACGTATTAACTTTATAATAATACCACCAATTTTCTTTACTGAAAATTAAACTTTATTTTCATTCGCATTTAATTAGAATTTGCGTGACAGGGTGGTGCAGGATAACTTTTCGATTATTGAGCGTTTGCGTTAGAGATTTCGTACACATATTGACAGCGGCGTTGTTTGCGAAGGTGTTAACGGCTCAGTTTGCTCAGGTCTACGCTCTGTTTGCTCTAGTTGCGATTATAGTGGCCATTGTGAACTGGTCTGATGACGGAACAGGATTTGATTTTGTCACGCAGGATTGTTTAGTTTTGATACCGTGTCATTTACATTTATAATGAGTATCTTTATACCAAGGGTTGATGAGTAAAATCTTGTTTATTTAACTCGGTGAAGGCAATTAAAATTGGATAAAGTATCTGCAATATTCTAGATCAACATGTTGTTGTAGGGATTTGTGGTAAAGCTCTAAGTATTAATATAAAGACTTGGTGTTTTCCGCAAACAATTTTTTTTTACTTTTTCACTTTCAACTATTCGATCTGGTTCCTCCGTCACCTTTTTATCATCGAACCGCAAGACATCGACAAGGTCTGCACCCTTACGCAGTCGAAATTCCGCGGGCTCATACGAAGCCATTTGCTTCCTCGTTTCTAATTCGAACCGCTAAGATATGGAATGCCCTGCCGGCTTCCGTTTTCCCCTCCTCTTTTAATACCTTCAAATCAAGAGTGAATAGGCATCTTCTAGGCAAGCGCACTCCACCTTATGCTGCATCACCACTTGCAAGCAAGTCTGATTGCATCCAAGCGCTAGCCTATATTATATTTAAAAAAAAAATTATCAGAACACCTAGTTTGATTTATTAAAATAAAAAGAAGTTGATGCGGGATGCCTGTCTCCATTATTCAAGCTATCTCTGTATGAATTATATCCAAATCAGTTTTGCAGATGAAAAATGTAACAAACTGACAATAATGCGGGCGTAACCTATACTAATATTATTAAAGCGAATGTATGTTTATCTGTTTCTTACCTTCACGCGGCCCAACTGCTAAGCAAAGTTTTAACGAAATAAGGTACAGGTTTTCTAAAAACCTGAATCCACGCACGAGCCGCGGGCATCAACTGTGTAATGTTATGTAATAATATTACGTTTGGGTTCTTTTCTTTACGAATAAGTTTCCGAGTGAGTCGGATCTTATTCTGAAAGCTAACTTGAAGCAGATCTCCACTTTGCTTGTTTAAGAAACTCGAATCGCTTTGCTTTGTGTACTTAAAATTTTGTTGACGCCGCTCCTCTTGGTTAATATAACACTGTGCACCTACGTACTTAAAAAACCTTTCTTTCTTTTACATTTCTTTTTAATTTGACTTAAAGTAGTTTCTAATAAAATCTACTATGGAGTCAAAGACACTGCGCTTGGCCTCATTGCATCCTACCTCAGTAATCGCATTCAAACAGTATGTGTTAACGATGTGAAGTCATCTGGATCAGCCTCGCTAATGGGTGTTCTTCAAGGCTCCATTTTGGGTCCCTTCATGTTCCTGGTGTACATCAATGATTTGCCATATTTTGTCCGTAACACTTGCGATATTGTACTATTTGATTATGATACGTCCTTGATTTTTTAAATTCGATAGACATAAAGACAACTTTGACGACGTAAATACTGCAATTTCTCAATTCACGAACTGGTTTACGGTAAACAATCTACTTTTAAATACAAAAAAAAACTAAATGTGTTGAGTTTGCATTGCCGAATGCCAGATCCACAAGCGATGTAAAACTATTGGTAAATAATGATATGTTGAAAATAGAAGATACTACAGCTGTGTTCCTGGGGATGACCTTAGACGCAAAGCTTCAATGGGGCACCCATATATCAACACTTGCTGGCAAGCTTAGTTCTGCTGCTTACGCTGTCAGAAAGATTCGACAGTTAACTGACATTGAAACTGCCAGGATTGTATATTTTCTTATTTTCATAGCATTATGTCTTACGGAATCTTACTGTGGGGTAAAGCGGCAGATATTCAAAAAATGTTTGTACTACAAAAAAGGGCAATACGTGTAATTTATAATTTAAAACCGCGTGATTCCCGTAGAGAGAAATTTAAAGAAATTGGTATTCTAACAGTAGCCTCGCAATATGTTTACAGTAATATAATTTTTACAAAAAAAGCACATCCATAATTTAAAAAAAAATATGCGATCTGCACGATAGGCAAACTAGAGGCCGAAATAGGCTCGTGACTCCATCGCTCCGCCTCAAAAAAGTCAGAAGGTCATTCGTGGGAATGAGCATTCTTTTCTATAACAAGATTCCACAACCTATTTTGGACTTGCCTATACATACATTTAAGAAATCCATTAAAAGTATGCTCCTGAAAAAAGCTTATTATAGGTACTGTTGAAGATTATGTAAATGATAGAGGAGGTTGGATTTGATCGCTCCAGCAATGCTAAGGGCAGCGGTTACTTATGTACACATAGATTTAATAATAATTGTAAATTAATTATTAAAAAAGAGCAACCACCGAGTTTCTTGCTTGTTCTTCTCGGTAGGAATGGCATTCCGAACCAGTGGTAGATTCACTTGACGATTCAAAAGTACTTGTAAAAGTTTATTTGAATAAAAAACATTTGAATTTGAATTTGAATATACTAATATTATAAAAGCGAAAGTTTTGATGTATGTATTTTTGTTACTCAATCACGCCAGAACGGAAGAACGGAAAGGTACAGCGATAGATTATAATCTGGAATAACACATAAGCTAGGTAATTTTTATCCCAGAAAATTAAAGAGTTCCCGCGGGAACCAAAAAACCTCGCGGATGAAGTCGCGGGCAACAGCTAGTATTATCATAATGTAAATAAAAGGAAAAGGTGACTAGCTGATTTATGAACGCACAGCTCAAACCACTAGAGTCTAGATGGATCGGGCTGAAATTTGGCGTGCAGATAGCTACTCGTATTATGACGTAGTCATCTGGGGGGTAAAATAGAGCTTTTATTTTATTTTTCAGTAGCTGATGCTCGCAACTTCGTCCGCGTGGATTGAGGTTTTTTGGCTAGCCTATGTGCTATTCCAGACTATAATCTATCTCTGTGCCAAATTTCATCCAGATCCGTTCAGCCGTTGTGGCGTGATTGAGTAACAAGCATCCATCCATACATCTATTTTAACGTTTACGTTATAATCTATACATCCATCCAAACTTTCGCATTTATAATATTAAATATAGAAGTATATAGATTATAGCTCCAAACAAAGTCAATTCACACTATCTCTATAAATTAGAATATTAAGGTTGTATAAAGCGCAGAACTAAATATCATCACTATATGGTTCAACCATTGCTATCCCAAGTGAAATAAGGGTAAAATACACTATGCTTGTCACACTTTAATCTCGAATAGCTGTGCAATATGCATGCTATTTCGCAAAATTATCACCAAAGTAGAATAGAAAATTCTCGCTATAAAGGTATTTTCGCTTTAGAATTTTAATACCGCGATGAAAAATTCGGTGTTACGTTCCCTCCATTACTAAAATTACCCCCAAGTTCAGGCTCTATAGCGTTTATGCAAATCCTGGGCGAGACGCATCTGTTGCCAACTATCGCTGTGAATATTTTAAGGGAAAATCGCGCGGCGAAAATCGTGTTTGTGTGATGGCATCGCTGATGGTAGAATCTATGTTGAAATTTACCGACAAAGGTTATTATTATTATATTATATTATAGGTTATTTATATTATATACTCGTACTTATCTGTAAAAGTAAAGATGATTAAACATAATATATGACATAATATTTACCTTTACCTTATGACAACCTCCGTGGTGCAGTGTGTAGCGCTGTTGTCTTAACGTGCGGAGGTCCCGGATTCGATCCCCAGCAGGATCAATTTGGGAATTTATAATTTCTGAATTTTCCTTGGTGTGGCCTGGTGGGAGGCTTCGGCCGAGGCTAGTTACCATCCTACCGGCAAAGACGTGCCACCAAGCTATTGAGCGTTTTGGTACGATGCCGTGTGGAAACAGATTTAGGGGAATGGGTTTAATATAGCTGCTATACCGCTAACCGCTGCTTAACCCGCTACCTACCTTCTTATAGAATGCATCATCACTTACCATCGGGTGAGATCACGGTCAAGGGCTAACTTGTAGTGGATAAAAAAATGTTGCCTATCTCAAAAAAAAAAAAATATGATTATTAAAATAGAGGATCTACCAAAACGTAATGTCCTCGTCCCCTGATCGCCTAGTCAGACCAGGGAAAATTCAGAAATTAAAGTTTCCAAATTGACCCTGCGGGGATCGAACCCGGGAACTCCCACGTTAAGACAACATTGCTTAAAGGTCGTCAAACATCCCGTTTGTCTTAACCACGTAACTTTAAGGTACCACGCAACTGTTTCGTCATCAGGCACTCCCATCAACATCAAAGCATAACAAATAGCTTACCAAGTTTAACGTTTAGGCGTAATAAATAACGGCCCACTTACACGACCCCCCTGTCCTGTGACGGAGCGTCGGAGTAACAGCATAGTGTAGCTGTAATCGTTCATAAAACTTGTTTAAGCAGAAGAGCGTCCTTGCTCACAAATACCACTTAAATAGGGAATTTATTTTGCGACTCGCTAAGGGCTCACGCAGACCACGGAATTCAGATCCGCTGCGATTTTAATCCGGGGGATGAGTGTAACTTTTGATTATGTGAGCGTTGAGGTAAATCTTACACCACGTCTTATTACTTACTTAAGTACCTTCAAGGCAAGAGTGAATAGGCATCTTCTAGGCAAGCGCGTTCCAACCTAGACCTCATCATTGCTTTGCACTAAGCATGATTGTCGTCAAGCGCAAGCCTATCACCAATAAAAAAAACGCTACTTACAATATTAACGGTGTGTATACAGTGGCGTGCTGTTCATAGAGGCATAAAAGCACTGCTTACCTGAATCTAAATACGTCAAACAGCTAGTAACTAGGTATTCTGACTAACTAATGGCTACCCTAGCTTCAAAACATGTGCACGCCACTCTGTGTGTAGCTATGGCAGCGCGTCATATTCCTCGTTGAATAAACTATCATAAAAAGGTGGCGTGCGGCTTACCCTAACTGTAAAGGCTCAAAGCTAATTTTTCATTATGATCTGGAGTCAAGCAGGTGCCTACTGCCTACCTAAGTAATGCATACTCTCCCATCTAATCCTGTGAATTAAAAAAATTAAGATCAAAACAAGCCTACATAAATGCGGAAATATTACCTTACATTAGCCTACATACCGATATAATTATGCATTCACCACCACTACAGCCCATTAAAGTCCCACTGCTGGGCATAGGCCTTCACTCTCATAGGAGAGAGGGTATTAGAGCTTAAACCCACCAAGCTGCTCCAATGTAGGTTGGCGGGCTAATTATGCATACCAAACGGAAACTATCAGCTGACGATCAAAAGTATGTCGTGTACGCGTGATCTTACACTGAATTTATTTTGTGAGCGGCTCGTAAATAAAACTAGGGGAGGGTTAGAGGAAATTGTAAGTAACTGGTGAAAATACGCGGCTCTACACGCGCCGGCCACTCCGCCAGCTTCCGAGTGCTTCGTGGAGGACAGACGGACGGGAACTAATGTGTGTGTATAAATCTTGCCTGTCTCGACGTACCGTATTGTACGTCTGATATTAGTGTAATGGTGCGTCCACTATTGGAATTAGGATCTAGTATATTTCTTTTTGTCGGATAACTTATTGGTGTTTACCAATTTACGCAGATTTATAGAGATGCCTTATTATTTATTTTAACCTTTAAAACTATCTTGAGTGTACTCACATGTTTTGCCGGAGGATAACTGACTTTTGAACCCTACAGGTCAATTTAATTCAAAAGTTTTTGAAGTGAAACATATTTAAAATAGTTGTGATTTGAAAATTCGATGAAACGATAAAGCGACACCAAAAAGAGACAAACATATTCATAATTTAGCCTGCGAGAAAATGAGATAGAATACATGTTATATTTATCTCATTCTCGCGTGGGCTACTTTTCTGAAGTTTCACTTCTGCTGTGTGTGAATTGCACAAAAAACACTTTTTTTTATATAAATAAATTTCACGTAAGTACATGTGCTTTTGAATCGTCATGTTGTCAATTAATTGCTTTAATTTTACGTTAAGTGTCTTTAATTTTGGTATATAAATAGAACGCATCCCGGGAAAGGACATAGGCTAATGTTTATATACTAGTTTATACTGTATTCACTGTAAAGTTCCTTCAAAAAAAAAACTTTTTCAACGACGACAACAACGGGCGAAGTCACGGGCATCATCTAGATAGTCTATATTAATAAAATATAATTGTTATTGAATAAAAAAAACGAAAAATCTCAATTAAATTTATCAGGTCTTCCCCCTTCAAGCGTTCGATAACACTTAACAGTATTAAAAATAAAAATAAAATAAATTCCACTTTATTTTAATAGAGTTGTGCTGGTTAAAGTACTCAATATAAATTTTATTCAGTTTCGATTAACAAAAGTCGTTTCCGAAAATTAACCAACGGAAAGCAATTACATTTACAGTTTAAAAAATACCATTCGAGCAGATCCAACCGGAATTAAACTTGGGTAAAACAACATATTTTGGCGTTACAGTTTGATTAAAGTTTGCTTAAGAGGCCTCAAAATTTTGCATGCAAAATACGTGGTGTTTTCTTACCTCATAGGCTCATACAGAACTGCACACACACATCATCATTTTCAAGTGTTTTATACCTTTATCTAGAGCTTGATAATCATACTAATATTATAAATGCAAAAGTGTGTTTGTTTATTGGTTTGTTTGTTTATTGATATGTCCTTCAGTCACGCCTCAACCGAGCAACGGATTGACGTGATTTTTTGCATAATTGAGGACCTGGACAGTGACATACTTTTTATCCAGGAAAATTAAGGAGTTCTCGTGGGAATTAAAATAACTTAAACCACGCGGACGAAGTCGCGGGCATCAGCTAGTAGTTAAATAATAGTTTACAGAGTATAGTTGGTGATTCCTGATTATTTTTTCGAAACAAATTGATTATCATTATATCTGGTGTTCGTATTGTATAATTTCAAATTCACCAGAATTAAAATTGGCATTTGAAGTGACTGGTAATTTTACATTTCTAAATTATAATAGTTAAAAGCTAAAAAATTATTTTAAAATGTCAGATTTATATGGTGTACCTTAATATCTCTAAAATAAGGATTATATTTCTGAAACTTAAGCGACAATAATATTGAAATAATACTGCTTTAAGCGATGGTAGTAAGCCCCCAGATGCATTTTCCTGTCATGAAATTTATGCTTGTTTTCGCTTTCACGAACCAAGTATGAAGTAAGGTGTTAAACCACAAGATTCATGTAAGGACACTCCAATGTCCAAAGCCCTAAGTAATCCGGCAATCTATAAGAAACATATCCCATTACACTTAAGCCTTCCACCGCTATCTTCCATACAGCGAGATGGTATAAATTACCCCTTGTCCAACATCCCTTATAAATATGTAATGGCGACATAAGTCCGGCCCTCTTTCAATTTTGATATAATGTTCGGACCCATAAAAATTCGTTATTCCATTTTGTGGAGTTAATATTACTACTATAATATTTTAGAAAAAATGGTTATTTGGTCGATTGTTTGGGGATTATGAAAAAACTAGAAGTTTAATTCGCTATAATCCGCCACAGAAGGTAAATCTATGTGGTACAGTGCGTATCTTACCACATAGAACCACACAGATTTACCTTCTGTGGCGGATTATAGCGAATTAAACTTCTAGTTTGTTCATTGTCATGGACTTCCGCAAAGTAACGCCTGCTTCTATCCAATGATTGTTTGGGGCATAAAATCTATTTTTCCCATCTTACTTGCGATCTCACGTTTTTACTAAAATCCTCATCCTTTATCAATTTTCCTAAGGCAGCCTTGTTTCTTAAGACTTCTAATTAACTCTCATCATCTATCGGTTTGCTACTGAGAACGTGTCTCATCTCAGAATGAAAATGGTGGCAAGAATGCTGGCTGCATTTCTGTGGTGGACAGCCAGGCTGATCCTTTGCGCAAATAATGAGCCGGACCTTCTGTCTATTAAGTAACCTATAAAGTATAAACGGTATTGTCATGATTTTCTAGTTTTATATTCTGTGATACGACATTTGCAATAAATATAAGGCTTTATGGCCTTGAATCCAGGGCCGTTCAAAAAAGTATCGGATTAAAAAAGTAGGCCATTCAGGTTGCTTCCCGCCGAGAGAGCGCGAAGGACGAAAAGAAAAAACGGATTAATAAAAGATTCTACAATTTAATCAAATTAGGTACTCTAGAAAATGATATTATTGGAAGGAAAAAAGATACGAACACTGGGTATTGATTTATCAAAATTCAGAAGTGGGATGTGATCCGCCGACCCACGTAAATAAAATTATTGAGGTATGTATTTTAAATTCTAATTCTTGATTCATATAATTTTATGACTTTTCCTTAACTCACTAATAATAATAAAATGACGAAACAGGATACCATTGTATGCATGTGGATTGTGGATTAATGATATTTTCATGTTTTGGTCTAGCTATTTTATGACAATGTTAATCTGATTGATTAAGAGTATCATTTGATTAGAGCTACTATTCCTACATATTCCCTAATAAATAGTTAGTAAAAGTAAAATATAAGTACTTTATTGTACACAATAAAAGAAACAAAATGACAAAAACAATCATGACAGTATTTAAATATGTCTTATGATTGATGAAATACTTGTCATTTTATGTAGAACTTACCAAATGGAACGTCGACTTCATTCCACTACCTCATACCGTGCCTCTATGTTGCTCGTGTAATACGAGTATAGTACGTCGTCTCTTTGCCGCATGCAGCTGACTTGTCAAAGGTGGAGGGGGCAATCGTAACTTTGCGCCGTTCTCCTACTTACCCTCACACGTTGAGCATCCCGCTTCTGCGGATTTTATCTTTGAATCATTAACAGGTGGTGTGTTGTATCTTTAAATCGTTCTACTAAAATGTTTAAAAGATTTATTACCTAACTAGCTTTTGCCCTCGCGGCTTCGCTCACGTTTGGTTGGATTATTTTATTTATTTTTTTATTTTGAAAACACACATTTATATAACATACAATAGGTAATACAGATAATATAATAGCACTTAAACCAAAACAGTTTTCGATGAATTATTATGCTCATATTTTATTAAAAAAATTACTTACAAATGAAATAGTTGGGTAGGTATAGGTATAACCGCTAAAAGAAACAAAAACTTATAATAATAATTATACTTTAAATTAGAACAGAAAAAGAAAAGAAAAAAAACACTAAAACATACCTACGCATTGACAAATAATAAGCTAATTATTGGTTTTTGCCAACAAACTATCTTTAATACTTGACTTATACCTACTTAGGGAGAGAGAGATGATGGATTTTCATACAAATTTCAAACGTTACTAGGGGATGAATTTTCAAAATTTCTTTCTTAGCGGATGCCTACGTTATAATAGCTATCTGTACGCTAAATAGCCTGATCCGTCCAATGGTTTGAGCTGTAAGTCGATAGCAGTCAGCCAGACTCACCTCTTCCTTTTATAATAATTATAATATTTAGACAATTTATTACCCTACTAGTGAGTTTGTTAGTATGCTCATCCATTTGTTTATTCAAACCTCTGAAATGTCAGTTTAAGAGCTCCGATAAAGCCAATTTGTGACT
The DNA here is from genome assembly GCA_917051295.2 of Erebia ligea. NCBI lineage: Eukaryota > Metazoa > Arthropoda > Insecta > Lepidoptera > Nymphalidae > Erebia > Erebia ligea. The sequence goes on along the minus strand of OU785235.1, from coordinate 17,089,696 downwards.
TGACAATAATTGACAAAATTATTTTGATTTTCAAGTACCTAAATAAGGAAAAGTATAATAAACATGTTTTGTCAAAATTTCCCGGACTCAAAGATTGAAATACGAAGGGATTTTGAATCAAAGTCCTGTTTTAATAAAGCGCGCATGAAAGTCTTGAGAATAAATACTCTTGCCGGTGAAAATTAATTGAACAATCATTTTCAAACGATTTTCCGTTCGAACAATCACAAAAACCTAACTATACCTGACCGCAATTATTAAATGCTATATTATAGCTCGTAACGAAACATTGAATAGCTGCAGCTAATGAGCGAATCGCAGCCAATAACATCAATAACATTAAAACATACCGCTCCGAAAGTTTCTAGTTTAATGTTGTGTGAAATTCCGTGTTTAGAATATTGATGCTTCTTTAATACTAGCCGTGTGACCTATCGACGACCTCCTTGGCGCAGTGTTGAGCGCTTTTGTCTTAACCGGGTTCGATCCCCGGCAGGGCCAATTTGGGAATTTATAATTACTTAATTTTGTCTGGTCTGGCCTGGTGGGACGCTTCGGCCGTAGCTATAGTAACCATCCTACCGGCAAAGACGTGCCGCCTAGCGATTAAGCGTTCCGGTATGATAACGTGTAGAAACCGATTAGGGGTATGGGTTTAGTATAACTGCCATACCCCTAACAGGTTAGTCCGCTATCATCTTGGACTGCATAAAATCAATTACCATCAGGTGAGATCGTGAGTCATGGGCTAACTTGTCATAGTTCAAAAAAAAAGTTAAAGAGGTTAGCGCGCTACCAACTTAGACTGTTTAATCACTTACCATCAGGTGAGATCGCAGTCAAGCGCTAACTAGTAGTTAGCCCTTAACTTGTCATGGTATAAAGTAAATAAGTTAAAGAGAATTTAATAAGCGATCGCGCATTCAGAGCAGCGGCGTGGAAGTGGCGAAATACAATTCGTTAACTCTGGAAGTCCCCTCGACCCACATTACTCCCGACCCTCTGCAGTGGCATGCATTCCCCTAGCTTGAAACTGCTTCAGTATTCAGTGATTCAGTCCCACAAACTTTCCTGACCCGGTGGTCAAAGTTGGAACTAATTTTTGTGCCTGTCTAGTGTTCATTTATATTAGACATTATGTATATTAGATTACTGGATACGACTAGGGTCCTGCACGCGGCGGTGACGACGTCACCCGCAGTGCGGACCCAACACCGGCCACGACATCCAGCCTAGGGGCCCCGCAGCCTACAAGGCTGGCCCTAGCCAATCAAGGCTAAAAGATATTCACCGGGGTACAAAGTTACCTCGCGCCCCGCTCGGGTAATGAGGCCAGGCCTCGAGACCCGTCCCCCGCTTGGCCTTCAGGTGTTAACCGGAGAAGACCCCCTGCTATAGTGTTTTTCACATTTTGCATTTTTCACTAGCTGATGCTTGCGACTTCGTCCGCGTTGATTGAGGTTTTTTGGTTAGCCTATGTAATATTCTTGACTCTGTGCCAAATTTCATGAAGATCCGTTTAGCCGTTCTGGCGTGATTGAGTAACAAACATCCATCCAAATGTTATATTTTAAGGAAAAAGTGTACCTATGGAATTATAAAATAAAGAAATTGACATCCATCCATCCAAACTTTCGAATTTATAATATTAGTACAGATTGATGTAATACGAAGGCGGAAATAGCTTGGTCTAGGAGAAATAATTCAGACAAAACTACACATAGAAGCTAGATAGGTCGTTTATTTTTTATTACACTGAGATTTCATATTTTGAAGGTAATTTATACGCCGTGAGACTCCACAACTGTTGTTGCAGCTCTCGAAATGTAGAAAAATCTGTAGCAACGCCACGGCCATTACTAAAATTACCTCCAAATTCAAATTTTACAACGCCTGATGCATATCCTGGGATAGCAGCGGCATCTGCTGCCAACTAGCGTTGTGAATATTTTAAGAGGGACACACGTGGGACAGATTTCACTCGAGAAGAGTTATGGTAGGTACTATTATGGAAAAACCAGTTGCCCGCCACCCGCATTGGAGCAGCGTGGTGAGTCTAAACTTTAATTCCCTCTCTCCTGTGAGATTGGAGGCCTGTGCCCAGCACTGGGATGTTAATGGGCTGTAGTGGTGGAAAAACCGGTCAAGTGCGTGTCAGACTCGCGCACAAGGGGTTCCGTACCACCACACAATATAAATTATTTTAGTTAATAACAATACGTAATCAGCTCTGGCTTACATGTGGCGCTAAGCTGGTAGCGCCTGACAAACAATTCGACACCCTATGAGCACGGAACCCTAATTATCAACTTTCAGATTTTTCCTATATACTTGTGTTGTAAGACCTTGCTTCTTATTAAATTTCATGATTCTAGGTCAACGAAAAGTACCCTATAGGTTTTGACTTATTGGCGAGTGTCAAGATATGTTAAATATGCGCGGCATAAACGACCCTATCGCTAAATCGCCTGGCGGCACGTCTTTACCGGTAGGGTTGTAACTATGGTTGTAACTACCCACAGGCCAGACCAGGGAAAATTCAGAAATTATATAGGTATTCCTAAATTGACTCTACCGGGGATCGAACCCGCGAGATCCGCACGCTAAGACAACAGCGCTGCACACTGCGCCACAGGGGTCGTCAAAAATAAATAATATTTATGTAAACAAATGTATAAGTGTAATAAAACGAGCCCATGATGGAACACTTTACATATCTTAAGCGCAGGATGTATACAAGTTGCGACGGTATTATAAGCTTTTGTAGACAATGGAGTAGTAGCGCGACTTAATGCCAGACAGCGACATCTATGATCTGACCTATACAACATTTCCTGTCCGAACTCTCAAGTTAGTTTTCGCTCTAATCTGAATCGTATGATAATAATATTATGTATCCAGTAGATGCAACCTCTGTGGATGACTAGGATAAGGATAATAATTATAAGGATTAATATCTATTGTAATCCATACTAATATTATAAATGCGAAAGTGTGTCTGTCTATCTGTTTGTCTGCTACGCTGAACTAACAAAACTAATAAAAAGAAGTCGCGGGCATCGTCTAAACTAATATTATAAAGAGGAAAGATTTGTTTGTTTGTTTATAATGGATAAACACAAAAACTACTCAACTGATTTTAAAAAAATATTTTACTAGAAAGCTATTTTAGCAGCGCGTAACATAGGCTGCTTTTTATCCCAGAAAATTATGGAGTTCTCGCGGGAATAAAAAAAAACTTAAACCACGCCGACGAAGTCGCAGGCTCTAGTCTAGTATAATAATATAATGGCACTGTAAAAACAAGAAATTTCTGTGAGCACGAACGCATTAGGATTCGCAAACATAAAACAATATTTTCTTTTCATTCTCTCCTAAACGAAATCCTTTGACGCTCATACGCTGTAATAAATGAAGGCGTAAAATTTCAGATTTTTACGAGTTTTAGGGCGGCACTCCGTCTAAACTAGCTGGCTAAGGAAGTATAAAAGCTACTGTCTACTTACATTCTTTTAGCTACGTCACTAAAACCATAATAATCATACTAATATTATAAATGCGAATGTGTGTTTGTTTGTTGGTTTGTTGGTTTGTCCTTCAATCACGCCGCAACGAAGAAACGGATTGACGTGGTTTTTGGGTATAGTTGAGGACCTGGAGAGAGACTTAAGCACTTTCGCATTTATAATATTATAGTAGGTATTGACCGGTATTTCGTTGCAAGTTAGGTTAATAAGTTTACTTCCGGCTTATTTGTTAATTGACGCACTATTACGTTTCTTTACTTGCTCCATATTTTTAAGAAAGCACTTATATGTGGGAACCTGTCTAAAATATAATAAACACAAAACCAAAAACGAAATGAAAATTACGCAAATTCGAGGTTATGAATTCTTGCGATAAACGTCATTAGATAAACAAACGTCCTTTCCCAGTCGTACGCATTGAATGATATATGTGTCTATCTCGCTTGCACATATTTAGTGTGAAGTTGCTCCGAAAATACCATAGATTGGATAAAAGTGATTGAAAAATTGAAAAATTATAATCCCTAGATAAACTGCCAGATAATTAATTTTATTCTCACGATAGTTATCCAGTAGTTTATCTGAGGATTGAAAAACCGGCCCTTACTCTTATTAAATACTCATTACTCATATTATATTTTTATATTACATAGTAAATTATGTTTATTATCAATTTCTACTTTATGTTAGTATTTTGAAACATGGTTGTAATGTTGCATGCGGAAGGCTAGGGTCAGCTAGTCATTAATATAACCGTATCGCTCTTAATAGCATAGCATTTGTTGCATAACATCGTTTAAATCCATGGGCTCGCCAGGGGAACAAAACCCATTGTACTGTTGTTATGGGGTACTCTGTAAGTACCCTGTTAAATCTGGGTACGAGATTACATGCGCGTTTAATTTTTCTTTATTATTTTGGGATAAAAAATACACGTTTGTGTATTTGTGGGACGTGGCGATGTGAAATTTTTGGAAAAGAGCTATTTACAAAAAAGTGTCATATTTGACAACCAGTCAAATCAGCGACTTTTATTTCTTAGTATGGAATTCAACTTAGCATGGGATTTTGCATGAAATAGTGAATACTGACGTCATCAAAGTTCAACGCACTTTTTTACCCTAATCGATAGTATATAATGGTAAATCAACATAAAACTAACAAGGGATGTAGATATTAATACTTGTGGGAGATCCTCTATTTAATAATCACTAAAAATAATTGATTTAACTAGTATAATATCCCAATTATCTCTCATCAGCACAAAGTCTATTGCTGTCTTTTTCTACAAGTAGTGTTATAAAAGCGAAAGCAATACAGCCCTGCAAATCCATACTTATTATAAACTAGATGATGCCCGCGACATCGTCCGCGTGGATTAAGGTTTTTGATTCCCGCGGGAACTCCTTAATTTTCCGGGATAAAAAGCCTATGTCCTTCCCCGGGATATAACCTACCTCTATACCAAATTTCAGCAAAATCGGTTGAAAAGATGGGCCGGGAAAGCGTAGCAGACAGACAGACAGACAGACAGACAGACAGACAGACAGACAGACACACTTTCGCATTTATAATATTAGTATGGATGCGAAAGTATGTTTGTTTGTTACATTCTCCCCGATTTAGTCGAAAGTTACTGCTTACTTTCCTGGGAACGGAAATAATCTTCTCTTATTCCGAAAATTCAAAAACTTTCCACGGGCATTTTAAAATGCTTAAATTTACGCGGATTTAGTCAGGAATAATGTCATCTTGTCGACTTGTATCACATTTACACTAAACCTTCATAATTTATCTTAGCTAACCTTAAGTACCTAATAAATAAGGTACATAAGCTTACACCTTGGAAATTAAAACGGAAAACACCTTAGCAACCCTTAGTTGTGCCGACCTTGACATTTCTAGTTTTATCTGGGTAAATGAAGGGTCCAAGATTGTGCGCGCACGAAACTAGCGGAAGCGGGGCGACGGCGGTAGCGGGGCGATGCAATTATTCGGAGAGCTGGCGACGAATTTTGAGAATAATTTGAAAGAGGTCTGGTAATACTTTATGACGACAAAAATGTCTGGGATTTATTTTTTCGATTTCTTTAAGTATAAAATTTAAATATAAAAAATCAAGTTGCCAAAAAAATGTTTTTTCCGATTGTATTTTTGCAAATGTTATATGCTGCACAGTAGCGAAATAATCGCAAACGCTCTACCAGACCGGCAGAACTGGATTCGCCAATGAACGAAATTATATTTTTCCACAATTTCAGCTCGCCTAAAGGACCTTCACGAAATTTGTCATTAGGTCTCGGTTTCCATCGCCCCGCTGTCGCCGTCGCTCGTTTCGTGCGCGCCCCCTTGCTCCCTCGTGAGTTGTTTCAATGTATGGCTCGCTGAGTGGATTTAGTGTAGAGAGAATGCCACATAATATAGCCACTTGACTTGTGTATGCCGGTGGCTCTCGCCGGAATTGGTGCTAAGGGTCAAACACCTTTTTTTTATCCACTACAAGTCAGCCCTTGACTGCAATCTCACCTGATGACAAGTGATGATGCAGTCTAAGATGGTAGTGGGCTAACCTGTTAGGGGCTTGGCAGTTATATTAAACCCCTATTCGGTTTCTACACGGCATCGTACCGGAACGCTAAATCGCTTGGCGGCACGTCTTTGCCGGTAGGGTAGTAACTACCCACGGGCGAAGTCTCCCACCAGGCCAGACCAGGGAAAATTCAGAAATTATAAAATTGACCCTGCCGGGGATCGAACCCGGGACCTCTGCACGTTAAGACAACAGTGCTCAACACTGCACCACGGAGGTCGTCTACACTCTACACTACACACACTGTACACTGTGGACAGGACAGGATAAAACATCCGCGCGAATGCCCGCGTGGTTTGGGGACGCTTTGTCGTGTCGCAGTAATCTGTGCAGCTACAGATAAATGTTTTCACCCAACCCTACATAAAGCTCAGGTTTGATCGTGGAGTGCGGTTTCGTGCATGGCGGAGAAGAAGGGTTTAAGCCGTGGTCCACCACGTTGGAAAACAGTTACGAGGATACACAGTCATTCATTTTTAAGGTACTCGCGGACAAAATGGATGTAGGATTGTAAAATTCCTGCGGGAACTCATTTATTTTCTGAGATACAAATCAGCAAAAAAGCATTTTCCCATCTCTGGGATCCTAACTATCTCTGTACCAAATTTTATCAAAATCGCATGAATGGATGCGCTGCGAGATTGTAACAGACAGACACACTATCGCATCATACTATAATATTATAAATGCGAAAGTGTGTTTGTTCTTTGGTTTGTCCTTCAATCTCACCGCAACGGAGCGACGGATCGACGTGATTTCTAGCATGAGTATAGTTGAGGACCTGGAGAGTGACATAGGCTACTTTTTATCCCGGAAAATTATACTTCTTAAACCATGCGGACGGAGTTGCGGGCATCAGCAAATTTATAATATTAGCACGGATATAAATTATACGTAGCTTAGTTACTTAAGTTATTCCAGTAACTTGTTATCGTTACGCTAAACTCTGAATCCATCATCGAAAAAGTCCTTCAACTGTATATTGTAACTTTAACGAGTCAAGTATATGAATTCCACGAAATGTAGAGAAGCGGGTGGCCTTATTGCGTAGGAATGGAAAAGTTTTATTTTATAGGTCAACCTTGTTCTCATTGTATACTGAATTATTAGTACGTATTTTAGTATTTTGTCTGGTGGGAGGCTTCAGCCGTGGCTAGTTACCACCCTACCGGTAAAGACGTGCCGCCAAGCGATTTAGCGTTCCGGTACGATGCCGTGTAGAAACCGAATAGGCCCCTAACAGGTTAGCCTTCACCATCTTAGACTGCATCATCACTTACCATCACTTGAATAATATATTTTTTTCCGGAATTTTACTAAGATTTTCCGTGATACAAAGTGATCTTTGTCGCTTTCTATAATATATTCATGCAAAAAAATCACGTAAATCTCCACTCCGCTGTGGCGTGGGCCGTGGTTAAAGTGCTAACCAACAAAAACATACTTACTTACTATTTATATATCTACGTATCAAAATCTAAAGAAATTATCTTAAGAATAATAATTATTATATTATTATCATAATAATTATTATTCTTAAGCTTAAATTATATAGCTTTTGCATTTATTAGAATATGAATGCTGATATTGCGATAACGTTTTAAAAAGCATTGATGTAGAATTTTAGTACCTATTAAAAAGTCTATGCTCCATTTTCAACGATTTTTGTCTTATTGTCAATGTTGAAACAGGTAAGTCTGCCAGGACGTAAACCTACTTTGATAATTAAATAGAAACAAAACAAAATTTCTTACATCATTAAAATAAGTATTAAAATTTCATTACGGTCTTGGTTCAATTTGTCCAGCGTAAAACTTAAGCCGGCGATTCATTTCGCGGCCGCCGGTTCATTCCGCCTGCTTTCACGAAAATGTTAAAAATAAACAAACTTAATCCAAGTTTACTACCCGACTCGCATTTTCCGTTTTAGTGGGAGCCATAAACGTTTTAATCCGATTCATTTACGTGTATTAACTGCCATGCCTCTAACAGGTTAGCCCGCTACCATCTTAGACTGCATCATCACTTACCATCAGGTGAGATCGCAGTCAAGGGCTAACTTGTAGTGTATTAAAAAAAAAAAAAATCACTAAAGAAATTTTAAGTGAAGTATTAGCCGGATGACTTGTTAAGTTAAAAATTAAAAGTTCTTTTGAAACCGTAACAGGAGAATAAGGAAAAATGCTATTTTCATGACGTTGATAAGCGTAGTTCTATGAATTTAACTTTGCGACAGACATCTCTTTTCTTTGTTTTATCGGTTTATTTTTCTGAAATACGTAATGAAATGAAGAGTTGTATATCATGTAGGTATAGATTCTGAACCTGATACGTCGTCAGGACTAAAGCTTTTTTATATTTTGGAAAGCATATTTACACTGGGAGGAGCTGGTAGGAAACTCAGCAGTTTCTCTCTTTAAAAACAGAAAAATATTACAATTAACAATTTAGAACATTGATAAGAATCATAGCAATGAGGATTTTTATAATATAATGTAATGTAAAAAGCACTTTACAGTGGCCATACTGCCAACGCTAAAGCAATATTAAGCAATATTACTCAAAATGACAGTTTGATGTCACGTACCTTGACATTCCTAAAATAAGGATTATAATTCTAAAACACTAAAGTCAGCAATAATGAAACAATATGGCTTTAAGCGTTGGCAGTATGGCCTCAGATGTATTGTGAGCTGCTGAACGCGAAGACATTATCACTGGGTACATTTTATACCAAACGTCAGTGCACCGATCAGCCGTAAAATTAATATTAATATCAGGTACCCACTTAACTGCCTCGTTGGTCTAATGGTTGGCATGTTCGACTGCGGCCGACGAGGTCCCGGGTCGAATCCCGGGTCGGGCAATAATTGAGTATGGGGTTTTCTGACTAGAAATTCTCAGTACAAGCCCGGAGTTAGGAAGTTGGCGGTGTTTCACCCCCGTGCCTCGGAGAGCACGTTAAGCCGTCGGTCCCGGCTATCACTAACACGATAATAGTCGTTAAAAGCCCGCCAACCCGCATTGGAGCAGCGTGGTGGGTCTAAGCTCTAATTCCCTCTCTCCTACGAGAGTGGAGGCCTGTGCCCAGCAGTGGGACGTTAATGGGCTATCCGCATACATACCTACCTATTTAAAATTATGGTGTTTCGTATCTTTGAAATTATCTAACAACGAAATTTAAGCAATATTATCACAAGATATTCAGGAGTTCCATCTTTATAGCAGTTTGCAAGCTGCCAAATGTCTCGACATTGGGTATGCGCATAATTTTACCTGCTATATGAATCTCTTCTTTATAACTCATATTAAACGAGATTTATTCAAAAGAATCCGCAATCCTCTGTGCCAGAAGACTAAAGTCTTCGAACAGTGCGTGTTGCCAGCGATGACATGCGGATGTGAGACTTGGTCGCTAACTATGGGCCACTTATAAGAAAGCTCAGGGTCACTCAGCGGGCGATGGAGAGAGCAATGCTCGGGGTTTCTCTGCGCGATCGAATCAGAAATGAGGAGATCCGCAGCAGAACTAAAGTAAACGACATTGCTTGACGTGTTGCGAAGCTGAAGTGGCAATGGGCGGGGCACATTGTTAGAAGAACCGATAGACGTTGGGGTCCCAAAGTGCTGGAGTGGCGACCCCCCACTCGGTGGACGGACGACATCAGACGAGTCGCAGGGAGCCTCTGGATCCAGGCGGCGAAAGATCGCGGCGTGTGGAAGTCCATGCAGGAGACCTATGTCCAGCAGTGGACGTCTATCGGTTGATGATGATGATGATGATTCAAAAGAATACATTTAATTATGCGACGAAGCGTTGATAAATCTATGAAATGATTTTCAGTGATAAATGATACAATATGCTCTAGGTCGTGTCATAGCGTAGAGACAGTTTTTCGCGCCAATATAATCAATCAAAAGGAAGGGATCAGTCGGCCATAACTTCTTCTTGTATTATCCTTTACATAAAGTAAATATCATCGAATATATTTTTTTAGCAAATACATCTTGTCCCTTTTGGTAGCTACGATAGATATTTTTTGTTGTTACTTGTTTTTATTAGGACTAGTTTACTCGTTTGTTTGTTGTTAAGTTTATTCACATCATAGGTCACATTTATGATTAAACTAGATGATGCCCGTGACATCTTCCGCGTGGTTTAAGGATTTTTGATTCCCACGGGAACTCTATAATATTCCGGGATAACGAGTAGCCTATGTCCTTCTTCTAGTATGTATAGGGATGAAACCTAGTAACTCTATCCCAAATTTCATCAAAATTTTTGTTGAAAAGATGGGCCGTTAAAGCGTACCAGACAGACACACTTTCGCATTGATGATATTGATTTTGAAGTATGGATACTTACTAGAAACGTTTAGATTGTGTTAAGCCTATGGTTATAGACTGAAAGCCTTTTATAATCACTAATGAAACAAATTAATATTATTAGTTACTAGATGATACCCACAACGTCCTGCGCGATATTAGATTTTTGAAAAATAGCCCACCAAAATGGCATAGGTATTATGTCCTTCCCCAAGATATATCAGTACCAAATTTTGTCAAAATCGGTAGAACAGATGGACAGACACTTTCGTGTTTAAAATATTATAATTTGTACATAAATCCAATTTTATTTTTTCTGAATTGACACCCAGTTTAGATCAAACAAGGTAAAAATATATATATTTTAAATAACCTACCCCGTGATCGTTCTATCTAGGGAGTTTGGTTAGTTTTAGCCTGATATCGATTATGTAATATATAATATTTGTTTTTTGTTATTTTTAATAAGTCATACCTACATGAAAGATCTTTTGTAAAACGTAATAAGTAGTTAATTAGACTATAATTATGAAAATTAATTTACTCTTAACAACACGCTTACAAAAGTATTAGAAGCTTCAAAAGACGCAATTTCTTAGGAAAAAGTAAATAATTACTATGTCAGCGGCGGCACTTTGTTAATTTCGCATTAATTAGTCGGTACTTGTAGTCGTGAGACGGCAAGAGGACGAGAGGACGAGGGGAAGGGAGGTCGGGACGGAATGCCTCTGAATGTCTATTATGAGTCGAGCCTAATTTAATTTTACCACTTATCGGCATGATAAATATGTATACACATGCCAAATTACAGCTTTTTACAGCCTCTGAACTAAGCCGAAACCCTAAAAAGCGTACAATTTACAACATTTGAATAAGAATATTTTAAACTAGCTGATGCCCACGACTTCGTCCGAATGGAATAAGTTTTTTTAAATTCCCACGGGAACTCCTCAATTTTGCAGGCTAAAAAGTATGTCATTCTGTGTCACTCTCCAGGTCCGCAACTATAACCATGCAAAAAATCACGTCGATCCGTTGCTCCGTTGCAGCGTGATTGAAGGACAAACCAACAAATCAATAAACCAACAAACCGACAAACAAACACACTTTCGCATTTATAATATTAAGTATGATTTTACTTTGACTTTTATTTATTTAGAAGAAGAAAATGTGGACACATACACGACTCTATATTGAAATAGCTACGATATGAATATTTTTTGTATGTTTTTACATTCCCACGGTATTAGCTCTCACTACATTATAACACTCACTTCATATCCCACACGGTGGGTGATTGATGACCCGGGATACAGGTACATCCCGGGTCACGGTGAGACAGTTTTTTGACGCCGCTTATAATCAATCAAAACAAGGGATGAGTCCTTTTCCACTCGCACTTTTGCGCTCATAAAATGTGCCCCTTTTTGAGATAATATTAGCTTATTTATTCTTTTTATGTTATTCTTATTTTACTCTTTTGTATGGCTATGAAACGTGGGTTTAAAAGAAAGAAAGCTGTCGACGGTTACAAGCATTTGAGATGTAGACACTGAGAAGGGTGCTGAAGATATCATGGAACCATAATAATATAACATAGACGTAAAACAATACGATTACGTCACACGCAAACCGGTAAGATTTTATCAAACACAAGCAGGGATAAACGCTCAATAATGTCCAGTGCAGCGCGGGCGCTCGCCCGTTATATCCCATTATTTCCCATTATACTACAGCGGGCGCTAAATGAAATAAATTCATAACATATGCAACACCCAATAACATTTATCTGCATATTGCTGAAACGAGACCGAAAATTGCTGAAAATATTGCCTTGTTATAGCGTCCCAAATTCTAACGGCTCCTTTAACTTGTTCGTGGAATGAGCATTTTATTCTATAACAACTACCTATTTACTGGCCTTTACACAAGTTTAAGTTATTTTTTTTATTGCAAGATAGGATTGAGCTTGACGACAATCATGCCTAGACAAAGCGATGATGAGGTCTAGGTTGGAGCGCGCTGGCCTAGAAGATGCCTATTCACTCTTGCCTTCTAATCTATTAAAATGTTCCTGAAAAAACCGGCCAAGTGCGAGTCGGACTCGCGCACCGAGGGTTCCGTACAAGCCAAGTTAAAAGTAGTAAGTTTTAAATTGTTAAAAAAAAACTACTTACTAGATCTCGTTCAAACCAATTTTCGGTGGAAGTTTGCATGGTAATGTACATCATATATTTTTTTTAGTTTAATCATTCTCTTATTTTAGAAGTTACGGGGGAGGGACACACATTTTACTACTTTGGAAGTGTCTCTCGCGCAAACTATTCAGTTTAGAAAAAAATGATTTAAAAACCTCAATATCATTTTTGAAGACCTATCCATAGACACCACACACGTATGGGTTTGATGAAAAAAAAATTTTTGAGTTTCTGTTCTAAGTATGGGGACCCCCAAAATTTATTGTTTTTTTTCTATTTTTGTGTGAAAATCTTAATGCGGTTTACAGAATACATCTACTTACCAAGTTTCAACAGTATAGTTCTTATAGTTTCGGAAAAAGTGTCTGTGACATACGGACGGACAGACAGACAGACAGACAGACAGACATGACGAATCTATAAGGGTTCCGTTTTTGCCAAATTTGGCTACGGAACCCTGAAAAGCATAATATAGTGTTGAAGATTATGTAAATGATAAAAGAGCATGGATTTGACTCGCTCCAACTGCAATGCTGACAGCGGTTACTTATGTATTGGTCCAAGATCCCGCGACGATCCCCTGTTGATTTATAATTTAAGAGTGTCTGACAGGGGTTTGCAATCGTACTAGGTGACTGACAATGGACAACGTGATTTCTAATATTATGCCAAAGTAAATATAAAATAACGGCGCTTAATACTTTAACGAATCTGAGGTGCCACCTTTTCTACCTGATACCTTCCAAAGCAAACCGCGATCTCTACACACATTCACTCATCCTTCATCGTTAACACACATACACTATCAGAGACATACTTACATAGAAAAACTTTCAGCTTTAATAAAATAACGAAGGTCTGATCGTCGCGGGATCTTGCTCTATATCTAGATATTGATGTAATTTACTCTGACGCGCCGCGCCTCTTCTATAGCCACCTAACCTACCACCGCGCCGCCTAGAACCTAGACTTGTACTCGTGATGCAGTTTAGATTTTAAATAAATAATTAATCATTTTCACTCAAAATTGAGCGTAAAGCACACAACATGAATTGATTCGGCTGGGTTAAACGATTTAATGCCCCAATTAATGGATAAGGATCGTTAATATTAATTCGCCGATGCAATCTGCTTGATGGCGTAATGCCGTCGATAAATAATCTGGAATTACCTTATACCTATAATAATTAATTAGTATGATGCTAATTAAAAACGTCAAGCCACCTCTACAATCATACCAATATCATAAATGCGAAAATGTGTTTGTTTGTTGGCTTGTCCTTCAATCACGCCGTAACAGAGCAACAGATCGAAATGTTTTTTTGCTTGAGTATAGTTGAGGACCTGTAGAGTGACATAGGCTGGTTTTTACCCCGGAAAATTCCCGCGGAAATAAAAAAAAACTTAAACCACGCTGACGAAGTCGCGGGCAGCAGCAAGTCCTATATAAAATCGGTAAGAGAATTTTTGTAACAATTATAAAAATCCATATTTCCAGACTAACTTTATAAATGCCTATTACTATAAGTGTATATTTGTCCATCTTTCTGTCTGCTACGGTTTCATGACCTATCTCAGAGTCACTCGAAGGGAGATGGATTCCTACGGGATCAAATTATAAATGTGGAGAGCATAAAATAACTAAAGTTACTAGCTGAAGTCGCAAGTCAGGGCGCAATTCGAAAAACTGGTAAACCGTCCCGACTTACTAATGCCCATCTAATGCCAATGGGCGTTTCTTCATTGGACGGCCCGGCCCGGCACCGGCACCGACACCGACAGTATTCAACGACACGACACCGGCACCTACATTCTTCATTGACCGACACCGACACCGACAAGCTGCGAACCGCGTGAGCCAAGAGCGATGGCAGCGTATAACAAATTGACGACCTCCGTGGCGCAGTGTGTAGCGCTGTTGTCTCAACGTGCGGAGGTCCTGGGTTCGATCCCCGACAGGGTCAATTTGGGATTTTATAATTTCTGAATTTTCCCTGGTTTGGCCTGATGGGACTGGGAGGCTTTGACCGTGGCTAGATTTACCATCCTACCGGCAAAGACGTGCCGCCAAGCGATTTAGCGTTCCGGTATGATGCCGTGTAGAATCCGAATAGGGGTATGGGTTTTAATAATAACTGCCATGCCTTAACAGGTTAGCCCGCTATCATCTTAGACTGCATCGTCACTTACCATCAGGTGAGATCGCAGTCTAGGGCTAACTTGAAGTGGATAAAAAAAAATTATATTTCTTGTAAGTATTTATTATATTTGAGACGCAAAAAAAGAACTACTTACCTATCAGTAAATGGTTTTGGGCGCATCCAATTATAAAAGTAAGATATTTAGACGGCGTGTATTACAATTTATTTGAAAAACTAACCAATAACCCGAATAAGTTTTTCAATTATTTCCGTATGAGTAAAGCAGCTTTGATTATTTACTAATGAACTTGATCGAAAAATGCAAATGAATTGTGTACTAGAGCGACGGGGGCGCGGGGCGGGGTCACTGATCACGCCACTCGCACGCCCACATGGACGTTTGTATGCGTACACAACACATGCGCAACGATGCCGGCCCGACACCAGTGGGAGACTTGCTGCCGACGACATGCCGGCGCCGGCGCCGACATGTCGGTGCCGGGCCGGCCCAGTGAGACAGCGTGCCATACAACTTCATACAATTATGCGTCCACTAATGTCGGTGTCGGTGCCGGGCCGGGGCCGGGCCGTGCAATGAAGAAGCGCCCATTTAGGTTGGTAAATCGATGCTCACAGCGCACTGAAATGGTGACCTCGCATCGCCAAGTGCAACGTTTGCAGACTTACTGGATCATAAGTACGATTTGAAGAGGTGAAAGCCTATATAAAAAATAAAAAAAAAGTGGTTAAGACACCCGACATCTTGTACGGGGTCGCGGGTTCGGTGCCCGGGCACGCAACTATAGTTTTTCTGAGTTCAGAGTTCTTCATAATGTTCTCAAAGGCGTGTGAAATCTGCCAATCCGCACTTGGCCAGCGTGGTGGACTATGGCCAAACCCTTCTCCTTCCGAGAGACTCGTGCTCAGTATTGAGCCGGCAATGGGCTTGCAAAAGTGGACGGATGACATCTGGTGAGATGAAGGAAGCCGTTGGATACAGCTGGCGCATGAACGGGGCATGGACAATTGGATATAAGAGAAGTTAGAAGAAAATACCAGCAGTGGACGTTTATTCTCCTTCTTGACCTAGAATTATTTAAACTAATTCAGTTTCAGGATCTTATTCAGCTCAAAAAGAAAATTTCACTTTGTAGAAAAGCTACAACTGCGAAATTTTATTCGCAAAAAGAACAAACGCGAAGACTCCGCTCGCAGATTGCCGGCTTTTGACCAATAAAATATACATCGACTCATAAAAGAAGCCCTTCGCATGATTTGCTCCAATAAGAATCGAAATTGTGTCTTATTCAAATAAAGGCAATAAAAGTTTCAATCTTCCAATACAGTGTGAGGAAGCGTGACTTTCTTTGTATCTCCACGTTTATGACTCTCATGTTATAGTCAATTTTGTAATCCATTCGCAGTTTATTGCTCAATATTATATTATCGTACAATAAAATAATGGGAAACGAGAAAAGATTTTTTATCGCAACTCGCGAAAAGTATTGTCAAGAATATACTGTCAAACGAATATTCTGGGTTTGGGATGTTCTTCCTACCAACCAACACCAGCAAATTCGGTGGTTATCTTTTTAACCATCGACGCAAAAGAGAGGTGTTATAAGTTTAACGTGTAGATTCACTTGACGATTAAAAAGTACCTACTTGTAAAAGTTTATTTGAATAAAAAACATTTGAATTTGAATTTGTGTATCTGTGTGTCTGTCTGTAGCATCGTAGCTCCCAAACGGATGAACCGATTTTGATTTATATGTTTCGTTTGAAAGATGACTTGATCGAGAGAATCATTAGCTATATGGTTCAAGAAAATCGGTTCAGTCGTTTGAAAATCATCAGCTCTTTTCTAATTGATGAAATTGGTATCCTGTTACTTCCATTTATGTCGGGGGTTATTTTAAATTTTTACATTTTGTTAGAGCATTCAATTCGACAGTATTCGTCTGTGTGTCCGTTTGTCTGTCTGTTTTAATTTTTCATAGTGTATCCGTGTAACCGATTTAGACGTAACTTGATACTGTGATAGTTTGCATACCGGGGACTTAACGGAGACGGAAATTTTAGGCTACTTATTCAAATACTCAAAGAGTTTCTACGTTATAAAAAAAATACCTAAATCCACGCGTACGAAGTCGCCAGTATTATAATAATATTAACTCCAATAGATAGCTTAATAATTTGGCTTAATTAGGCTAAAGCAGTGTTCCACTCATAACGCAATTATCCACTCTATTACGTTTAATTTGATAAAATTACACAGGCCAATGTAATTTGCTTTCAAATGTGATTGTCATCATCGTAGCCAGGCTACGTTGAAACTCGCAGCACAGAATGTTCTGGCAATCATACTAATATTATAAATGCGAAAGTGTGTTTGTTTGTTGGTTTGTTAGTTTGTCCTTCAGTCACGCCGCAACGGAGCAACGGATTGACTTGATTTTTGGCATGGGTATAGTTAAGGACCTGGAGAGTGACATAGGCTACTTTTTATCCTGGAAAATTAGGGAGTTTCCGAGGGAATAAAAAAAAACTTAAACCACGCGGACGAAGTCGCGGGCATCAGCTAGTAATCACTAAAAAATAATTCATTTGAATAGTAGTCGAATACCCAAATTAATGATGTCGCCTTCGAATTCACCATCACAGAGAATGATTCGATTGATATAAATTGGTGTCGACGGTGCACAATAGGTACAGTTCTTGTGAATCTGTTATCAGTTCTAGGTTCTATGATTGAAATATCGTGGAGAGAGGTTCCGATTTGAATGGCCCTTTGAGTAATAGTGTACGACCTAATTGCATAGACCTAGGAGCCTCCGACTAGAACCCAATTTAGTCGACCTTCCTGGCATGCAGCGTTGAGCGCTATGATCCTATAATGGAAGGTCCCGGATTTGATTCCTGGCATGGATTCGATACGTGCAACAGGCAACTCGACTCGTTGTCTGCCCTTGAGTCCGATTTCACCTGATAGTAAGTGATGATGCAGTCTAAGAAGAAAGCGGGCTAATCTGTTTAGGGGTACGGCAGTTAGATATAACACATACCGCTAATCGGTTTCTACACGGCATCGTACTGGTACGCTTAGTCGCTTAGCGGTACGTTTTTGCCGGTAGGTAACCAGTCACGGCCGAAGCCTCCCACCAGACCATGTGTTTAAACTTGTACCAATATTGAATTTAAGGATTCATATTCTGTAGATAATATTTCATTTCCACTATCCTATTTTCTAATTTCAGCGCCATTTGCACATATTATAATTCTGTGTCGCAAATTAATTTGAGTAATATATCCTTTCAACCCGGCACAAATCCCGGACATTTGGAGATTTCGTGTGGACACGGGTCCGACGCGGAGTGTGAATTTCGTGAAACCGGTCACCCTTTTGAAATGGTCACTACTACTGCCAAGTAATTATATTTCTTGTTCTCCATGATATTGAGTGACGAGTGGACTAGTCCGGATTTGGCGTTTTCGTTGCTTCCGTGCCTTGGAGAGCACGTTAAGCCGTTGGTCCCGGTTATTATCACTAACTTACTTTTTATCCCGGAAAATTAAAGAGTTCCCGCGGGAACCGAAAAACCTCAATCCACGCGGACGAAGTCGCGGGCATCAGCTAGTAAGGAATACGACGCAAAACGAGAGAAGAAAAAATTAGCAAATTAACACAACGATTTACTTGCATTGTGCTGTTTTATTGTTATTTTCCCACTCTAGCCTAAGGTTGCCTGGTAGAGGTAGCTTACAGCAATAAGTGCGCCTTTAATACTAGGTACCTATGCATCTTAGTTTTAGATATTATAAAAATAAAATAAATAGACCAATGCGAATGAACGGGCAAAGTTGAGAGTAGGTATTCAGGTAGGTATATTGCCGTCGCGCTGCTCCTCGAATAGAATTCCGTAACACCTGATAGGGACAACTGCAGCTTGGACCGATAATACCTATGAAAAACAGTCGAATTCTTGTTCTCTTCTTATTTCTTATTCTTATTTATTTCTCGTATTTTTCTGTTTCCTCCTCCAAAACAGAACCGATTTTAATCCTTTTTTTACGAATAATTTAAGAAGGACTCAGTCTATGCCGCTATGTTTTTCTTTTTTTGATTAAATACGTCAAATTTATTTGCAGGATGTCTGATGATGGCGCGAAAACTGGGATTTTTTTTGCAATTTTTGAAGGATCCTTGTTCTTAAAATTATCAATTTATTGAAAAAAGCAAAACATAGGGGCATGGCACGGACACATATGGATTTTATAGAGCAAAAATATTTTCTCTATTGTAATTATCCACAGAGAAAACAGAAAAATGTTTTTGTATGGAGAAATCGCCGGGAGAATTCCTCTTATGGCCACAAGAAACAAAAACTTTGTTATCGTATGACGGTGTGATACGTACAAATTTTCACCTCAATAGCGAGAAAATCTGGTCTGATTCTGAACGTTTCGAGGACTATGTAAAGAAATGCCCAATCCACATCGAAATTTAAAATATTTTTCACTGGTTTAAAGCAGTAAAGGCGCGTTTTTGCGTGCTAGAGAAAATATAAGTTGTTCTGTTGTTGTAAATACATGTGTTTATAAATAATAAAGAATAAAAAATAAATTATTCAACAGTTTAAATCTTAGCGTCATTTCAGTCTACATTTGGCATGCTGCAGTAGAAATACGTCGGTTTCGAACCAAAAATATGCACAACAGTAGTCATAATGTATCATTTTTATATTCTATATTCGGACGAGAGCTGGACCATCGAGTTGAAGAGATTCGGCGATGAAACTGCGGGACATTTAAGCAATTTATGTAGTGCTTTAAGAATAATTTTAAGATATTAAACATCGCTGCCAGTCGCGTCTTTCTCAAAGTTCTCATCTTTATATTCTACTAGCTGATGCCCGCGACTTCGTCCGCGTGGTTGAGGTTTTTTTGATTCCCGCGGGAACTTCTTAATTTTCCGGGATAAAAAGTAGCCTATGTGCTATTCCAGACTATAATCTATCTCTGTGCCAAATTTCATCCAGATCCGTTCATCCGTTGGAGCGTGATTGAGTAACAAACATACATCCATACATACATACATCCATCCATCCAAACTTTCGCATTTATAATATTTATATGGATTTAAGTTTTCCTTTTATGATGTTCCAGTGTTTTCTTTTCAAGAAGTTTTAATATTGTTAGACGTGCGTTCATTTATTTCTAGGTAGGTACTACTTTATTTTTATACCATGTAATAACGCTCAAATTTTATTAGTCTGAACTTTCTAGACTATAATATTATCTTAACCTCTCATCTCTATTTACAGTAACTTATGGTATTTATCTTTTTCTCCGTATCTCACTGTTAACTTGATAAATTATCAAAAGTTCTGTTTAATTTCGAAATGTTTGCTCAGTTATGTTAGCATGATCGACAAATGTATCATTCTTTATCGCCTTAATTATATTTAGAATCCATACTTCCATACTAATAAGATAGCATATTATAGTGAGAAACTAGCTCGAGAATTCGTCGTGGTTTGTTTTTTTTTTAAATTCCCTGGGAAACTCCATAATTTTCCGAGATAGTCTATGTCACTTTCCAGGTCCTCAACTATACCCATGCAAAAACTCACGTCGATCCGTTGCTCTGTTGCGACGTGATTGACAAACACAAACCAAAAACCAAATACACTTATAATACTGCATGCATTTATAATATAAGTATGATGCGAAATTGTATCTATATTCTGTCAGTCTGTCAGTATGTCTGCTACGATTTCACGACCCATATTTTCAACAGATTTTAACGATATTCGGTAGAGATAAGTTGCATCCCGGGAAGTACATTTTTATCGCGGAAAATAGAGGAGTTTTTTCCAACAACCAGGGGGTTACAAAAACCTAGAACCACTCGGACGTAGTTGCGGGCTTCCACCACCACCACCACCACTACAGCCTATTAACGTCCCACTGCTGGACACAGGCCTCCACTCCCATAGGAGAGAGGGAATCAGAGCTTAGACCCACCACGATGCTTCAATGCGGGTTAGCGGGCTTTATGTAGTCATAATTATTAAACTACTCAGTCTTCCATAAATATGTTTTATCCACAATAACCTAACCAATTCCTGTAACAGACCACGGTACAACATTAACCGGTGTCAAAATCTCCGCCAGTACATTTCCTTTGAAAGAAAACCACCTTACGGATATAATACGTGACGGTAAGACGGTCAAATACAAAACGACGGCAGGTGCCTACGCCTTCCGCTCCCAACTCAATGCCAACAAGTTCCGATGTGCATGCAAATTACACTTTCTCATTATCCATTTCAAAATGAATCTTGAAGTCTGGAGATTAAGATGAAATTTCTTTGGCAGGGAACTGAACCCACGTCGCGGTATACGGTGGCTGACAGATGCCGAGTTTGTACGGAAGGTGGTGCTATGTTATGCTTTACGTTTTCTCGTTTAGACTGCGCTGTAATAAGGACGGGTGCCATTTTGCTTATTCTGATTGCTAGTTTAAGAGGCTCTATGAGAAAATCTAAATTATAAGATACCGTAACTGATTATCACCATCATGTTTTATAAGTAAGTTTATTATTTTATTTAATCGTATGGCGTTTAGTATATTCAAGCGTTTTTATAATATTAACAAGCTAATTAAAAAGAATGAATGAACAAGAAGTTTAATTCGCTATAATCCGCAACAGCAGACCAATCTATGTGGTACAGTGCGTGTCCTTCACCAATAGCATGCGAACAACCACCACCCAGCAATTCGCACCGGCACCGCACCACACCACACAAATCCTCCAAATCACTCTCAACGTACGTTTCACTCCGAAACCGGAGCATCTTCAGGAGATGTTGACTCGACAATGCACGATTATAAAGACATAGATTGGTCTGCTGTGGCGGATTATAGCGAATTAAACTTCTCGTTCATTCATTATCATGGACTTCCGCAAAGTAACGCCTGCTTCGATTCAATAATTAAAAATAACGCTTATTTCGCCTGCAAGTTCGTCGCTCGTTTAGCACCACCCAGGGGACACGTGCACGGAGGTAGAAGGTAGTTCCTGCGGACGTGAGCGACGGGGCATCCCCCAGCGACGGGGCATCCCCCATAAGTAAGTAATTTTTAACGTCACTAAGTGTACCCACAGTGTACCTACATTGAATAAATGAATTGAATCTTGAATCTTGAATTTTGAATTTTGAATCTATACCTACTCAATTTATTTATTACATGTAGGATATACAGGTATCTTATGTCACGTCATGTTTTGACTCTACAACCGTTTAGGAAAGCAGTTTCTAATTTGAGAAAGATTGTTTGGATGTATTGTGAAGAGCCGGCAAGCAACTCAGAAATTGTGAGATGGATACAAAAACCGGACATTATTCTTATAGCAATGTTTGGAAATGGACAATAGCCCTTGGTGAGACACAATAACACTTCGTCCTCGTGGATTTAGGTTTTCAAAAATCCAGTGAAAATCTCTTTGATTACTCAAAATTCGAGGCACGGAGTGAACGTACCTTAAGGCCAAATTCAGACTTCCAAATTCGGTCAGCCATCCAGTTACCGACTTGGGTCAACGTTGCTTAACAATCACATTCGACTGATATGCTTTGTTGCAACTAGGTCACTCGTCTCTCAATACACTCGTACAATAAAGAATATTTTAATTATTAATTTATTTATTCATTCAACTTTTAATTATCAAGTCAAAAGTCACAGAACTGTATCTGGGAGTGTGCAGGCGCCAAGCCAAGCTAAGCCCGAATGCCCAATATCTTTCTGGACGAGGTCCAACTTTTAATGAACCCCCAGTAAATTTAGCACGTACTGGAATAAGTAATGAGGAAAATAATGTTGCTCGTACGTTTCCGTTTAATGTAGTTTCGTGCTTCACTATGCAAAGTGGGGCACTTATTCGTGGATTTGTTTGGACCTATTTTTTTCATTCGAAGCAATACAATAAAATAATATAATTATTATACATCAAACAGAAAATATGAACTGACTGGCAAATACAATAACTACAGCATAAGTCGCTATCAGATCACGAGATCAAAATACAGGGGCGTGGGTAAAAATCCAGCAGGTGCATGTTGCGAAAATGGAACAAATAATTTGTAAAGAAACAAAATATACACGTATATTGTTTAATAAAAATGAACCGAAAACGTGCTTGATAAAGAAATTTAACTTTTATGCTATATTTCCAGAGCAAACAATCATTTTCAATATGGAGAAAAATTGCTTTGAAAGGATACGCTTGCTTTAACGAGAATTTAGAGATACATCCTTAGTTTTCAGGAATAAAAAATATTACATTCTCCAGGTCCTCAACTACAAATATACACAAGCAAAAAAAACACGTTATCTTTCTCATCAAACCTGAGAAAAAAGATTAAACAAAGAAAAATCTTCAAGTCCTGTTTTCGCATGAAAATTGAAATATTCCAGCCCGTGCTAACATTTAAAACGTTAACTGATCAAAAAACATTTGAGTGAAACGTGCTTCAAATACAGATGGCCTCATCAAATGTGTGGAGCTAGACGATAGATTAATTGCTGACCTAAAGCCGTAGACATACTCAAAACAAGCCACTTCAACCACTGCGACGGACGCTACATTATTTACATTTTCACCGTCGATCCACTGATTTCAAAGTAATTGGGTGCAGAAATTTTGCCTGGTAGGAGGCTTAGGCTGTGGCTAGTTGGTGGTGACCAAGCAAATAAGCGAGTACTACCTACTTAGAATGATACGAAAAAACAAAAAAGAAACTTAGCTTTGAGCACACGGCGTATTTAATTCTAGGGAAGAATATGTGGCCATTAAACGCCCGTTTAACGCGATTCAGATGCGCAACTGGATCGCGCGTCAATGCTCGTTATGGGCGCGTTTACATCGATAAAAACGCTACAATCTGCTTTTTGAACTGTACTTACGTTGTTTTTAAACGTTGTCTGCGCGTATAAAATACGCCTCCCTAAACCGGATATAGGCTGCTTATAAACCTGCAAAATCATAGAGTGCCTACATCATAGTTAATAACAATATAATTTCCCGGGTCACGTGATGACGCTGAGTCTCTGTGACTGAAGTTGCATTGCATACGACCGTCCGCCAGTCTATCTTTCAGTCAAAGCCTTATACAATAGTACCACTCAACATTTCCTATACCAACCGGTATGGCAGGTATAGAATGCGCCTAGCCTGTAAGCGTAGGTACGTGTTTTCGGTTACATAATATTATGTAGTACTAGCTGATGCCCGCGACTTCGTCCGCGTGGATTGAGGTCTTGGTTCCGGCGAGAAATCGTTAATTTCCCGGTATAAAAAGTAGCCTATGTGTTATTTCAGACTATAATTAATCTATCTCTGTGCCAAATTTCATGCAGCTCCGTTCAGCTGTTCCGGCGGTTTATTATAGAAGTATAGAGTATCATACAAATATTATAAATGCAAAAGTGTATTTGGTTGTTGGTTTGCTGGTTTATTGGTTTGTTGGTTTGTTGGTTTGTCCTTCAATCAAAAAAAAACATGTTGCACGCGGACGAAGTCGCGGGCATTAGCTAGTAATATATAATTTGAGTACTTCTAGACAAGTTACGTTTTAACACTGACCTCAAAAAAAAAACAAGCAGTTTATTTTAGTAGCAGGCGCATCACTGCTTGAAACTTTTAACCGTTAGTAATGCCAGCTCCCCGCCGGGCTAATGGCTCGATCCGACGAATAAACTGAAATGCAGTTCGATTGGTACAATCAAAATTATTCACGTGGAATCGCAGAAAAGCTTTTTGGTCGGTATTCGTTAGTTTATTTATATTTATTCGGGCAGATTCGTTTGGAGAGCACAATCATAGCTTTTTCGTTAATTTGTATGTATTCACTAAGCTCTCTCTAAGCTCTTTAAAAAAATAGCTATTGGTGCCAATTCTCTGTTAGTTTCTCTAAATTAGAATCGCATATATTAGACTTAGCGACGTCTGCTATTCTGAAAACACACTTAATTGACAGTTCTAACCTAAAATTTAATCTGACAGCTCTAACTACTCAATTTAGCGATGATATAGCGAAATGCTATTCTAGTCGACGTTTTGAACGCCAAAATTAAGAAACGTCAAACTAAAATTGGATATTTTTCTCCAATTTTAGACAGGACCTCGGAAGGTGGCCGCTAAGTCTAGAGAAGCGGATTTAAGCAAAATAAACACGAATTTTCACAAAAAGTTAAATAGTTCAAGTGTAATTTCTATGCATTATTAGGTGCATTTGGGATTGAACTTAGTGTTTAAAATGATAACAGCTAAAACTAACAGTTAAAATGGAAGAAAAGCTTCTTTTTCTGGTCGGTGGAAGAAAACGTTGTTGCAGCTCTGGTTGTTTCGACAGAAAGGTAATTTTAGGGTCAAATCTTAGTTAATATTCATAGGGCAAATAACATATGCAAATTGTGACTGGTCGGACATACTTAGTTGCACTTCAAGGGTTGCTTTCGTACCATTTAGGTACGCACACCCAATGGTCTGTAGCTTTCCTAAGAAAACCAAAATAAACTAGGGAAGACGCCATACAGGGAATCACCTCATGCTGTTTGCCTCTTCTATGGTAGGTACTAGGTAGTTAGAACTCAGAATAGAAAAGAATAAAATTCACAAGCTAATTCCTTTTGTATTAGGTACCTAGTTACTTAGCTATACCTATCTACCCAAACCTATCAAGAACCTATAAATCAGGACCCTACCCACTGCAACATAATAATAAGTAGTATAAATTACTCAGAATATTGTAAAACTAGCAAATGCCCGTGACTTCGTCCGCGTGAAATAAGGTTTTTAAATTCCCACGGCAACTCCCTAATTTTTCGGGTTAATTTAAAGCCTATGACACTCACAAATAATTGTGGCTTTCTATTGGTACCAGAATTTTCAAATACGGGTCAGTAGATCCAGATTTACCTCTTTATAATATTAGTAAGTATAGATATGTTAATTAAGTAGGTAGCACATAGTATTTCAGTTATATCTAAAGAGCAAGACGTGCAAATTCACTTATGTAGACTTGGAGACTGCTTCGCTCGGTCAAATATGCATGTTTTCTCTAAACTGACAAAATATACCTCTGGTTGTTCCAAAAGAAAGCTAATTTTGTAATATTCATAATCTTAGGTAAATAACATAATGCAAATTGTGACCAGACAGACAGTTATACCATAAGAGTTGCTTTCCTACTGTTTAGGTACGCAAACCCAATGGTCAGTAGCTCCGTAGTAATAACTAGTGAATACACCATACAGGGAATCAGCTCATGCTTTTTGCTTCTTCTGTATATCTAGTACCTAGTAGTAGCTGGAACCCATACAATAAAAGAATTCAATCATTAGCTGATTCTGTTTTGTATTAGGTACTTAGCTATACATACTTATATCTACCCAAACCTATACCTAAGTGTACCTATCTAGTTTGAAATAACCTAATGAATTATTTAAGAAAAGAGAGAAGAGCAACCACCGAGTTTCTTGTTAGTTCTTCTTGGTAGAAATGGCATTCCGAACCAGTGGTAGATCCACTTGACGATTCAAAAGTAGGTACTTGTAAAAGTTTAGTTTAATAAAAAACATTTGAATTTTGAAATTTTTTAGTTTAAGTTTAGGGACATCTACCACTGTAGTATGGGTTAGGCAGAAGAGTAATTTTAAAAATTATTTAGATTGCCTTGATTTATCAAGACCACATCCACTGCATCATAATATTATGTATAAATTACTTAGAATGTTGTAAAAAATGTTAATTAAGTAGGTATATTTAAGTATGCAGTCAGTAGGCAACACATAGTATTTCAGTTATATCTTAAGAACAAGTGCAAATTAACTTCACTGAACTGACAAAATATACAAGTTCAAGCTTTTTCAAGTAACCCTTATACCTTCCATAAAATACCAAATACAAAAATTCTGTGTATTTTGCAGATAGTGCTGATGAAAACCAAGTAATTCACAGAACAAATTGATCCAAGTCTAACGGGGCAAATATTGGTTGAACCGACATGTATCCAATCTGAAGCTCCAGAACACAGCTGCAGAGGCTCTGCTGAGGCGACAGAAACACATTTACACATCATCTGTTACTACTGCCCTGCGCTAATGCACTAACATAGCCTTTTCTACCCGGATAAGGCTAATAATTAAGGATATCCCAGCAAAGACGCTGCTACTATTCTTGGCTGCAAGTGGTTGTGGATCAAAGGCCTTGCATAGCTGTCTCTCCAAGAAGAAGAGAATAAGATGTGAATTTCCTTGCATAAGCAAGAATAATTAGACAAGGATTTATTAATATACTTTAATTAATAAAAAGAAAATTAATTAAATCTTTTTATTTTTGTGTTATTCTTTTATAACAATCTACTAGGTACCTAAATAAAATTGAATAAATATCAATATAATATAATTTTATTAACATTAGATACATAACAATGTTATGTATACATATTTCTTCAATATACATTCTTTTTCAACATATTGGTATAATAAGATGATGCTTGTGAACCCTTGGATTCTCCAAGATAAAAAATAGAAATAGTAGGTATATTTCGGATGTAAGCCTACCTAGCTATGTACTAAAATTTATCAAAATTGGTTAATTCGATGGTCCAATCATACAAACACATCCCCTATAACCTAAACATCAACTATAAATAGCTATTACATGTAAAATCAACTTATTTATACTTATTGTAACAGAGTGCCTGGGTCTAGGTAGACTAGACTTCAAGCACTTCGTTGTACATTCTCTGTGCAACCTAATCAGATAGGTTACGCAGGGTTTACCTACTTAACGGGTCCTAGCATAGACTAGGACCCCTTTATATAGCAGGGGGTTTTCAAATAAAACTAATATGATTCTAAGCCACACAGGTGGTTTATTATTAATAAGTCTTACACTGATAAAAGGTTCTTAAACTGTATTTGAGACGCTAGATACTAAACGAGACAGATTCGCGCAGGTTAGGTTAGTCACTCTCTATTTATATAAATCTACTTTTATGTTCGACCCGACTGGCCTAGACTTGAAGAGATTCAGGCATCAGTTAGGATATTAAACGGTACGTAGTTCACAAAAACTGGACTTCGTTTATACACTGTAGTCTGTGCTGGACTTCGTTTTATTTCGGAATCAGAGGATGATAGGCGAACGATACCTAGTGATCCAACTCCTAGATGTCTGTCGTTGCAGCAGCGATAATTTCCGATGCAGTACCAATTGCTTCCTTTTGTAGCCTTTTACTTTCATAGGCTTGCCACCAAGATATTCACCAGGGTGACCGAGGATGTCCATGGAGACTTGACGTTCTACGCTCTTGGTGCAAAGGTTATAACTTAATTTTTAGGATGGAATTTCTCTACTAGAAGATACATTTGCTTTTAATTTGCTCTTTTACTCGCTTCATTCACAGTTTTTTGTGAAATCTCGAAAATCGAAATGAAAAGTGAAAACAAATAAGTTATGTACCAAAGACAACGGAATAGCATTTAATTTATTTTACGGCCCTGGATACAAGTCTTCTTCTTCTTCTTCTTAGTTTGCTTTTTGGCTTTTATTTATGCCAAGACAGCACAATTTACTTCGCCAATGACACGTTGCTTGGAGAAAAGGGATACAAGTCATTTAAGGGAATAGCAAGTGACAACTGACCGCCACAGACGAATAAACATAGAGGTAGTATGTGGTAGCATCATGGAACTAGGAATCTGCCTAAGTAGCATTGACAAAATGTCTCTTTTTGGCAGTTTATTACGAAGTTGGTGCAAGGAACATCCATTTTATTAAAATAAAATAATTTTTTTTCTTATGAAATGCCATTTAATTCGATTTTAGTCGCAAAAAGTATTATTACGATTATTGTGCAAAAAACAAAGACAAATTGTGCAATTTTTGTTTCTGTATATGGTAACACTCGCAATTCAATTTAGACTTTAGCCTAGCGAGGATTTTACACATCCTAAATTTAGATGTAGGCATATACAGAATAGCAAATGGAAATAGAAAAGCTAAATTTGGCGATTCTTAATTTTAGTTTAGTTTAGAGAGTTGCATTCTAGAATCGCCACCATTTTGTGTTAAATAATCAATTTTTTATGTGAAAACTTCTTTACCAGCGTTGAGCACTTTATTTGGCAGGGGGTAAACTTGTGGATTCGCGTCACCGACACCTTGCTGCCTCATGCTCGCGTTGTTACGAAGAGAAAAGGTCTTAAATATAGTGTATTACATTCGCAGTAAGTATAACTTTAATGCCTTAGTTTTAAGGTTTATATTTTTTTTTTCAAATTTAAATACTAAAATAAATTATAAGTTTTCACTTCTATCAGCAGTCCCTATGACTGCCAATTTTTTATTTTGGACTTTGTGGAGTCAGCCCATAACAATTCACGGATCCTCTGTCTCCTCGACATTTAGGAGTTACAACTTGGATTTTAAATAGGCTGACTCAAAATGGTAAATCAAGAAGGCCTATAGAGTAACTTTTGAAGATAAATCGATTTTAGTATGTCACTAAAGACCGCTTGGACAAAACTGCCTAAACTGATTTAGTAAAATGTGATGCGGTCATTTTTAATAGGTTTATGCCGGGGTTGCCGTTAAAAGGACTAGAAAATTTTACTTAAATACATTTATCGGCCTTGCTACCGGGCCTGAATGAAAATCGCCATATATTATTAGGATTATATTTTCGAGTTTATTATTATAACAACTTGAGTAACAATAGTATGTTAACACAAACTTCCTGCATTATTAGTTGGGTCGAAGATTGGTCGCTGTACTAGGAGACCTGTTTTAGAGGAGAACATGAAAACTTACACAAAACAAAAAAAACAAAACAAAACAAAACAAAAACAAAAAAAAAACAAATGTTTTTATTCAAATAAACTTTTACAAGTGCTTTTGAATCGCCGAGTGAATCTACCACTGGTTCGGAATGTTCGCTCAACATATCGGTGAAAGCGGTGTTCAACATTCAATAGACATAAAAACGCACGCATTGAATTGAGAATCTCCTTTTTGGAATCAGTCTGACTACTATGCGTACCAGCAATCACACAGAGGGACGAAACTGACAAAAGCGTGTACATCGTAATAGCGGACACCTTTGTGGCGGTCTCTTTGGGCGCGCCCCAGTTCCCGCACTCGTTTGCGGGCGGGTTTTCCCCGCTGTCACTTTGCGGAGGAGTATCGCCCGCTTTTGAGCCTGATACAAAGCAACGACTATTCGAATGGCTCAGTTATAGGATTCTGTTTTTCTGCAAAGCAAAAACTCACTCGATATCCACACTATTAACTGTTAAGTAAATGCGTCAAATATGAGACTCCTTCTTTTTAACGTCGGTAAATTATTGACAAAAAATGTGTGTGTCTATTTGCCACATTTTTTTATTTTATTTTAAAAGTCTCGGTCAGTCTTCCTGTTCGTATTTGCTCATTTGGTACCGTAACACAGCGTTACTAATGAACCAATCTTGATGAAATTTAGAGCAGATAGCTGCAAATTGAAAGGGGTAAGTTTAGACACTCACATTGTCTTATTCCTACAACATAATAGACAAAGTAGCTCCTAGTAAATGGTTACAAATAGTGCGTGCTGCAGTTTAGTACAGTGTTGACAAAGTTGACAACAAGGTGTACATCGTAATGGCGGACAGCTTTGTGGCGGTCTCTTTGTGCGCGCCCCAGTTCCCGCACTTGTTTACGGACGGTTTTTCCCCGCTGTCACTTTGCGGAGGAGTACTGCCCACTTTTGAGCTTGATACAAAGCAATGACTATTCGCATGGCTTAGATAATGGATTCTTTTTTTCTGCAAAGCAAAAACTCATTCGATATCCACACTATTTACTGCGTAAATGCGTCAAATATGAGACTCCTTCTTTTTTAACGTCAGTAAAATATTGACATAAAATGTGTCTGTCCATTTGCTTTAGTTTCTTTTTTTTTGTATTATAAGTCTCGGTCTGTCTTCCTGTTCTTATTTGTTCATTTGGTACCGTAACACAGCCTTACTAATGAGCCAATGTTGATGAAATTTAGAGCAGATAGCTGTATATTAATAGGGGTATTTTTTTTAATCCACAAGTTAGCCCTTGACTGCGATCTCACCTGATGGTAAGTGATGATGCAGTCTAAGATGGTAGCGGGCGGGTTCTTTTACCATATTTTTTTCTGAAATCTGTATGTCTTTATTTCTATATTTTACTGTGGTTTTTATTAGTTACTCGTACTTACATAATAAAACATCTAAGAAAAATAGACCATAATAGTAGTTTATGCAACTGTCATATAATACCCGTGTTATATGCAGTTGCATACACTACTTTATCTTCACTAATGCAATTTATCAAACAACAAGAGTAAAAGCTGACAATAGTTTATGTATATACGTGTATTGTCACAGTGAACTTGCCGCCATTAAAATCTAACCAATGAGAGCGCAGCTGCGCGCGCAGGGCCAATCAGGAGCGAGCGCGCGCTGTTCGTTTTTTATTTAATTGGCACAAGATCTTACCAAAGAGTTTTGTGTATGTAAGTTTAGTAGTTTCGACGAAGTTTTCACGTATAACCCAACTGTTTTCAAAAGCCAGCCTAATATCAAAATTTTATACAACTTGTATGAGGATTTTGACATAAGGCTCGCCAGGTTAATTGGTCGCGTTTTATTGATGTTATAATGAGATTTTACGATATCGATGTGGATATTATACCATCATGTGAAATTGCTTAAATTGAGTGTTTTGTTATCTGCGCTATAACAGTAGTAATTATAAGTCAAGTATTGGAAACATAAGTAGAATGTTATAACATTAGTGTAGATAAACAAATTAAATCTAACACTAATAATATATTTCACAAAAATTATATACGCCGTCCAAATGATCGTCAATGGGCATAGGGCCAAATACATTGGCGCTATTGCCCCGCTCGATAGCCAGGCTTAGCCAGCCGTTGGGCTAAATAAAGGCCAGCTCTTGGGTCACCTAGGGCATGGATCAGCTTTTGGCATAGGACAATAATTATTAAACTCTTCGTTTCCAATGGCCATTTTTTTACACTGTTTTTTTAACCCTGTCCCCACTACCAAAGGTTAACTGGAAGGGAATACCTCTAGGTATTAAGTTCGCCTTTGTGCAGTGTATTGTATGTGCAATAAAGAATTTAAAACAAAGCAAACAAACCATTTGTTAAAAATATATAGCTGAAGGATATGCATTTAATATGTTTCATATTAGACAAATAAAGCTATACAGCTGTAGTTTACAACAATTTTTACATTCTGAACATTTCGTTCCATTTTAGTCACGTACGTCTATTAAATTTTGCGGTTGGAAAATCTAATATCAAACTGACTAGTGCAAATTTGTGCGAATTCGGAAATAACCACAAAGCGTATGTGTCAGGGAAATCATGGAAAGCCCAGTAAGCGATAAAATGGTGTCAATTATTTGTCGATCAATCAGAATTGTAATAATATCCTTTGTAGGTAGGTAGCTGCTCTAAATGAATGGACATTATTTTATGGACATTGTTTAACAGCGATTACTTAAGTATCTGTACATTTTATTTATGGTAGATTAATTTGACGATTCGAAAGCACTTGTAAAAGTTTATTTGAATAAAAAAGGTTTCAATTTTGAATTTTATGTATTTTAACTGCCTCGTTGGTCCAGTGGTTAGCATGTTCGACTGCGGCCAACGAGGTCTCGGGTTCGAAACCCTGGTCGGGCCCTAACATGAATTGGGTTTTTCTGACAGGAAATTCTCAGAACTAGCCCGGAGTTAGGAAGTTGGCGGTGTTTCACCCCCGTGCCTCGGAAAGAACGTTAAGCCGTCGGTCCTGCGCCTGATCTCTCTGGTCGTGTCGGATTTTCCGTCCCATCGGACTATGAGAGTAAAGGAACAGAGAGTGCACCTGTGTTAGCGCACACACTTGTGCACTATAATTATATCTCCCGCGCAGATGGCTAATCTCTCTGGAGATTGGCCGCAGTGGCCGAAATTCGGTCGGGAGGAGGACATTTATTATCTGTACATTAATGACCTGTTTTTTGCTGTTTCTTCACTGAGATATGTATTAATGGCGTTCCGAACCAGTGGGTCACTCGACGATTCCAAAGCCGCCCGAATTGGAGCAGAGTGGTGGGTCTAAGCTCTAATTCCCTCTCTCCTTTGAGAGTGGAGCCCTGTGCCCAGTAGTGGGACGTTAATGGGCTGTAGTGGATAATTTTAATTTATTTAGGTATAATGATCTCCTCCCAGTCTCACCCCATTCGATTTTTCCTCATTAATTTCAAAACCACTATCAGGTATAGTTTTCCCCACAATTAAAACCAACCTCATTATGCGAGTCCTCCTTTCAGAGAGCTCCGTTGCTATTTGTTTCTCTTCAAAAACAATACATTTTAGACTGAATGGGATGGAATGTAACATTTTATTCAGTTGGAAGTTCATTTTGAATTGATAAGATCTCTAGCACACTCAATACTTTGTCTACTCGTAACATCAGCGATTAGTGGACAAATAGTTTTAGTTTTTAGTTAGTTCAATTAGTAAGTGCATTTTAAGCTATTAAAATATATCAAATAAATATTATAAATGCGAAAGTTTGGATGTATGGATGTATGTTTGTTACTCAATCACGCTCCAACGGCTGAACGGATCTGGATGAAATTTGGCACAGAGATAGATTATGGTCTGGAATAGCACATAGGCTACTTTTTATCCCGGAAAATTAAAGAGTTCCCGCGGGAACCGAAAAACCTAAATCCACGCGGACGAAGTCGCGAGCATCAGCTAGTTACTTGATATATCGGCAAAGGAAAACGTCGTGAGGAAATATGCATGCACGAGTTCTTCAAAATATGCTCAAAGGTGTGTGAAACTGCCAATCCACAGTCGGCCAGCGTGGTAGACTATGACCGAACCCTTCTTATTCTAAGCGGAGAATCGTGCTCAAAAGTGGATTGGTACTCAGTAGGTTGAAATGATGACGTTAAAAATATGTAATTCACCATTTTGTGGCGCCGGCTATCTTGGATTTACAATGATACTGAATATTATATTAAATTGTATTGTCATCAGACCTAAAGGTGTGTAAAGATGTGAACCGTTTAAAAAGTAAAGTCAATAAAAACACAACATCGCAAAGTCGCAAAGTCGCAAGTAGCAGCTGCAAAAAGTCTCGAGTCTGTTAAAGTCCTTATTCAGTGGGAACTTCATTCGGAATTGATAAAACCTCCCTATCTGAGTCGGTGGCGCGCAGTCGTCGGCTATTGTGTGTTAAGTTGATGACAGTTCTGATGCGATTCCAAACTTTGACGCTATTGGAACTGTGATTTAAAAACTTTTCCTATGGAAGAGTTTCTCGCTGAAAATACAATTACGAGTTAGTGGGAGCCTTCTCGATCTGAATTCAGTTGCTTCTGTGCAGGATGATATTGTATTCAGTGGAATATATTTAACTAGATTACTTCTCCGGGGTTTGCTCGAGTATAATTTTTTTGTACCAAAAAGTTATAAAATACGTAGAAAAACAGAAACATAACTCAAACCGCATATTTTTTTTATACAAATAAACATATTAAAAGTGCTTTCGAATTTTCGAGTGTTTTTACCTCTGGTTCGGAATGCCATTCCTAACGAGAAGAACCAGCAAGAAACTCGGTGGTTGTTCTATTGAAAAAAAATTGGTTGCCTGTAAAGTCGGTATACGGGCGAAAGTTTTACGTGACAACGACTTTGAGTGGTAAAATAATTTTAATGTGAATATTCATTCGTATAGTAGGAAGAAGGATGAAATCTCTCTCACTCTCTCTCTCTCGCTCTGTCTCTCTCGCTCTTAGGCGGGCTAACTGTGCTCGAGTGGAAGGGACGCGTGCCTTTCACTTTTTATGTCTGTCTCTCTCGCTCTTAGGCGGGCTAACCATGCCCGAGTGGAAGGGACGCGTGCCTCTCACTCGCTCTCATTGTGAGCGCATAACGTGAGCGGAGCGTAACGCAGTTTCTTGAAGTGTCACCCGGCAAACCAATTTATAAGACGTTGTCACGTCAAAAATATTTTTTTAGTAGATGAGGAAGCACTTATCTACCTAAGATATCCTACTACCTTTGACAGTGGGAAAAGTCGTAAACGAAGAATAGGTGTATTGAATATGAGGTGGAATTTATGTATGTAAGTAAATCATTTTAATCCTTTCTTAATTAATGTCTTCGTTACAAAAGAGAAAGCTCATGGAGAATTCAACACAAAAGATTCATCCATCGGTTTGAGCTGTATGTCGACATGCTAGTTAACTTTTATATGTAAATAGATTGTCATTAAAGATTCATTTAAATAATATTGAATTCGTTAACTTTAAATGGCTAAAATAGGGGTATAAAATAGAATGTTGCATTTGAACTGTAATGCCAATTGCAAATGAAGACCGTCTTGAAACCTTGAAGTTTAAATGCGATTGAAATGAAAAAAATGAAAAAAAAATGAAAATGATTTATTTCATGTAGGACCACTAGTGTCACTTATGATAAGTCGTAAGAATCTACCACCGGTTCGGAAAGCTGATTCTACTGAGAAGAACCGGCAAGAAACTCAGCAGTTGCTCTTTTCAAAATCAGAAAAATGTAACAATTTGTATATACATACTTAATATAAAATGCATACGCTACGTTACAAGTAGGTATTACACTGACTTGTGGGTTGCTGGATGCGAAGCCGGTTGCTTCCATGCAACTTTGTCATCGAGAAAATCATCTATACTATAATACCCTCGACTTAACAGATGCTGTTTAACACAGTCTTTAAATTTATGTAATGGCAACTCCAGAAACTCTTTTGGTACCATGTTATAAAAGCGTATACTCGACCCCACAAAGGATTTCTGCACCTTGCGCACGCGATATGACGCTGTTACAAGCTTATGGCGGTTTCTAGTACATCGATTGTGAGTATCACTTATTTGCTTATAAAGATTAATGTTCTGCCTAACAAAGATTATATTATTGTATATGTATTGTGAAGGCACCGTAAGAACACCAATCTCTTTGAATTTTTCACGAAGTGATACGCGTGATCCGAGTTTATAAATAGAACGGATGGCTCTTTTCTGCAATACAAAAATTGATTGGATATCAGCTGCTCTGCCCCACAATAAAATACCGTACGACATAACACTGTGGAAGTAAGCAAAGTAGACAAGCCTAGCCGTTTCAATATCGGTAAACTGTCTAATTTTCCTGACAGCAAAAGCAGCCGAGCTAAGTTTTCGCGCTAGTGTCTCTATATGAGCGCCCCATTGAAGCTTATTATCCAAGGTCACCCCCAAAAAAACTGTGGAGTTCTCCATTTTTAGTGTTTCTCCATTTATCATTATAGTTTTATCAATATTCTTTACATTAGGTAGAACAAACTCTAAGCACTTGGTTTTCTTAGCATTCAATAACAAATTATTGACAGTAAACCAGTGTGATACGTGTGATATTGCATTGTTTACATCGTCAAAATTGTCCTTGCTTCTATCCACTTTAAAAATAAGTGATGTGTCGTCAGCAAACAATACAATGTCACAGACATTGTTGGCATGGTATGGTAAATCATTTGTATACACCAAAAATAGAAAAGGACCCAAGATCGAGCCTTGTGGGGACACCCATTAATGCAGTTGAGCCCTCTGACTTCACGTGGTTTACGCATACCCTCTGAGTTCTATCGTTTAGGTAAGAAGCAACCGAAGTATCGTTTAGGTACGACCTTTAGTGAAGCCGTACTGCTCGGGATGCAGTAAGTTATTTGTGTTAAAATGATTTATTAGTTGGCTTAAAATAATTTTTTCAAAAACCTTACTCAGAGTTGGTAAAATTGAAATAGGTCTGTAATTAGGTCGTTTTTATTTCCTGATTTAAATAAAGGAATGAGTTTACCATGTTTCATTAAACTCGGGAAGGTGCCTAAGTCTACACAATCGTTAAAAATTACAGCTAAGTAAGGGGCAATGTCGCTTATTATGTTAGATATGACTTTCACAGACATACCCCATAGGTCACCAGTATTTTTTAATTTTAATAACTTAAAGTTTTTCAAAATATCTATAGCAGTGATGTGTCTAAATTCAAATGAAACATTGCACTCTTTTACATTGTCTTTTAATATACTCTGAGCGGCGGTGGGTGAGGAATTTAGTGAGTCGGTCAACAAAATAGGAACATCCTGGAAAAACTTTTCGAAAGTTTTGGCAACCTCTTTATCAGATGTTATTTTATTATTATCAATAACAATCTCGTAGTTGACATCACGAGATTTAGTTTTACCAGATTCGTCATTTACTATGTTCCAAGTGGTTTTTATTTTGTTATCCGACTTCACAATTCTCTCTTTAATATGTAGTGCCGTAGCATGAATACAAACATTTTTGAAAGTCTTTGAGTAGGTTTTCACGCGTTCAACAAAACTGGGGGACCGGTTGTATTGTTTTTCATCGTATAACTCGTACAACTTGTCCCTACTTTTGTAAATACCTACAGTAGCCCAATCACTGAACTTTAATTTGCCACTTATTTCTATTTGCTTAAAATTGAATACTTTATTAAATTCATTGTCTATTGTCTTGAAGAGACTAGTATAGATGCTGTCTGGGTGACCCTTTTTATAGGTGAGTGCAGGAAGTTTGGCGGAAATTTGAGCTTTAAACCGCGTCAATTTATGTTTAGTTATTGGTCTGCACTTGATGATTTGTTTACTTTTATTGGCACTACTTAAAACAGTTATCTGTTGCCCGCAATGATCCGACCTTAGCTTGTTTATAACAGCTTTTTCCAAAATTATATCGCCACTGTAAAAAATATTATCTAAGCAAGTGGCTGAAGTTTCTGTTATCCGAGTAGGTTCACTAAAAGCATGTTTCAAGTTAAAACATTTAAATAAGTTTAGCAACCTACCAGTAAAAGCATTTTCTAATAAAATATTTACATTAAAATCGCCGCATACTATAATCTTCTTAGTGGACACACACAATCGTTTTAACACATCTTCCATTATATCCTCAAAATTGGTGAAATCACCTGAGGGGGGCCGGTAAACACAGACTATAATAAAACGCTCCAGCTCCACACAAGACAGTTCAGCAATGCGCTCAACAGAAAGACCCACTATGTCTTTAAAATATCAGACCTCTCTTGATTCTTGACTACATAACGTTTTGTGTAAGACCCGCCATACACGGACTGCTCGAGCAGTTAGCCAGTGATCAACATACACGGACCGCTCAAGCAGTCATAGTCAACAGCTTGAACTATACATTAATAATTAACCAAATAATTAACCATCTCTTCATGTACGACATATTAATGCAAATAAAGAATCAATCAATCAGAAGCAAAAAGAAGAATCTGAATCTGAATCTAAAGCTACCATTGACTGATTGCTGCCAACCGCCCGAAGCAGTCGCAACTGCTCGAGCGGTTCCATGCATGTGTGTAGGTACGTAGAAGACTGTAGTTCACTATGCAGCTGGCCGTGTATCCGAGGCCTTACTCTATACACGTTCGGGATAAAAAAGATCAACAACAATTCCACTATGAATCCCGTACGAAAACTTTTACGACATTGAAATTTCATCGTGCAACATCAAATATGACCTACCCTCAATATAAAGCGTCCAGCGCCACGCGCCCGGGTGCCGGTTACGGTATTTCCATCAAACTTTATGAACTCATTCAAACCCTTCAGAAAATTTGTAAACACAATATGAAACATTCTTTCACGCTGCGTGCGACACAAAAATGAACTTTATGTTATCGTCATGGAGTTTCAGATTGAAAGTAGTGTGGTATAAAGAGGATTTGTGTCGCTTTTACAATACTAATTGCATTCTAAACATTGCGGTCGTCCTCGGTTATTGTCGCAACGTCGCATGTTGTCGACGTTCTGTCGACGTTTTGTCGACGTTTTCGCCGCGTCATCGAGCTTCAGTGATTAATTATAACAGAGTGGATTTCCTGAATAGCTTCTTGTACAAAATAAAGGCTATTGTCTTGTCCTTTGTTAGCTCGATTGGCTGGTATCACTTTTGAACTTTTAGTATTTAGGCGTTCAGTTTATTATGATAGATTGTACTTAACCAATTGTGTTATTGAATTTCTATTTTTGGCATAATTGTTCCAAGATACTAATATAGAATTTAGGAAAGTATTTACCAATCAAAGAAGCGCTTACGAGGCCAAATTTTCAGAGGTACATTGATAATAATATTGCGAAAGTGTATCTTCCTATCTATCTGTATGTATGTTTGTCTGCTTCGTCTAAACGGACCCTATTTCATTCAATCTATTTTTGACTAGACGCACATACAGAGGTACAGAGATATGTTACATCCCGGGAAAAGCTTAAGTACAAGTTATGAACTTAGAAGGTTAGATTCTTTTTATCTCGGGAAATCAAAAAGTATTACATAGATTTATATATTCACAACATTAAAATACACCTCGTTCCATAAGTCTAGGCAAATAACAGCTTTCATATAATATTAAAGTCAATTGATAGAGGAAAATAATAATATAATAAAACGAGCGAACATATTCATAAGTAGAGCCTTTGTCGTCACGGTTTACGAGTTACGGCTGTATGGATCCGTTTTAGCGGATGACTCGTGTGATAAAACATTGTACTTTACTGCCTTTTGTATGGAAAGATGATTCTGAATGCTTATATTCTGTAACAAGGTCTTAAACATGTTTGATTTAATTTTATAGCGGTTCGTCGCGCGTTGGTACGTTGGCGACAAAGATGTTAGAAAACTTTTCTAAGATCACGACGTAAGTATTAAATATTATAAAAAAGTACTAGATCTTTGTAAGTAGTTACTTGATATTATTTGGTTATTAAGTGCTTAAAAAAAAATCATTTTACAGCGGAACTGTACTGTAACTGTAAAACCGAATAATAATAAAAAATAATCTTAAATAGTTCTTGCATGAGTATCTAAATACATAAAAGGAAAAGGTCTGAAGACTGACTGATATATCAACGCACAGCATGATGTAGACATCCTATCCTAATTCAACCCCTACGGGGGTAAAATAGGGGTTTGAAATTTGTGTAGTCCACCTGGATAAGAAGCGTGGAAAAGCTAGCCGAGAATATGCCACGTAAAGAAATCTGGTTTAAGATATTTATTGTTTCAATAAGAATTTACAATTCACTTACATGAAACTTACAGGCTTAGATTAAGCATTTTGAGCGTACAATATTAAGATTAAGATAAACTAGTTTACGGACAATTCCATGCAAAATATTAATTTCTTTCTATATTTAATTTATAGTGAGGGTAGCCTAGAAATTCTCAGTACTAGCCTGGAGTTAGGAAGTTGGCGGTGTTTCACCCCCGTGCCTCGTCGGTCCCGGTTATTATCACTAACATGATAATAACCGTTAAAGCCCGCCAACTCGCATTGGAGCAGCATGGTGGGTCTAAGCTCTAATTCCCTCTCTCCTATGAGAGTGGAGGCCTGTGCCCAGCAGTGGGACGTTAATGGGCTGTTATAGTGGTGGTGGTGGTGGAACATGGATCACGAAACCTCCCACCAGGCCATACCAGAGAAAATTCAGAAATTATAAATTCCCGAATGAACTCTGCCGGGGATCGATAGTCTTAATACGACCTGAACAAAAACATGCCAACGCATGCACGGATAGTTTGCCACGGAGCTGTGTGAACATAGCTTATATATCTTAACTAGAAATAGGGTAAATAAATAAAACAGTTTCAATTTTTTACCGCGTTCGCGGAAGCCATTGCTCTTTTCCACACACGAGTGCACCCGCCCGTACAGACGCAAGTGCGTCCATGTGTGCGTAATAAGTAAATGGAATACCTCCGCTTCATACATTTCCACTGAAGCTTCCCGGAAGTGAGTATTACTATTAAATAGGTTGCTGCAGTCTCTTGGAAAACCTTTGAAGCGTAAAACCATATTCGTTAGGCTATCTTGGTATATTATATTTACGCCATAATATATTTTAGACATAGATAATATTCAGACATTAATGAAAATGTAAAATAACTACTAAATAATGCTCAATTCATTATATTCTCTTTTGAAAATAACGCAACCTTCCATTAATTTATCTCATAACATTAAGGGATATTGATATTAACAAAAAATGGTAAGTACAGAGATAGGTTTCATCCAGGGAGATGATACAGGCTAGTTCTTATCCCGGGAAATTAAGGCGTTCACGCGGGAAGAAAAGAGACTTAATCCACGCGGACGAAGTCGCGGGCACCATTTAGTATTATTACATTATTCTTCAGTTATCACAGTAATGTTCCTTAAATCAATCATTAAATCATCCTTTCCTCATACGTTCCCTAAATCATTTAAAATAGGTTCATTGAGCTTTATTACATTACCTACGCTAATGGATAAATGCTAAAAATTCTGCAATTTTTCTAATTTACTACTACTAGGTACTTATATCAAAAAGTGTTTAATATAATTATGTGTAGCTTAAATGATTTAATATCTTCACTTGTGCCAAAGCCAGCCAGACAAAATTCTATATACATTATTATCCGCAATTAAGTTACGTAAATTCTATTCTCATCAAAATTTCATCCATGTTATATTATTATACCAACAATATCGGCTAATTTGAAAATTGTTGTATTTTACACATACTACCAAATATTGCTCTTGTATTTTGGATTTATGACTAATTAATGAAGCTTCGATTCGAAAATTAGTATTTCGGTATCATAACCGAAGTTAATCCGTGATTGAATATTGGATTGGTTATGTTACAAATATCTAAAAAGGGAGGATTTCATTTAACGGCACTTCATTCAAGTTAAATACTTAATTTCAAAACAAGCTTTATATTCATAAAAATAAATTATCCTTTTCATCTCGACAGCTAGTATCAAAATCTCATTCTTTGTTTAAAGTTAGAAGATTGAAAGTTAGTTCTAGAAAATTAAGATATATAACGAAGTTACTCGAAATAACTAAAATTTACTATTTCACTAAAATAGCTAAACGAAATCGAAAGTTATCCCATCCCCCACATAAATTAATTTTATAAAAGCATATAAAATTTACATTTAGAAAGTGCCAGTATGAAAAAAAAATCGAAGGACGTGCAATTTTTTACCACCAATAAGTTTTGGAGGTGGAAAATTACACGTTTTGTTTGCCCACTAATTTATTAAACAGTATCCGTTGTCACCGAAAATCACAGAACACCGACCGAAGCTCGGAAATACGTCACTTTATTAACTAACCAAAACAACCCTAACACTGCTATACGTGACCGAAAACAAAAGCGACAATATCGCGAACAAAACCTGCCCGTCCCACCAATCAGTGCTGCTGGAATATCAATTCGTAGGCGATGTTAATTGTCGGGTCGATCGTACCCAATGACGTGGACAATTTGCGAGCGAAAACGTATGACAGTTGACGGGTTGGATATAACCATACCTATTCTGTGATATAACTAAGCTGACAGAGCCTCGTGTGGAAGACAAACGTGGCGGCTGTCAGTCGTTGGAAATTGTCGCTTGGAATTGAAAAGGATACTTGTTTTGATTTGTTGCACAAGTGGCGTGTAGTGAGACTGCATTGAACAAGTATGCCAGGTTTCCAAAAGAGAAGTTTTTATTTCGGGAATATCATGAATGAATTTTTTTTCGTTTCCCATTAAAAATGGTTTAATTCTATTTGACAAAAACAATTTTTGTGGTATTTATTCTGTCTTCAAATAACACATTAATAGTTACTTTACTGTAAATTTTAATAGGATTTTACGTGTTTTTGTAATGAGAAAAATATTTTAACTGCCACCCTCTGAAATTAAGTTAGATTCTAGCTGATACGTAATGTGACACCTATTTCTTAGCCAAATTTAAATATTTTAGGCTAAGAATTTAGGTGTCACTTTATTAAAAGAATATAATAGATTGTATTACTTTACATAATGAAACTTTAAATATTATAATCCTATTTGTTCGGTATACTTTACATCCTGCTTAATTTCAACGAGCACTGAAATTTGTTTTAATGTTGCTTTCTAAAGATTTGGCGAAGCTCCAA
Organism: Erebia ligea; assembly: GCA_917051295.2. Taxonomy (NCBI): domain Eukaryota; kingdom Metazoa; phylum Arthropoda; class Insecta; order Lepidoptera; family Nymphalidae; genus Erebia; species Erebia ligea. The sequence goes on along the minus strand of OU785235.1, from coordinate 17,046,759 downwards.
AATGGTAAACATTTAGAAATAAAGTTAAATAGTTCTGGTCACGAGGATGTCGTTTTATTTAGAAGTTTACTAAGTAGAGTTACATTATAATTATTTATTGAGCAATGAAGATTTGGAATTCTAATTCCCGTAATTGCTACACTTTGTTTATTTAGTTTTCGGGAGCTAATAGAATCTATTCTTGTGGATAATTAATTTCCTTTCCCCAAAGGTTGTCTGGAAAACGTTTCAAACATTCAAAATTTAAATGTTTTTTAATCAAATAAACTTTTACAAGTACGTTTGAATCGTCGAGCGAATCTACCACTGGTTCGGAATGTCATTCCTACCGAGAAGAACCAGCCAGAAACATGGTGGTTGCTCCTTTGAAAAAATAAATTTACAATTTAATTAATTTGTAGATACAAAAGTAACCGCTGTCATTAGCATTGCTGGAGCGAGTCAAATCCACGCTATTAGGCAATAAAACCGCCTTTGCACCCTTTTGTACAATATTTTTATCTTTAATGTTTTTGTAAGTGTGTGCAATAAAGAGTTAAAAATATATAGCTACCTACTTATCTATCTCTATTCTCTTTCTTTAAAGATAAATTTGATATTTAAACGTCTTATTCAAAAAATTACTGATTATTAGTATTTACAGGAATTTATATTATTGGTCGTCATTAAATCATAATGAGACACTTATTTTTTTTAAAGATTCATAAATACGGACGGAAATAAAGTTGGCGTTACTTATGATCGAATGAATAATTGAGTTAATATCAAATTACGCCCAAAGTAAAGTAAAGTAAAAGTAAAATATTATACATTATTGTACACAAAGAAACAAAAAGACAAAAACAATCATATTAATGGATACGGCACAACAGGCGGCCTTATCGCTTAAATAGCGATCTCTTCCAGGCAACCTTAGGGCAGAGGAAACTTTTAAAAGAAACCGGGAGGGGTGTACTGGGACATATTAATATTTTTTTTTTCTGGCCATAAAGTTCCATTACAATTTCAAATAATGGCAACTTTATTGACTACTACCATCTAGCCTATGGGCTAATAAGTAATATTAATTTAGCTTAAACTTCTACATAAAATTAATTTCTACGTCTAATTTACAGTTCATTAACTATTAATAAATAAGTATTAAAATTAAAAAATTGTTTATAAAATAAATAAAATAGTTTTACTTCAAAAACATGCCAAAGCCTTTTTTATACCTGCAGCTCGAAAATTCTGAAGTGTAAAAACGTAACATTGAAACTTTTACGCTACGGTAACTTTTTCGTCCAAAATAGGTTAAACATACTTCACGAAACATGTCCACTTAAGTTTCTGGCATTACTTGAAAATCTTATTAAAATAATATTCGTTTTATATTTTTTATCAAAGCGGGTCTCAGAGACCAAGGCCAGGGCGAGAAGGGTTGCGGCGTCGGTTGTTAAGTGCACTTGTACCGCTTAACCTCTCGTGGGAACGACGTTAATATACGTGACTTAATAGTAGGTTTTCTGAAATAGCCATCTAAATCTTTTAAATCTCATTTCTGACATACAAGTAAATATTTTAAGAACCTAATTTTTTTTTACTATTTTAATTTTTGAAGTAAAACTTCTTTACGCACGCTTGACTTGAGGAGTAAGCTGGTGAATGCGTGATGAGAGCGTCACGAAAAGCGCGAACGGAAGTTGAGAGGGAGATATAATAAGTTAGTGCAGATATAAAGAGAGAAAGTTACGTTTCGTATAATATCACTGTAGGGGCAAGAGAGAGAGGTGCGAGCACACATTTTCTTTCTTTCTCTCTTTCTCTCATAGCCAGCCAGTTCCTAAGTTTTACTTCAGTCGTGTGGTCTAATTTAGGCCGTCTTGCAAACAATGATGGTTCTACTATAAACAAGCGAACGTGTCTTTGATAGTTGCTTACCTCTCATGGAGAACCTCGATAACATATAATAATTTATTATGTACGTGCCTTAATGAAAATATCACGAGCGAAAAAGCTGTCTCCGCAATTAGTAAAAAACAACTTCGCCTCTACAGAATACTTTAACTTTTTAATATATTTTTTAATACTTGGCAGAGCATCTTTTTATTATTCAACTTCAGTGTGCTACCTACTTCGTTAGCATGCGGATAATTTTATTCTCTCATACTCGAATATCATTATATAGAGTCCTTAAAAAAGCGAAAATTTCGTTTAAAAAATTAAATAATTCAGACATAACACTTTTATGTTAACTTCACTCTAATTTTAAATTATCGTTTACATAATTTGTATTACAGCTGTCCCATTTCAGTTTCGCTTGAGGTTTTTTAACTTGATTTTATTATGACTCTTAATATAGAGAAACCTAGCAAAATTTTAAGTCCCAATCTAGACTCAGTAGCAAAGTTTACAGTTATTTTACTACTCGTGCAACTAAATTGAGTTCAATAAAAAAACACTTCATAATATTATAAGTATTTTTTTCCACAAAAGTAAAACAAAAGAAAACTGTCGACACATGTGCTGGTTTTGTAATATCTGTCAACCCGTCGCTTAGCTTAGACATTTTGATAAACAAAAGTGTCACTGGATTTAAGAAAAAAAAACATTTTATTTTATAAGTGAATCCGTCTCAAATATTGGATATTCCATGTACTAGCTTGTGGCGTAGTTACACAATATTATTTTGGTAGAAGCTTCGGTCAGGTATACTTATCTCCTCAATTAGTTATGGCCCCCAATTGATTGATAGTAAGTACGATGGAGCCTATAGATACCAATTAGGGGTCTGTTTTCAGTAAAAAACTACCTTAATCCTTCTTAATGATGAGTTGTATTACCAGATGAGTTGTATTCCAAGGGTAACATTTCACAAAAAAGAGAAAAAAAAAGTGTGTGTGAGCAAATCACACACGGCATAAGTGAAACTTCAAAAAAGTAGCCGACGAGAGAATGAGATAAATATAACTTGAATTCTATCTCATTCTCTCGCAGACTAAATCCTATTATGAATAATATTGTTTGTCTCTTTTGGCGTCGCTTTTTCGTTTCATATAGAAGTTTTACTTCAAAATTAATTTGGTTAAAGCCATGAAAAGAAACCTCTTTTTTTAACAATCAATGAATCACGCTAGAGCTTTAAATCAATTTCAGTTTTCATTAAAACTACAAATATTACATTACAATAGAACAAAGCAAGGCTAAATGAGAGCTCGGACAGTACAAACAACCTTATTTAAAACTCTTTTATATTCAAAATAGAGTTCAAAGTTGTATAAAAATGGCCACCAGTGACATACGATATGTTACGTCACAACTCACAAAGATAAAGGGTCAGGATGAAACTGGATGATACGGGATAGTATGCCAAGATAAATGGTCATGTAAAGTTGTGGAAAGAGAATAATTCTGACCTAGTAGCGAATAAAATGGGATTACTAGATATAAATTGTGTAAACAACTAAGAAAACATGCATTTAAAATAGGGTATTTGACTGCTTTTAGAAAATAGTCGCATATTGTTAATAATGATTTATTATAGCTAACAATATATTTATTTCGTCTTAATTTTCAGTATTTTATATAGAAATCTCAAAAATAAATTCAAAAAATTAAATTGCCGCGTAAACGCTCTCTTTGACAACATTTGGGTGACATGACTTTTATGACGTAACTATGTAGTAAAAACGTAAACAAAGTGTGTGATATTTCAGTTTCCCTTGATAAAAACTTTGTTTTAGAGATTGTTTTTATAAAACTATGGTTTACCAATGGTGTGTGGTGTGCATACTACTGCAATGTACAAACAAGTCTACAAAAACTCGAGAGTAAACTGTTTAGAAGTGTTCCAAAGAAAGCCAAGATACGGAAGAAGTGGTTGCAACTTGCTCGAAGAGACTCTATAGTGGTCACTGAGGGTCACTTTAAGTGTTTATTTTTGCGAGGATCGCTTTGATGTGAGTTTTACACTATCTATCTAACAAACTATTACTAAATATAATTATATAATGGTCTAAAAATGTGTACCTACTTCACCTATTCTGTTTGAGGTTAGACATGTCCGTTTGTATTAGCTGGTCTGTAGTATGTTTATTAAGTATTTACAAACACATTAATAAGTAATAACTAATTTAGAAATTCTAGCCAATTTATGTAATTCAATAATTTCAGTAGATCATTACCTACTTGGAACTTTGAAGTGGAATTTGCAATCAAAAACTTATTATGGTATACTTATTACAGTTGGAGAAAATTCTAACCTACAACCAATACAAAATGGGCTTCACTTCTCTGTCGGTCTGTCTGCTATCTCTTCACAGCTCACACATCTGTTTAACCAATTTGATGAAATTTGGTACACAGATAGCTTGCATCCCGGGAAGGACATAGGGTACTTCTTGTTCCCAATAATCACAGGGTTCACCCGAATCACACATTTTGATTTGATTTTTTGACTTAATCAGTATGGATTTAGGTTTTTTTTTGGAATTCCAGAAAATCCTTTCTTCACCGAGAGAGAACCTACATACAAAATTCCAAGTTTGTAGACATTGATGTATAATTTTAGTATGTTTGTAGATCCACCAGGTGGCTAAAAGCTTGCGTCACAGAAACAAGGCAGTACAGACTATGAATGTGACAAAAGATATACTCGGTATGAATGGTATTCCAAACCAAGGGTAGATTAACTTGACAATTCAAAAGCGCTTGTAAAAGTTTATTTGAATAAAAAAACATTTGAGTTCGAGTGAGTTTGATAAATAAAACAATGAAATAGAAATATGATTTTTATTATACCTATCCACATATTACATAATTTAAGAAGAAACTGATAGGAGTTCATTACTGCTAAAAGATGATGTTGAAGGATGTTGAGTGTGTTTTTTAGATAATTGCTCCACTGTAATAAATTTCATGGTAGTGCCTACTCTGGATAAAGTATTTTTTTTTCCGTAGCACTCAAGAGAGGTACCTACATGAAGGTTGTTCACTACGCTGGTGAGTCCACATCAAAAAGGCCACAGCATGCTTGCAGCCTCCAGTGGATGCAGCACAATCATAGCACTCACAACTTATAAATTGAGTTTTGTCTTCATCTACTATCATAGTTACAGAATATGATTTTGCTCTCACTTTGTGCTTGGGACATATCTTGCATTTGAGTGTACAAATGACAGATTCGCGATGTAGCTGGACATAACCAACAGCGATAAGACTCTCTCGAAGCTCTATAAAGAAAGAAACCAAAACTGAATATCACGATCTATGTTAGTAAATAATATAACCTAGTAAGTACTTAATTCTGCGAATGTTAGGTTTTATTCTTGGACGAAAAGATATTAATACAATAAATTGCTTTATTTAAGAAATATATAGTATACTTACAAGACAGTTTTCACATTTTTTAGTTCTGCAGCATAGAAATCAGGGTTATTTTTGAAAAATGTCCAATTAGGTTTAAATGCATCATCTTTTGAGAGGTTTCCACTATCTGCTTTTAAATAATTGGGTTCCTAAACTATTAATTAGGAAAAGTATGGTTGGTAATGACTAATTGAAACAATAAAAAGCACAGAAACATAAAGAAAAACGGAAAAACACTCGTAATTGTTCGAATTTACTACACCACAGTTAGATTTTATTATATAGTTACGTCACTAACGATTCAACCAATCATAGAGCGTTTACGATCACGTGAACATAGATCGAAAATTAATTAATTTATTTCATGTTTTATAGAAAAACAATACATTATTTTTTAGTTCGGTCAAATGGAATATTACTTAAAAATAATAATCTATTAGGATGGCAACAGCAGAAACGATATTTTTAATACAGTCAAATACCCTATTAAACCGAATAAAAAAACCGGTCAAGTGCGAGTCAGACTAGCGCACAAAGAGTTCCGTACTACTACACAATTTAAATTCTTTTTAGTAAATACTACAAGAAACATGTCATAACAACACGTAACTAGTGAAATAACTGCCTTACTATGGCGCTAACCTGGTAGCGCCTGACCAACAATAATTCGACAACCTAAGTTTTAAAAAAAAATATAATATTTAAAGCGAGCAAACGAGCAGGCGGGTCACCTGATGGTAAGTGATTACTGCCGCCCATGAACATTTGCAGCACCAGAGGAACCGCCAATGCGTTGCTGGCTTTTGAGAAATTTGTTTATCCACCCTTTGAAGAGAGAGTGAGTATTATAATCATTAGGGAACACAGAAGATGGAAGCTGGTTCCACAATTTGCAGGTACGTGGCAGAAATGACCTGGAATAACGGGAGGTGGATGAAGACCAGGCATCCAGGTGGTGACGATAAGGTTTGTTTCTGCGACGAAGAATGCGACTGGAGAACACGGGAGGGGGTATTAGATTAAATAACTCCTCAGAGCACTCCCCATTGTAGAGACAATAGAACACACAAAGAGAACTAACGTCTCTTCGTCTAAGTATACGGAGCCTTAGGCCTATTGCGCATTACAAAAAAAAATCATGTCTTGTCTAGAAAAAGAAATTCAGTCGTTGAAATTCATTCAGAAATGGTACCTACTATACATCTTACAAGATATTTTTTCTTGTGTCTTATTAGACACGCGCATACAAAATAATATGAGATGTTACTTATAAGACGAGACATTTTCTTATAATGTGCAATAGGAAGAGCAGCCTAAATGTGTACTTTCCGCACAAAAGAATGTGACTTGAAATGGCACGTGCAGCGCACCCTTAAATTTAAAGCCATCAACGTCTTAACTATTTTACTTATTACATACCCACAAGAATAATCTCTGTTACTTTGTAATAAGGTATGCTTTGGAATGCGAGCTTTTTGTGTAGTGTTTGATAGTTTCCATTTAAAAATTAACTCTATTTTGTTTAAATAAGGTTTATTTTGGAATGGACTTAGTTTGATATGTGTAAAAAGAATGAGAGGCATCGGCCATAGAGGTATAATATATAGTAGGCATTCGGCTATATTATGCATGGTGTTTTAAATGTCTTTAAATGCCTTAAACATTTCTGGGTAGTAATAATTCATTGAAAGAAATAACGTAACTCGACGATCTCCCTGACGCAGTGTTGAGCGATGTTGTATAAACGTGGGAGGTCCCGGGTTCGATATCCGGCAGGGTCAATTTGCAAATTTATAATTTCTAAACTTGCTCTGTCTATATTCTGGTGGAAAGCTTTGGCCGTGGCTAGTAACCGGGGTATAGTAATTAGTAACCCTACCGGCAATGATGTACCACCAAGCGATTTATCGTTCCGGTACGATGCCGTGTAGAAACCGACCAGGGGTAAGTGCTTAATATAACTGCCATACCCCTAACCAGTTAGCCCGCTACCATCTGAGACTGCATCATCACCTACCATCAGGTGAGATAGCAGTCAAGGTTTAACTTGTAGTGGATTAAAAAAAGTGCAAGAATACAATTAATATTATTATAACTATGCCCAACCCTGGAATCGAAACCAGCACCTCATAATCCACAGCCGTATAAGCTAGACATTATAATATAAACAAGGTTGTTTGACTCCACATAACGCAATATACGCCATTACAAAGTAACTATAAAGGATTTATCTAAAAACTAATGACGCCTACGAGCCAAATGATACCAACGATACCCCAGACCGAGCAGTTTGTAAAATTTAAATCTCTTTATCTCGTATTTCCAATGGAAATTAAACTTTATCTGAACGTAATAAAGTCCATAATCCATAAAATCTTAAAGTTCATATTTGGGCTGAATTTTTATTTTATTTGCGATGAATGCAGCTCGTTTCAGAAAGCTAATAATTAGGGGTGGCTGCCCTCTGAAAAGGTACCGTCCGAGCAAAAGTGCTCATGAATAAAATATTTCAGGGTTATATTGTAAAACTTTTTTATTGAACTATGGTAAGTAGATAATTATGCTACTGAAACTGTAGAATAAAATTCGTTTGCTGTTTTAGGACCTCGAGTGTCAGACCTTAGTTCTGCTTGCTTGCTGAGAGATGAATTTACTTTCAAAGAAATTAATATATAGTTACTTCATTGATTATTATTATCACCATCGGTGGTAGAATCTTGACTTAGGGGTCGTCTATAAAGTACGTCACACTAATTTCTTGATTTATTTGCCCCTCCCTCGTCCTTGTCACAGTTTTTCACATTTGTGAGACCATACACCCTGGTTTGACGTCACATATCTTGTAATTTTATGTCTAGAAACATCTAGAAAACTCGCCAACAAAACAATTTAAACCTTAAGATGTTGGAAATATTGTTAAGTTTTTCGTTAATAGTTCAAATTCGTCATTTTAATACTTAGATGCATTACGAAAATTCTACAATGATTGTACATCAATGATTAGATGTATAAAATTTTGAAATGTGACGTCACGAATCCCTCCCACCCCTTGTCACACAATGTCACACTTCGTCGACCCCCTCCCCCTTAACGTGTGACGTACTTTATGGATGATCCCTTATCATAAGTGGCACGAGTTGTCCTACGTGAAATAAATAAATCATTAATTCATTACTTTCAGAGTTCACGCATCCATTTGAAAAAAGTTTATTTTTGTTAAAACATTAAAGTAAACATGCAAGAGTCATTAACAACATATTGGGTTACACAACAAAGTTATCGTGTTACAACATCGTTAGTGGAAATCTTCAAATGTTTACAATCCAATGGTTCGGAAAATCTCAGCTCTTTCGAGTGCTGTCGGGTGGCAAATATTATGCCTCGCGTATTTTATTTCGTAAATATTGAATCTCGAATTCATTTATTTCAATTCACCACACAAAGTTGGCGGAAATATAATATTACTACCGAATGTTTTCGTTGATTTCAATAATGAGGTTTTTAGAGTCGAAAAATATTATGCAAGGAATATCCGGATAGTACTTTACTAGGAGTATCATATTATGACATCCATACTTCTTTACTTCCAAACTAATATTATAAATGCTAGTGTTTGTGTTTATGTGTCTGTCTGTTTATCTGTCTGCTAAATAATTCCAAGGAAAGGATAGGCTACTTTTTATCCCGGAAAATCAAAGAGGCCCCCGGGACGCGGCGTCATCTAGTGTGCTCTACATATTTAATACTGTACTAAATTCAAAGTGAAACAATAATATACCTAAAGGCAGCGTACTTGCAAAATCTCAACGTCTACACACAGCTATTTGAACTGATAATGTAATCAGTTATGTTCTCCTTTTATCTACAATCTTTAAAATCATTTACCTAGAAATATATTTTTTTAATTCTTCGTTAAGTTAGCGAAGGTGAGTGATGGTGCAGTCTTAGATGGTAGCGGTCTAACCTGGGTATGGAGGATTGCAGTTATATTAATACCATACACTTAATCAAGTTCTAAGCGCCATCGTACTGCTAATCGTGTGTAGCTAGGCCAATGACAAAGTTTTATAACGTGCAAAACTAGAGAAAATTAATTTACAAGTCTCTATCAGAAGTAAGTCATCAAAAGTATCTACAGAAGTGCGTTACGTGGTATATGTATAGCAAAATTCAGCGAATTGATTCTATCTCTCTATCCCTCCACACCTACAAGGCAGGTGGGTCGATTCAGTTAGCATTTCTATAATATAAAAATGCCACCGGAAAACGAGTTTGAAACCTTTTACCGTGGATGCAAATGAATCCAAACAATTGCACATTGCGCGCCAGTCGGCACACGTCTTGGCATCCTTCCCGGGTGCTGAGGCAAATTGCTCGCCATGAGCGGGTTCTGCCGGGGGCCAAATTACGTTTGCACTCTTCGAAATGGCTGGACAGTGGAATATCAGACATTTTAAAATGAAATCTATAACTATACTAATAAAATAAATGTGAAATTTTGGATGGATGGATGTTTTTTTTTTATATTATTTTTGTACATATTATAATATTGTCCTAAGATTATTTGAAAAAAAGTTGACAAACTTATAAGCTTAGCTTATTTCTAAAAAGAAATCTCTTCCAGCCTTCCTTGAAGTGAGTAAGGTGAAATTGTTAAGTGGTACGAGTACGTACAAAAATAATATATTTTATTGAAATTATAAAATTCTACCATATGTTTTTTACCAGGACAGGTGAACAGATCTGGATGAAATATGGCACAAACTCATATTTTTTTATTCAAATAAACTTATTAAAAGTGCTTTTGTATCGTCGAGTGAAACCACTGGTTTGGAATGCCATTCCTACCGAGAAGAACCAGCAAAAAACTCGCATTCTACTCGCACTCTAGGCATTTCTGTTCCAACGGTTACTCCTAATCCGACAAGGATAGCCTACCCACTGCCACTTCAGCTTACTCGTAGTTTGGGCCAAAAAAGTATTCGTATGTGATGGTAAAATTTGAAAATTTTATTTTATTTATTTTATTTTATTTTTATTTAGATAAGATACCCGAAGAGACCTCAAAGTTGCTCAATGCGTCTCTCCGGGCTACAGAATTAGAGTGACAATAAATAAAAAAAACTTAATATACTTCCTTACAACAAAAATGCAAAAAAAACACATCATTTGGTACAGAGATCACAAAAACAATGCCATTCCAATAAGACTATACTATAAACATACACAACAATAAATTAACTAAAATAATAATAAGGTTTTCGATTTTCTAATATTTTTTTTTAATAATTGAAAAGGCACAATAATTTCAAGTCTTTCAAACAAAAAACTTAAGGCACTCCTGAAATATTCAATCAATTTAACTCAACCTTCTATTGCGCCCGTCTTGCTAGCTTTTGTTGCTAATAATACAGGTCTTTACTAAAATAAGAAAAGAAAAAAAAATCGTTTCTTAGGCAGGGCCTTATTTCACTGGCTCACACAATCGGCCCGCAGCAGGCACTCTAGAGTCGTTTATCACAATTCTACTCTATTCATGGACTATTTCGAGTTAAGAGTTTTGTAATTCGTCAATTCATTCACTTCTTTTCTTCTCTTTTGTATTCAATGAAGCTCTTTTTATAACTACTTTAAATTTCTTTTGTAGTACTAATGAAAAGGCAAATAGACTGCAGTATTTCCTTGCTCTCATTATTCTTCTATTATTGTCAAGTTGATGGTTAACTTAACATTAATGTGAATATTATTGAGGTAAATTAGTTGATAGGAATTAAATAAATGAAAATAAAAACAACAAAATCAAATAAGTACCCATCACTACGGCTAATTAGAATCAATGCGAAACGGGTTGGCATGATTTTGCTTGTTTTAGCACAAGTTAAAAGTCCTGGAGAGTGACAAAGATTACTTTTTAAGTCAGATTAAAGAGTTACCACGGGGTCTTTGTAAACCTAAATCAAAGTTGCGAGTTACAGCTGTTAATAACATAAAATAAGTTAGCCTTGCTAAGGTTGGCGTTATAAGTCGTCGTTGGAATACCAGGGGCCATACCGCCAACGCTTAAAGCCTGTTTTATTATTGTTGACTTTCGTGTTTTATAGGAACTTATTATAGGAACGTCAAGGTACGTGACATCCAACTGTAATTTTGAGTAATGTTGCTTAAGTATTGCTTTAAGCGTTGGCAGTATGGCCCCAGCTCATAGAGGTCTAGAACTGGACGAAGGTCTCTTGTAAGGAAAGCCACATGCTTCGGTTAATGCCAATTGTGTCTTGAATCCACTTATATTTTCTCCTTTCTTTCTACGAAGAGAATGTTAAAATTATTTTTAAAATCTTGAGGTTTGATCTTGATCTTGACTACATTTTTGAAGTGAAACTTCTTTAGAATCGTTGTGATTTGAAAATTCGATGAAACGAAACGAATAAGCGACACCAAAAAGAGACAAACATGTTCATAAGTAGGATTTAGCCTGCGAGAGAATTAGATATAAAACAAGTTATATTTATCTCATTGTCTCGTAGGCTTCTTTTCTGAAGTTTCACTTCTGACGTGTGTGAATTGCACACACAAACTTTTTTGTGTCCGTATGCTTTACATGCCACTCCATGTAACATTTTGTTTTTTTTCAGGTAATAAGGCTGCTATAGTGTAATAGTATGGTTTATGTAAGTCATTAATAATTTTTTTTGATTTAAACTCATTATGTGAACAAGACTGTTGTAAAAAATCTCTAAATGATAGGCCTAAATCAAATTTTATCCTTTTCCGCAGGGAGCATTTTGATAAGAATAACAATAAATTTAGACCCATTAGTTTAGAGATGCTTGATAAATCAGGATTATTGTACGTTATCGTAGGCATATTACTACTGTTGGATTAAAAATGTAAACAAATGCTTTTAAAATTGTCCTTTTTTTCTCTTTTTTCCATTCTCGTGGGAATCGTAACTGAATTATTTTCTTGTTAAAAGCAGATGGGGAAAAATGCTCGTAGAATAAATCAGTGGGGAAGCGTTGTAAATCTATCGCTGCCATCGAGCAACGCGCTCAGAAGATGTCATAGTAATGTTACACAGTGAATACATAGCGTAAGATAATTTGATATTTGCGAATGAACCAGCTTTACGGTCGTAGCACTTACAACAAAATATGAACATTAAAAACAAAAGTGTATTCTGCCAATCAGTACTATGCCCCCTTTTCATAACACACAGCATCGTTTCATCAGCTGGCTGTGCGAATTATGTCCTTAAGCTGTGGTATATAAAAAGCTATTCGTATTCCTGGTATATAAAAAAGCTGGAAAACTGCAATTTAATTTGCATTTTGATGAAATATTAGTATTTTCTATACCTTTCACGTTACAAATAGTCTATATTTTATGGAAAGTCATATAGGAAGCATTAATTTTACTGTAGAGCTGAGTTGCAATGATATCTATTAGTAAGTGCTGATAGGGCGAAAGGGCATGAGAAGGGTAGTTTTGCAAATTTTAATACGAGCCGCAAAAAGTAATGACCATTTTTATTTTAATTTTAATTAATTTTAATTATAATACAAATTGACACAATCGAATCAAGTATAATAAAATCTTTAAGAGCCCCTGCTATCACTATAAGTTTTATTTCGTGTGATTTGCAGTTGAGGGTAATTTTAAAATAAGATCAAGCTAATATATTAAAGAGCTATACTTGATATCTATGTCATACATCAATGTCCTATTTATAAGTTTATGGACCATTTGGGCCATCACTTTGACCACAGTGAAACTTGCGTATAGCGCCTCCCCATCGAAGGGCTTTGGTGGTTACTATGAATAACGATGCACGTCGCATCGGCTGAAGTACTGACTGCAATTGGAAACGAGTACGTTCAACTACGAATTATAATTCCCCGTTTAAATGTCATTAGTGTGGATATCGCTGCATTTTATTTGTTGAAGAGTATAAGCATCTAAATTGCGGATTCACCTATTTTTGTAAGTCTACCAAACAATGACCTCAATTCACATAGACGGGCCCTGTCAAACAAAGAATGTGGACTTATTTTACTAACACCAATCTGAAAACACACAAGTCTGAAAAGCGGGACAGCGCTATGGCGGGGACAAGGACAGAATTATACAGGTGAGGGGTACGCTCTACAAGTCGGACGCCCAACTTTTTTCTATGAAAGGGTCCATCTAGTACCTACATATAATATATCGATGCTACCAAAGAATATCCAATTGAAAGAGCCAACGAAGTATTCGGCTACAGATGTTCAGTTTGATCTAAATTGAATTAGGAACTATTTAACACATATTTTTAGTTAGTTTTTTTAGTTAAGAATTTAGTTTTCCAAATGACTAAATAGAAAGTAATGTTTTGGGTAAACATACTATTTGATCACCTAAAAATAACTGCTTTGGGTTGAAAAAGTCAGGGTTCTCCTAATTTTTAACTAAATTTGACGTATGTTATTTTTTATGAATAACAAGAAAACAGACTCAATTATTTGCTTGTTGTGTATTTTTTTAAGTTAACTATAACCATAAATAGTGCAAATCACATCTCAAAATTAGCGAATCTGCAACGGACCAGCTATCTTGAAAAAAAGCTATAGGTTGTAGCTTATATCATGAATTTTGTTCGGTACATACAGTTTACGGTCGCAACTGGCTACAGACGCGCTACGTGATAGCTACATCAATGGCCGTAGCACAGCCGTAGTATCAGATTTAACATCTCACTAACTGGCAACTATGCAAATATACGTTGCTAGAATTCGATTGTTTAAAAGCTCAAATACGTCCTTACAACCACACCCAGCGCCCTAGGCGGAAATCTTGCGAAATATAAATCGTTGTACTGAATTTTTTTACTTTAGTTGCATGTTATATTGAAATTAAGTGTTTCGACGTTCGAATTCTGACAACGTTATCAGAAACGTTGGTGAGATGTAAACTCATACTAACCATACAACGAACATTATGGAGAATTTTAATTTTTTTCCAAAGAGCACCTTGATCAATAACATTCCTCGTTAATACAATGGTAGATTCATTCGACTATTCATAAGCACTTGCAAAAAGTCTATTTGAATAAAAAACTTTTGAATTTTGAATTTTGAATGAATCAAATCTCTACCACTAAGTATCAAAAATAAAAAGAATCACTAATTACTCTAAAATCGATAGAACTAGATATACTTCGAAACGAATCAAAACAAGCTTTAACATTTCATCGGTGAACTTGAATTTCAATGTCAAATTTAATTGTAACTAAATATTTACACAAATTGTAAAGATGTTTTGATAGGCGAGACTCAAGATGCTCAGGCGGGCTCCCTTGTCCGTTGCTAAGCAACCGTTAATATAGCCAAATTAAGACTCTAGGGTCCTCAGAGCATATTTTGAAGATCCATATTAATTATGTTTGGTCCAATTTCCCCTCTTACAAGACCCGTCGCGTTAATATTGTCTTTTGACGTTTTTTATAATAAACTTATTATTTTCGTATTACAAGCCTCTTTAGTTAATGAAGGTCGTTTATTTGAATTGTTATGAATAAGAAAAAAGTAGAAAAAAGATTTTTTTATTGTAAGATATTTGCGTTTGACGACAATCATTACTGGTGGAAAGCAATGAGGTAATCTAGCTTGACATGCACTTGCCTTGAAGATTCTATTCACTCTTAAAGTTACTAAAGTATTTCGCTCAAAGTTTTTTTAATTATTATCCGTTACGAAACGTCAAATACAAACATCTGGGGGCATACTGCCAAAGCTTAGAACAATACTTATGCAATATTACTCAAAATGACAGTTTGATGTCACGTAACTTGACATTCCTAAAATAAGGATTTGTAATTATTCTAATACACGAAAATCAACAATAATTGAACAATATGGCTTTAAACGTTAGCAGTATCTATGGCCCCTGCAGTTCATACGAATCGCTAACTCTGAAGTTTATCTATCTTAGCAGTTCAAATCCCTCAAAACTCAAAACAATCCAAAAATACAATTCCCTAGACTTCTGTTGGAAAGCCAAGAAGCGTTACCTCCCGAGAGGCGTGTACTAAAATAAATCGAATCCAGTTTAATTGGTAAAGTTGGTGGTTGGCACAAGTTCACCCCAAATTAGTGAAAATTTACCCCGCCGAGGAATCACGCCACCTTGGACCGAAAAACGAGTTTATTTTAAATAATTGCTGGTTGTTTAAAGTTCCAAAACAAGTGCTAACAAATTAATTTACCAGATTTTTATCTAAAGAGTGCTCTCTTTGGTATCACGCGAAGGTGCGTGCGAGCGTGCTATTTCAAAATACAAACAACATTTTTGGTTGGGACTTAAGCGATACGACGCGCCGAGTTTCTTGCTGGTTCTTCTCGGTAGGAATGGCATTCCGAACCAGTGGTAGATTCACTCGACGATTCAAAAGCACTTGTAAAAGTTTATTTGAATGAAAAACATTTGAATTTAGAATCTCGAATACGCGATACGCGATGTATTAACCTACTACCCAGTATTTGGTAATACAATATTTTTTGTAAACTAATCCATTGTTTCAACAAACTAAAGATAATATTATTTGAAACTATTACTAAGTAAAGTATGCCCTGAGTACGTTATATTGACTTTTGTTAGTTAATTTACATAATCTACACAATATATTTATGTGAATTAAACTAAATAATATGCCCAGGTCAACTCAATTTCATTATAGGCTCACTTCACTAACCATGGGAGAATTGATGGGCTTAATAATCCATAATATTATTATTCTTATATTCTTCTTTCTTGAATTTTCCGGGGTAAAAATAGCCTAGTATGTCCTTCCCCGGGATACAATCCCTGTACCAAATTTCACCAAAATCCTTTGAACAGATGGGCCGTGAAAGCATAGCAGACAGACAGACAGACACACTTTCGCATTTATAATATTAATTTTATAATTTTATTACAGTGCTTCACACACGAGGAAAGTTTCTAAACTTACTTAAATGCGTCATATCAAAAATTTTCAGAAACGGCAGGATTTGAACCTGCGTCTCTCTGGGAATCGCGCCCTGAGCGCCTGGACCACTCGGCCACGGTTCACTTACCTGCCAGTGACGAAATTTGAGATATTGTGCATCTTTAATGCAGTCTTTTTAGGGTTCCGTACCCAAAGGGTAAAAACGGGACCCTATTACTAAGACTCCGCTGTCTGTCTGTCTGTCTGTCTCCAGGCTGTATCTCATAAACCGTGATAGCTAGAAAGCTGAAATTTTCACAAATGATGTATTTCCGTTGCCGCTATAACAACAAATACTAAAAATTAAAAAAATATATATATATTAAGGGGGGTCCCCATACAATAAACGTGTTTTTTTCGTATTTTTTTGCTCAATATTAAAAACGGTAACAGGTAGACGGTTCAAATTTTCACAGAATATTAACTTGTATATTACCTTTCAAAATAAATAATTAAATATCAATAAAGTAAATATTAAAGGGGGGCTCCCATACAACAAACGTAATTTTTATTATTAATGCGTCATAAATCGTAAAACTTACTACAGGTTTGTACGGAACCCTCGGTGCGCGAGTCCGACTCGCACTTGGCCGGTTTTTTTTCAGAATTATTATTGATATGACGTATTTATGTAAGTTTATAATATTAGTATGGATATACCTATCATAAATGTAAAAGTTAGTCTTTTTATCTGTCGGTCTTTCTGTCTATCTACCTGTTTGTCTGTCTGTCTGTGACCTATTCACTCTTGATTTGAAGATACCAATATCATCAACTTCTCTTCAAATAAAATAAAAAACTTTTATAAAAAAGCATTCCGATAAAGACTTCTTAGCAAGTATTGTACCTGTTATACTCGTATTTTAAAGCTACTCAACTTCCCCTTTTCGTGTTTGAGCCTAATTTATTGTATGATAGAGAAATTCTCAGTAATTTAAGGCGAAGTTGCTCGACCACGAACTTTGCCAATTAAACGGGATCCGATTTATTTTAGAGCGCCTCTCAAAGGGCTCTCCTCGCGGCTTGTGAAAGACAGTGCTCATTTGTTAATTTTCACGATTTATCTTTTCCTTCCGAAGCCCGATATAGCCCGAAGAGTAGCGAAGCTGAAGTGGCAAAGGCGGGACACATAGTTCGGAGAACCGATGGACGTCCAGGTGCTGGAAGGGCGACCCCGCACTGGAAGGCGTAGCGTCGGCAGACCCCCCACACAGTGGACAGACGACATCAAGAGAGTCGCAGGGAGTCGCTGGACCGGTTATTAACACTAACATGATAATAGTCGTTAAAGCCCGCCAACCCGTATTGGAGCAGCGTGGTGGGTCTAAGCTCTAATTCCCTCTCTCCTGTGAAAGTGTCGGCCTGTGCCCAGCAGTGGGACGTTAATGGGCTGTAGTGATGGTGGTGGTGGAACATGGATCACGAAGCCTCCCACCAGGCCATACCAGAGAAAATTCAGAAATTATAAATTCCCGAATGAACTCTGCCGGGGATCGAACCCGGGACCTCTCACTACGCTCATCACTGCGCCAGGGAGGTCGTGAAAACTACAAAATACAGAACTGAGAAGAGATATTCAAAGTATGCTGGAGAAATACTGAGCGTTCAGCAACCCATGTTGAACTTGGAATTGGACCCAACAATTAATATAAATTCTTTAAAGTCTTAACAGCGCAAAGACGATAGCCGAATTTTCGTGATGACAAAGGAAATTTAGTTTTATGAACTTTGAAATACTGTAGAATAAGTATTTTTCAAGAAATACTCATAATACATTTATTGTCCTGAACATGGTACATTATAGGTAATATAGTTACATATTACAGATGTTACATTAAAAACATAAGGTCTGCATGTTCTACCGTAGCCGGTGTACAATTTTAAAGTTAACCATTTCATTATTATAAACTAGCTGATGCCCGCGACTTCGTCCGCGTGGATTGAGGTTTTTCTAACTCTTTAATTTTCCGGGATAAAAAGTAGCCTATGTGTTATTCCAGACTATAATCTATCTCTGTGCCAAATTTCATCCAGATCCGTTCAGCCGCTCGGGCGTGATTGAGTAACAAACATCCATACATCCATACATCCATACATCCATACATCCATCCAAACTTTCGCATTTATAATATTTTTTTGATTAGGATTTACCTACTATATTATGTCTATGATTTTTAGGGTTCCGTACCCAAAGGGTAAAAACGGGACCCTATTACTAAGACTCCGCTGTCTGTCTGTCTGTCTGTCTGTCTGTCTGTCTGTCTGTCTGTCTGTCTGTCTGTCTGTCTGTCTGCCTGTCTGTCTGTCTGTCTGTCTGTCTCCAGGCTGTATCTCATAAACCGTGATAGCTAGAAAGCTGAAATTTTCACAAATGATGTATTTCCGTTGCCGCTATAACAACAAATACTAAAAATTAAAAAAATATATATATTAGGGTCCCCATACAATAAACGTGTTTTTTTCGTATTTTTTTGCTCAATATTAAAAATTCAAATTTTCACAGAATATTAACTTGTATATTACCTTTCAAAATAAATAATTAAATATCAATAAAGTAAATATTAAAGGGGGGCTCCCATACAACAAACGTAATTTTTATTTTTAATACGTCATAAATCGTAAAACTTACTACAGGTTTGTACGGAACCCTCGGTGCGCGAGTCCGACTCGCACTTGGCCGGTTTTTACCTATCCAGCTCGTGTTGTTGAAAGAGGAAGAATGCAGAGCATAACCAGATAGTGTTAATTTTTAAATGGAGAGCGACAATATCTTTTCATTATTTTAAAAGCGTCGAGGTAGCGAGCTTAGCCGTTTTATTATTCAAAGTGTTTTGCTTTGAACCGGCGCAGCGAGCAGTTTGCTTAATATTAAATACAAGTTACATGAATTAAGAGATAGAAAACAGTTTGGTACAAGAAAGAAATTACTTCCAGGTATATATTTTTTAAAATTATTACTCTTTATGAAGACTGCATAACCACAGAACACTAACTACTACTACAGCGTACCTAAGTATATTAAGGACGTATCTGCAAATCCCTTAAAATACATAGAATTGTCGGTACATTTTGTGACTAAGTCGGACAAAATAAAATGGAATTAAAAATTACTACATATAGATTGATCCCTTATCTCCAATTTTTGGAAATAACTTTGTTAAAAATCTTCATTTAAAGTACTATAAAAATGATTTTCCGACACGTCTTCACACAAAATTGACGATTTAGGGGCAACTATCGGTACATTTTTTTCCGTATATATGCCGATTTTTTGTCATTAAAAAATACCATCTGTTAGGAGATATGTTCAACTAAAAATTTTGGAAAGACTAATGTTAAAAATAGTACATATAGTATAAAAAATAAAATAAAAATCGATTGTAATTTTTTCGCATATTTTGCTTTCAAACGTAAATCTTAACATAGTGAAAATAAGGGCTATTTTGATTTTGCTCGGTCACTGGTTTGATTTCGTTTCAAAACTCAAATATCAATTTAGTTAGTCAGTCATTTATAAAAAAACAAAATATACCGAAGTATCGAAATAAGTTGATTCACGCAGCTTGTAAGTACATGTGTGTGCGTGTGAACGATGCGAGTGTAGTAGTGCGATTTTATACCTATTTGTTTTGCAAATGCGTCCTTAAATTCGTACATTAAATCGATGCCAATACAAATGACAGACCCTACTACCATGACAGTTGGCTTTACTCACAATGTCTAAGTAGCAAAACGTGTAACTACGTGAAAAGCATGAAAAGTTACAAAAGATGTTCATGAGTATACATACATAAAACACACACATACATACACATATACATTACATAAAATTGACGATTTGCTCATTAGACGTTTTACTAGACCTTTTTTTTATTGCACTTCAAGTTAGCCCTTGTCTGGGATCTTACCTGAAGGTAAGTCATGATTCAGTGTAAGATGGTAGTGGGCCAACCTGTTAGGGGTATGGCAGCTATTATCAACC
The DNA here is from genome assembly GCA_917051295.2 of Erebia ligea. Lineage (NCBI taxonomy): Eukaryota > Metazoa > Arthropoda > Insecta > Lepidoptera > Nymphalidae > Erebia > Erebia ligea. Next base: position 17,026,429 of record OU785235.1, on the reverse strand, counting down.
TGTAATACTAGTTGGTTTCGACACGGCATCGTACCGGAACGCTAAATCGCTTAGCAATATGTCTATGCTGGTAAGGTGTGAACTAGCTACAACCGAAGCCTCCCACCAGACTAGACCAGCGACTCAGATTATAAATTCCCAGATTGACTCTGGCGGGAACCGATCCCGGGACCACCCACGAAAAAAAATACAGTGTGCCTACATCATTCACAGCTTATAGCCTGAAAGATACTATTAAGTATTCTCTGCGTAAAGTGAGTTTCTTTCACTTTTCACAAAAAAAATATCAGGATATTACAAAAAAAAAAGGATGAAAGAAATAACTTCCGCCACAATTTCGTCTTGATCTTTTAAAAATAGAATAATATAAACCACCTGCGGCCCACACAAACAGGATAATCTTTTTCCCCATTATATTTCCGGACAAATCATTGTCTATTTCGTACTGGTCAAATAAACTCTTGTTTATCGACTGGGAGGAATTAATCTATACAATTATCCATTTCTGGACGTTTGTTTACTTGAACCATTTGATGTACCTGTTATAATATATTTTCTCACCTCCGGGCGGAAAGCGTCAATTTTCCTCCCGCTGCGCTAAACGAAAATGCCGCTTTCCGCCTCCGTCGAGGAGAAAAATAGTATACACACCACGGGCAGTAAATAAGAAAGCCTCAGATCACATGTTTATTGACCTCGGCTTCGCCTCGGACAACAATTACATGTAATCTGAGACATTTCTTATTTTACTGCCCTAGATGTGTAATGTACTATTCCATGATGATACGAATGTATGATCAATACTGCCTCGTTGGTCTAGACTGACTCAGTGGTTTGCATGTTTGACTGCGCACAACGAGGTCCTGGGTTCAATTCCCGGGTCGGGAATCGGGGTTTTTGTGAAAAGAAATTCTCAGTACTAGCTTGGAGTTAGGAAGTTGACGGTATTTTATCCATGTGCTTCAGAGAGCACGTAATTTATAACCCTACAGTTGCATGAATTACTATTGAACTTGCTCGGAAATGGCATCATTTAAAAAAAAAGAATACGTCAATATTGCCTCTTTTCTGGCCGCTAATACTATAATAGGAAATCAGTCCTTCCAATATTAGTCAGCCGTAAATTAGTTTAATTCCAGCCTGGGCAATAATATACTATTTTGGAAATGCATGCAAATAATAGGGATGTGATCATCCATATATACTGCCCCGTTGGTTTAGTGGTTAGCATGTTCAACTGCGGCCGACGAGGTCCCGGATTCGAGTCCCGGGTCGGGCCATAATTAAGTATTGAGTTTTTCTGACTAGAAATTCTCAGTACTATCCCGGAGTTAAGAAGTTGGCGGTGTTTCACCCCCGGAGAGCACGTTAACCCGTCGGTCCCGATTATAATCACTAACATGATAATTGTCATTTAAGCCCGCCAACCTGCATTGGAGCAGCGTGGTAGGTCTAAGCTCTAATTCCCTCTCTCCTATGAGAGTGGAGGCCTGTGCCCAGCAGTGGGAAGTTAATGGGCTGTAGTGGTGGTGATGGTGGATCATCCATATTATTTGCACTCAATCGAAACAGAAACTATTTATCAAACTTAAAAACTCGCTTCTAGTATGGCAGTTTGTATGAAATACATACTTTGTGTCATCAAACAACGCATTGTTTTTTTATCAAACTAAAAACTAACAGAAGATGTTGATTTTAGATCTATTGGAAGAACCTCTATCTAATAATCAGTAAGAAATAATTTATTAACGACACAGGAATCATCCCTATTGGTTATTATGTCGCCCCATCGGTAAAAAAACCGGCCAAGTGCGAGTCGGACTCGCGCACCGAGGGTTCCGTACAAACCTGTAGTAAGTTTTACGATTTATGACGTATTAAAAATAAAAATTACGCTTTAATATTTACTTTATTGATATTTAATTATTTATTTTGAAAGGTAATAAACAAGTTAATATTCTGTGAAAATTTGAACCGTCTACCTGTTACCGTTTTTAATATTGAGCAAAAAAATACGAAAAAAACACGTTTATTGTATGGGGACCCCCCTTAATATATATATTTTAGTATTTGTTGTTATAGCGGCAACGGAAATACATCATTTGTGAAAATTTCAGCTTTCTAGCTATCACGGTTTATGAGATACAGCCTGGAGAGAGACAGACAGCGGAGTCTTAGTAATAGGGTCCCGTTTTTACCCTTTGGGTACGGAACCCTAAAAAAGATATAAATTTAAATATAACCTGAGTCAAACATTTTACCTTTATCGCCCGTACAAAATATAAAATAGGAAAAATAGAATTTTGTAGTTCTACATACCTAAGCAGAGTCATAGGTAAGTGCTAGTTAAGTTCCATCGTTTGTTTGAATAAAAGCTTTCATTTCCGCGACACGTTTTTCAAATTGGAAATTATAAAAGGAAAATCTGTTTCAAGTCAATCTGCTTACTCGCCGCCATATTCGTATTCTTTCATGAATAAATGAAATGAAAAAAGGTTTTCTTTTCTTTTTACGTGTTCATAGTATTATAAACACTAGCTGATGCCCGCGACTTCCTTTTTTTTCTTTTTTTTTATCCACTACAAGTTAGCCCTTGACTTCGATCTCACCTGATGGTAAGTGATGATGCAGTCTAAGATGTCTGATGATGCAGTCTGTTAGGGGCATGGCAGTTATTTTAAAACCCATACCCCTATTCGGTTTCTATACGGCATCGTACCGGAACGCTAAATCGCTTGGCGGCACGTCTTTACCGGTAGGGTGGTAACTAGCCACGGCCGAAGCCTCCCACCAGGCCAGACCAGGGAAAATTCAGAAATCATAAATTCCTAAATTGATCCTGCCAGGGATTGAACCTGGGACCTCCGCATGTTAAGACAACAGCGCTCAACACTGCGCCACGGAGGTCGTCTGAGGTTCCTTCGCTTGGATTAAGTTTTTTAGATTCCCGCGGGAACTCTTTAATTTAACTCTACCTCTAACTCCGGGATAAAAAGTAGCATATGTCCTTCCTCAGGATACATCGTATTCCTGTACCAAAATCCATCAAAATCGGTTGAACAGATGGGCCACGAAAGCGTTGCAGACAGACAGACAGACAAACACATCTTTCGCACTTATAATATAAGCATGGATTGTATAGGATATCCAAACAAATTCAAATATCTCGATTAGGTAAGTGTTAAATTGTTTGTTGACTGAAACAAAACTCCATTGAGCCGACTTCCTGCTTCACATTGTTTACATCAACTTGTTTTCGATTTTCAACAATTTGGAAATTAAGACGTCGTGCCGTTCCCTAAACAAGACATTGTAATTTCCTTTGCGAGATACACGATACATTTCAGTATGCAATCAGTATTCGTGAAGTCTCGTATGTCTGTAATTCTTTTGTATTTCCGTTTGTATGTACTGTTATAGTAACAATCATCTTTATCATTACATCCTATCACCGCTTTGAAGATGATTATGCCACGTAATAGTCCACCACGCTGGGAAATTACGACGTTATGGAGTATTGAAGTGAAAACTTCTTTAGCCGCGTCGAGCACTTTTTGGTAGGGGGTAAACTTGTGGATTCGCGTCACCGACACCTCGCTGCCCCATGCTCGAGTTGTTACGAAGACAAAAGGTCTTAAATATAAATATACTACATTCGTAATTAAACTTTAATGCCTTAGTTTTAAGGTTTATATTTTAATTATTCGTTTTCACTTCTATCGGCAGTCCCTATGACTGCCAATTTTTGATTTTTATTCATCCACTACAAGTTAGCCCTTGACTGCGATCTCACCTGATGGTAAGTGATGATGCAGTCTAAGATGGTAGCGGACTAACCTGTTAGGGGCATGGCAGTTATATTAAACCCATATCCCTATTCGGTTTCTATACGGCATCGTACCGGAACGCTAAATCGCTTGGCAGCACGTCTTTGCCGGTAGGGTGGTAGCTCCCACCAGGCAAAAATACTCAATATTATCAGCCTGAAAATGCCGCATTCTTAATTTCGCTACAAAACCACGTGGCTTTTTTATTATCTCCCACACTCGCCGTGCCATATAATTTATGTCAATAGAGCTATCAAAGAGGCAAATATGAAAATATCGCATAAAGGCCGAGACGCACGTACGCGGAGCAATGCGCCGCGCAGCTGTTGTGGCCCTTTGAAATATTCATCGAGTGCCCTTCGATAGCCTTCTGTATCAGTTTGTGCCTTTATAGCATTCTGATGGGAGATTTGACCTTTTTATTTTAGTAAAACTTTGTAAAAGGTCTCTTTCTGCCCTTATCCCACGCTATGTGGTATTGGCTAAACACTTCTTCTACGTAAAAGGCGCTGATATTATAAAATCTTCTATACTTCTATACTAATATTATAAATGCGAAAGTATGGATGATTGGATGTTTTTTATCAATCACGCCAGAACGGTTGAACGCTTAGTCTAAATATATATAAAAGAAAAAAGTGACTGACTGACTGACTGCAGATCTACTCGTATCAACGCACAGCTCTAACTAATCGGGCTGAAATTGCAATTATGACGTAGACATCTACTAAGAAAGGATTGTTGAAAATTCGACCTCTAAGGGAGGTAAAATATGGGTTTGAAATTTTTGTAGTACACGCGCACGAAGTCGCAGGCATCAAGTTAGTATATATATAATATTACAGACTTTAGGTATGAAGCTCAGATTTATGACAAAGGAGCTCACATAATATACCAGCGAAAAGGGAAACTTTAAATTGGTCCATCATACTCAGATGTATATTCGGGCTCAGTCGTGATTTTGCTCATTATATTCAACTTTGAGTTGTGATGTGTTGTCGGATTATTTCACTAAGCACTCCCCACTTTGTTTGCTCGTTAAGGGGCCTCAAACTTTTGCTAGCAAAAAACCTGGCATTTCCAAACATCATTATTTACATAGACAGACACAATGTTGTATTTACTTAAAGGATATAGATCTTTACGTACGAGTAGAACTTGGTAATGCCTAGCCACCTAGTGAGGCAATGGCGCTAGTTTTATGGGCACCATAATCATCTATTATATATTTATAAATGCGAATGTATGACTGTATGCGAGTATGCGAGTATGCGAGTGTATGAATTTATGAATCTAAGCTCTATTCCCTCTATCCCATAAGAGTGGAGGCCTGTGCCCAGCAGTGGGACGTTAATGGGCTGTAGTGGTGGTGGTGGTGGTGGAATGTATGACTGTCTACTACGATTTCACGACCCATCTTTTCAATTGATTTTGACGAAATTTTGTACAGAAATAGGTTGCATTCCGGGAAAGGAAATACGTTAATTTTAAACTCGGGAAATTGAAGAGTTCCCGTTGAAATCAAAAATCTTAATCCACGCGGATGAAGTCGCAAAAATCAATCCATCTTCGTATAAAATTTCATTGAAATCAATTGAACAGATGGGCCGTGAAAACGTAGCAGACACTCCGACATACATACTTTCGCATTAATATTATAAGTATTAAGTGTGGATTGGCTATGCACAGCTACAATTTTAACTCATTTTTTAATTTAAGGAGCGTCATCTTAAACTTCATTTCCAATTCGCGTTTAGCTTATCTTTATATGTTCAGGAGGCATACTACCATCGCTTGAAGCCGTATTGTTCTAATGTTGTTGATGTTATTGTTATAGAATTATAATCCTTATTTTAAGGTATCAAGGTACGTGACATAAAACTGACATTTGAAATGAAATGAAATGAAATGATTTATTTGTTTCACGTAGGACAACTTGTGCCACTTGTGATAAGTCGTAAGATTCTACCAACGGTTCGGAAAGCTGATTCTCTTGAGAAGAACGGCAGGAAACTCAGCAGTTGCTCTTTTCATAAACAGAAAAATGTTACACTTTGTAAATAATATACAATGCATACGTTACGTAACAAGTATTACACTGACTTGTGGGTTGCCGGATGCGAGCTGGATGCTTTCGTGCAACTTTGTCTTTGAGAAAATCATTAATAGTATTTTTTTATTCCACTACAAGTTAGCCCTTGACTGCGATCTCACCTGATGGTAAGTGACGATGCAGTCTAAGATGGTAGCGGGGTAGGGTTATGGCAGCACCAATAGCATGCGAACACCCACCACCCAGCAATTCGCACCGGCACCGCACCACACCACACAAATCCTCCAAATCACTCTCAACGTACGTTTCACTCCGAAACCGAAGCATCTTCAGGAGATGTTGACTCGACAATGCACGAATCGTGGATTTGTGTGGTGTGGTACTGTGCCGGTGCGAATTGCTGGGTGGTGGGTGTTCGCATGCTATTGGTGAAAGACACGCGCTGTACCACATAGATTTGTCTGCTGTGGCGGATTAAAGCGAATTAAACTTCTGGTTCATTCATTATCATGGACTTCCGCAAAGTAACGCCTGCTTCGATTCGGTAGTAACGTTCCTGGTACAATAGCGTCATGTTGCGATAATTTAAAATGAAGGTAGGATGCGGTAACAGGCAGTTGTGTGCTGCGACTGAAATTCAAGTAAAATTGCATTCTCACGTTTCCGTTTGTGGTTTGGATTTTCGTTTGTGTTTGTTTTTAGTTGGCAAATACAAGTTTTGTTTGGTTAAAATTAAATTTGGATTTTCTTTTCATATTTGTTTATTATGCAAAGTAGTTTTAGAGCTTTCACACGGGTATATAATATTACTAGATGATGCCCGTGACTTCGTCCGCGTGGATCGAGGTTTTTCGGTTCCCGCGGGAACTCCTTATTTTTCCGGGATAAAAAGTGTAAAAAGCCTATATGTTATTCCAGACTATAATCTATCTCTGTGCCAAATTTAATCCAGATCCGTTCAGCTGTTGGGGCGTGATTGAGGAACAAACATCCATACATCCATACATCCATCCAAACTTTCGCATTTATAATATTTATATTTGATCATTAAAATTCTACATCAATGTATTAATCTGATAAATAGCTAATAAAGTACTGAAGCGATAACATAATGTGAAAATGATTAAATTACCAAACTATGTTCCCGCTAACGATATCGTGCTCAAAATTCATCGTAATTTAACGAGATATTTTCCCAACTACGAGTGAAGCACAAATGTCGAAGTTTCGGTACGTGGAAATTTTGATTTTGGCGATCGGAGTTTTCGGTGGTCTAACTAAAAGGTATTAGACGGTCGAGAGCGGATGCGATTTGAGGTAAGAGGGAAACTCGATTATGCGTTGAATTAGCCTGTGTGCCATCGGTTGGCGTTAGCTCTCTCTGTCTGACTCGTTCTGTTTTACACAATTTTTTTTTATCCACTACAAGTTAGCCCTTGACTGCGATCTCACCTGATGGTAGATGAAGTAAACTCAGTCTAAGATGATAGGTGAGGAAATCCAGTCTAAGCTGACAGTTATATTAAACACATACCCTTAAACGCTTTCTACACGGCATCGTACCGGATTGCTAAATCGCTTGGCGGCACGTCTTTGCCGGTAGGGTAACTAGCCACGGCTGAAGCCTCCCACCAGACCAGACCAGGGAAAATTCTAAAATTAGTAATTCCCAAATTTACCCTGCCGGGGATCGAACCCGGGACCTCTGAGACAACAGCGCTCAACACTGCGCCAGGGAGGTCGTCGATATGTAAATCGTGAAACTTATCTACATACTCGTAATATCAATGTAAAACTCATTAGCTTCTAGATCATACTAATATTATAAATGCGAAAGTGTGTTTGTTTGTTGGTTTGTTGGTTTGTCCTTCAATCACGGCGCAACGGAGCAACGGATTGACGTGATTTTTGGCATGGGTATAGTTGATGACCTGGAGAGTGACATAGGCTACTTTTTGTCCCGGAAAATTAAGGAGTTCCTGCGGGAATAAAAAAAACTTAAACTACACGGACGAAGTCGCGGGCATCAGCTAGTTAGAAATAATTAGATACTAGACTAAGATAGAATTTGCAGAAACTCCTCCCGAGTGAAGCCGGGATGTATCAGCTAATCAATTATGCGAGATATCATTTTTAGCACTAATGCAAACGGTACTAGGTCTACTAGCTCTGATTGAATTAGTGCTAAAAATGCGGTCCATTCAAATTCATGATACAACAAAAGAGAAGCAATTTATTTTCAATTAATTTTTAAACGAGAAATTTAGGCGTTTTTTAGGGTTCCGTACCCAAAGGGTAAAAACGGGACCCTATTACTAAGACTCCGCTGTCTGTCTGTCTGTCTGTCTGTCTGTCTGTCTGTCTGTCTCCAGGCTGTATCTCATAAACCGTGATAGCTAGAAAGCTGAAATTTTCACAAATGATGTATTTCCGTTGCCGCTATAACAACAAATACTAAAAATTAAAAAAAATATATATATTAAATAAATAAATAAATAAATAAATAATCTTTTATTTAGCCAAAAAACAAATTACATAAAAGAAAGAAACATACGTATATGGAGTACCACAGCTCTCCTGGAACCAAGGTGCCAACCAAGATTTAAGCCAACCTTGGTTCCACGAGACCTGGGTAATCACTCCTTAAAACTAACTTAGAATCTATATTTATTGGCTAAACGAGGCGCTGCCTCAGCTTGATGCTGCAGCCAGTCGACTGCAGCGCTGGTTTTCAGGCATGACCCCTAGTGAGGTCACGGGCTAATCGGAAGCGCAATATATATATTTTTAAAACAATACTATTGTATTATACCTATTAGGTAACAGAAGTATAAATTATTATTGGTGTGATTATTGCGCATTAAAAACTAACACTAAATACGATATAAATAATAAAAATATAACAAAACTGCAAAATAAAACTGAAATCTCTAAATTAAAACTAACGTCAATACAACTTAGTTACCTATATACTACAATGTGTTATATGCAAGAGTTAGGAAATATGGAGCTAAAGATGAGAATTGGGGCTGGACAATGAGCAAAGGGGGAGAATACAAATAATGTACATAATATTATGTAGGTACTACAAAATTTGGACATGAATTAAATTTTTTGCAGCTTCATTTTATTAAAAGATTCCTATTTTAGTTTTTGATTTTCCAACAAAAAATTCCTAGTAATTTTTTTGAAAGAGTACAAAGATTTTGCAAGACGGGCTGGGGGAGGCAGGTCGTTCCAAATTTTGCAAGCTGCAAACTTAAAAGTCCCCTTGAAAGAGGCCGACCTATGGTGTGGCCATGCAATCTGAGGAGCTGACCTAGATACATATCTACTTTTCTCGCGGGCCCATTTTATCCTTGAGCGTAAGTAGACAGGTTTTCCTGTAGAAATTACACCGAAAAGTAAGGTAGCAAGGTGCAGCTTTCGCCTAGCCTCCATATTCAACATGTTAGCGTTGTTTAAATGTGGGCTCACATGAGAACGAGGCGCGATAAAGAAACAGAAGCGGGCGCAGGCGTTTTGGACCCTTTGAATGAGTTTGACTGACCTACTGAGCAGACACGGTCCGTATGCAGCATCTGCGTAGTTTAATTTCGATAATATTAAGGTCTCACATAAACTAATTCTAACATCAGTGCTAAGATAAGGACGCATTTTGTAAAGAAGTTTCAACCGATAAAGACAACTTTTAACAACATTCCTAACGTAACTTTCGAAGTGCAAATTTGCATCGAAAATTACGCCTAGATTACGCGCCTCAAATACCCTTTCCACATTGTCGCCTCGTATGTTAATCGCTGGCTTAAAAGCTTCAACTTGACCTACCTTGTGTTTAGATCCTAATATCATGAGCTTAGTTTTCCTAGGATTAAGATTAAGCGAGTTAAGTTCTGACCAGCTGGCAATATTTTCTAAATCATAACATACTCTTGTTACCGCCTCTGCTGTATCCTGCGGCTGGAATGAGTAATAGAGCTGCACATCATCCGCATAGCAGTGGTATTTGCAGTGAGTGATGCAACGGGTCATATCCGCCGTGTAGAGTGCAAACAGGATTGGGCTTAGGATCGACCCTTGTGGTACACCCCTTTGGACGGGTAAGGACGAGGAGACTAACTGCGTGCCATCGGTCTGATTTATTTGGACGTATTGTTCGCGATTATCGAAGTAGCTGCTAAACCATTTTATGGTGCCGTTAGTGAAGCCATAATACGATAATTTGGACAGAAGTAGTGAGGTATCGATAGAGTCAAATGCCCTGGAAAAATCAAGCAGTACCAACAATGTAGCCATACCTTCATCTTGTGCTGTGATCACGTTGTCAATTACATCTATAATAGCAGTTGTAGTGCTGTGATTCTTCCGAAAGCCCGACTGCAGGGTGGGTAGGATACTACTCTCCTCCAGAAATTTGGTCACTTGTCTACAGACCACTTTTTCTAGAATTTTAGACAGGCAAGGGAGTATGCTGATTGGTCTGAGATCTTTGAAAGATGTAGGACTATCAACCTTCGGAAGAGGCTTAACTATTGCGGTTTTCCACGAGTTAGGGAAGGTTGAGGACAAAATAGAGTGATTTATTATATTAGTTAAGCATTTAAGACTCTGCGGTAAAGTCATCTTTAACATCTCTAATGATATTTGATCTGACCCAACGGCATTTGACCTTAACTCTTTGATAATCTTAATGATTTCATCTTCATTCTAAGGGGGGTCCCCATACAATAAACGTGTTTTTTTCGTATTTTTTTGCTCAATATTAAAAACGGTAACAGGTAGACGGTTCAAATTTTCACAGCATATTAACTTGTATATTACCTTTCAAAATAAATAATTAAATATCAATAAAGTAAATATTAAAGGGGGGCTCCCATACAACAAACGTAATTTTTATTTTGAATACGTCATAAATCGTAAAACTTACTACAGGTTTGTACGGAACCCTCGGTGCGCGAGTCCGACTCGCACTTGGCCGGTTTTTTAGATTTCAAATAAGAAGCTGTCATAACGGCAAATATTTTTTACCAGGGAGCCGTATTATACTAGCTATGGTATAAAGCCCGCGCCGCGACTATGTCCACGTGGAAATTTAGTTTTTTTTTAAACTTTTAATATACTAGATGATGCCCGCGACTTCATCCGCGTGGATTACGGTTTTTTGATTCCCGCGGGAACTAATATTTACCGGGATAAAAATTAGCCTATAATATGTCCTGAATGCAACCAATCTTTACCAAATTTCTTCAAAATCGGTTGAACACATGGTCCGTGAAAGCGTATATTAGACAGACAGACAGACACACTTTCGCATCATCATGCTAATATTATAAATGCGAAAGTGTGTTTGGTTGTTGGATTGTTGGTTTGTCCTTCAATCACGCCGCAATGGAGCAACGGATTGACGTGATTTTTGTTTTGGCATGGGTTTAGTTGAGGACCGGGAAAGTGACATATGCTACTTTTATCCCGGAAAATTAAAGAGTTCCCGCGGGAATCAAAAAACTAACACCGGAAGCCGCGGGCATTAGTGCGGAAGTCAATGAAAACCGCTTATTATTCGCTGAAATAGACCACTCTGTGTGGTCTAGTCCTCTCTCTTCTAAGCATGAAGGCAAAGACTAAGCAACCAAGCAAGCAATACTCGCCACCACCACAACCACTACGCAAATTTTCCAAAGTACTATCAACGTCTGTTTACCTAACTAACTAACCCTCTGCGGTCACTCACTTGAATATTATTGGAATTGGTTTCTGGTCCGGCGAAAAGCTAAGACCGTTGCTAGTTAGGGGCAAGTCTTGGCTTACAGGGATTGAACTTGTAAGCCAAGACGTGCCCCTAATCAATATAGCGTACCAGTAATACCCCACTACCACCACTACATCCCATTAACGTCCCACTGCTGGGCACAGGCCTCCACTCTCATAGGAGAGTGGGAATTAGAGCTTAGACGCACCACGCTGCTCCAATGCGGGTTGGCGGGCTTTAACGACTATTATCATGTTAATGATAATAACCGGGACCGACGGCTTAACGTGCTCTCCGAGGCACGGGGGTGAAACACCACCAACTTCCTAACTCCGGGTTAGTACTGAGAATTTCTAGACAGAAAAAAAATAATAATACCCAAAACCTTTTAATCAAACAGGCATCAAAGCCAAAATCTATTAAAACTACACCACTCTAATAGCTGCACTTGTCCTCTTCATAAAATATGTAAAAGCGATATGAATCCCTCTGTGCACAACAATCGGGATACATAAGTTAACCATGACCCGTCAACTTCTCGCCTCGCAGCTTAACCCCGCATCCCCAGGGGCCCGAATACCCGACGATTAACTTTCCCCATTATATTATTCGCCTTCGCAACAATAATTCATTGTTTTTGTTGTCTGTTGTGAATTCGCCGAAAAAATCTTTTATGTTTCCGTTACATAAATTACTTTGGCAAATAAAAAAAGGTGCTTCAAAAGTTGGCGATGTCAAGGCCTGAGTTATCATTTTGTTCTTACAAAATGCTCATAGAATAGCTCTCTGTAACTTTGTGTTACTATAAACCCGGAACAATAAGTAAATAATAAAAAAACCTTCACTAATAACTCCTCTTACATTAAGCTTTTCGATAGATAAAAGCGGTAGTTACGGGATCTTTTGAAAATAATTCGACGACCTCCGTGGCGCAGTGTTGAGCGCTGTAGCCTTAACGTGCGGAGGACCCAGGTTCGATCCCCGGCAGGGTTTGGAGATTTATAATTTCTGAAATATCCCTGGTCTGGCACTGGCTCGGGAGGCTTCGGCCGTGGCTAGTTACCACCCTACCGGCAAAGACGTGCCGCCAAGCGATTTAGCGTTCCGGTACGATGCCGTGTAGAAACCGAATAGGGGTATGGGTTTAATAACCTGCCATGCCTCTAACAGGTTAGCCCGCTACCATCTTAGACTGCATCATCACTTACCATCAGGTGAGATCACAGTCAAGGGCAAACTTGTAGTGGACTAAAAAAAAAAAAATGACATAGTCCAAAAGCTCTTATAGCACCTCTTTATTGTCTTTACTATCCACTCTTACATTATAAATGCGAATGTGTCGGTTTGTATATCCATCTGTGACTTTTAAGGTCCATTAGTTGAACCAATTTTGACGAAATTCAGTTCAAACAATACTTGCATCCTTGGGGCGGATAGAGGCACTTTTTATATTGGAAAACCAGAGAGTATCGCGATTAAAAATAGACTTAATTATACGCAAACGAAACGCGGGCATCATCTTGGTAATTAATTATTCATGCGCACATCCTTTCAAAACAACAATAATTAAAAAAAAACCGGCCAAGTGCGAGTCGGACTCGCGCACCGAGGGTTCCGTACAAACCTGTAGTAAGTTTTACGATTTATGACGTATTAAAAATAAAAATTACGTTTGTTGTATGGGAGCCCCCCTTTAATATTTACTTTATTGATATTTAATTATTTATTTTGAAAGGTAATATACAAGTTAATATTCTGTGAAAATTTGAACCGTCTACCTGTTACCGTTTTTAATATTGAGCAAAAAAATACGAAAAAAAACACGTTTATTGTATGGGTACCCCCCTTAATATATATATTTTTTTAATTTTTAGTATTTGTTGTTATAGCGGCAACGGAAATACATCATTTGTGAAAATTTCAGCTTTCTAGCTATCACGGTTTATGAGATACAGCCTGGAGACAGACAGACAGACAGACAGACAGACAGACAGCGGAGTCTTAGTAATAGGGTCCCGTTTTTACCCTTTGGGTACGGAACCCTAAAAACAAACCGTGTGATGTTATTGGACACCCCGTAAGAACATATTTGCTTTCGCTATTCTATAATAATAAAAAATAAATTACAAATCTCATTTCCGGCTACGCTACGGAGAGCTAATTGAAATTATTATTAAAAATGTTCAACACTAACTAAAATTATCACATAGGTACAGCTACTCTTTTTTTAATAGAGGGAGAGAGATAGAGTTTGAAACTTTTTTTTCACATTTGACTTTGTTCGATGTTCGAACAAACTATGTTCGAATAATTAATAATTTTTTTTTTTTTTTTTTTATCCACTACAAGTTAGCCCTTGACTGCGATCTCACCTGATGGTAAGTGATGATGCAGTCTAAGATGGTAGCGGGCAAACCTGTTAGGGGCATGGCAGTTATATTAAACCCATACCCCTATTAGGTTTCTACCAGCATCGTACCGGAACGCGAAATCGCTTGGCGGCACGTCTTTGCCGGTAGGGTGGTAACTAGCCACGGCCGAAGCCTCCCACCAGGCCAGACCAGGGAAAATTCAGAAATTATAAATTCCCAAATTGACCCTGCCGGGGATCGAACCCGGGACCTCCGCACGTTAAGACAACAGCGCTACACACTGCGCCACGGAGGTCGTCAAATTTTATAATACTAGCTGATGCCCGCGACTTCGTCCGCGTGGAATAAGTTTTTTTTAATTCCCACGGGAACTCCTCAATGTTCCGGGATAAAAACTAGCCTATGTCACTCTCCAGGTCCTCAACTATACCCATGCAAAACATCACGTCGATCCGTTTCTCCGTTGCAGCGTGGTTGAAGGACAAACCAACAAACCAATAAACCAACAAACAAACACACTTACGCATTTATAATAATAGTATGGATTTTAGCGAGAGTATTCCTAGCTACTGGAGGTGTCTAACCAAATAAATGCAAACACGGCAGAATTTGAAGTAAACTATTTCAGTTTTGCGTAACACACTATTATTTTACAACCAGTATTCCCGCAGCATAATTATAATAATAGGCCAAGAGATGGCAGATGATTGTTAGGTTCTGACGACTTGCTGAGTGGTGAGACACTCCAAACAAGCGAAATTATTTAATTGGGATGTTGTGTATGTGAAACATAAATACATTTTAATAATTAAATAGAAGCGATCTCCCAAAAGACGTTACGTTAGTTATATGTTGAACTAGCGTTTTCCCACGACTTTAAAAAAAAAATATATATAGCGAGAAAACGAGCAGGCGGGACACCTGGCCGCCCATGAACATTTGCAGCACCAGAGGAACCGACAATGCGTTGCTGGCTTTTGAGATATTTGTTTATCCGCCCTTTGAAGAGCCGCATATTATAATCATGAGAGAACACAGAAGATTGAAGCTGGTTCCACAATTTGCAGTGCGTGGCAGAAATGACCTGGATTAATGGGAGCTGGAAGAAGACCAGTCATCCGCGTCCGGATTTGTCCGCGTGAAATTTGGTTATTTAAAAAATCAAATTAAAAAAACTGTCAAGAACATAAAAGTCTTAATTTTTCACCGCTAGCACAAATAAGTTTCATGGTCATGAACCGCTTATTTAATCTTCTTGGGGGTAAGATTTCGAAAATTTCTTCCTTGGTACATCTATAAGGTGTTCAAGAAATATTCTCTCAAAATTTTAAATATCTCTACGTTCAGCCGTTTGGGCTGTAGGTTGTCTGCCAGTCAGTCAGGACAATGCCTTTTATAGTTATTTATGGCTATGACGATGACCGTGACTTCGTCCGCGTGGAATGAGATTTTTAGGTTTTCGTGGAAACTCTTTAATTTTCCAGGGTAAAAAGTAGCCTATATTGTCTCATTCCATGTATTGTGCGGATCAAAAGTTGCTTTATAATACAACATAAAAATCAAAATCGGTATACAAAATAGGCCGTTATGATAGGCGTAGCAGACAGACAGACCCTTTCACATTTATTTCATGAAATTTGCGGCGCTTAGATCAACAATTCGGTAAGCAGATTCTACTGTGAAGTGGTGACGAGATTTCTCCACTAGATCCTAGAGTATGGAGGCTAATGAGCCGCAGCGTAAACAGAGAGCCAGTTAATTCGACGCGTAATCGAGTTGGTCTCGACGGCAAATTGCATCCTCGGCCCACCGTCCATTACGTATGGTTAAAGGTGAACCATAGGAAATCCGAATCTAATTGCAGTCTATAATATTTAGTTATTTTAGACTGAGTAAGGTGAAATTTTTAATGATCACCACACACGATACTGCTATGATGTTAAATTCAACAATTAATGTTTAATATTGCAAATAAACGATTGATCGATTGATTGATTAATAATTTATTTAATTACTAGATGATGCCCACGACTTCGTCCGCGTGGATTAAGGTTTTTCGATTCCCGCTCGAACTTTTCCGGGTCAAAAAGTAATTCAATTTAGTAAAATTTCAGCTAAATCGGTAGAACAAATGTGCCTAGAAAGCATATCAGACAGACAACAGAAATTATTAATAATTTATTTAATTACTAGATGATGCCCACGACTTCGTCCGCGTGGATTAAGGTTTTTCGATTCCCGCTCGAACTTTTCCGGGTCAAAAAGTAATTCAATTTAGTAAAATTTCAGCTAAATCGGTAGAACAAATGTGCCTAGAAAGCATATCAGACAGACAACAGAAATTATCGCACCATTTTCATATTATTTCATTTTTAAAACTACTATGATAGAGACTTGTACCCTTGCCGCTTGTTATGAAGTCGGGACGCTCGTATTTTTCGCCCTTATTTATGTATGTTTGATGTTATTTCTCTCTTCGGATCAAAGTGGAATAGATAATCTAATCCTAAACTGTATTTGTTGATCCCAATGTCCAATTGTCGTCGAGATATATCAATGGAGGGGCAAATCTTAGACACCGGGTGTCAACTTACGAGTACCATACGACAATCATTTTGAACTAGTGTGATGTGTCAGCGTAAGTACGCGTACCACAGATTATTGAAATACATAAACGAAGACGAATGCATCACTGCCTCAAGTTTATGACAACTCTTACACTGGGTGTAAATGATGCAAGGTAGATGCATGGGCTATAGATGAATGTTTTAACTATATAATTTAAAATATTATTACTGTTTGTCATTATCATACTAATATTAAAAATGCGAATGTGTTCGTTTGTTGGCTTGTTGGTTTATTGATTTGTTAATTTGTTGGTTTGTCCTTCAATCACGCCGCAACGGAGCAACTGATCGACGTGATTTTTGGCATGGGTATAGTTGAGGACCTGGAGAGTGACATAGGCTACTTTTTATCCCGGAAAATTAACGAGTTCCCGTGGGAATTGAAAAAACTTATTCCACGCAGACGAAGTCGCGGGCATCAGCTAGTATCTAATAAATCAGGAATTGGTGGTTATTTCGTTAGATATCAATTTGACTCGTTGCATGTGTCATTCGATTCGATCTGGGGGTACAGATACCATGTTGAAAATAAATGACAATTTACTCGTGAAACTTTAAATGAGAGGACAAAAATATTTAAAGTGTTAAATTGATACATATTTCTGGAACGACGCTTATAAATGAATCACTGACTGAATCGCATAACAACTGTAACAGTGGGTGCAAATGCTACAC
The DNA here is from genome assembly GCA_917051295.2 of Erebia ligea. NCBI lineage: Eukaryota > Metazoa > Arthropoda > Insecta > Lepidoptera > Nymphalidae > Erebia > Erebia ligea. Next base: position 17,009,126 of record OU785235.1, on the reverse strand, counting down.
GATTGTTGCGTAGCCTGAAGATGGATGTATGAGCCTCTAGTATGTTTTTATATTACAACTCCATGGCGATGGTTGGTAACAAGGTGAACGCGGCTCACAGCTCAATTGGATAAAGAACTTCAATCCAATCCGTTCACAGAACTAACACGCACGTGCGAATCCTAAACAAACTAATAATGAATAAGGTGTTTAGTAACTGTTGCTTTTTGTTTTATTTCTCTTTATTCGATTACTAGAGAGAGATTACTTCGATTACTTCGTCAGAGACTACCTAGTGTTAATGTAGTCAGTGGATCTATATGTGACTGATAGACGACACCATTGGTTTTGGAAATGGCATCCATACTAATATTATAAATGCGAAAGTTTGGATGGATGGATGGATGGACGTTTTTTACTCAATCACGCGAGAACAGCCGAACTTACGATGCTTATTTATCTCTGAACCGAGATTCGTCAAAATTGGTTAAGATAATAAACCGTGAAAGGTAAGTACCTTTAGTAGGACAGACTTTAATAAAGGTTCTTTCCTTTCAAGGTTCATTTTCTTAACCGATTTGACGAAACTCAGAAATATTAAAACTTTTTTGCCGCTAGCTATTAAAAGTTGCATCAGCTTTACTAGCAAATAAATACATCTATGCTAACAATACTTAATATTATAAATGAGAAAGTTTGGATGGATGAATATTTGTAACTCTATCACGCCAGAACGGCCAAACGGAACTGGATGAAATTTGGCGCAGAGATAGAATATAGTCTGAAATAACACATAGGCTACTTTTTATCCCTGAAAATAAGAGAGTTCCTGCGAGAATAAAAAAACCTTAATCCACGAGGACGAAGTCGCGGTCAGCATCTAGTAGTTAATATAAAAATCAATTTATTAACGGCCGCGCTTATCAACGTGGACGAATAATTTAATTTAAAATTTGGATTGCAAGCGCAACGCGAAATAATTTAAATGATAATGCATAACGGGTAATGGCGTAATGACCGCGGCTTACCGTTATCTTAATGGCAGGAGCGTTTTATTTCACTTGTTTATCCCATTTTGATTTAATAGCGCTGTAAACAATAATTGTTGAAAGCCCGCTGCGCAACAATAAATTAATGTATTTGTGAACGTAAAATACAACTGCGGTGATATTTTTTCTGCCATTGGTACAAATATAATGCTGTTTATTGATTCAAAAAAAATTGGCAGTCATATGGAAGTGAATACGAATATTTTAAATATATATAATTATATATATAAAAACCTCAAAACTAATTAGTTAGGCATTAAAGTTTAATTACGAATGTAGTATATTGTAATATGTGACCCACGGCACTTGCCACTATATATTATAAATGCACCTAATTTAAGACACAGTTACATTAAAGCACGACGAACATCACCACCTCTTTCATTTGGGCGTCCCAACATCACATGGCGACCCTGCCAGTCGGTGCGCGCGCGCTTGCACCATGCGCGTGCACCGGCTGGGCACCGAAATACTGCATTCAGATCCATAGAGAGGATTAAATTAAAATTATGAAATTCATGGAAGAATGGATTCCCGGAGATGAAAATATTACCCGGACCTGATACGAAAAGAAGAAGAAAATATTTCGTCACAGTAATTAATCTACAAATGAAATAAATCTATTCATGGAGTAAATATTATATATCAATTACTGCAGCGACGGAATCCAGATTTTATATATTTCTTCGAGACAAAGACAAGTTCACAGCGGTAACCACAAGTCTTCCTAAGAGTTCCTACGAAAAAGAAGCCTTCCTATGAAAAGTGAAAGAGAATAGTGTCTAAAAGTGCATTCTGAATTCCTATTTCCCAAATTGTGTTTTTTTTTTGTGTGGCAAATTTTGTATATCAAGTGAACATTGTAAAGTAGAGACTGGTTAATGCACTTCGAAAACCTAACAATATTTTTTTTATCGGTGTCCAGATTTAAGAAACGATATCATGCTAAGTATATTTTTTTATTTTGTAAAGACGTACTTACTATTTTTTATTCATTGTGTTGACTGCCTAATGTGACCTGACCTAACTGATGACTATATTTTTATTTGCCTATTACAACTACATAATCTTTCAAATGTGTTTTTTCCAGTGTATTTTTATAAAAAAATATAAACGGTAGTATAAAATAGGAACAACAATGCAATTGAGACTGATATTCTTGGACCAATAGCAAGCAGCCTAAGCAGTATTTTGGGTATGTTATTTTAATTCTATTTTTTCATCAGATTTTTTTTTACTTTATTTTACTTAGTTATCAGTATCTTTTAACTTACGACTATGATTTGATGATTTTTGAATATTACTGATTTAATTTTAGATAATTTATTTCATTTCATTTAGGAGTTTTACAAGAATAATTCGAAAATCAGTGATTTTTTTCTGGCCAATTTTTAAAATATACTTTTCAGTCATTAAGCATAGATACTCATTTATAGTTACCCAGTTTATTATTGGAAATATAAATAACATAATATTGAAATAAATTACTTAGGTATTCATTTATTTTACGATTAGGTACTTAATCATTTAATATTGCAGAAAAAGATAAAATCAGTTTTGAGTAACAGTACAGATTCATTGCCTACTTGAAATTTTTATTTCTGTTAGGTTTTACTTTCCTCAGGTATGATATTAGATATCAATAATTTCATGTCGTAACTTTTGAGATGACCAAAGTAAATAGGTCATATCGCATTCAAAAGAAAAGCTGATGCGAATGTAAGCGTTTTGTTTAACAATAGCTTGATTGCAAAGATTGCAAATTATTGAATTCGAGAACAATAATCAAACAATGAAACAATTATATTGTATTGAAGATATACTTTTGATTTCGAGTATTGATTTAATTTACTTGAATTTTATTTAACTTAGCGATTTTATTTTGAATAGGTATTGATTTTTTATATGAAAGCATTTTAACAACGGACAGGTGACGGAATATACTTGTATTAACTAATGGTGATGATGAATAGGAGACAAATAATTATGGACTAACGACACATAAGGAACACTATATACGAGTTCTTAGGGATTTTACTTATGACAATATGAATTTTTATAAAATGTATTTAGAAAGTTGGATAATGAAAGAGTGATGATCTGCAAGATCTGAATTTTGAGATTGCATTTTATTTTTAGCAGAGGATGTTGGGTTTGTTTTATTTAATGAGAATGTAAGGTTTGGCATGTATGCATATTTCGTTGGAATTACTAGATGGAGTGAGATAATGAAGTTATATTACAATTATTAATGAGAGTTATGAGAAGTGATGTAGTGACCAGCCCCATCTCTTGATCATGCCGTACGCTAGCTCGTCTGCGTGAAAGAATGGAGCAAAAGGCACGAAAATAAATGAATAATATATTATGATATAATAAATATGAAATGAATAAATTTTTAAATGAAATAGGATGGCATTTTAGGATTGTTGTATTAATGGAATTGGAAATGATTTGGTGAAGATATAAAATATTTGTGAAAGGATATGGAATGGGTCTTTTGAAGATAGTTATGTTATTAGATAACACATAGGAAAGTAGTTTTTTTAAGAGATAGGAAATGGAAAGTGTCTAGAAGTTTATCGATCTTAGCTTTACCATTTGTGGACGGATTGATCACCCGAACATAATATGGCATAGTTAATTATCGATATAACTATTTTTGCAAGGTGTTGTGTAAGGAATGTATACCCGCCTTTTATCTCGATCATGCTGTACTGTAGATGTCTGCGTGAGAGTAATTGTGCTTTTAAGGGTATAGTATATAAATGAATAAATAAATAAATGAGCTTAAAAGGTTAACTTATGAATGAATATTGTACTATGATTGAAGGATATTAAGACAAAATATGACTTGATCAAATACTTCGCGCGCGCACCTACAGCTGTAATTACGAGTATTATATTTAAGACCTTTTGTCTTCGTAACAACGCGAGCATGTAGGTGAATCCACAAGTTTACCCCCTACCAAAAAGTGCTCAACGCGGCTAAAGAAGTTTCCACTTCTAATGTTTTCACTTCAAAAAAAAATATTTTTTATTCAAGTTGACTTGGAAAAGTGCTTTTGAATAGTCAAGTGAGTCTACCACTGGTTAGGAATGTCATTCCTAGCGAGAAGAACCAACAAGAAACTCAGTTTTAAATTACTCGGAAAGCAATTAAATATGCAGGTTTCTCAGTCAGTTTGACTTATTACAGTCGAATTGAATAAGCAAAATTTCTGAAATATGTCTATAAGTCATTAAAAAAAAGTAGCAATTTGACAAAATATTTACAGACATAGGTTGTGTCTCAGAGATGCTTAGAATTTTTAGCCCAAAAATTGGAGTTCCCGCAGGAATTCAAAGAATCTTAAAACATCGCGTCGCGGGCATCAATTAGTGATTGTATAATATTGATAAGTCCAAAATAATATTAATAAATCAAAAGATAATAAGTAGGTGCCTAATCTAATAAAAATTATAACAAATAAAAAATAATAAAAATTATTAATAGCTTATTACAATATTACAATCAATAAACGATGGGGTAGCGCCTCGTCGATAGGCAAAATTTAATTTATTCGGCTTCGAGCGAAATGCATGTATCTATTTACATGATAATGCATATTATTGATAATGACATAATAAATGCGGCTTTAGCTTTATCTTAATGGATTGAATGGAAATCATTTTTATCAGTTCGTTTCTTTTTAGGGTTCCCTACCTCAAAAGAGAAAAAGAAACCCTTAAAGGATCACTCCGTTGTCCTTCTATCTCTCTGTCTAAAAATCCGAAAATCAAGTTTTAAAATAGAACAAAATAGATGGGACTGACTGAACTACAGCTTAATTAAAAGATATGCGGTATACTTAGGTTTGTTCTATATTGTAGACCCCACCCCTCTAAGAAATAATTATTTTAAGAAATTCTATTAAAACCTAATAGAAAAAAAATACTACCTTATTAGCTTATAAGAGGCAAAATAAGCGCTATTAAAAAAACTTAAAACTACTGAAATGAAACTGCAATACATACAACTAATGCTATCCCAACAGCAACCAAAAAAAACTGTATAATTTATTCAAACAAAACCCATAAATTACGAGGTAAAATATAAAAGTTAAAAACGCGCGTATTTCGTAGGAGCAACCAGATAATTGTCGACACGATATACAGTGCAACGGGAATTTAGTTTACAGCGCAGGAAATAGATGGCTGACACGTATATCGCTGGGTTCCGTATAAATTTACTCGCAAAAACTAACACCCGCCGAAATGGATGGAGCATAAAAACGTCAGCGGGCTCTTTTTTTACATTCTGCGAACATTGATATTATTATAGGAATGAAATTCAAAGATTCCATACTAATAATTGTTCTCTGTCTGCTATGCTTTCAATTCCCATAATTATTATGTTAGCAGATTTTTTTCAAAATTTGCTACAATGATAGGTTATATCCCGGGGAAGGATCGTCCTATATCCCGGAAAATTAAGTAATTTATAACGGGAGTTTTCAAAAACCTAAATTCTTATAAAAACCTAAGTTTTGCAGCTTGGAAAGAGAAAAGACAATAATAATAATAATATGTAGATTGTATGTTCTATAGATAAGATAATATTCATTCTCAAAACAAATCATTTTTAATTGGGACCGCATAACTATTATTATTTATTTGGAAGCCCCTTAGAATTTGATGAGATATTATGTCCAATGTCACAACTCCCAAGCTAATACAATTCAAAAAGGACCAATTACCTACTGGGGCTATTCTGCCAACGCTTAAAGCCATATAATTTCATTATTAATGACTTTCGTATTTTAGAATTATAATCCTTATTGTTGATAGGTACTAAAATTATTATACATCAATGTTATAAGGCTCTGACAGACGGACGGACAGACGGACGGACGGACAAGTGCAAATTCACTCAAGTAGACTCAGAGGACTCAGAGGTTAAGGAACGTCAAGGTACGTGATATCAAACTGTCATTTTAAGTAATATTGCTAGCGTTGGCAGTATGACGTGGTATGACTCCAGGATTTAATATTTTTTACACCGTCATTAATAATAATTGACCGAGCGAAGCGAAGGTCTCTGAGTCTACTTGAGTGAATTTGCACTTGTCCGTCCGTCCGTCTGTCAGAGCCTTATAACTTCTGAATTACTGAACGTAATTACTTCAAATTTAAATATAATATGTAAACCAATGGCCTCCCGCCGAATATGGCTTATAAAGTTATAAATATCTTTATTTCAGGGGGGCTCTCATAGAAGCGAATGCAAAGTAAAATATTTTTTATAGCGTTACATAGGGTTGCGGTATATTATTTTAAAGATAATTAGGAATAGAGTTAAATTTAATTTATTAGGAATTGAGATAAATTGTTCCCCTAAAATTGACGAAATGGGGGGCTTTCAAAGTGGAGATTTTCTAACGTGCAAAGTTGGTCTCAGAACTCTCAATTTTCTGAAAGGCTGAGCATGAACAAATACTAAAATCAACAAATACTAAAATTAGATAAATATTATATGGAAACGAAATTATTTAATTTTTAATGAGCTTAGTATTTCTAACAGAACTTCACAATGATGTCAATAGATGGCGCTCTGTACTAGTTTATGGATACCGCGAGGTCTCAGTTCGGGGCGAACCACTAGTCTATCTTAGGTTGTCTGTATCAATACCTCGCGAGCTGAAACACTTATTTTGCAATAGTCGTACAAAAAGGCCAAAACAGAGCGGTTCGATGGGTGTCGCGAGCAAATAAAAGCGTTGAAAAACTGCGACACGAGCATTACGCGTGACAGGGACCGAACGGGTAAGGGTGGCTGCACATTGGCATTGACACACTATTGTCCGAGTGATCGCTTATTTACAGCAACTGAGCGTGTTCTACAGAGCTGCAGGTGTGAAAAATTCAACAGCTTACCCTTACTACTTGGCTTTTTGACTGCTAACTTACAGACCGCCTCAGGAATTCTGCTTGAATGTTATGTTATAATGGCGATTATCTTGCAGCTGCTTAATTAATAGGGAAATAAGCAGGTTATGGACACCGTATACTTACTAGATGACAAAGTATCTACAGTACAAGTTAACCCTTGACTGCGATCTCAGCTGTGTTGGTAAATGATGATGCAGTCTAAGATGGTAGCGGGCTAACCTGTTAGGGGCATGGCAGTTATAATCAACCCATACCCCTATTCGGTTTCTACACGGCATCGTACTGGAACGCTAAATCGCTTGGCGGCAGAGTGGTAACTAGCCACGGCCGACCAGGGAAAATTCAGAAATTATAAATTCCTAAATTTACCCTGCCGGGGATCGAACCCGGGACCTCCGAACGTTAAGACAACAGCTCTCAACACTGCGTCACGGAGGTCGTCTAAACGAAATTATCAGCGGTGAATCAAAGAGATTTTGGCATTTTACTTAGAAAGAACTTACATGCAGAGTAGATACAGAGTTTCTAGACTAGTTTTATGTCGATATGCTAGTCAGGCAGTCTCTTTTTAGAAGATTTGAAGATAGCTTTCATATCAGGATGCTCATAGGTGGTTCTGACGTCCGAACGGAAGCACTGAGCATAGACAAGATGAAGCTTCGTCTTTAGGCTTTACACCATGACTGCTAGAAACGCTAGGCGATACAAGCCAATGTGCGTTGACCCTAATAGATATATTCCGTCGCTAAAATTGTGACGTCATCACGGCGCCAGGCGGCGATAACGACGTGTCGAAGTCTTTAATTTTGAAAATTATAGCGGATATTGCAAGCGTAAGAGTATAAATTGCAAAGTTGGAATCGCCTTAGGATGGGACTTGAGGCTTTAACGTCGGAACAATAAGAGCTGTTTAATCCCCAGCTTGAATATACGAGAAGTAATAGTATATTCGCCCGCTGGTCCGACCTAAAGGTGGCGGGAAGCGGGTGGATGGGGAAGGCGGAAGACCGTGTTTGGTGGCGCGCTCTCGCAAAGGCTTAGGTCCAGCAGTGGATGCATACAGGCTGATGGATGGATGATGGATGAATAGTATATTCGCTCAGGCTGACCCGTCGTCCTAGGTGAGTGACAGAAACGACGTGATGCGATGCGGCGCGATATGACGCCAGAGAAAATGACACACCTGTCTTCGCGACAACGTTAACAGGTGAAATATTTGATAATGTCGCGTCACATCGTATCGAGTCGCGGTGTCGCGATGGTCGCTCACGTAGGACAACGGGTTAGGTTTTGGTGTCGCATTGATTTAGAATAGGCAGTAGACTATAATGTAGGCTAGTAGAGTACTTAGAACAATTCTAAGTATGTCTGTGTGAAATTATATTTATGTCAGCTATTCAGCTATTCTTTTCCGTCATACACCTGATCAACGTCCGTGGTTTTAAATGTCCCGTGGGAGATAAAAGGTAGCAATGGTTTCGTCCCCGGGATGCAAGCTATGTTTGTATCGAATTTCGACAAAATCGACAAAAATAGGCCGTGAAAATGTGACAGCGTTATAGACAGGCAAACTTTTGAATATCATACTAATCCATACTAATATTGTAAATGTGAAAAAGTGTCTGTCTGTCTATCTATCTATGCTACGCTTTTACGGCCTATAGTTTCAACCGGCCAGCCGGCCGTCTTTTACGGCCTAAATTTCATGAAATTTGGTAAAGAGGTAGGTTATATCCCGGGAAAGGACATAAGGCTACTTTATATGCCGTAAAATTAAAAGGAGGAACTCCTTAGAGTTAAGAAAAATTTAATTCTCGCGGACGAAGTCGCGCGCATCTTTTAGTTTATAATGTAAGTATGAAATTAATTAGTAGTGTATATAACAGCTCAGCTAGACACACAGTTACAATAGTCACGAATATTATCCTCACAATGAATTCCCGACCACGACTAATCGACTTCATAAGTCCAGTGTAATCCCCGGAATAAATTCCCGGAAAATTAATTTCACGCGTCATCGGCACCGACTAAGTGCTGAAAAAGAAAATTCACTTCCACACTCAGTCGGGGAGATTATATTATTATTGGGAGGTTTTATTAACGTTTTTCCCACACTTTGCTCGCGCTTTCTCAGTTTTCCCACGCCTCGTAACAGCTTTCCCGCGAGTAAATTAAATCCGAATGGCGGTTGGAATTTTACTGGGATATTAAAAATTAAAATTTACCGTAACTCCTCAGTGGAAATTACTGGAATGTTCTCGAAGTTGCGGCCATCAAGTTATATCTACTGTTATATTTTTTGAGTATTCGACGATGTAGCATTTTTTATATCTAAAATTTTAATTAAGAATTTTGGTGTTATGCTGGAGCACGTAGAGTTTTAATCGAAATTTCTAAACGAAAACTTTAAGTTAAAATATTTGATGACCATAGATTAATTTTGTGGAATGAAAATATCCAATTTTAAAAATGATTAAGTATAATATGATTTTACACGTAAATTTTTTTGGGTAAATAGTTTAAAATACTTTGCATCTCCTAAAAGCTATTATCGATTGGAAGACGAAGGTAATACTTTGGTAAGTATCACAATTTTTTTCGTCTAAACCTATTACCGATTAAAGGAGTATTATTTCAAAATGAACACTTTTATCAAACAAAACATCTTTATTCAAAATAGGTACCTACAAAGTACACCTTCTGAACGTCATATTTACAAAGAATAAGACTTGATGGTGATAATTAACTACGGTATCTTATGACTAAAGCTACGAGGGTTCCAAACGCGCCCTGGTCTGAGAAGAGCCCACTACAAACTCAGCCGGGGGTTTTTTTTATTATAACCATCTCACAAATATAGGAAATTACATAATTATATTTATAATATAACATAATTAGCCGCTGGAACAATTCATACCCATGGCTGCCTTTCATTCAAATAATCCTTTACACCATAATAAGACTTTTCAATTACATAGTTTACGTTTTACAAAAACTTGTTGAGAGACATCTCCAATATGTCTTCTGGGAGTTTATTATAAAAACGTATACTGCTACCAACAAATGAATTACTTATTTTACAAAGTCTAGAAGCGGGCACAACAATTTTATTCCTATTTCTTGTATTAACATTAATAGGAATTACAATTTTAAAACACGAATGTCAACAATATTTCTTGCCAAGGGAGTTATGCGCGTCTCATCTGCTGAACCGATTTGGCCAAAATGTTGACCAAATGTTGGTCTGAAGTCGGTTTATGTGTTGGCCAAATCGGTTATTTTGAGGTATTTTGGGTATTTAAAAACCTGAATCTAGCCGGCTGAAGTCCTGGGCACTGCCTGCTGGCATATAAACCGTTGTCACCAATATTTTCACCATTAAGATTTCATATTAAGCCTTAATCATGCAATTATCATTTCTCATTATCGTTAAAATTATTTCGTTTGAAAATTGAAATTCCAAAATGGAAAACGCTTAACGACGTGATGCCAGTTCTGACGTTAAAGGACTTTATTGTTATTTCAAATTAACCCTATAACCGTATAACTACCCTCCTAGGAGGGTAGTTCGCTACTGCCCGTGACAGCTCCAGCTACACACTTCGCAGCACCGCAGTCCCGTCGTGACCACGATCCATGCAACTGGGTCGAAATATCGACAAATAAAATCATTATTTTACATCGTGGTATGTACCCGTCTTAATACATAATAATAAAATTTCAATTAGGTTTTTCAAAATCAAAAGTTACTGTTTTGATTGTTTTAAATTAAAATTAGTTATGGTTAAATTATAATCATTCAGTTAAGTTAAAATGATTAATTATTTGTTGTAAATAGGTGCGCAGCAAGTTAAACAATTAATTGAAATGATTTTCGTAAGATTCATTATCTGATTCATCCCCTCTCGATTTTGCTATAAATACGAGTGTTTGTTGCCGCGCATCTCATTACGGCTTGAGCAGCCGAACAGTACAGAGCTCTTGTTATTGTTACGCTGTTACTTTAAGAAAAGTTCAATAAAGGAGTTACTTTGAAGAAATTATAGTTTGAATACTGTTACTTACTATGCAGGATGATGATAACAGTGAAGAGAATGATGTCAGTAATGCTGACATCATTCTTTTTAAAACACTCTGGTGTCGGCTCCTCCATCATCAGAAGTGGGATCACATGCCACTTCCGCTCAACAACAGCCTGATGCTACAACACGAATGGAACTACGTCATGCATTGAATACCACAGGCAATGCTGGAATTTCGTCGCAGCAAGAAATATCGCAATCATCCCTGGTCAACACGCCAATTACCAGCATACCACCACAATTAATGATGCAGATGATGCAAGTAATGCAGCAAATGTCGGAACGCCTAAGTACACCAGCGGAAACCAAAGTACGTATTACCGACATTTACCTACCATCATTCGATCCCGACACTAATGTGGGGGTACGTGAGTGGTGTCAACACATCGACAAAGCCATCGAAACATACAACCTTAAGGATTTAGATAGACGCATGAAGGTTGGCAGCCTCCTAAAAGGAAGAGCGAAAATGTGGGTTGACGATTGGATGGTTACCACAGTAACATGGACTGAACTACGCAACAATCTAATCACGACGTTTGAGCCAGAAAACCGCTATCTAGTGAAAAGGGTGGTTGGTTCAGGGCGACCAAGAAAAGTCGCTCACGACCAACTCCGTCGGGCTCCTCAACCTGGAGACCAAATAACCGTATCGGCGGAAAATGAACCTCCAGCATCAGCCGAAGGGCCTACACCATCTACATCACGAGCCAGCATGGTCGAACAACAAACACAAGAACCTGCAGAATAAAACGTACGTATGTTTATATTTTAATTACTAAAACTTCATCAAATCATAAATCACTACAACAAAGTACCACAGAGTACGCAAAAAAAAAAAGTACCACAGTGTACGCAACAATAAAGTACCACAGAGTACGCAAAAAAAAAAAAAGTACCACAGTGTACGCAAAAAATAAAGTACACCACAGTGTACGCAAAAAGTACCACAGTGTACAACATATTACCACAGCGTACGCCACAATACAAACTACACGAAATAAATCACTGTCATATTATTTAATAAAAAGGGTACACAGATACCAATCTCAAAAGAAAAATATTTCTTTGTTCTAGATAAACTTCAAGAATCATCAAGAGAAACGTTTTACACGCGGCTGGTGCAGAGCGCGCACCGCCGGTCAGAACGGCCGTATCGGCGCAACAACATATTTATCGGCGCAACAACATATTAAAACTCCAGTTATTTGATGATGTGTAACTCTTAAAATAATTACAATTATTTAAATAATAATGAACAATTTCAATTAGGTTTTTCAAAATCAAAAGTTACTGTTTTGATTGTTTTAAATTAAAATTAGTTATGGTTAAATTATAATCATTCAGTTAAGTTAAAATGATTAATTATTTGTTGTAAATAGGTGCGCAGCAAGTTAAACAATTAATTGAAATGATTTTCGTAAGATTCATTATCTGATTCATCCCCTCTCGATTTTGCTATAAATACGAGTGTTTGTTGCCGCGCATCTCATTACGGCTTGAGCAGCCGAACAGTACAGAGCTCTTGTTATTGTTACGCTGTTACTTTAAGAAAAGTTCAATAAAGGAGTTACTTTGAAGAAATTATAGTTTGAATACTGTTACTTACTATGCGGGATGATGATAATAGTGAAGAGAATGATGTCAGTAATGCTGACATCATTCTTTTTAAAAACACTCTGGTGTCGGCTCCTCCGTCATATTATATCAACAAAGTATACGATCATTACATTCCAGCCCATTGAGCGGAACGGAGGTGTCGGTCGAGTAACCGTCGCGGTCTGTGGTGTTTCATATAAAAGTGCACGCGCTAATTCTTTTACGCCATCAAACAGTGCTTTGTTAGTAGTGTGTATTTCCCCTTAATCATACCATCACCATGACGTCACCGATCACAACCAATTTCAAAAAAGAAGCACAAAAAATAGCAGTCCCTGTCAACTTTCAGTAAATTTGCAAAAAAAAATATGGGACGTATTATGGAAAACTTGAATTTCCTTCCCGCAGCTAATGCCCATAATCTTGGCAACTTTTAATAGGACGGACCCAAATTTGACGGCCATTATTCATAAAAATGGACGCAGGGAAAGTCCTTCAGTCGGTTGGACTTATTTCATTCTGATTATGATTATGTCAATGATTATATTGAAGGAAAACTTCTATAAGCGCCACTCAAGAGGTACTTTTTTATCCACTGCAAGTTAGCCCTTGACTGCGATCCCACCTGATCGTAAGTGATAATGCAGTCTAAGTTGGTAACTGACTAAGGCAGTCTTATTCAACACACCATACCGGAACACTAAATCGCTGGGCGGGTACTTCTTTGCCAAATAGTACCCTCGTAGCTTTAGTTTTTTGATATCGTAATTGACTATCACACTATCATGTTTTCTATGTAATTGAACGTCAAAAAGTGTACAGTGTACCAAAGGACATGTCCCAGTTCAGTATGGAGGGTGGTTTTTTATTCTGAGTGTCAATGAACCAGAACCAAACTGCCATCACGTGAAAGAGAAAAAAATATAACATTAAACGCCATTTAAATAATAATTTTAGAAAACCCCGTTTTTAAAAAAATTAATTATGAAAAATATCGTTTGTAGAAAATATTTTTCGATGGATGGCAACACTAAAACTTGGGTAATGCGCATTAATTGTGATTATTAATATTCCATTTCGATAAACTACCCATTTTCCACTACATAGATAGTACATACAACATTATAAGATTAATAAATAATAATTGAGTATTTGAGACATTCGTAAAATAATTATTAGACAACAATAAATCACCAATAAACTAAGATAAACAAAACTGACAGTGACATTTGACAATCACCCAATGACATACGTGACAAAAAAAATGAAGTTTTTTTTTTACTGTTGATAAGATTCAGACAAAGATCTAAAAAAGCCACAAAATAAAAATATATTTTTCTCCAAATTGGGGTCCTTTAAAAATGTGTAATTAATTCTAAAAGCCATATTTTAGGATCTCTATTCACGTGTATTAAAATCATCTTGGTTCATGTTCAAGGCCCAATCTTGGACAAGTCCTTTGAATAAATAAATATTGTTTGATTGATTGATCGATCGTTATTGTTCCAAAAATAAACAGGTAGAAATATAAAATAACTTGAAGCTCCACGCGAATGGATTTATGATAATCTAATACAGAAAACGTAAACAAATAGAGTTATGATCAACATAATGGAAGCGAGTTGCATTGAGGTATTATGTACTAACGTATAATTCAATGGCGAGTTGACATGTGACAGGCCCAGAGACACTTGACCCAGGCGAAGTGACCCCTCCACCTCCCGCTACCCCTGTAACGTCTCCAACTCTCCAGAAATTCGATCCCGACTTGCTTTCCGTAGTCGCACTGAAGACTTTTTGTTTCGAACCCTTTTTTCTGACGCCTACCAATCTCAAACGTAAATGTTTTTTATTCAAATAAACTTTTACAAGTGCTTTTGAATCGTCGAGTGAATCTACTACTGGTTCTGAATGACATTCCTACCGAGAAGAGCCAGCTAGAAACTCAGTGGTTGCTCTTTTGAAAAAAATACCTAATAACATCAATGTGTAGATACATATGTAACCGCAGTCCTAAGCATTGCTGGAGCGAGTCAAATACCTGCTTTTGGCGTCACCGATAGATGTCCACAGCTGGACATACATCTAGCAAGGAAATTTTTATTTTTTTTCTACTTCAAGTTAGCCCTTGAATGCAATCTCACCTGGTAAGTGAAGATGCTGTCTAAAATGGTAGCGGGCTAACGTGTTAGAGGCACGGCAGTTATATTAAACCCATTCCCCTAGTCAATTTTATATTAGACTAGCTGATGCCCGCGACTTCGTCCGCGTGGATTGAGGTTTTTCGGTTCCCGCGGGAACTCTTTAATTTTCCGGGATAAAAAGTAGCCTATGTGCTATTCCAGACTATAATCTATCTCTGTGCCAAATTTCATCCAGATCCGTTCATCCGTTGGAGCGTGATTGAGTAACAAACATACATCCATACATACATCCATCCATCCAAACTTTCGCATTTATAATATTTATTTGATAAACACTGCGCCAGGAAAACCGACAAAAAATGGTGCAAACTTATTGTCGCGCGACATATCGATAGTTTGATAAGTAACTTAGGCAGAAAAACACGAAATATCAATATGTGGAATGGAAAGCTTCCATCTCGAGCTGTGGCCATTGTAATAACGGATTACTGCTGGTTGTCTATCCGAGAGGTCTAATTTAGCTGATAACGATTTCTGGTAATACTATTTTTTTTTATTCGATTCTTATATCTCGGAGTACAAGTTAGCTCTTGACCTTACCTGATGGTGAGTAATGATGCAGTTGAAGATGGCAGCGGCCTACCGGGACTTCGTCCGCGTGGATAGTCGTTTTTAATTCCCGCAGGGACTCTTGAATATTCCGGGATAGAAGATAGTCTATGTCGTTCCTCCGGATGTAAGCCATCTCTATATTAAATTTCATCAAAATCGGTCGAAAAGATGTACCGTTAAAGCGTAGCATACAGACAGATAGACAGACACTCTTTCCCATTTATAATATTAGTATGGCTTCATCCCCTTCATCGGTTTCTACCGGAACGCTAAATCGCTTGGCAACGCCTGTTTTGTCGGTAGGTTGACATCTAGCCAGGGCCGAAGCCTTCCATGACCACAGAGAACTCAGAAATTACAAATTACCAAATTGACCCAGCCGAGGATCGAACTCAGAACCTCCCCGCTCACAAGACGACAGCGCTCATCACTGCGCCTGGGTATTCATAAAAAAAAATTATTTTGTCGTGCGACATAATATTATCGCTAGTGTATAAGCGATAAGTAAGTTAGGACTCCGTAGGCGGGATAACACGCAATATCAATATGTAGAATGGAACCTCCATCTTGAGTTGAGGCGAATGTAATAATAACGGATCACCGCTGATTGTCTGTCCGAGAGGTATAATTTCGCTGATAATGCTTTCTGATAAGTTTCACTAACAATTTGCTTCGTAGCTCTGTTGAACTTTTCTTTGGAGGAGCAAAGCGAAGTGTTTAAGTTAGCGTCCAATTAAATGGTTATTTTGAACCGAGAACTTCAGCTAGTTGTTAGACTAGCTGATCCTTAGGTTATTCTTTGGACGGAATATTGAATAGCTTTTCTTAGTCGACGAAAATTCTCAAGTTTTTAGAGCCAGTGGTTACATTGATATTATAACAGTCAGTTGAATGAATGATGAATGAATGAATTAAATATTCTTTACTAGCTGATGCCCGCGACTTTGTCCGCGTGGTTTAAGTTTTTTTGATTCCCACGGGAACTCCTTAATTTTCCGGGATAAAAAGTAGCCTATGTCACTCTTCATGTCCTAAACTATACCCATGCCAAAAATCACGTCGATCCGATGCTCCGTTGCGGCGTGATTGAAGGACAAACCAACAAACAAACACACTTTCGCATTTATAATATTATTAGTATGATTGTACACCACTACAAGAAATACACACACATGCGGAAGCACATGGGAACCCACCGCATTATTATCCCACGAAAACTACTACCATTATTTGATTAATGGAAAGAGATGGCACTCAGTAATGAGAAATACGACGCAGAGAGAGACAAGAAACACACAATAGAAAGTAAGAGTTGTCTGTTGTGTTACACGTATAGATTTAGTAAGTACTTCGTAGGTACAGTCTATTTGTAGAGGCGAAGTAATTTAAGTAAACAAATATGGCGTCAGATCACGTGATTATAATTGTCATTAGACATATAGTGATGGAAACATATTGACAGATTAGTTGTGACTGAACGATTGAATGAATACATTCTGAAATCGATTACCACATACTTCTACGGAGCGAAGTAAATCATGTAAATAAAACATACCAGTCACGTCATTTCAACTTCCCTAACAATATTTTAATATGTTGTATATCACAAAACACTCACCAACGTCTTATTTCCTGAAGTAAAACATTTAAAGTTATACTCAAAAGTAATTCAATTTAAGCACTAAGAAGCTAATAATTAGCAAATAACTAGCAAGAATCCCAAAATAAAAACACAAACTAATGACCTAATGGGTGTTTGACATGTGTTTGACCAGTGAACCATAGACTGAATGAGAGGAGCGGTTTTAGTCGATTGTAAAAATCGAAAATCGTAAAATTAGGGTCGTAGATCTTTAATCCCTTCAAAAAAATCTCGTCATTCGTTTCGCTGCTTCTATTGAGCTGACACACACAATTTTTTCATAATGATAACTGATCACTACAGCCCATTAACGTCCCACAGCTGGGCACAGGCCTCCACTCTCATAGGAGAGAGGGAATTAGAACTTAGACCCACCACGCTGCTCCAATGCGGGTTGGAGGGCTTTAACGACTATTATCAAGTTAGTGATAAGATGTTAGTGAAAGGTTTAATTATTATAATATCGTCCTCAACATCACAAGGTAATTTCATAATCATAGAATGTGGTAATCGATTTTCGATTATTACAATCGATTAAACCCGCTCCTATCATTCAGTCTATGGTTCACTTTTCATGTCACATCTCTATGGAATCATTCTATTTCTATATGTCAAACGCCCATTAGGTCATTAGTCTTTGTTTTTATTTCGTGATTCTTGCTAGTTATTTGATAAATTATTAGCTTCAAAGTGCTTGAATTGAATTACTTTTGAGTATAATAAGAACTTTAAATGTTTTACTTCAGGAAATAAGACGTTTGTGAGTGATTTGTGATAAACAACAGTGAAAATATTGTTAGCAAAGTTGCAATGTCGTGGCTGGTATGTTTTGTTTACATATATTACTTCGCCTCTACAAATAGACTTTACATAATCATACTAATATGTATTATAAATGCGAAAGTGTGTTTGTTTGTTGGTTTATTGGTTTGTCCTTCAATCACGCCGCAACTGAGCAACAGATCGACGTGATTTTTGGGATGGGTATAGTTGAGGACCTGGAGAGTGACATATATGCTACTTTTTAATTAAGAAGAAGTTCCCGCGGGAATCACAAAAATTTAATCCACGCGGATGATGTCATCAGCTAGTAATTTCATAAAGACAACTTTTGTAACTAATGATAAGTCAGGACTCTACCACTTCTCTTTCATATCAAACCATTGCCAGCTCACAACTGAGCATGAGTCTCCGCTTGGAATGAGAAGGGTTAGGCCATAGTCCACCACGCTGGCCAAGCACAGATTGGCAGACTTCACACACCATCGAGAACATTATGAAAAACTCTCAGGCGTTCAGGTTTCCTCACGATATTTTCCTTCTCCGTTGAGACCGCAGTCAAGAGCTAACTCGTAGTGGATTAAAAAAAATTGGCAGTCATAGGGACTGCCGATAGAACTGAAAACTAACATTAAGTTTTTTTTTTAATTAAAAAAAAATAAACAAAATTAAAATATAAACCTTAACACTAAGGCATTAAAGTTTAATAACGTATGTAGTATTTATACTTAAGACCTTTTGTCTTCGTAACAACGCGAGCATGTCGGTGTTCGCGAGCATGTCGCTGTCCGCGAGCATGTCAGTGTTTGCGAGCATGTCGGTCACAAGTTTACCCCCTACCAAAAAGTGCTCAACGCGGCTAAAGAAGTTTTCACTTCAACAAAAACCGTAAGTATTTTAATTTTGAAGTGTAGCCTAGGTAGGTAGGTCATGTTCGTATCGATGTAACAATTTCAAAAACCCGTTGTCCGCTCGTTCACACCAATTTGTGTCGCGATTGCGTCGTCGCCCGCGACAGTTTATTCCCGTCACCCATTCGTTATCTGTCGCCGGGTATATTACCGTTTTTCAAAAGCCTTTTTATTTTTACTGATACACATTTTCTTTTATCGTTGCGCTTGGAAACTTGTTTAATCTGACCTTATGATAAGTGATGATAATATAGCGCACATTGTAGATAGTTATATAATTATTTATCGCCACAGATAACATAGAACTAAATTATAAACAAAAAACCTCCCTGACGACCTCCCTGGCGCAGGGTTGAGCGCTGTTGTCTTGACGTGGGAGGTCCCGGCAGGGTCAATTTGGAAATTTATATTTTCTGAAGTTTCCTGGTTTGGTCTGGTGGTAGGATTCGGCCGTGGCAAGTTACCACCCTACCGGTAAAGAAGTACCGTCAAGCGATTTAGCATTCCGGTACGATGCCGTGTATAACTGCCATACCCCTAACAGGTTAGCCCGCTACCATCTTAGACTGCATCGTCACCACCAGGTGAGATCTCAGTGATGGGCTAACTTGTAGTGGAAACTTTGCACTAAATGCTAAGAAAAGAACAATAAAAGTCATATTTTGTTTGCTTACTAAAAAATTAAAATTATTTATTTCACGCATCGATATATGTGTAGGTACTAGATGGGCCCTTTCATAGAAAAAATTGGCGCGTCCGACCTGTGGAGCGCGCTCCACACATGTATAAGCCTGTCCTTGTCCCCGCCCATAGCGCTGTCCCGCTTTTCAGACTAGATGGCGTTACTAAAAAACCGGCCAAGTGCGAGTCGGACTCGCGCACCGAGGGTTCCGTACAAACCTGTAGTAAGTTTTACGATTTATGACGTATTAAAAATAAAAATTACGTTTGTTGTATGGGAGCCCCCCTTTAATATTTACTTTATTGATATTTAATTATTTATTTTGAAAGGTAATATACAAGTTAATATTCTGTGAAAATTTGAACCGTCTACCTGTTACCGTTTTTAATATTGAGCAACAAAATACGAAAAAAACACGTTTATTGTATAGGGACCCCCCTTAATATATATATTTTTTTAATTTTTAGTATTTGTTGTTATAGCGGCAACGGAAATACATCATTTGTGAAAATTTCAGCTTTCTAGCTATCACGGTTTATGAGATACAGCCTGGAGACAGACAGACAGACAGACAGACAGACAGACAGACAGACAGACAGACAGACAGACAGACAGACAGACAGACAGACAGCGGAGTCTTAGTAATAGGGTCCCGTTTTTACCCTTTGGGTACGGAACCCTAAAAATAAGTCCACATTCTTTGTTTGACAGCCCGTCTATGTAAATTGAGGTCGTTGATTTCACGTAGGACAACTTGTGCCACTTATGATACGTCGCAAGAATCTATCACCGGTTCGGAAACCTGATTCTACTGAGAAGAGCTGACAAGAAACTCAGCAGTTGTTTTTTTTTCATAAACCCATAATGTGGTTGATGTCCAATCTGCTTGGACGAAGCGTTTTTGCTCGACGATTCTGATACGAACCGCTAGGGTGTGGAACACCCTCCCAGCGCACGTGTTTCCTGCTACATAAGTATAACTTAAGTACCTTCAAGGCAAGAGTGTTCTAGACAAGCGCGTTCCAACCTAGACCTCATCATTGCTTTGCACTAAGCATGATTGTCGTCAAGCGCAAGCCTATCACGCAATAAAAAAACAGAAAAAACACTTTGTAAATAAACAAAAAAAAAACAAAAGGAATCCAGTGAGGTACAAATAATTTTATGGGAAAATGAACTTCACGTTGTAATTCTATCGGCCGAAATCTTAAGTAATTTGATCTCTTGGCCTCGGATATTACATTATTTTTTGAAGCTTTCCACTTTTGATAACAGCTTTTCCTTCAGTAAATTAAAAAAGAATGGCGGTTGAAATCTTTACTGTGATATTAAAAATTAGTGGAATTACAAGAGTTCACTGCATCGAAATCTTTGCAGGATTTTACAGAGAAACTTCAAGTACTTACAACATTAAAAGTGAGTTCTATTTTACAGCCATGAAACCAGCTAGATATTTCACAGATCACTGAAAACTTTTGAAAAGGACTCGGCTTTAAAAATCTTTTTTTAGGGCGAAAGCACACTACGACAGGACAAAACGAGCACACGAAACTTCCGCGTCGTACGGGTTTCATTGTGTCGCGATAGTCTGCGCAGTTCGATATAAAACAGCGCGCGCGGACTTTTCGCCCACCAGACACCAACATTTCGTTTGTAATTTTGTGGCCTGAGTTCTAAAAGCATGTTGGTTACATGAGTAATTTCATTTCTTTTAAAGAATAAAAAATTCCTGTATAATATAATTCTTATCTTCAAATCTTCTTCATTCATCTTTAATAATTACTATAAAAAAATACTAAAAATGCAAAAGTTTGGATGGATGGATGTTTGTTACTCAATCACGCCAGAACGGCTGAACGGATCAGGATGAAAGGACTTGACCAGCGCAACTATGGGAGCTTGCCTAGATATCAAAAATTAATGTGCAGCAATGAACTCTTTATTATTGTAATTTCTATATTTTATAGTTTTCAGATAAAAAAGCTTCAGGAGTCTGAAGGCTCTGAAAACTGAGAAAATAAATAAAAGAAGTTTCACCAAAAAACTGCTTTCCCACACTAGATGGCACTAGTTGTTGTGGTGAGCGAGTCTAAAAAAATATTTTAAGTATTCCTTACCACGTTTCTCAGGAAAATAATTAGGCTTTGCATTATTTTATGATGCTTTGGATGAGGATAATACTGGAATAATAAAACTATATTTGCAAGAATTATGTAATTCCTTTAAAAATCGCGCTACATTGTACTGCTGCCACACTAGATGGCGCTAGCGAGTCTTTTCAACTATTCGACAATAGATGGCGCTAAACGTTTTAGTTACCGAGTTTGTTCAACTATTCGACCACAGATGGCAGACAGATGCAATGCCAGAAGGCGTTACGTTCCTTTAAACGCAGTGGTTATTTGAAAATGCTTTGTTCGTTTGAGGCCTGTCAACTAACAAAAATAATAAAAACAAAACATACATTTCCTTTTCATTACTATTTAATTGAACAAAAATAAATCACTCATAATAATTAACTCATAAGACTAAAGGTACTTATATGGTATTCATGTAGGGTAACAAGATTATTATTATGCATGGATAAAACGGAACGTCAAAATGGAGTAGTGCTTAAAGAGGAAACCGGGCGCTCAAGATTTAAACAATAAACGTATTGTTTTTATAGACATTTTAACCTTGACCTTATTCGGAATAATAAATCCATAGTAATTTCGGTTTTAATTTTTAAACCTTACTGTAAAAACGGAAATCCTGCACATTGTCCCGAATCGGAGGGCAGTTACTGGTCATGTCCTTTGACGCAGAGATGGTTTATAGTCTGGACTGGAATAACACATAGGCTACCTTTTATCAAGGAAATTAAAGAGTTTCTGCGGGAACTAAAAAAACATTAATCCACGCGGACGAAGTAGCGGGCATCAGCCAGTATCTTCTTAATCCTTTACAATATAACTTCATAGCATGTAGATACCTAATGAGTAATCACTTTGAAATCCCCTCTAACAATGTGTACTGAGCACAGATCAAAGCGGGATCCACTCCACAGAGTAATGTGGTGTGTAGTCAGAGCAGTCTCCGCGGGGCAGCACGTGTGAAGGTTAGGCCCTTAGGTCAACTTTACAGACATGTCAAAGGAGTTCATTACCTTAACTCTGTTTCATTAAGTATGTATTCGTTGATGTTCCGCTGAGGTTATTAGCTTTTATGGCAATGGAGGAGCATATTCTTTTTTTAGGGTTCCGTATCTCAGGAGGAAAAAAGGAATCCTTATAGGATCACTTCGTTGCCCGTCTGACTGTCTGTCTATCAACCCCCGTTTTCTCAGGAACACGTGGAGGTTGAAATTGATATCAAATACTTAAGTTTACGGAACAAACCGTAGCTGATTGTGACGATTCGTACCTCTCAGTCAAAATATATATATTTAAAACAATAGTATATATAGTGGAGGAGCGATCACGGTCCATGCTAGAAAGATTTCCGACAAACGGACTGGTCGCCGAACAAGCGACGGCGATGCGATAGTATGCTGTGGTAGCTTGTGTATGTGATGGTGCACAGCGGTGCTGTGGTGTATGCTTGATGCGTGCAGTAAGTGTCACGATGTCCACCGTCGTTCTCGGGCTGATGCTGAGCAAAGTGGATTCGCTGTTCGTGTAATGGTGCGTGCAGTATGTGTCACGATGTCCGTCGCTCGTTCGAACGCATAATGTCGTTGGAGGCTTCCAACGATATTTGATCCGCCTATGGTGGATTTATATACATATTTTAATACAATATATTTACACGTATATTACCTACATATAATCATCGCTGGTTGAGTTTGGGGCAGCGGAATGTAAGTTATATCGCTTCGGCGATGCCTCAGCACGGCTGGTTCTGTCCTGATGTCTACCTAGTTGGACGTTTGGATGAGATTGGTTTGTTGTTGAACCAGAGAGCTTGCTCTCTGTGCGCAATGTACTTCATGTGCATTACTATGTTCTGCAGTATACCTGACTCTGCCATGCGATTACATAAGCTTACATTATGTAAACTCGTAACTATCGTTACATTCGAACGACAACTAACCATGGTTGGTAGGACGCTGTTTATTATTACCGAAGGTTGGATCACACGTGAGATACCGAATATCTAGCTATGTATTGCACTACGCCTGACTCAGCCTCGACACTTATTCATAGTTGCATGGATTCACAACCTGTGCTACTATACTATTTACGGTTCCATAGATTCACAACCTATGTTACTTGTAAATGCATAGATTCACGACCTATGCTGCGTCACATTGGCTCACAACCTATGTAACGTACAAACGACGTCCTACTACCCATGGTGGTTTCCGCGTTGTATAACTAATTTAAAGTATGATTGCATACGTCTCGCTATTTCCCCAAATGGTGGCCTAGTGGTTTAAGGAGGGGAGGCTGCTGCCTTTTGGTATACTTATGAGACCTATTAGTCGATGACTAATGCCTCTTGGGATACCAAGAGAGGGACGAAGCCTATCATTGGTGAGCGGGGTGGAGCTACCAATCACCATTTATTTTACATTAAATCAATACTTGAAAGCGTTTATAAATTATTTAAAACTTGAACACGTCACTATTACCACTATTACATCTAGATCGGTATATAAGCAAGTCGTTGGGATGGTTGAACTCGAGGCTTCCGAAACTCTAAAAGATCTTGGTTTATTATGGACGCAACATTATGAGGGTCTTACTGCTGGATGATTCACGTGCCATTTTAAAGAGATATTGAATTTTATAGGTAGAGTAAGGTATAGATTCTTAGGGACCATGTCAGGTTAGTTACAATATGGTGCCGTAGTGACCAGGATAATCACAACTACTCGTATCTCAATGGGTCCCGGTGTTAAGATAGGTAGGTCAAAGTAGGCGAAAGCCTACAATATGTTGTCCGTGAAATGGAAAGAGTCTGAGGAAGCTTTCGGGTTCAATTAGGCCTAGCGACTTGTAGATAGGATGAGTATGGAGGGTGGTATGAAGCAACACAAGATAGAGAGTGTGTAATGTCTTATGGACAGGGGGTTGTGGTAACTAGTTGTGAGGTGTTACAAGTAACAGTTTTAAGATTTGAGGAAAATGTAAGATGGAGTGATGTAAGTAGAGCAAAGCGAGAGTGTTGGCCTGAGGATCAGCCGAACGAAGACAGGTTTCGAGTGTAATATGCGACCCACGAATGCCTTAAACAAAAAGGGAAAATCTATAAAACAGTCGTTAGACTTGTCGCATTGTATGGTTCAGAATGTTGGGCGGTTAAAGGGACGGATGAAAGAAAAGTACATGTGACCGAAATGCGAATGTTGAGATGGAAGTGTGGTGTGACTAGAATGGATAAGATTAGGAATGAATATATAAGGGGAAGTTTGAAAGTAGCACCAGTGATAGAAAAGATGAGGAGTAATAGACTAGCATCGTACGGGCATGTTATGCGGAGGGAAGAAAGGCATATTATGCGAAGAATGATAGATATGCATGTAGAGAAGGAAAAACGAATAGAAGGAGACCAAAGAAAATATGGATGGATTGTGTGAAAGAACATATGCGCATAAAAGAGGTGAGTGATAGGTTGACGAATAACAGAAGTGAGTGTAAGAGGAAAACATGTTGTGCCGATCCTACGAGTATATAGCGTGGGACAAGAATTGAACTCTATGACAAAGTCATTATTATGTCATAAAATCATATCATCAGGGGGTTGCCGATGATCGTCTAGTGGGTAGGACACTATGTAAGTGATATGGTTATGTAATATGTGTTTAGGGAGATGGTCATGGTATTAGAGGTAGGAGAGGAATGCTCAACATATGAGATATAATATGTTTAGCAGGTTAAGGGAAGTGTTGTGAATGTGTTTAGTTTGGTAACTTAAGCTGTATTAACGTCATAAAATTTATCACATCGGGGGGTTGCCGATGTTGGTTTAATGCTTAGGGCTTTATCATGGTATTAGAGGTAGGAGAGGAATGCTCAACATATGAGATATAATATGTTTAGCAGGTAAAGGGAAGTGTTGTGAATGTGTTTAGTTTGGTAACTTAAGCTGTATTAACGTCATAAAATTTATCACATCGGGGGGTTGCCGATGTTGGTTTAATGCTTAGGGCTTTATATAGTGATATAAATAAGTAAGTTTAGAGAAAAACAAATGGGAAATCAGTAAGGAATACAGATTTTAGGTTTTGTTTTACTTAATGCCATTATGTGTGAATGGGAGAAGGTGAATGGAAAGTAAAGTGCGAGAATGGATGGATGGATAGTGCAGGTAGGAGCGATGCTACAGTAGCTATTGATGTGATATAGATATGAGTAATCGACGAAAATTGACAGGTTATGGGTTAAATACGTGGGTAGAAGGAAGCTTAGGGAACAAAGTAGGCATATGACAGTTCTAGGTTATAAAGGTAAAGATGTAGCAATAGATTAGAGCGGTCATAAAACCGTAGACGCGGGGGGTTGCGACGTTGGTACTAATAACATTTACAATTAGTTCTTTAGTTTAGTAAATTCTGTTCTGCATGCTGCATAGAATTACAACTATTTGCACACATCACAGAATTTAGGGGGTTGAATGTGACGATTCGTACCTCTCAGTCAAAATATATATATTTAAAACAATAGTATATATAGTGGAGGAGCGATCACGGTCCATGCTAGAAAGATTTCCGACAAACGGACTGGTCGCCGAACAAGCGACGGCGATGCGATAGTATGCTGTGGTAGCTTGTGTATGTGATGGTGCACAGCGGTGCTGTGGTGTATGCTTGATGCGTGCAGTAAGTGTCACGATGTCCACCGTCGTTCTCGGGCTGATGCTGAGCAAAGTGGATTCGCTGTTCGTGTAATGGTGCGTGCAGTATGTGTCACGATGTCCGTCGCTCGTTCGAACGCATAATGTCGTTGGAGGCTTCCAACGATATTTGATCCGCCTATGGTGGATTTATATACATATTTTAATACAATATATTTACACGTATATTACCTACATATAATCATCGCTGGTTGAGTTTGGGGCAGCGGAATGTAAGTTATATCGCTTCGGCGATGCCTCAGCACGGCTGGTTCTGTCCTGATGTCTACCTAGTTGGACGTTTGGATGAGATTGGTTTGTTGTTGAACCAGAGAGCTTGCTCTCTGTGCGCAATGTACTTCATGTGCATTACTATGTTCTGCAGTATACCTGACTCTGCCATGCGATTACATAAGCTTACATTATGTAAACTCGTAACTATCGTTACATTCGAACGACAACTAACCATGGTTGGTAGGACGCTGTTTATTATTACCGAAGGTTGGATCACACGTGAGATACCGAATATCTAGCTATGTATTGCACTACGCCTGACTCAGCCTCGACACTTATTCATAGTTGCATGGATTCACAACCTGTGCTACTATACTATTTACGGTTCCATAGATTCACAACCTATGTTACTTGTAAATGCATAGATTCACGACCTATGCTGCGTCACATTGGCTCACAACCTATGTAACGTACAAACGACGTCCTACTACCCATGGTGGTTTCCGCGTTGTATAACTAATTTAAAGTATGATTGCATACGTCTCGCTATTTCCCCAAATGGTGGCCTAGTGGTTTAAGGAGGGGAGGCTGCTGCCTTTTGGTATACTTATGAGACCTATTAGTCGATGACTAATGCCTCTTGGGATACCAAGAGAGGGACGAAGCCTATCATTGGTGAGCGGGGTGGAGCTACCAATCACCATTTATTTTACATTAAATCAATACTTGAAAGCGTTTATAAATTATTTAAAACTTGAACACGTCACTATTACCACTATTACATCTAGATCGGTATATAAGCAAGTCGTTGGGATGGTTGAACTCGAGGCTTCCGAAACTCTAAAAGATCTTGGTTTATTATGGACGCAACATTATGAGGGTCTTACTGCTGGATGATTCACGTGCCATTTTAAAGAGATATTGAATTTTATAGGTAGAGTAAGGTATAGATTCTTAGGGACCATGTCAGGTTAGTTACATGATCCTCCACGTGGTCTACGTTGTCGCGTAGATTATAAGTTTGTCATTTTCTATGGTGTCGTATCACGTCGCGTTGCATCGCAACGCTTTCGTCGCTCACCTAAGACAACGGGTTTTCAGTGACAGGTTATTTCTCTCTTTTCTAGAGGAAAAATAGACTATGCTTATTTATACATTCATTTGGTTTTTTAATAGTACTTAATTGTGTATAATTAGCTGATTCCCGCGACTTCGTCGGCGTGGTTTAAGTTTGTTTGATTCCCGCGGGAACTCCTTGATTTTCCGGGATAAAAAGTAGCCTATGTCACTCTAAAGGTCCTCAACTATACCCATGCCAAAAATCACGTCGATCCGTTGCTCCGTGGCGGCCTGATTAAAGGACAAACCAATAAACCAACAAAAAAACACTATTTCGCATTTATAATATTTAGGAGTGAGGGGTGACTTCATAAACACTTTGTTAC
The DNA here is from genome assembly GCA_917051295.2 of Erebia ligea. Lineage (NCBI taxonomy): Eukaryota > Metazoa > Arthropoda > Insecta > Lepidoptera > Nymphalidae > Erebia > Erebia ligea. The sequence goes on along the minus strand of OU785235.1, from coordinate 16,981,217 downwards.
GGGATATATAATAATCATTTATTATTAAAGCAAGTACAGTGCGAGTCTCCAGTAAACGACTCTAATGTGGACCAATGCGAACTAATACGAACTGTTACGAACTGTATCTTAAATGCTAAATGTTACATATAATATACTAATTACGTTACGCAATGCTTGTATGCCGGAGCTTACCCCTACAAATATTAGTATGATATCTATAACAATTATGACCGCCTCAAACACGCAAAAAAACCTTGTATATAAAGTGTATAATATATGCACGAAATACCCGCCAAATCAACAGCCTTTTTGAAGTCGCTCAAAAGAGAAACGAAAAAAAAAATGTTTCGAAACAAACCCTTAAGTTTACCGCAAAAGATTACTCGATGACATAATCGGAATTAAATAAAGTCTCGCCGAGGATGGCTGGGGGCCACCCTCCTGCGTCCATTTTTATGAATAATGGCCGTCAAATTTGGGTCTGTCCTATTAAAAGTTGCCAAGATTATGGGCATTAGCTGAGGGAAGAAATCCAACTTTCGCGTAGGGCCCAAAATTTTAATAGGATTCCGTACCCAAAGGGTGCAAAAGGAACCCTATATCTAAGCCTCCGCTGTCAGTCCGTCCGTCAGTCTGCCTGTCTGTCTGTCAGCGGGCTGTATTTTTTGAACCGTAATAGATAGACAGTCTGTATTTCTATTGCCGCTATAGCAACAAATAATAAAAATTAAATTAAATTTAAAATAAAACAAGAAACGTGATTTTTTCGATGTTCTATGATTGAGTAGTACCTACTTAAACTGCTTTAACAATAAATAATTAAAATAAATTAAACTACAGACTTATATTCTTTAAGTAGGTACATAGTGTTAAATCTTGTACGATCGTACGGAACCCTTCGTGTGTGAGTCTGACTAGCACTTTTTAAATAACAGTAAGATGAGAGGCGTTCTTGTATTTCGCCAGCTTTTTTTTTTTCACTAAAAATCCTGTAATATAAGATTTCAGACTTTTAATTACACTGTGAAGCACTTGAAATTTAAATTTCATAAATAATTATTACCTTAGATTATTTTATATTATAAAACTAGGTGATGTCTGCGACGTATAAATAAACACTAAATATAGGTTTTTTTTTAATATCTCGTGGGAGTTTTTTATTTTCCGGAATAAAAAGTAACCTTTGTTTTCGAGATGCAAGCTTTATCTGTAAAAATAACATTAAAATTCCTTTAGCAGATTCGCAGCGAAAAGGGAAAAGACAGACAGACAGATTTTTTTGTAACCTCTATACCAAATTTCATCAAAATCGGTTGAAAAGATGGGCCGTTAAAGCGTATCAGACAGACTTTCGCGTTTATAATATTAGTGTGAATTGTTGACGCTGTTGTTTTAAAAAAAAAACCTTAATTTAGGGAAGTCCAGTAACGTCATAATATTAAAACTGCAATTTCAAAATAATACTGCTTCCAGCGATAGTAGTAACCCCAGTCAGTTTCTCCTTTTCTATTCAAAACACGTATAAAAACACCAGCATATAACAGCAGCAGCATATATATGGGCATAACATTACAATCAAAATTCAACGTTTTGTGCGATATCATTTTCGAGCAATCCAATAACTCGCGCCCGAATCCGACATTATGCGGGAAATGACGTTATTATAAAAACAGGGACGTTTATTGGCCGCCGGAGCCTGTTACGTATTATATATCAATTCGGATTGAATTTGTTTATTTCATTCTCAATCGAATTTCGTGGAAACCTGATATTGTATTCATATTTTTTTTCTTACTAGCCAAATTGGTTACTTGCTTGATGGAAAAAAAAATGTTTTTAATAGAAAGTCAATTAATTTAATTTACTTGATTTACCTTTTTGTAGAGGTTTTCTTTTTCTGACTGTCTCGTTGGTTTAGTGGCGACTGCCTCGTTGGTCTAGTGGTTTAGACCGGGAGATGGTCGTAGGTGATAGTCTCCCATTTTCTACTGCATGCCTTTTTAAGAGTTGATAACTAACCCTAAAATATGAAAGATAGAGGGGTTACTAGCCCTTGCGCGCTTGCACGTCATAAACAAAATGGCTTCTCTTTGTGACAGAATTTTAGTTTTTGCCGTGACATTATACTGCATGCCTTTGTAATATAACGTAGTTGGAACAAATTTAAGCTATAATAATTGATGGCATGCAATTCGCAACGGCCGACGGGGCTCAAACGGTTACGTAGAAATGTAAAAAAAAATAGAACATTTCCGTGTTTACAAATTGCATGCCGTTGTAAAAAATTACTTTTTTTATCTCAAATATACTCTACGAAAATTGGCATGCACCCCTCGTAAGACCAAGGGTGGAAAATATTAGGAAAATGTTGTGAAAATTCAATACAGCTTTTCCGTGATTTCAAACTACTTCTAATAAAGATAAACATTAATTTAATGACCAAATAATTCTGAAATACAAATGGCATGCATGTTGCTCATGATCATTATATTATAAATAATAACAAAAGTTGCAAAAATTTAATAAACATTTCCGTGTTTTTTATTTGCATGCCGTTTTGTATTTCATAAAAACGTATTATTTTAAGTATATACCGAAAATGGCATGCGTATTAAATAATACCATCATATTTTAAATAATAATGAAAGTTGCAAAAAATTTAATAAACATTCCGTGTTTTTAATTTGCATGCCGTTTTGTATTTCATAAAAACATATTATTTTAAGTATATACCGAAAATGGCATGCGTATTAAATAACACCGTCATATTTTAAATAATAACAAAAGTTGCAAAGATTTAATAAAAATTTCCGTGTTTTTAATTTGCATGCCGTTTTGCATTTCATAAAAACATATTATCAAATAAATATTATAAATGCGAAAGTTTGGATGTATGGATGTATGTTTGTTACTCAATCACGCTCCAACGGATGAACGGATCTGGATGAAATTTGGCATAGATATAGATTATAGTCTGGAATAACACATAGGCTACTTTTTATCCCGGAAAATTAAGGAGTTCCCGCGGGAACCGAAGAACGGAACCGAAAAACCTCGATCCACGCGGACGAAGTCGCGAGCGTCAGCTAGTTTTAAGTATATATCGAAAATGGCATGCGTATTAAATAACACCATCGTATTTTTAATAATAATGAAAGTTTCATAAAATATTTGAACCATTTCCAGTGTGAAACAGAGATCAGAGATTTGGATTTTGGCGCTAACCCATCACCTACCTAGCCGCTCAACTGGCGGAATGCCAGCTTCGGGCGTCTGTCACAATACCGTAGACTGGCGGAACGCCCGGAGCGGGCGTATCCGTCGACTGGCACGACGCCCGGAGCGGGCGCTTCGTTCCGTCTCTCTATTACCTAATAAAAACTATACCCTGCCTTCTCCAACAATGTGTCCACCACCGTCATAAACCCATAGAGCACTATGGTACATTTCCGCCGTACGTCTTGAACAAAAAAAACGAGAAAACAAGCATAGACTCGACCCTGTTTGTGAGTCATCACACGGGGCAAGTGATAAAAAACGTTATCGTGTAAAAATGCGTTTAGAGAGGCTGGCTTGTCTATTTTTTAATTATAATCTGTTTAAGTATGAAGGAAATACAATGAAAAGTTTTGTATTTGTGGTTTTACTCTTAGTAACAAAAATATTTCAAATAGAGGAGGGAAAATTTAGCTCTCCTTACAATTACATGGGATTTAGCTTTATACACATTAATGTATTATACATTAAATTGTAGCTTATTTTATAACGATTTGATAGATTTATGGTTTATAGGTAGGACCTATTACAAATAAGAGAAATCATAGTTTTAGTAGTGCGCGGGCGAGTCGTTGGGACCACCCACGAAGAGGCCGCCATTTGCCGCCAGTTGCGTCATTGTTCAAAATGGCGGCCGCCGGTGTAAGGGCTAGCCACGTTTCCGCGGGAACTCCTTAATATTCAGGGATAAAAGTAGCCTTTATGCTATTCTATATACTTAGCAGACTATAATCTATATCTGTGCCAAATTTCATGCAGATCCGTTCAGCCGTGATTGAGTAACAAACATCCATCCATCCATCCATACATACATCCATCAAAACTTTCGCATTTATAATATAACTAGCTGATGCCCGCGACTTCGTCCGCGTGGATATACCAAGATTCATCGAAATAACTTGAGAAATGATGGACTTTTATACAAACTTTCAACCCCTATTTCACCCCTTTGGGGGTGGAATTTTGAAAAACTGTGAAACACGTATGTTTTCATTTTTAACCCGCAGCTCATATACCAAGTTTCATGGATATAACTTGAAAAATGAAGGACTTTCATATAAACTTTCAACCCCTATTTCACCCCTTCGGGGGTAAAATTTGCGAGAACTGTGAAACACGTATTTCTTCATTTTTAACTGGTAGCTTGTATACCAAGTTTCTCGATATACCTTGAGAAATGAAGGACTTTCATACAAACTTTCAAACAAAGGGGTTGAACCCTATTTCACCCCTTTGAGGGTAAAATTTTGAAAAACTGTGAAACATTTATTTCTTTATTTTTAACCGGTAGCTTGTATAGCAAGTTTAATCGATATCACTTGAGAAATGACGGACTTCCATACAAACTTTCACCCCCTATTTCACCCCCTTAGGGGTGGAATTTTGAAAAACTGTGACACACGTACTTCTTTATTTTTTACTGTAAGCCAAAATAAAAAGTTTCGTTGATATAACTTGGTAAACATCTTGAGAAACGAAGGACTTTCACACCAACTTTAATCCCCTATTTCACCCTTTTGGGGGTCGAATTTTCAAAAACTGTGAAACACATATGTCTCCATTTTCAACTCGCAGCTCATATATCAAGTTTCATGGCTATAACTTGAGAAATTAAGGACTTTCATACAAACTTTCAACCCCTATTTCACCCCTTCGGGGGTAGAATTTCGGAATAAAAAGTATCCTATGTCCTACCTTGTAGTATGGGCTCAAATGGGCGCAAAAAAAAACAGGGAAATGTTCTTTATTTTTAATTTTCGTTAAAAAACCTTTTTTTAATTTTATTTTTGCACATTTTTTATGTCAGGCTTGTGTAATATGCATGCCATTTTTTTATCAACTTAAAATAATGTTTTTTAATGAAATATTGAATGGCATGCAAAATAAAGTCACGGAAATTATATCAGCGTTTTTTGCAATTTTCGTCATGCATGCCACTAATTTACAACTTTCTGTTGTGCATGCCAAATTTGCTAACGTCAAGTAATTATAAAAACTAAGTATTGTTCAAATGGCATGCAGTTTGAAATCACGGAAAAGCTGTATTGAATTTTCACAACATTTTCCTAATATTTTCCACCCTTGGTCATACGAGGGGTGCATGCCAATTTTCGTAGAGTATATTTGAGATAAAAAAAGTAATTTTTTACAACGGCATGCAATTTGTAAACACGGAAATGTTCTATTTTTTTTTACATTTCTACGTAACCGTTTGAGCCCCGTCGGCCGTTGCGAATTGCATGCCATCAATTATTATAGCTTAAATTTGTTCCAACTACGTTATATTACAAAGGCATGCAGTATAATGTCACGGCAAAAACTAAAATTCTGTCACAAAGAGAAGCCATTTTGTTTATGACGTGCAAGCGCGCAAGGGCTAGTAACCCCTCTATCTTTCATATTTTAGGGTTAGTTATCAACTCTTAAAAAGGCATGCAGTAGAAAATGGGAGACTATCACCTACGACCATCTCCCGGTCTAGTTGGGATGTTCAACTGCGGCCGACGAGGTCCCGGGTTCGAGTCCTGGGTCGGGCTTACTTATTTGTATTATATACAAATAAGTATTGGGTTTTTCTGACTATAAATTCTCACTACTAGCCCGGAGTTAGGAAGTTGGCGGTGTTTCACCCCCGTGCCTCGGAGAGCACGTTAAGCCGTTGGTCCCGGTTATTATCACTAACATGATAATAGTCGTTAAAGCCCGGCGACCCGCATTGGAGCAGCGTGGTGGGTCTAAGTTCTAATTCCCTTCTCTCCTATGTGAGTGGAGGCCTGTGCCCAGCTGTGGGACGTTAATGGGCTGTAGTGGTGGTGGTGGGTCGAGAGGTTTTCTTTGTAGGAACGGCATTCCGAACCAGTGGTAGATTCAGATACCTTGTTGATGTAACGTGCTCTACGAGGTATGGTATGACGAAAAGACCAAATTCGAAATTCAAATTCGTTCATGCATCCAGGTACAGACTTAGGTCACTGCTAAGTAATCGCAATAGACTGATATGCACAGCACAAATAAACAAGATGTTAAGAGAATTCAAATGTTAACTTAATACATTTTCCTAAGAAAGCTAAGACGCTGCTAAGTAAATCCGAAGAATAGCGGGCTTCATTGTAAATATTAACACCGAGGGTTCCGTACAAACCTGTAGTAAGTTTTAAATTATTAAAAAAAAACTACTTACTAGATCTCGTTCAAACCAATTTTCGGTGGAAGTTTGCATGGTAATGTACATCATATATTTTTTTAGTTTTATTATTCTCTTATTTTAGAAGTTACGGGGGGGGGGGGGGGGGGGGGGGGGACCAACATTTTACCACTTTGGAAGTGTCTCTCGCGCAAACTATTCAGTTTAGAAAAAAATGATATTAGAAACCTCAATATCATTTTTGAAGACCTATCCATAGATACCCCACACGTATGGGTTTGATGAAAAAAAATTTTTTGAGTTTCAGTTCTAAGTATGGGGACCCCCAAAATTTATAGTTTTTTTTCTAGTTTTGTGTGAAAATCTTAATGCGGTTCACAGAATACATCTACTTACCAAGTTTCAACAGTATAGTTCTTATAGTTTCGGAGAAAAGTGGCTGTGACATACGGACGGACAGACAGACAGACAGACAGACAGACATGACGAATCTATAAGGGTTCCGTTTTTGCCAAATTTGGCTACGGAACCCTAAAAAAGCGGGTTCCGACTGCTATTTGTTGAGGAACAAGAGGCGATATAGACAAGGAACTTTCGTCTGCACCGAACTTCTTGCGCTGAAATTAAGTTGAACCTTGCTTAAAATGGGATTTCAATTTGTACTACCTACTATATACCTACTTTTTTTAACAGATAATCCATACTAATATTTATTGAAAACAATACAATAGAAATTAAAGCTACGAGTAGCTAACCTAACCTAATTACTAAATAAATCATGCCCGCGTGGAATGGTGGCGAGAATGCTGGCTGCATTTCCGCGCTCGACAGCCAGGCTGATACTTTGCGCAAAAAAAAAATGAGCCAGCCCTTCTGTCAAAGGCAATCAACCGCGGTGAAATACCTACATAATGTAATGTCTTGCTTTTTAATAAGAGCAACTGCTGAGTTCCTTGCCGGCTCTTCCCAGTAGAATTCCGAACGGGTGGTGGAATCAAAACATGACAACACATTTGAGTCACCTGTATGTCCTACATGTAATAAATAAATTGAAAATTGAGTATTGTTTATTTGCATAAATGTGAGGGTGTGTTCCATGTCAAAATACCTAATGCCCGTTTTCACCAACAATGCCTAAATTTTAGGGAACACCTAAGACCAGCAAGTGACAGTTTTCACGTACAATAAATGTCACCTAATGGCCTTATGTGTTCCCTAAACTGGTACGGTCTGGCCTTAAAGTCATCATGACATACTAATATTATAAATGCGAAAGTGTGTTTGTTTGTTGGTTTGTCCTTCTATCACGCTTCAACGGAGTAACGGATCGACGTGATTGTGAGCATGGGTATAGTTGAGGACCTGGAGAATGATATAGGCTACTTTTTATCCCGGAAAATTAAGGAGTTCCCGCGTGAATAAAAAAAACTTGAACCACGTGGACGAAGTTGCGGGCATCAGCTAGTTAGACATAAATAGAGATAATATGCCTAGCTAGCAAAATGTTCATGTAGGAAAATGGTCATCTATTGAAAGGTCTACATTGCAGAAGTAACAAAATTTGGTCCTTACACAAAACTAGCCATACAATGTGGCCGATTCTGTTGAACACAATCTCTGAACTACATTGAAATGACAGTACCAATTTTATTGCTATCTCTTTCATAATACTCCCTGCAGAAAGGGATAGTATTCCATTTTAGCTTAGAGCTACAAAAGAATAAGTCACACACCGTTAAAACAAGTGAAATATTTAATTACTTAAAAATCACTTAAATATTTGACTTGCTTAGTTATCTATTTCTCGTAGATTTCAACAAAATGTACCGAATGATTTATTTGATGGACCACCGTCCGTAACATTTTCCTAAAAAGCTTGCACAAACACTTTTGTACGGCCATAAAATATTATGTGTAACAAACGTGGTCCGTCCTACAAATCACATAAAATGCCCCGGAATAGTGTAAGGAGCGACAAACGAATAAAAATTCCACCGTCAACGATTGTAATGTCCCCATAATTTTACAAGTCGGGGACAATAGTTCTATTGCCCCGTTGTTCTTTGACCCATTTGGGGCTTATCGTAAAAGTTTGTGTATTAATATTTTTATTGCCACACTTTATAGACGTGTTTAGTAAAAATTATTGTCACTGTCGTGTTGCAATGAATGTAAGGCCTCGTGCAGACATCGGATAATCCACCAAGGGAAGAAAAAGCACATGCATTGACGTAACAGTATACGTATAACAACGAATATGCTAGTAAAATGCACACTATGGCAAGCCATTAGAGACATTAAACCGTCGTCGAAAGCTAGGGAGATCATTAAATGTAACTGCTGAATTTCTTACAGGATTTTCTCAAAATAAGGTGATTTCCGAGCTGGTGGTAGTCTTGATGCAGCATAAATGTCCTTGTGCAAGCGGCCCTTAATGTTGTAAACATAACTATTACCTATATTATTATATAAGCCCACTTAGAAATGTACCCTCATAATTGGTGGCTTACGTAGTTGACGCCACAGTTATTACTGTTAAACTAAGCCCTTTACCAGGCCTGGCTCACTTGTCACGTGACCTGAGATATTTAACTACTGCTGCGTGGACGCTCGACGGCACTCGTATCAGTCGAGTGTTGCGCGCGGACCGTAGTTATACGTTTGACTTTTACTCAAGTTCTCGTTATGGATAAACAAAGAAAGATCAGTAAACGATATCGTATCACATTAGGTCGTTTAAACTCTAATTATTAAGACCTAACTTAACGCTCTTTGCACTTCCTAAGGACCCTGAAAGGTAAGTTTGTATTATTTGCCTATCTAGGTACATAGTACATACGTACCTACTTAGAGTTCTAAACAAAACTAATATTAATACATAATGTGGGTAGTTTTATTTTTATATCCACACAAGATACAGTTTTAAACAAAAGTAAATATAAACCATTGGTAGTATCCAATATTATAGTGATAGCCTAATGGGTAGACTTCAGCCTCCAAGTCTGGGGTTCGATCCTGGGAACGCACCTCCAACTTAATTAATTAAAATATATCATTTACGGTGAACAAAAATCGTGTGTAAATCTGAAAACATGCCTGAAGTTCTATAATCATTATAAAAAACTCTAATATGTCTGCCAACAAGAAATTGGCCAGTGTGGAGGAATATATGGCTTAAACCCTTCTCATTCTGAGAAGAGCCTCGTGAGTCGTGCTTAGTAGTGGGACTAGTGGGCCGCCGATGAGTCGATGATGATTAATCCATAATGTGGGTACATTATTTTGTCTCGTAAACTGTGGCATGGGCCCCCTTCCACCCCATATAAGTGTAAAATATTCATTGATATTTCACTACTTGTGGAATATATAACGACTTTTTTTTATCCACTACAAGTTAGCCCTTGACTGCAATCTCACCTGATGGTAAGTGATGATGCAGTGTAAGATGGTAGCGGGCTAACCAGTTAGGGGCATGGCAGCATGTTAAACCCATATCCCTATTTGGTTTCTACAAAATCTATGAATAATAATAATATATCTTTTATCTATTTTTAAAGTAATTGTCGTCATCATTGCAACCGATTACCGACCCATAGTAATGATACCGATAGTAAGAATTTAGAAGTAGTCAACCCTAAGGCTACACGCGCCGCGTCTGAAGGGATAAGAGTTACGCGAAAGAAAGAGATATATAGAGGTAGGTATTTAATTATTTTCACTCGCAGCGCTGTGCGAGCTGAATTGCACTTTATTACGACGTAACCTGAGTCGCTGATGGTTAAAAGGTCTTCGCGGAGTAACTCTTCTGTTACTACTATTACCTATTCTGTGCCTTTACCTAAGAAATACCTACTGTGTCGTTATTTGTGAGTCCAAAGAAATAAAGTCATAGAAAATGTATAGGAACCAGTAGAGTCGCTTGCGATCGCTGGCACCGTCGTTTGTCACTGTAGCCTGTCGCTGACGCTGGTATTGGAGTAATTAAATGCCTTATGTATCATAAGTTGGCCTACATGAAAAACAGATATATTTGAATATACATAATTAATATGCTTTACATTCTGTTGTTTTAATGACAAGCATACCATGTGCGTTCAAAAGAATTTCCACCGGGTATATTTTTCTGCTATGCAGACTATTCTCAACAGCGGACAGAAATCCGTGGTCTGCGCTGAGCCCAATCTCTTTGTGGATCATAAAACAGGCAGGTCGTTCGCCGATGATGTACGGCCGGCGCTTGAGAGCTCTCTAAAAATGTTTAATTTTGTCGAATATTTGTACGGTTCGTTTGACCCAGTTTACAAGCGAATGTTTAGATGAAATGAAGCTACAGTAAAATAGGGTAGCGTTACTAGAAATAGTGCGACACTTTTCAAAATCATACTAATATTATAAATGCGAAATTGTGTTTGTTTGTTGGTTTGTCCTTCAATCACGCCGTCACGGAGCAACGGATCGGCGTGATTTTTAGCATGAGTGTAGTTGAGGACCAGGAGAGTGACATAAGCTTATCCCGGAAAATAAAAAGAGTTCTCGCGGGAATCAAAAAAACTTAAACCACGCGGACAAAGTCGCGGGCATCAGCTAGTAATATCTAAAATTAAAACCGGCCAAGTGCGTGTCGGGCCACTTGCAGTATAGGCACAGAATAGGTAATAGTAGTAAGTATAGGGTTCAATAGTCCGTCACAATATGCGAACATTTGGACATGTTATATGTTGGGACTATTACTCGTTAACTTGTAATATTATATACTACTGCCATGGTGTTTCTCGCATAGCCTAATTTTCATTGACTCTTTAATCAAAATTGCCAAATTTGTCATTTTAACAAAAAGGCATGACATCAAAATAAGCACAGGGGAATGATGTTTTATCCAATCACACTAATAATATGTGCAAATCCATATTATAAGAGTGAGTTAAGTGGACTTATTGTTTGTGTTGTGTTAAAGATCAAGTTTGTCCATACATTGATTTAAGTGCACTAAGAAAAGCCATTAAACCAAAAGAAGAAGAAGAAGAAGAAGATTGATTTAAGTCTGACAGTCTGTTTCGGCGCTCGAATTCCATAAAAGTTATCGAAATGTCGAATCTCATAATAAGGGTTAGTTTAGTGTTTCGTTGCTGTCCAATAAATTATTAGTCTCCATTCTATTAGCAATGCTAAGAGCCATCCCTTAGCCGGAAGTGGTTTAGTGTTACTAGCACTGACGCCCATTCCGGACGTTTTAGTGGAAATTTATTCTCAACTATACGCTATTTGCTGACGGATTTACCCCATTTTGAGGGGACAAAGTATTTATATGGCGAGAAGTATTTTATCGTTATCTAGATAGATAGATAAAATACTTTATTGCACACAAGACGGAAAACAAAAAAAAATCTATGTATACCTACTAATATAAATGTGGAAGTGTGTCTGTCTGTCTGCTACGCTTTTACGCCTAACCTATCTATTTATCCGATCTTGATGGAATTTTTGTATACAGTAGTATTTGGATTCTAGGTGAAGATCTTAAGCTACTATTTATCTCGAAAAGTAAAGGAGTTCATGCGGTATTAAAAAAACTTAATCCACGCACTGACGGATTCGCTGGCATCATCTAGTTATAAATAACTGAAAACTATGTATGCAAAGGCGGCCTTATTACGAAATGATAACCGCGACTACATCTCCATCGATTTATCTTTATTTTTATTCGATAAAAACTTTGACTAGCTTCTTAGAAGTTATGTCCTTCCCCGGGATACAACCTACCACTGTACCAAATTTCATCAAAATCAGTTGAACGGATGGGCCATAAAAGCGTAGCAGACAGACAGTCACACTTTCGCATTTATAATATTAGTAAGGCAGTATGGATTTCAGGAAATCAAACTATTTTCACGTGATTTAAAGAAATTTAAATTCTTGTATATGTTCTTGTGTATTTTAATTCTTGTATGCGTGGGACTGCAGTTACTTGTATCATTATGATGATTGTAAGTTTTGATGGAAAAGAGCAACCACCGAGTTTCTTGCTGGCTCTTCTCGGTAGGAATGGCATTCCGAACCAGCGGTAGATTCATATTATAACGATTCAAAAGCGCTTGTAAAAGCTTATTTGAATAAAAAACATTTTGAATTTTGAATTTTGAATTTTGTAAACGTAGTCGCTGCCATCATTTTGCGGTTATACAAATACAAGATCTTGAATGTTGACATGAAGTACAAAGTAAGATATTTAAGTTAGATATTACGTTCGGATAAATACGAATATAACTTTGGTTAGAAATTGATAACAAGTCGCTTCGGGGAAAGTTAAACCACGTTCCAACTTCAAAGAGATATAATGGGATATTACCATTAGTAATTGATTGTATGGAAGCCTCAATGTATTATAACACACAAAGGTAGTTTTAGGAATCTAGGTCTAAAGTAGAAGCCTATTTCTATGAATAAGGGTGGGTAAGAGAAATTATACAAAACCTGTTCCGAAGGACTCGGAGAAATTGAACTTTTAATTTTTAAAACCATCACACCCTAATGGATTAGACAGTCGGAGTGGTAGTGGCTTTGGGACCACCATGGTCCCAAAGCTGATGGACGATGAGGCATTAGGGTTGTGACAAACGCGACCAAGCGAATCACGATACGATGCGACGCGAAGTTACATTAACAGTAAAACTCTGGTGGGAGGCTTCGGCTGTAGCTAGTTACCAGTTACCACCCTACTGGCAAGAACGTACCGGTACGTGTATATGCCGATTATGGGTTTGGGTTTAATATAACTGCCACGCCCCTAACAGGTTAGCCAACTACCATCTTAGACTGCATCATCACTTACCATCAGGTGAGATCGCAGTCAAGGGCTAACTTGTAGTGGATTAAAAAAAAGTAGCTGACCCTTCACGTGGCCTACGTCGTCGCGTAAGTTTGTCATTTTCTACGGAGTGGCGTTGCGTTACGTCGCTCACCTAAGACAACGGATCATAGTGGCGACCCCACAGCATAGAATGGTAAGTCATAACAAAAGTTGCGAGACATAGCTCGTTTTTTAAAATCTCGAATAATAATTACAACAACATTTATTGTGAAATAAATTTTCTTATCCATACAATATTTTAACATGCACAATAAATCTGTCGGCTCCTGTACTATAAACGTCAGCTCTTGCGTAACAGTCACTGAAGTTAAAAAAGCAAAAACCCATAAGAAATACGCCAAGAGTTACTCCCAATAAACTTGTTAGCGAACATTATTGGAACAATCATTAGTCAAGCTCTTTTCAACAAGTTTTTCCACTTGACTGGAACCGAGGATAGGGGCACCACCCGCGACTTGAATTAAACAGGACAAATCGCTTGAATCTCAAAATGAAATGACACAAGTCAAGACCGGAACATTTATCAACGTTTTCTTGATGTATTTCTTCTTAAATCACTTTATGATTTAGGAAACTCTACAATATTTTTATTATGTACCTACTTACTATTGTTTATTCTTTGAGATTTCCGAAATTATTTTCTTCGTATATGGACATATTTTATATTAGATATTAATTTACTAACTAAACTTAATTGATTATTCTACTTTGTTTATTCTTTATTCTTTATTCTTTATTTGTGAAACATGCCTGGGGAGACATTACAGTTGCCCAATTCGTCTGCCCAGGCTACAAATACCTTAAAATTAAAAATAAAAATAGACACAAACTAAACTAACACTAGACATTAAAAAACTCAAATAAAAAATTTAAAAAACAACATTAAAAACACTAAAATAAACTACATATCACTTACTTTCTAGCAATGTAATTTATATTACAACTAGTTGATGCCCGCGACTTCGTCCGCCTGGATTAAGTTTTTTCAATTCCCGCGGGAACTGCTTAGTTTTCCGGGATAAAAACGGGTACCCTATGTCCTTCCCCAGGATACATCTTCAACCAATTCATCAAAATTGGTTGAACAGGTGGGCCATGAAAGCGTAGCAGACAGACAAACAGACAGACGGACAGACAGACAGACATAAGAAGTTCCCCCGGGAATCAAAAAACTGACCACGCGGACGAAGTCGCGAGCATCATCTAGTTATCTTATATATACATAATATTATATTATCAAGGACAATAATGACTACGTTATACCTATGACTGTATAGGTTTTGTCCGTAAATAGTCTGCCGTATGATCACCTTAGCCATGACAGTCCTATTCTGTTACAACCCATCATCACTTGTTAAGTGATTTTCTGCTATGAGGAACTTTTGAAAAGCAAGTTGAAAGAAAATACATTTTGTAAAGTGTTTAGGATGAGTTTACAGTGAACTTTTTCTTAACAGTTAGAAATTCTTTGCAGATTTTAGGGTATACGTGTAACAACGTTACAGTCTAGTATATTTTACTCGCGCCTAAGTTTTAGAGGGAGTGACCAGGAGAAGTATCCTTAATATTATACTTAGAATTGGTCACATTATTTTCACAGAATTGGTCCTAAAATTTACTCTGCAGTAACTTAAAGGTTAATAAACTTTAAGGTCCAGCCCCATTACAGAGGCGTGGCGCGGCGCGGCACGTAGCTGCAAGTATTCTTTGTATGGGGTTGTATGGAACTGAGCCCACGGAGATGCGCTGTGCGATTCGGCCCCGTATAAACTCATACAAATAATATTTGCCAATACGTGCCGAGCCGCTCCGTGCATCTCAACTTAGGCTAGCGCTTAAGAAATAGAGAACTTGACAAAGTACATACAATTTGGTTGTACTTTGTACATAAAACAAGTCCCGTAAAACTAATTATTTATTTCCCTACTCTAGTTTTTTTCCTATTTTATTCAGTGAAAAGCTGTTTTTATTATTTCCGTAAACTCTATCGCGTGATTGGCGATTTCAATATAAAATCATGTAAGCTAATAATATAATATAATACTCCAAGATTTCCCGATAACCGGCAGCACTCAATGCTAATGGCGGAAAAATTAAGTTATACCTACTAAAATTCGAGGCTTTCACTATCGAGTGTCACTTCAGATTGAGGTGACGCCATTGATGTAGAATTTTAGTGTTCATTCTATTTCGATGGGTGACGCCATATTAAACTTCACGAAAGCGGTCATAGCCTAGTGAAAATAAGTGAAATGATTTATTTATTTCACGAAGAACAACTTATGCCACTCATGATAAGTCAAGACTCTACCACCGGTTCGGAAAATTGTTCTACTGAGAAGAGCCAGCAAGAAACTCAGCAGTTGCTCTTTTCATAAAAAGAAAAATGTTACACTTTGTAAATAATATACAAAGCATACGTTACGTAACAAGTATTACACTCTTGATTACACTACACTACAGGTAAGACTGGGTGTCTTCCCTGTAGTATGTACCTTCTATTTGCGGGCTCAAACCCCATCTAACTTTTCGGATTTATGTTCGTTATAAGAAATTATGTGAGCCGTATGCCAGATGACTTGTGGGCTAAATCTCCTTCCTTCTGGACCCCCCAAAATCATCAACGCCAGCGTGGTAGGCCGAGGCTACGATGGCCGCGATGACTTGGACAAATTGCTAGTTGAGTGGCCCATTGAAGCACAACATAGGGAGATGTGGAAAAATCGGAGGGAGGCCTTTGCCCAGTCGTGGGACAGTACAGGCTAGATTAGATTAGATAAGAAATTAAATATCACTTGCTTCTTGAACGGTGAAGAAAAATTTCGTGATGCACATGCGGTTCTGCACGCCCGAGAGTTCTTCACAATGTTCTTGAATGTACGCAAATATAACTTATTTTACCAACTTATCTCCAAGTATTTACAAATCCAATCTCGAAATGATTAACTACGTTGATACACTATAAGCTAAAATAAATGAGATAAATGAAAGCTCTTTTGAATCACCAAACGCCTGCCCATGGGTAACGTATTTACCACAGGTTCGGAACTTTAAGTATTCCATTTTAATTAAGTATTTATCAAGTTTCGAGTGTATCTGTGTATATACAAGCCTCACAAGTAAACAGCGAGCAATACGAAAGTTCGTTTTCGTATAATTAATGTTTGCTTACCTACGTCAAACTTATCTCATGTTCTGTCTGATATTACTTTGAGTTGGAGTAGGAATGAAAAGCATAATATTGTGTTATGTATAATAAGTGTATATTAAAATAGTAATAATATGTTATTTATAATCCGGAGTTTTCTGTTGTAGCGCTAATTGTACTCTTATAAGAAGGCTCAAAATTTTCTGTTAAAAATATAGTTGATGAAAAAATAAACTATGTATTTTTGACCGAGCGAAGCGAAGGTCTCTGAGTCTACTTGAGTGAATTTGCACTTGTCCGTCAGAGCCTTATAACTTCTGAATTACTGAACGTAATTACTTCAAATTTAAATATAATATCACAGAATAGGTAATATAATATTATGTAAACCGATGGCCTCCCGCCGAACAGGCTTAAAAAGTTATAAAAATCTTTATTTCAGAGGGGCTCTCATAGAAGCGAATGCGAAGTAAAATATTTTTTATAGCGTTACATAGGGTTGCGGTATATTATTTTAAAGATAAGTAGGAATAGAGTCCAAAAATATTTTTTTTTAATTTTTCCCCTAAAATTGACGAAATGGGGGGCTTTCAAAGTTGCGATTTTCTAACGTCCAAAGTTGACCTAGGAACTCTCAATTTTGTGAACTCTCAAGCCTGAAACTTGATCAATTATTTGAATTATATCCTGTACTTGAACAACAAATACTAAAATTAGATAAATATTATAAGGAAACGAAATTATTTAATTTTTAATGTGCTTCAGTATTATTAACAGAACTTCACAAATATGTCAATAGATGGCGCTCTGTACAAGTTTATGGATACCGCGAAGTCTCAGTTCGGGGCAAACCACTAGTATAGAATAGATTATTCTAATGATATTATAGAAGATACAGACTAGGAATCAGACAAAAAAGCTTCTGCTTGAAACGATGTTTTGTCCTTTCGCGCTAGTATTCTCGCTTCGTACCAAAGTGGGAGATGCTGACTTTTTGGGCGCCAATTTTGTTGGGTCCCTCGTGTGTTTTCGCTCTTACTGATGTAAAACTTTAGTTAAACGTAGCTCAAACCACGTGGTCTAGGTTTTTCTTTAGTAAAAAGAGATTTTGGAGATCGCGATACTTCCGCGTTGATTAAGATTTTTAACAAATCCTGCAGGAACTCTTCACTATAACAATTAGTCTCTTGTATCATTTAACAAGATTTATCGCTGTATTGTATCTTTGATAATGATTAAATGATGTGATGATATATCAGGCAGACTAAAAGATAGACTCAATTTTGAATTTATACTATAGGTAAGTATAAAAACTTAGAGATAATGACTTTTTCCACTGAACTTAAATGTAATACGAGTATAACTATCGGACGGCTTAGGATTCTTTGAAACTCGCTAAGTACGACTTCAATTTTCTTCAAAGTCATAAAAACGTTATTATAGAGAACGTGAAAAGTTTTCATAAAGTGCAGAGGATTTTTTTATGATATTGCACTTTCTGAAGAACTTAAACAAATATTGGAGCTGAGAAGTCCGATATCGGGTGCATTTCTCATTTATATCGACTTTCAACGAAGAAGGAAGGTGTGTTCGAACTTTTATTGCGTTCATTTGAAAAGTTTGGGCAGGAAATAAGGAGAGACGATTAATTAATAAGCGAAGAGGAATAAATTTATCAGTATTGACTCCGATTCATTGTTCTCGTAGGACGTCACTAAGAGAGTGAGTGCTTGTTGCATAAGTATCGAAGTGTTCCCGTACAAAAGGAATTATTCCTGACTAGCTGATGCCCGCGACTTCGTCGGCGTGGTTTAAGTTTTGTTGATTCCCGCGGCAACTCCTTAATTTTCCGGGATAAAAAGTAGCCTATATCACTTTAAAGGTCCTCAACTATACCCATGCCAAAAATCACGTCGATCCGTTGCTCCGTGGCGGCGTGATGAAAGGACAAACCAACAAACCAATAAACCAACAAAAAAACACTCTTTCGCATTTATAATATTTAGGAGTGAGGGGTGACTTCATAAACACTTTGTTACGGGATATATAATAATCATTTATTATTATAGCAAGTACAGTGCGAGTCTCCAGTAAACGACTCTAATGCGGACCAATGCGAACTAATACGAACTGTGTCTTAAATGCTAAATGTTACATATATTATATACTAATTACGTTACGCAATGCTTGTATGCCGTAGCTTACCCCTACAAATATTAGTATGATATCTATAACAATTATGACCGCCTCAGACACGCAAAAAAACCTTGTATATAAAGTGTATAATATATAAACGAAATACGCGCCAAATCAACAGCCTTATTGAAGTCGCTCAAAAGAGAAACGAAAAAAAAAATTGTTTCGAAACAAATCCTTAAGTTTACCGCAAAAGATTACTCGATGACATAATCGGAATTAAATAAAGTCTCGCCGAGGATGGCTGGGGGCCACCCTCCTGCGTCCATTTTTATGAATAATGGCCGTCAAATTTGGGTCTGTCCTATTAAAAGTTGCCAAGATTATGGGCATTAGCTGAGGGAAGAAATCCAACTTTCCCGTAGGGCCCAAAATTTTAATAGGATTCCGTACCCAAAGGGTGCAAAAGGAACCCTATATCTAACCCCCCTGCCACACACTGCCCGAGTGACGTGGGAAGTAGTGTGGGACGGAGGCAGAGACGTCGTGTGGCAACGATACTCGCCATGCTCTCGCCACGCTCCTCGTCCTCGCGCATCGCTCCCTGTTTTGTCGGTTTTTTGGGCGCGAGTCAAAGGACTGGCGATATGAGCGCGAGAGAGCTGCCACACACTGCCCGCTACTCATTCGCAATCAAGCGCTCGTAGCAGAAGCACGCGCAATCATGCCGTCGCCACCGCCGCCAGCCGATGTTTTATGTTTTCAATATATTATGTTGGTACCTATACCTACATTATGATGCCCGTGACTTCGTCTGCGTGAATTAAAAAAGTTCCTGCGGGAACTTTTTAATTTGCCGTGATAAAAGTAGCCTATATTGTGTTATTTCAGACTATAATCTATTGATGCCCGCGACTTCGTCCGCGTGGATTGAGGTTCTTTGGTTCCCGCGGGAACTCTAATTTGCCGGGATATAAATTAGCCTCTATGTTATTCCATAAGTATATTAGTATAGAGAAGCTTGTTTTTTAAAAGTACTAGCTGATACCCGCGACTTCGTCCACTTGGAATAATTTTTTTAATTCCCACGGGAACCATTGATATATTAACTCTAATTTTCCGGGATAAAAAGTAGCCTATGTCAATCTCCGAGTCCTAAACTATACCCATGCAAAAAATCACGTCGATCCGTTGCTCTGTTGCGACGTGATTGAAGGACAAACCAACAAACAAACACTTGGTAGAGGGGATGAAAGTCAAAATATATGTACTTAGTTGTAATTCATTAACGCGTAGTCTGATTTCATTCATTCTTTTTTGTTCGAAAGTACGTACTTCTACTTACCTACTTTAAAAATTGATCTGTAAAAATTTCAAGGTCATTAATGGGTTTGTAGTTTAGAAGCATTGATGTAGAATTTTAGTAGTATGTTTAGAAGTATCGAAACTATCATTATACACAGCAATGAACGTCCAAAATAACTTGAAGCCTATAATGTGTTATTTTTTGCATGGGTTGGTACACCTAGTTGAGGACCTGGCCCCTTATTCGCTAACTCAGTGGCTATCAGAAAATGAAAGACACTGACATATTTATTATCCATTGAATGTTCGCTATGAAAATGTTATTATTACTTCATAGCAAACCTTCAATGGATAAAAAATATATGTATGTACTTTTTTCCCGGAGTGTATGTTTAGGCACACAATGGGGCAAATAAAACACTAACTTTAGCAATTAGTGGTTTTGTTTATCCGTCGATGGATGTAAAACGAATGAAATTGCATAATTAATAAAGTCAAGTACAGTGTTGACAAACGCCTGTTAAAGTTTTAGAGCAATTATTGTATGTGATAAACTAGTGTTCCAAAGTGGCCAGGCGTCTGCGCCGGAACACGTTGCAATAAGGAGTTCCCGTGGGAAGTCGCGGGTATCAGCTAGTTTATAATATTAGTATGGAATTTGAACATATAGCTTATTATTTTTATATAATTTAATAGGTACATTTATATAGTTAAATATGCTAAACAAGGATAGCGCGCACGCAGCCACAGTTTCAACCTCCATTGTGTGTTACGTGTAGCAAGTGCAAATGACCTATATACCTATATTATGTTTTAAATAAATCATGTTGGTACCTATACCTACATTATGATGCGCGTGACTTCGTCTGCGTGAATTAAAAAAGTTCCCGCGGGAAGTTTTTCATTTGCCGGGATAAAAGTAGCTAGGTATAATGTGTTATTTCAGACTATAATCTATGATGCCCGCGACTTCGTCCGCGTGGATTGAGGTTCTTTGGTTCCCGCGGGAACTCTTTAATTTGCCGGGATCTAAATTAGCCTCTATGTTATTCCATAAGTATATTAGTATAGAGAAGCTTGTTTTTTAAAAGTACTAGCTGATACCCGCGACTTCGTCCACTTGGAATAGGTTTTTTAATTTCCACGAGAACCATTGAAATATTATACGAGAACTCTGTAATTTTCCGGGATAAAATGTAGCCTATGTCGATTTCCGGGTTCTAAACTATAGCCATGCAAAAAATCACGTCGATCCGTTGCTCTGTTGCGACGTGATTGAAGGAATTAAATATGCTAAACAAGCATAGCGCGCACGCAGCCACAGTTTCAACCTCCATTGTGTGTTACGTGTAGCAAGTGCAAATGACCTAGTGCGGAGCGTCGCGATTAATCGCGCGAGGAGAGCTGTGTGTGGCCACGGAGGGCAGCAACGCGGCAGAGCGAGGGCGTGCTACGCGGCAGCGCAAGGAGCATAGTGTAGCGGAGGCATAAGCCTCCGCTGCTGGCAGTCCGTCCGTCAGTCTGCCTGTCTATCTGTCAGCGGGCTGTATTTTTTGAACCGTAATAGATAGACAGTCTGTATTTCTATTGCCGCTATAGCAACAAATAATAAAAATTAAATTAAATTTAAAATAAAACAAGAAACGTGATTTTTTCGATGTTCTATGATTGAGTAGTGCCTACTTATACTGCTTTAACAAAAAATAATTAAAATAAATTAAACTACAGACTTATATTATTCTATAAGTAGGTACATAGTGTTAAATATTGTACGATCGTACGGAACCCTTCGTGTGTGAGTCTGACTAGCACTTTTTAAATAACAGTAAGATGAGAGGCGTTCTTGTATTTCGCCAGCTTTTTTTTCACTAAAAATCCTGTAATATAAGATTTCAGACTTTTAATTACACTGTGAAGCACTTGAAATTTAAATTTCAGAAATAATTATTACCTTAGATTATTTTATATTATAAAACTAGGTGATGTCTGCGACGTATAAATATAGACTAAACTAGCTGATGCCCGCGACTTCGTCCGCGTGGATTAAGGTTTTATGGTTTCAACGGGAACTGTTTTTTCCTGAATAAAAAAGCCTATGTGTTAATCCAGACTATAATCTATCTCTGTACCAAATTTCATCCAGATCCGTTCAGCCGTTCTGGCGTGATTGAGTATCGAACATTCATTTGAGGTTTTTTGGTTCCCGCGGGATCTAAGTATTTAATTTTCCGGGATAATAAGTTGCCTATGTATTATTCCAGACTATAATGTCTATACTCTTTGCCAAAGTTCATCAAAATCCGTTCAACCGTTCTGGTGTGATAGAGCGTCATTCATTCGCGTGGCATAAGTTTTTTTCAATTAACACAGGCACTCCCTATATTACTATCCCACGGTATAAGCCCCCTATAATGGTGCAACCACTACCTACCTACTTCTCCATACTTTACCGAAAGCCCAAATGCTAAGTTTCATAGCTATAACTTTAGAAATGAAGGATTTTCATACAAATTTTCAACCCCTTTGGGGGTGAAATTTTGAAAAACTGTGACACACATACTTCTTTATTTTTTACCGAAAGCCTAAGTAGGTACCAAGTTTATCTTGAGAAATGAAGGACTTTCATACAAATTTTCAAACCCTATTTTACCGCTTTAGGGGAGGAATTTTAAAAAACTGTGAAACACGGACTTCTTTATTTTTTACTAAAATAAAGAACCTATTTCACCCGTTTGGGGGTCGAATTTTCAAATAGGTACTGTTAAACACGTATTTTTCATTTTCAACCGGTAGCTCATGTACCAAGTTTTTCATGGATATAACTTGAGAAATGAAGGACTTTCATACAAACTTTCAAACCCTATTTTACCGCTTTGGGGGTGGAATTTTGAAATACTGTGAAACACGGACTTCTTTATTTTTTACTAAAAGCCTAAATACCAAGTTTCGTTGACATAACTTGTAAAATAACTTGAGAAATGAAGGACTTTCATACAAACTTTCATCTCCCATTACACCCCTTTGGGGGTCGAATTTTCAAAAATTTAATATTTCACTGAAAGCTCAAATGCTAAGTTTCAAATGAAGGACTTCCATACAAACTTTTAACCCCTGTTTTACCCCTTTGGGGGTAGAATTTTCAAAAATGGTGAAATACATACTTCTTTATATTTAACTGAAAGCCCAAATGCTAAATTTCAAATTAAGGACTATCATACAAATTTTCAACCCCTATTTTACCACTTTGGGGGTGGAGATCTGAACAATTGTGAAACACGGACTTCTTTATTTTTATCGAAAGCCAAAACACCAAGTTTCGTTTTTATAGCATCCCCTATTTGAGCCTTTTGGGGGGTCGAATTTTCAGAAACTGTGAAACACGTATGTCTCCATTTTCAACCCGCAGCTCATATACCAAGTTTCATGGTTATAACTTGAGAAATGAAGGACTTTCATACAAACTTTCAACCACTATTTCACCCCTTTGGGGGTAGAACTATGAAAAACTGTGAAACACGTATTTTTTCATTTTCAACCGGTAGCTTGTATACCAAGTTTCATCGATATAACTTGAGAAATGACTGACTTTCATACAAACTTTCACCCCCTATTTTACCCCCTTAGGGGTAGAATTTTGAAAAACTATGAAACACGTACTTCTTTATTTTTTACCGTTAGCCAAACTACCAAGTTTCGTTGATATAACTTGTAACCCATCTTGAGAAATGAAGGACTTTCATACCAACTTTCATCCCCTATTTCACCCCTTTGGAGGTCGAATTTTCAAAAATGGTGAAATATATACTTCTTCATATTTAACTGAAAGCCCAAATGCTAAGTTTCAAATTAAGGACTGTCATACAAATTTTCAACCCCTATTTTACTCCTTTGGGGGTGGAATTTTGAAATACTGTGAAACACGTACTTCTTTATTTCTCACCAAAAGCCAAAATACCAAGTTTCGTTGATATAACTTGAGAATATCTTGAGCAATGAAGGACTTTCATAAAAAATTTCATCCCCTATTTCACTCCTTCGGGGGTAGAATTTTCAAAAACTGTGAAAAACGTATTGCTTCATTTTCAATCGGTAGCTCGTATACCAAGTTTCACGGATATACCTTGAGAAATGACGGACTTTCATACAAACTTTCACCCCGTATTTCACCCCCTTAGGGGTATGATTTACAAAAACGGTGAAACCCGTATTTCTTCATTTTCAATCCGCAGCTCATATACCAAGTTTCATGGCTACAACTTGAGAAATGAAGGACTTTCATAAAAACTTTCAACCCCTATTTCACCCCTTCGAGGAAAAAATTTACAAAAACTGTGAAACACGTGTTTCTTCATTTTTGACCGGTAGCTTGTATACCAAGTTTCATCGATATAACTTGAGAAATGACGGACTTTGATACAACTTTTCGCCCCCTATTTCACCCCTTTGGGGGTGGAATTTTGAAAAACTGTGAAACATGTATGTCTGAATTTTTAACCCGCAGCTCATATACCAAGTTTCATGGCTATAACTTGAGAAATGAAGTACTTTCAAACCAACTTTCATCCCCTATTTCACCCCTTTGGGGGTCGAATTTTCAAAAATGGTGAAATACGTACTTCGTCATATTTAACTGAAAGCCCAAATGCTAAGTTTCAAATTAAGGATTATCATACAAACTTTCAACCCCTATTTTACCCCTTTGGGGGTAAAATTTTGAAAAACTGTGAAACATGTATTTCTTCATTTTCAACAGATAGCTTGTATACCAAGTTTCATCGATATAACTTGAGAAATGACGGACTTTCATACAAACTTTCAACCCCTATTTCTTCACCCCTTTGAGGGTACAATTTTGAAAAACTGTGAAATACGTATGTTTTCATTTTTAACCCGCAACTCATATACCAAGTTTCATGGCTATAACTTGAGAAATGAAGGACTTTCATACAAACTTTCAAACCCTATTTTACCGCTTTGGGGGTGGAATTTTGAAAAACTGTGAAACACGGACTTCTTTATTTTTTACTAAAAGCCTAAATACCAAGTTTCGTTGATATGTAAAATAACTTGAGGAATGAAGGACTTTCATACAAACTTTCAACCCCTGTTTTACCCCTTTGGGGGTCGAATTTTCAAAAATGGTGAAATACGTACTTCTTTATATTTAACTGAAAGCCCAAATGCTAAATTTCAAATTAAGGACTATCATACAAATTTTCAACCCCTATTTTACCACTTTGGGGGTGGAGATCTGAACAATTGTGAAACCAACCAACTGTGCGATACCGCACATAAGATAATTGAAGGAAACAAAATTACTTTGAAACTGTTTAAATAAATATTAAATAAAAGAGCCAAAAACAAAGATATTAAAAATTTGCGAGTTTGCGATTAGGTGTTCTCGTCGCTTGACATGCTGTGAGCAAACGTAATTGCACTTTTTTGAATGACGGGCCGCCCACGCACCGGGTATGGCCCGCACCCCCGCTAACGCACTTCTTAGCGGGAGAATTTAAATGTCGCGCGAAAAACACGTGTGTCTCCATTTTCAACCCACAGCTCATATACCAAGTTTCATGGCTTTATCTTGAGAAATGAAGGACTTTCATACAAACTTTCAACCACTATTTCACCCCTTCGGGGGTAAAATTTACGGAAACTGTGAAACACGTATATCTTCATTTTCAACCGGTAGCTTGTATACCAAGTTTCATCGATATAACTTGAGAAATGACGGACTTTCATACAAACTTTCAACCCTTATTTCACCCCATCGGGGGTGGAATTTTGAAAAACTGTGAAACACTTATGTCTTCATTTTCAACCCGCAGCTCATATACCAAGTTTCATGGCTATAACTTGAGAAATGAAGGACTTTCATGCAAACTTTGAACCCCTATTTCACCCCTTCGGGGGTAAAATTACGAAAACTGTGAAACACGTATGTCTTCATTTTAAACCCGCAGCTCATATACCAAGTTCCATGGCTATAACTTGAGAAATGAAGGACTTTCATGCAAACTTTGAACCCCTATTTCACCTCTTCGGGGGTAAAATTGACGAAAACTGTGAAACACGTATGTCTTCATTTTCAACCCGCAGCTCATATACCAAGTTTCATGGCTATAACTTGAGAAATGAAGGACTTTCATGTAAACATTGAACCCCTATTTCACCCCTTCGGGGGTAAAATTTACGAAAACTGTGAAACAGGTATTTCTTCATTTTCAATCGGTAGCTTGAATACCAAGTTTCATCGATATAACTTGAGAAATGACGGACTTTCATACAAACTTTCAACCTTCATTTCACCCCTTCGGGGGTGGAATTTTGATAAACTGTGAAACACCTATGTTTTCATTTTTAACCCGCAGCTCGTATACAAAGTTTCATGGATATAAATTAAGAAATGAAGGACTTTCATACAAACTTTGAACCCCTATTTCACCCCTTCGGGGGTAAAATTTACGAAAACTGTGAAACACGTATATCTTCATTTTCAACCCGCAGCTCATATACCTACCAAGTTTCATGGCTATAACTTGAGAAATGAAGGACTTTCATGCAAACTTTGAACCCCTATTTCACCCCTTCGGGGGTAAAATTTACGAAAACTGTGAAACACGTATTTCTTCATTTTCAATCGGTAGCTTGTATACCAAGTTTCATGGCTATAACTTGAGAAATGAAGGACTTTCATACAAATTCTCAACCCCTATTTCACCCCTTCGGGGGTAAAATTTACGAAAACTGTGAAACACGTATTTCTTCATTTTCAACCGGTAGCTTGTATACCAAGTTTCATCGATATAACTTGAGAAATGACGGACTTTCATACAAACTTTCACCCCCTATTTCACCCCTTTAGGGGTAGAATTTTGAAAAACTGTGAAACACGTACTTCTTTATTTTTTACCGTTAGCCAAACTACCAAGTTTCGTTGATATAACTTGTAACCCATCTTGAGAAATGAAGGACTTTCATACCAACTTTCATCCCCTATTTCACCCCTTTGAGGGTCGAATTTTCAAAAATGGTGAAATACGTACTTCTTCATATTTAACTGAAAGCCCAAATGCTAAGTTTCAAATTAAGGACTATCATACAAATTTTCAACCCCTATTTTACCCCTTTGGGGGTGGAATTTTGAAAAACTGTGAAACACGTACTTCTTTATTTCTTACCGAAAGCCAAAATACCAAGTTTCGTTGATATAACTTGAGAATATCTTGAGCTATGAAGGACTTTCATAAAAACTTTCATCCCCTATTTCACTCCTTCGGGGGTAGACTTTTCAAAAACTGTGAAACACGTATTCCATCATTTTTAACCGGTAGCTCGTATACCAAGTTTCATGGATATAACTTGAGAAATGACGAACTTTCATACAAACTTTCACCCCCTATTTCACCCCCTTAGGGGTTGAATTTTGAAAAATCCTTTCTTAGTGTGCGCCTACGTCACAAAAGGAACCTACTGTCAAAATTTCAAGTTTCTAACCCTCGCGGTTTAGGCTGTGCGTTGATCCCTTAACGATTTTATATATATATATAGATATAGATTTGGAGGGTGGGCATATTATAAAGTATGAAATTCACCATACAATAAGATGTTAGTTTCACAGTTATAGGAAAGTCCCGTGGGAAGTCTATGACTAATCGGGGATAAATATAAGTTCGTGCCCGGTATGCATCTTCTCTCTTTACCTAATCCTTATTAATCGGTTCGGTGCAGACGGGCGGTGAAAAGGTACTTAGCATGTAAAATGAAAAGTTTTATATTGCCATGTGGGACAACTTCTGTCACTAATTCGGGACGGCACCACTACGATAGACAGATAGATACAGGCAGACGAATAGATAGACTGACAGACACGGTATTTTTTTTGTTTTTTATTGTGAGGTAGGCTTGCGCTTGACGACAATCATGCTTAGTGCAAAGCAATGATGAGGTCTAGGTTGGAGCGCGCTTGCCTAGAAGATGCCTATTCACTCTTGCCTTTTTGCATTTTTGCATTTATAATAATAAAAGGTTTCTAACCCTGTGAAACGAATTGTCAAGTCTTATCTTCCGGCGCCATTAACAGATATGCAATGTAGACTACATGCTTTACGGCAGTTTTACTTGTTGTTTATAACGATAATGATAATGATAATTTATGTTTAGAATAATAATAGAATCACTTTTAAAAACTTTTTGTACAGGCTGTCTTTTTAGTTTTTCTCTTTATCATAATGCACTTTCTACATTTACGCAGTTGAATAAACAATAGCACAATAAAATAATTCATAACATGCATGAATAAACACAAATCGCTCAACTACAACAGATCCAGTAATCTCTCCAGTCCCTTCGAATTCGCATTACTCAATCAATTTAACATAAATGGAAACTACGAGCGTCTAAGTGGCTCGAAGAAAAGTCTTACAATCGACACTTAGATGTAAGAGGCAATATTCATTGAGATAATTTTCATCCTACGTCGTGCGGAAGTTCTTACAAAAGTATCGCATTCGGACAATGGGTGCTTGGGCCTCAAACTACTATAAATTCAATGTAATGGCCCCATTCGGGATCGCATTGAAAGCTGGGCCCTCGCTGATATTCTATCAGTTAATCGGTTCGGGATGCAATGCGGTGCTTATGGATGGATTCTTAGGGTGTTGTGTCGAGTCTTGTTTACTGTGCTTTAGGGTTTCATAAGCTAAATTAACTTTTTCGGGGGAAGAGTAAAACACTAGTTTCTCTTTATTTGTACATTTGAATGAAGAAAACATCGGTTAGCTAAACAACAACTTATCAAGAAGAAGATTGATGCAAATTTCAAATAGCAGCTTACCTACGGGTCTACAAAGTAGAGATTTTAAAACCCTCATTAAAAAGGTTTATAGAAATTCAACCCAAGTAGGGCTCTAAGTAATTATATTAAAGAGGTATGTACAGTAAATGACTTCGGGGAAAAAAAAACTAGCGTACGAATAAATACAAAAAGAAATGTTGACACATCGTATTAGGTTAATCACCATGCTGGTGATAGAGGTGAACACTATATTATGCTGATAATAATGAATTATCAGCATAATATAGTGTCGAAGTCACCCAAGTGGTGCAAAAAAGTTTACCACCACGCCATCTTAAACAATTCACTATCACCACTGAAACATCATCCCTATTACGAGTATATACCTAACTTTTGCCTAAAAATAAAAAAGAGCAGTAGATGATGCCCGCGACTTCGTCCGCGTGTATTAAAATTTTTACTCTTTAATTTTCCGGGATAAAAATAGCCTATGTCCTTCTCCGGGCTACAACCTACCTCTGTACCAAATTTCGTCGAAATCGGTTGAAAAGATGGACCGGGAAAGCATAGCAGACAGACAGACTGACACACTATCGCATTTATAATATGCAGTATGGATTAGTATGGATACTTCAAAGCATTGAATTAAGCGAGAACTCTTTAATAGTAAAAGCGATGCTATGGCATTTAGAATTCCAATTTCTCTCCCGTACCTTAAATAGCTCTTCGTTCAAAGACCGGGTTTTTGGAAACGTTTATAACAGACTGTTAACTTAAGCATAAAGTGGCACAAAGTCAATAGCCACAGACGGCAAATTCCCTATCCCTCGGGATATGCAGAATGCAATAAAAAGGCTGTCACCTTTGACGGGATGAGTAGCGGCTCAAAATGAAAAATGCACTCTCAATCCGGGATATTTCAACTACTATATTTGTCTGAATTTGTTCTAACATACGAGCTGATCTATAAAGATTTTGTCGTTCTATTCGGTAAATGTTATGTTCATATTCTTTTGTGGTAAGATTTATAGGTCTTTGTTGATTTAGGTTGAATAATTGGTTTGGTTCATTTGTGACTAATTTATTTAACTAGGATTTGTAAGGGTGTCGTTGAAATTATTCCTCCAAAATGGAAAGCTTCTAGACTCTGTTGTTTCAACTAGACGTTGATATATTTTTAAATTGACTCTTTTTTAAAACCTTTATTGAAAACAATACAATAGAACTTAAAGCTTTTAAATTTTTCATAAGTGAAGACATCGGTTTCTGGCTTAATGCTGTAGCCACAAATCATTTTTAGTTGTGCAAAATAAAGACTTTTTTATTTTGAGAAATCTAAAAGCCAAAGGTAATTATACCCTGATTTTCTCACTGGTACCTGTACAAGCCGTAGCAAAAATATCTATTTTAAACAGAAAACTTTAACACCGGCGTAAGCGAACTTATATAAGACGTAAAGTTCCTCTCAAAGTAATAGGAATCGCTCTAAAAGAAAACTCGAGATCCTCCAACATCGCTGTGCTTCTTCAAAAAATATTCCACTTTAAATTGCACGACAAATATAGAAGAAAACTTGCTAGTTGCCAGTCTTTGAAATCCCTTTTGCATTTAGTAAAGGTGTCATTAGCTCCAGCAAAATGAGCATCGAAAACTTTCTATAGTTACTCATTTTGTAGAGTATTTTGTAAAAATATTTTAGGACATAAAAGGTGAAATAATTTTTTTTTAATGAATACAAAACGAATAGTTCAAGCAAATCAATAATTACACGAAGGCGTGCGCAAGGCATCTAAATCTATACTTCTATACTAATATTATGAATGCGAAAGTTTGGATGGATGTTTGTTACTCAATCACGCCCAAACGGCTGAACGGATTTGCATGAAATTTGGCACAGTGATTGATTATAGTCTGGAATAACACATAGGTTATTTTTATCCCGAAAAATTAAAGAGTTCCCGCGGGAACCAAAAAACCTCAATCCAGGCGGACGGAGTCGCGGGCATCAGCTAGAAAATGTATAAAAATAAAAGGTGACTGACTGACTGACTGATCTACCAACGCACAGTTCAAACCACTGGATTGGACTGAAATTTAGTATACTGATAGCTTTTTGAAAGGGTTTTTGAAAATTCAACCTCTAAAAGGTTAAAATAGGGGCTCGAAATTTGTATGAAAATCGAACTTAACGTGAGCGAAGCTGCAGGCAAAAGCTAGTTAATATAAATAACCATGAAATTCACCATAAATGGGAATAATATTTTACACAGAATTAATCAGAATACTGATGAGTATGGAAATTCCAAGTAAAACGCAACATTAGCACACTACAACCATTCTCAATGACCATACTGGAAGCTGGTTTCACAGTTAGGGTAAAGTTGGAGAGATTACATTGACAAAGGGATACGATACTGTAAAGTTACAAGCTAATAAACATGCAATATTTGTGTTTGTTTAGGTCAAATCTTGCAACTGAATTTTAACACGTTTATCCCCAAACGATTGAGCTGAAATGGTGTGTACACGTTTAGTTTGGGTAACAATGCATGGTTAGCTATGTGACGTCATTCTGAATCCAAAATGGCGGACTAGATATTTTTATGCACCCCATGATATTATACATAATTAAAGTAATTTGCTGAGAAGAATACGAAAAATAAAATGACGTCACACCAAATTCAATATGGCGGACTATGAACGTTAGTTTTTATAAACAAAATACAGCATGACACAATTTGGACTTGACAACGGGTTACCGATTCGAAAAGCATGATCAAAAGTGGTTCTAAACAACCCCTAATACAGCAGTTCAAATTCTACTCTCTCTATAAAAACAACATAGGTAGTAACTTCTTTACACAGACGAAGTCAAATACACTTCATACTGTTAGCTGTGCTGTTAGTTCAGATACTCTTATTGTTTGCTGAGCAAACATCTGGACTGAATCGAAATAATATTTATAGCACGTCAACTATTGGTATTCGAGTGATTCTTGACTATGTTCGTATTCGTCAGATATTCTTGTTCTGTATTCGTATTCGATGGGTATTCTTGTTCTGTTTACCTTTACCACAAGTTTTTGGAATTACACCTACGTTAATCGTATTCCAGTGTTTGATCACATTGGTGTCAAAGTAAAACGAACCTTATTTAATTAATTTAAAGTTAATTTCGTTTTATTTATTAAAATCGTTTGACTGTTACATAGTTGAAGATCTTTAAATAGTAATATTTTTTATAGTAGGAACAGTCTACCTCTAACAGGCATACAATATGTTAGGCTAAGATCAGTTATTTTAACATAAGGTCATAATATTAACATTTGATTCAAGCAATAATTAAATTAATTGGTACAACAGATTATAATAATTAGTAAGAACAGATTATGGTTATCATCTTAATATGTCAAAATTATTAAGCCAAGTTAATTTTTAAATTTGTAAATTCCTTATTTTTGTCACGATTGAAAAATTCAATTCAATTTCGTGTATGCATTTTCAGCCAGTGCTGCAAACGGATACGTTGCGAAATTTAAATCGGTTGTACTTAATGAATGTGTGACTTTAAATCAAGGGTTTTTGGGTCCATTTTACTTTGACGCCAATGTATCCGCTCGAATACGATCAACGTCAAATCACACGATTTCAAAACTTGCGGTAAGGGTATCCGACGATATGCCAAGCACGCGCGCCCGCATCGATGCGAGTTGTTCATTCATATTGCATCGCTGTCTTGCTAAACTTCGTATGTGATTTCTTATGTAAGTAGCATACAGATAATACCTACTTCCTGCTTCCTGCTACCCTATTTGTGGGAATACAAATGTTGGGAACATAATTGTTTTCCTACCATCGTTCCCTTGTTAGTACTCATACTTCATATCACGTACTTGAACAAAAAAGGCAGAATTATAATTTCCGCGGCTGAACAAGATTTCTACTTTTTTTATCCACTACAAATTAGCCCTTGACTGCGATCTCACCTGATGGTAAGTGATGATGCAGTCTAAGATTGTAGCGAGCTAACCTGTTAAGGACATATTGTCAGTTATATTAAACCCCCTATTCGGTTTCTACACAGTATCGTACCGGAACGCTAAATCGTTTTGCGGCACGTCTTTGCCGGTAGGTTGGTAACTAGCCACGGCCGAAGCCTCCCACCTGGCCAGACTATAGGGAAAATTCAGAAATTATTAATCCCCAAATTGACCCTGCCGGGGATCGACACGACCGTCCACACAGCGCTCAACATTGCGCCACGGAGGTCGTCAAAAGATTAGATATTAATGACAGTAAAAAAAATTACTCTAAAGTAGGTGTGTACTGAAAACTAGGCATAAAGAAATATTGCACAGGTACCTATTAAAAGTTACACTCTATTCCTGAGTCGTATTTCTTATAACTGAGGGTCGTGACTCGTGACCCCTTTCCATTAATCAAATAATGGTAGGAGTTTTCTTGGGATAAAAATGCGGTGGGTTCCCACGTCCTTCCGCATATAATAATGCTACTCTAAAGACTCTATAGATAATTAGGTCTTACGCTTAGTTTGTGAAATTTGAAATCCTTTGTATAAAAACGATAAATTGTTCAATACGAAGACCTGAAGCTAATATTAAGAATCTGTTTATTTCTTTCTAGGACCTACCTTTTTAAGACCTACCTAAAAAACTTTAACTTTAACTTTTTTTCTACTTAACTTACTTAACTTTAACTAATTAAGCAAAATCACGTCCATATTATAGGAATTCTGCAAAGCCATCCCTCACAATTCAACCGTATTAATCGGAATTGGCAATTTTGTAGTGTTCGCTTAAAAGTTCTCTAAAAGCTGAGCGTTCTAAGCACAAGCGATAAGCGCAGCCTCAATGAAGCCCCTATCTGTTGCTATTTGTATTTTGTTACGCACGGTCAGAAATGAAAGACGCAAATTAATATGCACAATCAACAGCAACTTTTATTTCACTGTTCACAATAATTTACAACGTATCACTTCAAAAATACACGGTATAATGCCCGAACACGGCCCGATGTCCGTGTTTTATACATTGCCACCTCTCCTCTACTCTACCCTCTCCTCTCCTCTCCTCTCCTCACCTCTTTTCTCCCCACCTCTACTACTCACTGCTACCTCCCTCTCTCTCTCCCCTCTCCTCGCTCGTTACAGTCGGCCATCCTGCAACAATTGCCCCGCAATTGGCGAGAAAACAAAAAAAACTTTAGCTCTCTGATAAATCAATTAGACCATCTCCTTAACACTACAATCATCGCTGCAATCATCACTACGGAAAGGTCCCAAGGAATCTGCTGGAACAACCTGCCTGCCTGTAAACTTTTTATAGCCACGTATACCCTTAATGCTCCTAATTTCATATCTCCAAAATACGTCTCGCCTAAATCTTTAGGTGAGCTGGCAAAGCAATCTGAATGGGTTATCAATAAATCGATAAAATCACACCGCTCATCTGCACTAATTTCCCCCACATCTATTTCACCTAGTGACAACCCACCGATTATACCTACAACTTGTTTATCTACCTCTACTGTCATAATTAACAAAAAATTTGCTTACCTCTGATATCTCTGTACACAGCTCGGCATGGGCAATGGTGTCTTCTCTCATTACAGCGAAAACAAACAGGAGGTTTTCGGAAACTGCTGTCCTTGTCGCTGGAACTACTCGTGATGTCAACTATTGTCGAATTACCTCAGGGTCTTGAAGAAAATCGGCGTCCTCACAATCTCAATCAACTTCGCATCTTCTTCGACCTCACATACATTCTTGGCTTTTTCCATTTAATCGTGAGATATTTGTGGGCCTTATTCATCCCACTTCTGACTGTTACGCACGGTCAGAAATGAAAGACGCAAATTAATATGCACAATCAACAGCAACTTTTATTTCACTGTTCACAATAATTTACAACGTATCACTTCAAAAATACACGGTATAATAAATAAATAAATAAATAAATAAATCATTTATTGTCCAGAATTCATAATGCCCGAACACGGCCCGATGTCCGTGTTTTATACATTGCCACCTCTCCTCTACTCTACCCTCTCCTCTCCTCTCCTCTCCTCACCTCTTTTCTCCCCACCTCTACTACTCACTGCTACCTCCCTCTCTCTCTCCCCTCTCCTCGCTCGTTACAATTTGTTGTTCGTTGTTCCGCTCACAATAAAAAGAGCACTTTCATTGTGAACTCTAAAGTTTCACTGCGCCTTTTGTTTTTTCATTGTGTTCAAAAAGATAAATCTTATTTACCAAATTTTGAAATGCTTCTTAAACTGATATCATGATTTTCTTATGAAAGAAAAGCAGGCTCTTACCTAGGGAGCAAGATTTGAAAAGCAATTGAAAAATACTAGCTAAAATATAAAAGGAAAAGGTGGTTGAATGACTGACTGACTGATCTAGTAACGCACAGCTCAGACCACTGGACGGATCGGGCTGAAATTTGGCACACGGACAGCTTTTACGACGTTGACATACGCTAAGAAAGGATTTTTGAAAATTCTACCTGTTTAAAAGCTGCGGGCAAAAGCAGTTCAATTCTGTCAGTACAATTCTGACTTCCATTAGTCATTTAATGATACGTGTTTTCAAGAAGTAATGATGATCATTCCGTACTCAAGTTAATATAAAATAAGGCCACGGAACTCTAAAAATGATAAAAGCTCTCATAACCGAGCCATATAACCATCAAGAAATAAAACTCTTTGTTCCCCAAACACTCTGAGAGGAGCTATATATTAAAACATCAAGACACTGTAAACAACCCATTCTCTTTTACTGCCAAAAATAAAACGAAAAACAATGTAGCCAAAGCTGACAACAAAAGAACCTCAGATTGCACGGTGTGTGATTTATTTGGTGCAATATCGTGCCGCTGGGTGCTTTATCATAGCGAGATGGTAGCGAGAGGCAACTGGGTACATTGGGGACGCGTTAGAAAAACAAAAGGCCACCTTAGCACACGTACACACTACAAAGAACCTCGTAGCCGCCATTTCCATTTTGTAGCTGCACCGCAGAATGGTGTACAGTGCGGCTCTGGAATGGGCGTTTTGTTTTATTAAACACATTATTTTAATCTTGGCTACTCCTAGACCAGCAACGTAGGACAGCAGTGTTTTGTTGTAAGATATTTTTATTTTAACTAATTCGTTGGCGAAATTACATTCTAGTTCTGTAGCTAAGTAGATAATAAAAGATTAATTTGCAGAAAATTGTTAGCTCAAATTAAGGTATTAAAATGCTATAATTAATACTATATTGTGTATTAGTAGTTAGCTACAGTTACGTACTTGTGGTTTTTGGTGGAAAATTTCAGACTGAATTCATCATCATTATTTCAAACAATAATTTAATGTAAAGTATATTTACGTCACAAATTTTATTTTTTATTAGAGTAATAAACTCAAATTAGCAATTAGGTGTATACCTAGCTACACAAAGAATTAAACTTTAATGTAAAAAGATAGACTAGTGGTTCGCCCCGAACTAAGACCTCGCGGTATCACAGAGCGCCATCAGCTATTGACATCATTGTGAAGTTCTGTTAAAAGTACTGAACATTTCGTCAATTTTAGGGGAAAAATTAAAAAAAAATCATTTTTGGACTCTATTCCTAATTATCTTTAAAATGATATACCGCAACCCTATGTAACGCTATAAAAAATATTTTACTTCGCATTCGCTTCTATGAGAGCCCCCTGAAATAAAGATTTTTTAACTTTTTAAGCCATATTCAGCGGGAGGCCATCGGTTTACATATTATATTTAAATTTGAAGTAATTACGTTCAGTAACTCAGAAATTATAAGGCTCTGACAGACGGACGGACAGACGGACGGACGGACGGACAAGTGCCAATTCACTCAAGTATACTCAGAGACCTTCGCTTCGCTCGGTCATAAATTCGTAATTTATATGTATTTATGCTAACATTTCTTAGCTGTTTAAGCAGTGGGCCTAAACAGAGAAGGTTAAAAATAGGGTAAAAATTTAACCTAGTTATGGCCGCTTGCTTAGTGGCCCCGCAGAGCTACACCCATGCCTCTAGAGGTCGGGTGAAGGCGTTCTTATTTCCGGTTCGACGAACACGACGGCAGGTTTCCGGCGACACTCGGATAATGACGACTTGTAAATAACACCGCGTCTTGTGGCCCGACACACAATGGGAAATTTTTGGGACGATCTCTGAAAATTATATGCAGGATTTTGTACTTTTTTGAGAAAAGTATTGTATTGCTTATGGCTTCTTTTTTGTTCTTCATCTTTTACGATATCTTGTCAGAATTTTTATCTTTCTTTATAAGAAAAGTACCCGACCGTAGAGTTGGGAATTTCTTGTAGACAATTAATAAGGAGAGATTTATCTTTGCAGTGAGTTATTTTTTTAATAATGTATAAGTAGGTTTCGGCCAAAAGCTGTAAGTGAGTAAGTGAATAAGACTTAAGCCTGTCATGATTATTTTTACCTAATCGAGGTTCAAAAAAAGCAAAAAAAAACATATGAACCTACCTACCTATGCCCCCGAAAGGTCAGTCAATTATTTTGATGTCAAACATTTGCCTTCTTAGCCATAAATTATATCGTGTATCAGTAAAGCTTATAAGTTCGTAATAAATTCGTCTTCGCTAAACTAATAATTCAACGATCTTTGCTTAGAGTAGATTTAAATGTGACTACAAACGTTTGCACAGACGTCTGCCCTCACTACCCAAGTACCCACGTGTCTATTTGCCATTGTGCGCTAAGAAGTGATTATCCTACTAATATTATAAACACGAAAGTTTGTATGTATGGATATATGGATGTATATCCATACATACAATATATATATATATGGATATATATATATGGATGTTTGTTACTCTTTCACGCCAGAACGGCTGAAGGGATCTGGATGAAATTTGGCACAGAGATAGATTATAGTCTGGAATAACAAATAGGCTACTTTTTATCCCGGAAAATTTTAGAGATCCTGCGGGAACCAAAAAACCTCAATCCGACGAAGTCGCGGGCATTAGCTAGTACTCTCTAATTTAAACTTTTACGTATCGGCGAACAAATATTATATTGTATTCTTTATGGATAGTTTTACGTTACAAAGTAATTACTTTCTAGTTTTATACGTTGTTTATGTTTTATTTTGTGTGCGGTTAGAACAGATAAAGTTTAAATGGACTAGGTAATCGATTTTAGGTTGTTTAGGTAGGTAGGTTGTTTTGCGTTTTCTAGCCCTTGTTTAAAAGCTATTTTTGCGGCATTACAGTTACGTGTTTCTAATGATTACGAGTCTAACGAAAATATTATTGGTTTTTTGAACATGATTGACTTTGCGTACAATTTTTTTTTTTTTTTTTATCCACTACAAGTTAGCCCTTGACTGCGATCTCACCTGATGGTAAGTGATGATGCAGTCTAAGATGGTAGCGGGCTAACCTGTTAGGGGCATGGCAGTTATATTAAACCCATACCTCTATTCGGTTTCTACACGGCATCGTACCGGAACGCTAAATCGCTTGGCGGCACGTCTTTGCCGGTAGGGTGGTAACCAGCCACGGCCGAAGCCCACCAGGCCATCGATTACGATGCTTATAGAGACCGATTAGGGGTATGGGCACAGAATAGGTAATAGTGTATGGGTTTAATATAATTGCCATACCCCTAACTGGTTAGCCGCTACCATCTTAGACTGCATCATCACTAACCATCAGGTGATATCGCAGTTGAGGGCTAACATGTAGTGGATAAAAAAAAATCATACAAAGTTTCTATTTAAAATTCATATGTTTTTTGTTCAAAGTGCTTTTGAATCGTCGAGTGAATCTACCACTGGTTCGGAATACTACTATTACCGAGATGAACTAGCGAGGAACTCGGTGATTGCGCTTTTGAAAAAAATAATTTACAATTTCATCAATGCGTAGATGTAGACTTAAGTATGATAAAAAATCATCAACAAAATAAACACTTTTCTCGAAAATCGCTAATAATAATGTAACGAGCGAGGAGAGGGGAGAGAGAGAGGGAGGTAGCAGTGAGTAGTAGAGGTGGGGAGAAAAGAGGTGAGGAGAGGAGAGGAGAGGAGAGGGTAGAGTAGAGGAGAGGTGGCAATGTATAAAACACGGACATCGGGCCGTGTTCGGGCATTATACCGTGTATTTTTGAAGTGATACGTTGTAAATTATTGTGAACAGTGAAATAAAAGTTGCTGTTGATTGTGCATATTAATTTACGTCTTTCATTTCTGACCGTGCGTAACAGTCAGAAGTGGGATGAATAAGGCCCACAAATATCTCACGATTAAATGGAAAAAGCCAAGAATGTATGTGAGGTCGAAGAAGATGCGAAGTTGATTGAGATTGTGAGGACGCCGATTTTCTTCAAGACCCTGAGGTAATTCGACAATAGTTGACATCACGAGTAGTTCCAGCGACAAGGACAGCAGTTTCCGAAAACCTCCTGTTTGTTTTCGCTGTAATGAGACAAGACACCATTGCCCATGCCGAGCTGTGTACAGAGATATCAGAGGTAAGCAAATTTTTTGTTAATTATGACAGTAGAGGTAGATAAACAAGTTGTAGGTATAATCGGTGGGTTGTCACTAGGTGAAATAGATGTGGGGGAAATTAGTGCAGACGAGCGGTGTGATTTTATCGATTTATTGATAGCCCATTCAGATTGCTTTGCCAGCTCACCTAAAGATTTAGGCGAGACGTATTTTGGAGATATGAAATTAGGAGCATTAAGGGTATACGTGGCTATAAAAAGTTTACAGGCAGGCAGGTTGTTCCAGCAGATTCCTTGGGACCTTTCCGTAGTGATGATTGCAGCGATGATTGTAGTGTTAAGGAGATGGTCTAATTGATTTATCAGAGAGCTAAAGTTTTTTTTGTTTTCTCGCCAATTGCGGGGCAATTGTTGCAGGATGGCCGACTGTAACGAGCGAGGAGAGGGGAGAGAGAGAGGGAGGTAGCAGTGAGTATTAGAGGTGGGGAGAAAAGAGGTGAGGAGAGGAGAGGAGAGGAGAGGGTAGAGTAGAGGAGAGGTGGCAATGTATAAAACACGGACATCGGGCCGTGTTCGGGCATTATACCGTGTATTTTTGAAGTGATACGTTGTAAATTATTGTGAACAGTGAAATAAAAGTTGCTGTTGATTGTGCATATTAATTTACGTCTTTCATTTCTGACCGTGCGTAACAATAATTTAATCGGAAATAAGAACTCTGAAACTAATGCTTTTTTTTTTTTTAATGTATAGGCCAGCGCTTGGCTGCAATCAGACTTGCTTGCAAGTGGTGATGCAGCCTAAGGTGGGGCGCGCTAGCCTAGAAGAAATTCTAAAAAAATTGGCAGTCGTAGGGACCGCCGATAGAAGTGAAAACGAATATTTAATTATTTTTTTGTCTTCGTCACAACGCGAGCATGTCGGTGTTCGCGAGCATATCGCTGTTCGCGAGTAAGTCGCTGTTCGCGAGCATGTCGCTGTTCGCGAGCATGTCGCTGTTCGCGAGCATGTCGGTCACGCGAATCCACAAGTTTACCCCCTACCAAAAAGTGCTCAACGCGGCTAAAGAAGTTTTCACTTTAAAAAAAAGTGATTCAGTTGTTTCTGGTCCGCAGGTCTAGGAGCCCTGTCAGGCGTGGGAGGCAGTGGCGAGCTGAGAGCGGAGCGGCCGTACTTTGACGACGTGTCGCCAAGGAACGTGTCCTCCGTCGTCGGCCAGTCCGCGGTGCTGAGGTGCAGAGCTAAGCACATAGGAAACAGAACAGTAAGTACACCTCGTCCTTACCACTACCACTACCACTACAGCCCATTATCTTTTTTTTTATTATCCACTACAAGTTAGCCCTTGACTGCGATCTCACCTGATGGTAAGTTCACCAGTCTAAGATGGTAGCGGGCCAACCTGTTAGGGGCATAACAGTTATATTAAACCCATACCCCTATTCGGTTTCTACACGGCATCGTACCGGAACGCTAAATCGCTTGGCGGCACGTCTTTGCTGGTAGGGTGGTAACTAGCCACGGCCGAAGCCTCCCACCAGGCCAGACCAGGGAAAAATCAGAAATTATAAATTCCCAAATTGACCCTGCCTGGGATCGAACTCGGGACCTTCGCACGTTAAGACAACAGCGCTTAACAGTCAACACTGCGCCACGGAGGTCGTCGAAACCACCACTCCACTACTATGAGACCACTCTCATAAGAGAGAGGGAGTTAGAGCTTAGACCCGCCACGCTGCTCCTATGCGGGTTGGTGGGCTTTAACGACTATTATCATGGTATTGATAACGTGCTCTCCGAGGCACGGGGTGTACACTGATAACTTCCTAACTTCGAGCTAGTACTGAAAATTGCTAGTTTAAAAAACCCATTACTTAAGTATGGCCCAACCCGGGACCGCGTCGGCCGCAGTCGAACATGCTAACCACTAGACCAATGAGGAATCCTTACATAGTCGAAATCCCACGAACGCGTACGAAGCGATTGGCTTCCTTGTTTCTTATCGATCCTTATATGGAATGCCCTTCCGGCTTCCGTTTGCCCCCTTATATCCATACTAAAGTTATAAATGCAAAAGTGTGTCTGTCTGTCTGTCTGCTACGCTTTCACGGCCCATCTGTTTAAACGATTTTGATGAAATTTGGTACAGGGATAGGTTGTATCCCAGGGAAGGACATAGGCTACTATACTACATTTTTCCTGGAAGAGTTCCCGACTAACTTTCAACCTATTATTTCGCTGTATATTATTATCTTATTCTTACTTAATGCAGAATAATAATAATACTATATTTTTATTCTGTACTAGATGATGCCCGCGACTTCGTCCGCGTGGATTTAG
Organism: Erebia ligea; assembly: GCA_917051295.2. NCBI lineage: Eukaryota > Metazoa > Arthropoda > Insecta > Lepidoptera > Nymphalidae > Erebia > Erebia ligea. The sequence continues at coordinate 16,939,689 of OU785235.1, read as the reverse complement.
TTTTTTGATTCCCGCGGGAACTCCTTAATTTTCCGGGATAAAAAGTAGCCTATGTCCTTCCCTGGGATGCAACCTACCCCTATACCAAATTTCATCAAGATCTGTTGAAAAGATGGGCCGTTAAAGCGTAGCAGACAGATAGACAGACAGACAGACAGACAGACGGACAGACAGACAGATACACTTTCGCATAAATATAATATTAGTATGGATATAGTATGGATCATCTATGATTTTAACTACAGAAACACAATGTGACCAGGTATTTGTTATCTCCAGGTAGATTGTTGGTCTTGATATTATGTAATAAAAAATAAGAATAATACAGATTTATTTTCAAAGAAGAGTGTGACGAAATTATATAGCGGTCCCTACCCTCTACGCAAGGTTAACCTGTATTGCAGAGGGTAGTTCCTTCCAGTGATACAGCATAATATTACTAAAAACTAATATCCATCCATCCATCCATCAGCCTGTATGCATCCACTGCTGGACATAGGCCTTTTCGAGAGCGCGCCACCAAACACGGTCCTCCGCCTTCCTCATCCACCCGCTTCCCGCCACCTTCTTCAGGTCATCGGACCAGCGAGCTGGAGGTCGTCCTACACTGCGCTTGCCGGTACGCGGTCTCCACTCCAGAACACGTCTGCCCCAACGGCCATCGGTTCTGCGACAGACATGGCCTGCCCACTGCCACTTCAGCTTGCTAACCCTCAGAGCTATGTCGGTCACTTTAGTTCTTTTCTGAATTTCCTCGTTCCGGATTTTATCCTTGAGAGAAATTCCCAACATAGCCCGCTCCATAACGCGCTGAGCGACTTTTAATTTGTAAAACTTATAATATCAGTGATGCACTTTTGATGTAGGTACAAACAGTTGGTGAGTCCGTCTTTAATATTAGGTATGGAATTTATGTAATGTTTTCGTTTGTTTGTTTTGTTTTTTTGTTTTGTACGATGGAGCCTCCAAAAAAAATAAAGATTGAAAAAAAAAAAACTAATAATATCATATTCCCTAACAAATTATTCTCTCACAACCGCTAGACTCGGTTAATTCGCTCGCCTTAGCTAATTAGGTCGCCGTGACGTAATCAGCAGAATCAATTAATACCTCCGCCACACACTGCGCGCCTCTTTCATGTCACCCACCTATATAAATGTACGAGGCAACAACTCGAATTCATTATTAGGTACCTACTACATATGATATTATGACTAGATGATGCCCGCGACTTCGTCTGCGTGGACTGTTTTTTCGATTCCTGCGGGAACACCTTAATTTCCCGGGATAAAAAGTACCATATGTCCTTCCCCGGGATATAACATATCCCAGCAGGGCTAGCATGGGCCGGAGATAAAAAATTTATCCCCCGATTTTATCCACTGACAAGAGATAAAATTAACTTATCCACTTCTCAGAGCACGGCAAAAGGGGAGAGGAGAAGTTTATCCCCGTTTGACATTTCACGGGGACTCGGGGGACTATTTATCCACCGTTATTTAGCGTTTTTATTTATTTATATAGGAATAAAAATTTATCCTTTCCTCGGGGAGAAAATTGTCTCGGCCCATGCTAGGGGGGCTGTACCAAATTTCATCAAAATCGGTTGAACAGGTGGGTCGTGAAAGCGTAGCAGACAGACAGACAGACGGACAGAGAGACAGACACATTTTCGCATTTATAATATTAGTATGGATACCAGCAGCTTTAGTTATCTGAAAAGTACTATAACGTACGTGGCAATTCAGGTCAGTTATAATATACGTACAATCTTAGACCTATTTCTGCAAACAGTTGGTGAGTCCGTTTTTATTATTATTAGACTAATAACGTAATGTTTTGTATTGTTAGCACTTATTTAATTTGAAATGAAAATAAATTAAATGAAAATACACTTTATTTCACACTAGACAAGATACAAAACAGAAGAACACATACGAGTAGGTACATTAAGGGAAGAAGCTGTATAATAGGCTGCGCAATTTGCTGTTACTTTTATAAGATTTGTTTTTCTGTTTGTAATATGGGGATAACACTGCCAAAGTGACAAAAAGCCTCTAAAAAATAAAGATTTAAAAAAATTATCCATTTCATAGGGACGATTTCTGCAACTCTGAGCAACTTTTACCTACGAATCACAGAATTCCTGTATACAATTTTAATTTATTTATTCGTGGGTCAAACGCTCGGAGTTGAAGAAATCGGCCTTCAGTCAAACCAAAACCAAAGACATGCCTTCTACGTCATAGCCGATTTGTATTTGACATGAACCATACAGAACATAATATGTTCTGTATATTATACAGAACTACTTGTACCGACGCGGACAAGCGAACCTGTCAGCAAATGCCCTCATTATGTCTGCCTATACACTTGTCCGAGTCTACTTGGGTGACATTACCGTCCATGCGTCCGCGTGACCAGCCCAATGCCACTTCAAAGCCTAGGCTATGTTGGCAAAAGACATAAGCTGTTGAAACTAATGACATATTATACACAAGATGATGCCCGCGACTTCGTCCGCGTGAATCAAGAATTTCTCTTCCAGCGGGAAGTCTTTAAATTTTCCGGGATAAAAAGGATGCAACCTACCTTTGTACCAAATTTCATCAAAATCGGTTGAATAGATTGCAGACAGACAGACACACTTTTGTGTTTATGGATATACAGCGAGTAGTTAACTGGGAGGCACTGGAAGCGGCAAAAGAGTCAAGACCATGTTTTGTGGAGATCCATGCAGGAGACCTTCGTCCAGCAGTGGACGTCTAGCGGTGAGCTGATGACAAACGACATACAATACATATAATATAATATAGTATAGCAATGGTTGAAACCTGAGAGACATGCTACGAGTAGAAGCTTATATTAATTATACTAACGTGAATCTTAATTAACCTTCTTCTATCTAGATCTCCGTGAATTACTATGGGCTCCCCGATGACTCTACATTATACTGTATAATATTAATACCGCGATTTACGACTAGGCTTATATTGATTAACGTGCTCATAAAGCGGCCGAGATGACCCGTGTAGGACGCGCCCTGAGCTTATCTTTGTCATGTTTTTCTTGTTTAATGTAATAATCTATTCGTTCCATATCCATATCCATAAATGCGAAAGTGTTTTCGTGAAGCAGACAGACAAATTACAATTGCAATCATCAGTTTATGTAAGTATCCCACGGAACTCCAAAAGAAAACCTTAAAACGAGTTAAGCATATACTTGCACCTAATCACGTGTATTGTGTATTTACAAAAGCGATGATTTATGCTTACAGCGACAGACAAATTTTTCCAAGGCAAAAAAAAAACCATGTAGCTATCGAAAGTCTCCGATCAGTATGTCTGAGGACAATTAATAGAGGATAAACATTTTAAACAAATCATGTAAATCCGTTAGCCAAATAAAATGTCTCCACTTTGAAAAATACGTATGTTGCTTCTAAGCTTTACCTACTTACTTGCATAACTAAAAAGATAAGTACATAAAATCAACCATGTCGTCGTGTGTGGTGATAGATAGACATCTACCTATCTGTCGGTCTGTCTGTCTGCTACGCTTTAACGGCCCATCCGTTCAACCGATTTTGATGAGATGGGATAGGTTGTATACCGGGGAAGGACTTGTACTTTTTCCCGGAAAATTAAGGAGTTCCCGCGGGAATGAAAAAAAAAGAGTGTTGGAGACTACGCCTCCAACCGGTTTCCACGCGCGGGGCGCGGGCAGCGGGCGCGCGACATCGCTCGCTCCAGCACTCCGACACTTGCAATTAGCATCAAGTCGCGGCAGCTGTGCGCATTTCATACTCATCCACATTCATCATAATTATAATAGTATAGTTGATCATTAAAGGAAAGTTCAATCGTATCTTCAAGACTTTCTGTCGTCCTTCAACGTACTATCCTTAACATTTGGTCCTTCGACGGTCAAAGAACGGGGACACATTTGGTCCTTGTACCTCAAGAAACCAGCCAAAAAAAAAAAAAAAAAGAAGCCAGCATTTGGTCCTTCTACCTCAAGAAAAGAAAGAAACCAGCCAAAAATCGGAGTGCATCGCGGGAACAAAGGACGGGGACACGACCTCTTGTGAGTTTGTTCCATATTCCTTCATACTTTCCTGTCTTCTAGCATTTTCCGTCTTCTATTTGGATCTGATTCTTAGATATTTTCATAATAATTTACAATAATAAAATTTCTGTGTAGCTTTATCACCTTAAATTGCTAATTTAAATAGTCTTAAAATCATTTACTTAGTCTTCCAATCATTAAAATAAGTGTCATAATGCCTATATTATTTCATACGTTGCTTAAAATTCATTAAAATGCTATAATATTACAAGTTAGCTAAAATTGCACCTATCTAATTCAAATTACGCTGATTCATTTCATTACGCATAAAATTGTCACCGCTTTGAGTGCATAGGTAAGTACGTAAGCGCGTCAGTGCTCAGTACAACGCAAACCGGTTTTTATGCATCGCCCGGTCGGCCGCCACGTACAATAGCTACCTATCGCTTGCTTTATTCTTAATCTTGACCTTCAATTTACGCACTTTAAAATGAGTGACGCTAAAATAAAAGAATTGATAAAGCTTCGCGGTAGTGTTAAGGGCAAGCTTACAATATTTCAAAACTTCTTAAATAGCCTTAGTAGCGATAATATTAGCGAAAATCAGTTTAACGAACTTGAATGTCGTCTTAATAAAATAGATAATATACATAGCGAATATGATAAATTTCAGACTGACTTGGAGGTTTTGAGCGAAGACACAAGCCAGTTATTATTGGAACGGGAAGACTTCGACTCAAAATACTACTCGCTTGTCGGATCGGCGCGTACTCTTCTCAATAAGTGCAGTCGTCAACGACAGCGAACACTTTCTGTATCCGAGTCGAGCGAGGGAAGCGAGCGAGGAAACAAGAATGCACTTCATGACTTCGTTAGGCTACCTAAAATTAACTTGCCCACATTTGACGGAGACTTTCAGCACTGGCTCACTTTCCGAGATACGTATATTTCATTAATACACACAAATAACACAATAGGCGATATTAATAAATTCCATTATTTAAAAGCAGCATTAAAAGGCAGTGCCTTAACTATGATTCAAAATTTAGAATTTACATCGAAAAATTACGCAATTGCATGGCAACTTTTATCAAGTCGGTTCGACAACGAAAGATTGTTAGTAAACAACCATGTATATGCTATATTAAATTTTACTCCCATTCAAAAGGAATCATGTCAAGCTTTAAGAAAATTAATAGACACAATTAATCGTAATTTATGTGCTTTAAATACCCTAGGTCAACCTACTGACCACTGGGACACATTGATCATACACCTAATGACGAAAAAATTGGACACGGTTACTTTTCGAGAATGGGAAGAACAACGCAACTCAATAACAAGTTCACCTACATTAAAACAATTTCTTGATTTTTTAACAAACAGAGCGGATTTATTAGACGCTATACAGCAGGATGAAAAACAACGACAATTATCAACACATTCTTATTACACACAACATACTCAGATGACACAAAAAACACACACTACACAGAATACACAAAATACACAAAACACACAAAATACAATAAGCACGCATACTAATAAAACTAAAAATACTAGTGATAGAATAATCTTATGTCCTATGTGTAATCAAAATCATTTTTTATTTAACTGTCCTGAGTTTAGGAATTTAGACGTAAATACACGTATTCTAAAGATACAAACGTTCAAAAACATATGCAAAAATTGCCTCAAAATTGGGCACAGGGAAAGGAACTGCAGGCTTTCTCACTGCAAGTACTGTACCCTGAAACACAGCACACTTTTGCACACAGAAGCACAGAACAGCACAGATCAGCACAGCACAGTTGCCTTATTTTCAAACATTCAGACTATTAACACACCCAATATATTGCTTTCCACAGCTTTGGTGAACGTGGTCGGCGCAGACGGGAAACTATATCCTGCCCGCGCTCTTCTAGACAACGGTGCCACTGCGCACTACGTCACACGGCACTTCTGTGAGAAACTTGGTTTGCCTCGACGGAACGTAAGCTCCACTGTGGCAGGTATTAACAATCAACTTTCCTACAGTGCAGAGTCTTGTAGCTTATCCATCGAGTCTTCTTCGGGTAATTATAAAGTCAAAATAGAATGTTACGTTTTACCTCAGATAACGAGTTCATTACCTTCTAGTAACATTGACATACAATCCATAAAATTGCCTCTTAATATCAAGCTAGCTGATCCTTCTTTTCACATTTCGTCACCCATCGACATATTAATGGGTGCAGATGTGTTTTGGGATGTCATATGTTCCAACTTCATTAATTTAGGCCAACAGTGTCCTAAGTTGCAAAAAACCAAACTAGGTTGGCTTGTTTCCGGCAACATTAATAAAAACACAAATTTAATTACAAATAATTCACAGCATTCTTCCTCTTGCTTTTTTGTTCAAAATGATGAAGCCTTGTTAACACGATTTTGGCAATTAGAATCGGTACCTTCTAAAAACAGTTTATCGTCCCTAACGTTAAAAATAAACAAATCTTACTTTTGGACCGATTCCACTATCGTGTTAGCATGGTTAAAAACACAATCGAACAAATTAAAAATGTTTGTTCGGACTCGAGTGGGTGAGATACAGGACTGCACGGCCGGTCACAGATGGGGGTACGTTCCGTCTAAAGAGAATCCTGCGGATCTAGTTTCTCGGGGGATTGTAGCAGACAGTGTTTCCTCTTGTCACTTATGGTGGTCCGGCCCTGACTTTCTAAAGTCCAAACATATACAATTTCCCACAATACCGAACACACAATCTAATTCAGTTAATACAGAAATAGTCTTACACACTAATTCAACACAAAACAATACAGACATACAGACAAACACAATACATAATCTCATACATAAAAAATCTAATTATACACATTTAATAAGATCATTTGCCTATGTACAAAGATTTATATACAATTGCAAAAATCCTAAAAACAAACTAACTACATTTTTAAATACAAAGGAATTACAAAACTCAGAAAATTACATACTACAATTTACACAAAAAGAAATGTTTCCAGAAGAATACAACTTACTGAAAGCAGGCAAACCTTTACCTACAAATAATAAATTAAATTCACTCACCCCTTTTCTAGACTCAAATGACCTTATAAGAGTTGGAGGGCGTCTCAATAATTCATTTTACAGATACGACGTTAAGCATCCTATAATTCTATGTAGCAAACATCATGTTACTCAAACAATTTTTCATAAAGAGCACATAGAATTAATGCATGCTGGACCACAGCTGCTTTTGTCTAATGTCAGACAAAAATATTGGCCACTTGGGGGGAGGAATCTCGCCAAGCGCGTCGTACATAATTGCGTTGGATGTTTTAGATTTAGGTCCAAGGCCATACAACCTATTATGGGCGACCTAATATGTCCCCATGATAGGACACACCTAGAGTATCCATTCTTACACACTGGCGTGGATTACGCCGGGCCAGTGCTGATTGCAGACCAAAAGGGCAGAGGTGCTAGGCTGACGAACTCATACATTTGCATTTTTGTGTATTTTGCAGTTAAAGCGGTTCACTTAGAGCTTGTTACGAACCTAACTACGGAAGCCTTCCTCGCAGCTCTGTACAAACTCATCTCCCGCCACGGATCACGTCAGGCGAATCTTAAATTTAACCCATCTTGTAGGTACTTACGAAGAGATGTCAACGTGTCTCATCCAAATAGAAGCAATTCTAAACTCCTGACCTTCGACACCTCTCTCTTCCGATCCTTCCGATCTTACCTACCTTCCAGCCCACTTCCTAATTGGACGCTCACTTTTGACAGTTCCTCGTCCTCCCGTCAGCGATGCAAATTATATTGACCGTCTGCAGCGCTGCGAGAGAAATGAGAAACTAAACCAACATTTCTGGTCCCGCTTCTCAATCGAATACGTTTCACTTCTACAGCAGCGGGTCAAGTGGCGCTCATCATCCTCAAGCCAACTTGGTTCCTTGGTGCTCGTGAAGAAGAAAGGCGTCATTCAGCGGGCCTGCACCACATCTGCCCCCTTCCGCTTGAAAGTTGAAAAATTCAACATTCCCCGGGCAGACTGTTGGAGACTACGCCTCCAACCGGTTTCCACGCGCGGGGCGCGGGCAGCGGGCGCGCGACATCGCTCGCTCCAGCACTCCGACACTTGCAATTAGCATCAAGTCGCGGCAGCTGTGCGCATTTCATACTCATCCACATTCATCATAATTATAATAGTATAGTTGATCATTAAAGGAAAGTTCAATCGTATCTTCAAGACTTTCTGTCGTCCTTCAACGTACTATCCTTAACGTTAACGTGGTGGACTATGGCTTAGCCTATTTCGTTCATAGATGAGACCCTGACTCATTTATTTAATTTGATTTTAATTAATTGTGTAAAGTTACAGATTCTTTAACATTACATCTCATAAGCCTAGTTTATTATGGACCAAGAGACTAGAAAAAGCAATAGAGATTTATTGTTTCACTAAGTAACTATGAAAAATATAGGTACTAGATATAATAACTGTGAAAATGATTCACGCTTTCTGTAAGTAATGCCTGAAACTAATTTAAAGTTTTTTATTCTCATCTTGATTAAGCGCAAGGAAGTTAGGGGTTACAAGTTAAATTGGAATTTAGGTTGAGCCCTGCTATAGAGTAGGACTGACCTTGGGTGAAGTTGCTCCAACCTAATTTAGTTAACTGTTATTTATTAACAAACCTGTGAAATAGCAGGTCAGGAAATGTACCGTCAGACCGTAAATACCGGTTAGTTTTGTTACATGTAAAATCATTCGTAATTATTTACAAAAAAGATACGAATGTAAACTCAAAGTACTGTCGAAATTTTCGGCATGGAAAAACACATAAGTAGGTACCTATTTAAAATATTTATGAATGAAACTAATTTTAACAAAATAATGAGGAAATAATAAGTACAAACGTTGAACGATATACGAAGAAAATAGGTAATTGTGTTTATTGGACCAGAATTAAAGTATATACCTAAAAATATAATTGCGCATCGTGAGGTTTTTGTCGTCAATTCTAGTCATGAATTGAATTCACGAAAGTCATGACATTGTCACTAGCCGGTAGCTAATCAAATTTTCACGGAACTTTTCAAGAAACCATTAAGTTGTTCCAAAAAAAAATATCCTATGATGCGTATTGTTTAATATAATGTATGATTTTGGTCAAATAAACGAAAATATCTTCAAACCTCCTAGGATTTTGGGACATCGGTTCAAATAATATTACAATTTGATTGGACAAGCCGCGTCACATCTCATCGATTTGGAAGACTTCTATTCTTAAAGAACGACAATTACCTATTATTAAAATTAGTTATTATAGTCCCTGCGTACCGCTACTCAATATAATTATTATTTCGCTTGATGCCCACACCCACAACTCCAATTTTCGTTTCCTATAGCCTTTTCAAAATTTGATTTCTCCGAAATATCGTTCACAAAGCCAACTTAAAGCTATGGCCTTTGATTAAAATAATACCAACAATTAGGCGTTTATTTAACACCCAAAACGTAAATAATATTTTTAATTTAAGGGCCCGGGAGAAATTCGTGAACAAATTCGCTCCTTTGTCGGGTTTTTGTTTTTGAACGTAATTAGAGTGAGCCTTCGTGAGCTTGCGTCGTAATTAAGTAAGATGGAGCATCCAGCGTCTTTACAGCCCTTCAAAATAATAAAATTAAGTAACAGATAAGCGAAATACTTTTTTTCGCTCAAACTCTGCATCCCATTTTGATGATTAAATGCGGTAGAAAGTATTTTTCCTCCTTACTTACATTAATCTGTGAATAAAATTCTCTACGTATATTATTAACTCAACAAAGTTGCAGATATAACATTTTGCACTATCTGGAAAAAAATCGTCGCGAATGCAAGCTGCGCCTTTAAAAAGACTGTAAATGTTAAGAATGTAAAAGAGAACTGTCAGGGATGTAGATTTCCTGTTCCCGATGGTACTTTCCTTTACTGTTTCTAGTGCAACTGAAAGTAAAAAGAGAACTGTCAGGCATCTAAATTTCCTGTTCCTTACAATACATTCCTTGAATGTTAGTGCAAGTGACATTTTTATTTGCTCAAACGCATATAGCGTCGAAAAGTTAGAGATGCGTGTCAAATGCGTGCTGAGATTTATAAAGCGTAAGCTTTGACTTTGCTCTGGCTTTACTTAGAATTAAAACGGGATGGACTTATGTGAGTGCCATAGATCTATCTCGTTTTAACAAGTCAGACCTAAGTCAAAGTACGCTCTATATAGATCTCAGACTTAGATCCCTGCGACCCTGTGTATAGGAGGCTGACGCTTGTAACCGACTTACAAATTGGGTATTTCACAACAAGTCAAATCAGCTACTTGATGTAATGAGATGTTGTATGAAATTCTGAACTGTAACGTCATCAAAATTTTACGCACTTTTTCACTTCAATCAATGGTTTTAAATGTTTTTTTGTGCTAAAACGATTGTGTGTGTCCACAAAAAAGATTATAGTATGCGGTGATTTTAATGTAAATATATTATTACAAAATGCAATTGTTGTTAGGTTGCTAAATTTATTTAAATGTTTTAATTTGAAACATGCATTTAGCGAACCTACTCGCATAACAGATACTACAGCCACTTGCTTAGATAATATTTTTTACAGTGGTGATATAATTTTAGATAAAGCTATTATAAACAAGTTAAGGTCGGATCACTGCGGGCAACAAATAACTGTTTTAAGTAGTACTGATAAATGCAAACAAAAAATTAAATGCAGACCAATAACAGAAAATAAATTGACCCGGTTTAAGGATCAAATTTCCGCCCAACTTCCTGCTCTTGCATTTAAAAAGGGTCACCCAGACAGCCTCTATAGTAGTCTCTTCAAGACCATAGACAATGAATTTAATAAAGTATTCAATTTTAAGCAAATAGAAATAAGTGCGAAATTAAAGTTCTGTGATTGGGCTACTGTAGGTATTTATAAAAGTAGAGACAAGTTGTATGAGTTGTACGATGAGAAACAATACAACCGGTCTCCAAGTTTTGTTGAACGCGTGAAGACTTACTCTAAGATTTTCAAAAATATTTGTATTCATGCTAAGGCACTCCACATAAAGGAAAAAATTTTCAAGTCTGATAACAAAATAAAAACTACTTGGAATGTAGTAAATGAGGAATCTGGTAAAACTAAATCTCGTGATTTCAACTACGAGATTGTTGTTGGTAATACTAAAATAACCTCTGATAAGGAGGTTGCAAAAACCTTCGAAGAGTTTTTCCAGAATGTTCCAGTCTTGTTGACAGACTCGCTTAATTCCTCACCTACCGCAGCTCAGAGTTTTTTAAGGGACAATGTTAAAGAGTGCAATGCTTCATATGAATTTAAACACATTAATGCATTAGATATTATTAAAAATTTCAAGTTGTTAAAATTGAAAAACACGGGGGACCTATGGGGTATGTCCGTTAAAGTAATATCAAACATCATTAGCGATATCGCCCCTTACCTAGCTATAATTTTTAATGAATGTGTTGACCTAGGTACATTTCCAAACCTAATGAAACATGGTAAACTCATTCCTCTATTTAAGTCGGGCAATAAAAACGACCTTAACAATTACAGACCCATTTCTATCTTACCAACTCTCAGTAAGGTCTTTGAAAAAGTAATTTTGAGCCAATTAATGAATCATTTTAACGGCAATAACTTACTTCACCCCGAGCAGTACGGTTTCACTAAAGGTCGAAACACAACTGATGCGGGCGCAAAACTTCTAAAACATATATACGATGCCTGGGAGCGATCACAGAAAGCTATTGGTGTCTTCTGTGACCTTTCTAAGGCATTTGATTGTGTTGATTACAAAACTTTGTTGCTTAAACTAAGCCACTATGGCATTGGAAGCGTTGCACTTGATCTCATTGCCTCTTATCTTGGTGACAGAACTCAGAGGGTTTGCATAAACAATGTGAGGTCGGAGGGCTCGTCTGCATTAATGGGTGTCCCACAGGGCTCAATCTTGGGTCCTTTTCTATTTTTAGTGTATATAAATGATTTGCCATACCATGTGAACAATGTTTGTGATATTGTATTGTTTGCTGACGACACATCGCTTATTTTTAAAGTTGATAGGAGTAAGGACAATTTTGACGATGTAAACAATGCAATATCACACGTATCACACTGGTTTACTGTCAATAATTTGTTACTGAATGCAAAGAAAACCAAGTGCTTAGAGTTTGTTTTACCTAATGTAAAGAATATCGATAAATCAATAATGTTAAATGGGGAAACACTAAAAATGGAGAACTCCACAGTTTTCTTGGGGGTGACCTTGGATAATAAGCTTCAATGGGGCGCTCATATAGAGACACTAGCGGGAAAACTTAGCTCGGCTGCTTTTGCTGTCAGGAAAATTAGAGAGTTTACCGATATTGAAACGGCTAGGCTTGTCTACTTTGCCTACTTCCACAGTGTCATGTCGTATGGCATTTTATTGTGGGGCAGAGCAGCTGATATCCAAACAATTTTTATATTACAGAAAAGAGCTATCCGTTCTATTTATAAACTCGGATCACGCGAATCACTTCGTGACAAATTTAAAGAGATTGGTATACTTACGGTGCCTTCACAATACATTTACAATAATATAGTCTTTGTCAGGAAAAACATTAATCTTTATAAGCAAATAAGTGATACTCACAATCGATGTACTAGAAACCGCCATAAACTTGTAACAGCGTCATATCGTGTGCGCAAGGTGCAGAAATCCTTTGTGGGGTCGAGTATTCGCTTTTATAACATGGTACCAAAAGAGTTTCTGGAGTTGCCATTACATAAATTTAAAGACTGTTAAACATCATCTGTTAAGTCGAGGGTATTATAGAATAGATGATTTTCTCGATGACAAAGTTGCATGGAAGCAACCGGCTTCGCATCCAGCAACCCACAAGTCAGTGTGATACCTACTTGTTACGTAGCGTATGCATTTTATATTATATACAAATTGTGACATTTTTCTGTTTTTAAAAAGAGCAACTGCTGAGTTTCTTGCCGGCTCTTTTCAGTAGAATCAGCTTTCCGAACCGGTGGTAGATTCTTACGACTTATCATAAGTGGCACAAGTTGTCCTACATGAAATAAATCATTTCTATTTCTATTTCTATTTCTATTTCTATTTCTATTTCAAACAGAAAACTAACAGGGGCCTTATCACTAAAAAATAATTTATTTGAATAGTTGTCAAATACCCAATTATATTTTGTTTGTTGAAGTCAAGAAAATGTAAGAGGTGTGTGCTCTGAATTCAAACACCCCGAAGGCTTACCATAAAGCTTTACAGCTTTATATTATTTAGTTAGGTCAAAGAATTGCTATATACAAATTTTAACTGTCCCAACGTCCTTAGCGGATCCCGAAAAAGGACGCTAGATAATTCATCCCGGACAAAACATTATAATGCATCGCGGGACATGTCAGAGAGCTATTTATTTCCCCGGGATGGGTTGTAGATCCCCCACCATTAATATGGAGGGCAGTGGAGCGGCTCGGGCTATCGAGGCCCAGGGAGATCGACGTTGAGAAATGATATTTTATACTTTTATGGTACGTTCGCACTGCGAAAAATATTCGCGCACCATTTACTCTCGCGATTTATATTTCGCGTACGGATTTCACCTACTCCGCACAGCGAATGCGGTGAGCGTCACTCACAACTCCATACAGAACAAAATATTCTCTCGAATATAATTCGTACCGCATCGCGTGAAATTATATCAAACCAGCGATTTTATTCGCAAGTACGCACACCTCCATATATGATTTCTAGTGTTACAGCGTTGCGAGAAATAATCGCGCGAATATTTTTCGCAGTGCGAACGTAGCCTTATACGACAGGTACTGACATAGGTTTGGAAGGGTTATTTGGGCCTGTTTAGAACAATTTTTCGGCGTTATATCTGACATGATTTACGTTATACGGCCAGTGTAACATAACCTTTTTTGGTGGGTGTAACACAGTAATAATATAATTCGGTTCGGTCGCCATACAGGTTAACCCACTGCCATCTTAGACTGCATCACTTACCATTAGGTGAGATATCAGTCAAGTGCTAACTTGTAGTAGAATAAAAAGAAACGCGATAAATATGAGAAAAACAATGCAATAATTACTGTGCTCCTGAAACTATCAACGTTTGGATTTGTTGGATTTATCTTGACAAGAATAACTGTAAACCTAGATGATGTCCAGGATCTCAAAATAGCCATAGTCAGGCCTAGTGGTGCGATGTCACCTAGAGCCTTTATGGGGTATCATACCGACCCCTAGCAGATTATCCCGCTACCATCTTAGCCTGCATCATCACTCAGATGAGATCGTAATCAAGGGCTAACTTGTACTAGAATTTTTTTTTAAATATATGTTACTAGCTGATGCCCGCGATTTGTGAATTTAGGTTTTTCGTTTCCCGCGGCAGCTCTTTTATTTTCCGAGATAAAAAGTAGCCTATGTCTTATTCCAGAGCCAGACTATAATCTATCTCTGTGTTCAATCCAGATCAATCAATCTCAGATGTGATGTGACATCCATCTATCGAAACTTTCAAATATAATAGAAGTATAAATAAAATAAAAAAGCCTTTTATTTCTACTACCACACGACACAGCACAATATTTTTAATGCTTACATAAATTACATATTCTTAAGTTCTAGTTATAGTTATTTTGAGTGTTTTTGTGCGTTAGAAGTCGCCTCCTCGGCGTAGACATCCCCAGGCTGTTGTCTCCCTGCGTCTTTATCTCTTGCCTAATAATAGAAGTATAGATATAGATTAATAGAAAGGAATCACGATCAGAGAAGATAAACTAAGGTTTTCATTTGTCCCAGGTATCATGGATGCGCAAACGAGACCTCCACATACTGACGTCCCACATCTTCACGTACACCGGGGACGCGCGGTTCAGCGTCCTGCACCCGGAGCCTTCAGACGACTGGGACCTGAAGATAGACTACGTGCAGCCGCGCGACGCGGGCGTGTATGAGTGCCAGATCAATACCGAGCCCAAGATCAACATGGCCGTCGTGCTGAGCGTTGAAGGTGATTGATATTGTCCTGAAGGAACTAGAAATTTTAATTCGCTATAATCAGCAACATTAAGCAAATCTATGTACAGTGTATCTTGCACTTGCAGCTTGCGATATTCACCACACCACATAAATCTTCCAAATTATTCTCAACGTACGTTTCACTCCGACACCGGATCAACTTCAGATGTTGACTCGACAATGCACGATTGTAAAGACAATGACATGGACTTCCGCAAAGTAACGTCTGCTTCTATCCAATATTTGATATTGTCATGTCCATGTATATGTTCAAACGTGAATTTCTTCTAGGCCAGCGCGCTCCACCTTTAGCTGCATAACCACTTGCAAGTAGGTCTGATTGCAGCCAAGCGCTAGCCTATAATATATTAAATATATATATATGTATATACGTATATGTATATGCCAGCATTTCTTTCCTCTGTTTACAGTACACACACTCTCTATGGCAAGATTATATCCAATTCTTTAGGATCCATGGAGGTGTCTTGCTTAGCAGAGGCAAGAAATGAATGGTCCATACTTAGTCCCAGCCAAGTGCCGGTTTCTCTTTCTTCCCAGAGACAGTGGGACGACATTCTTTGCAAAAAAACTTTTGACACTTTATTAGCTGAGACAAATTCTAAAAAAGACCGTGCTCGTCTTCTCGCTGTCTCTGCAAAAGAGTCCGGCTACTGGCTACATGCTCTTCCCTCGGCCAACCTGGGCACTATGTTGGACCATACCACACTCTCTGTTTTAATTGGTCTTAGACTTGGCGCCACAATAAACCAGCCTCACCGTTGCCACTGCGGTGACTGTGTTGACGCCTTCGGCCACCATGGGCTATCCTGTTCGAGAAGCGCTGGTCGCTTCTCCCGTCATAGTTCCATTAATGACGTCATCCGGAGGTCCCTTGCCACCGCCCATGTGCCAGCTGTACTGGAACCTATTGGTTTGGCGCGTAGCGATGGCAAGAGACCTGATGGTATGACGCTCATACCTTGGAAGATGGGCAGGTCGCTTGTTTGGGATGCAACGTGTGCAGACACTTTAGCTGCATCCCACATTCAGGCGACCTCCTCTACGGCGGGTGCAGCGGCCATCAGCGCCGAACAGGCCAAGAGGCGCAAATATGAAAACCTCGATTCGAGCTTCATATTCGTGCCTTTTGGTGTGGAGACCTTGGGGCCGTGGGGCCCGGGGGCTCGAGCTCTTTTTGAGGAAATTTCTAAAAGGGTTATCGAGTCAACCGGGGACCCGAGAGCTGGCAGCTACCTTGGTCAAAGAATTAGTTTGGCCATCCAAAGGGGTAATGCTGCCAGCATCTTGGGTACAATGCCTCGCTGCGGTGGTCTCGATGAGGTTTTAGATTTAATTTAATTTATTTTACTTAGTTTTAATTTCATAGTGTTTGTAATATTAGTTTTAATTTAGATTTCATTTATAGTTTGTATATAATATATATTAAAAATATATATATGTATATTATATATATATTTTTAAATTTACTAGCTGATGCCACGACTTCGTCCGCGTGGTTTAAGTTTTTTTAATTGTCATGGGTAGGTACTCCTTAATTTTCCGGGATAAAATTTAGCTTATATCACTCTCCAGTTCCTCAAATATACCCATGCCAAAAATCTCGTCGATCCGTTACTCCGTTGCAGCTTAATTGAAGGATAAACCAACAAACGAACACACTTTCGCATTTATAATATTTGTATAATGATAATATGATGATAAAATCTTTAAGTCTTTCAAACAAATATACAAAATTTCATGGGTGTATAAATGAATGTATGTTTTTCCGCGGTTTCTACGCGGCATCATACAGGAACGCTAAATCGCTTGACGGTATGTCTTTGTCGGTAAGTTGGTGACTAGCCACGGCCAAAGCCTCCCACCAGACCAGACTAGAGAAAATACGGAAATTATAAATTCTTAAATTAACCCTGCCGGGAATTGAACCCGGGGCCTCCCACGTTAAGACCACAGCGCTCAACACTGCCAGGAAGGTCGCCAAAAACCTAGAATTCAACGCAGTTAGGTTTATAGATATTTATTTTTTCTCAAGGAAGAACAAAAGTTCAAATATATGAGTATAAGAACAATATTTATAGTTAAACTATGCATAAACAGTAAAAAGGTTGTAAAAGGAAAGTAAGTAAAAGGCAGTTGGGAAAGATACGAGTATATAAGTAAAGCGCGTAGGTATTTAAATATGGTCGTGAAAAATGGGTGTTTCTTAAAAATTCTTACAAATAACTCGTGATTAAGGCCATACGTCACGGCGCGCGTGGGCGGGGTAATGTGGGGCACTTTGTATCAGCGCATTACACGCGTTCCGTGACGACGGCGGAATGTAAGATTACTTCTTCACTTTTCATGAGGGCGTAAGGGCACTTACGATATTTTTTTATTCCGTGTCAAGTTAGCGTATGATGGCTTTCACAACATTAGAAACTAAGAAAGAAAACGTTTTTATTCTATCACAATATTTAGTTACATTAGTCGTTAGTGTGAAAAGCTTGGACGAATTATTAACCATGAAAAGTTAAAAGTATTTATTCCACAATAAACTGATGCCCGCGAGTCGCGACTTCGTCCGCATGGATTGAGGTTTTTTGATTCCCGCGGGAACTCTTATTTTCCGGTATACAAAGTAGCCTATTTGTTATTCCAGACTATAATCGATCGCCAAATTTCATCCCGATCTGTTCAGCCGTTCTGGCATGATGACAAACATCCATCCAAGATCCTTACAAGAGTCGGCCTTCGAATATTACCTATGTTCATTTTTTTTTTCAAAGAATCACTACGAAATTCTCTTACAGAGAAAACGCAGTATAAAAGGTGCAATATTAATTGATCGGCAGTCAGATGTGTGTGTCTAAATCACATTTTAATCATACTAATATTATAAATGCGAAAGTGTGTTTGTTTGTTGGTTTGTCCTTCAATCACGCCGCAACGGAGCAACCGATCGACGTGATTTTTGGCAGGGGTATACCTAGTTGAGGACCTGGAGAGTGACATAGGCTACTTTTTATCCCGTAAAATTAAGGAGTTCCCGCGGGAATCAAAAAACTTAAACCACGCGGACGAAGTCGCGGGCATCAGCTAGTAAGACAGATAAATTAAAAAGATAACGAAAAATATTATTAAGCTGCAATATAGAGCTTTATGCTAAGACTAGGTACCTACTACCGGTCCCTGATGAATAATTGAACACCTTTGCAAATTTCGGTCCCAACTTAAGGCGACGGTAAAAGTTGATGGTTTTCATAAGTGGTCGCTGTCCTCTTTATTAAAATTACTCTCCGTAATTAACTCAAAACGTGGTACTTGACTTAAGTTTTAGTAGAAAATTCTTTTTAGTTTTGGCAGTAAAAATTAATTGCATCACTTACTTCCATAATATATACTTACTATAATATTATAAATGCCAAAGTATGTTTGTTTGTTGTATTGTGGTTTGTCCTTCAAACACAGCGCAAAGTAGCAACGAATCGACGTGATTTTTTGCTTGGGTATACCTAGTCGAGGACCTGAAAAGTGACATATGCTTTTTAGGCCGAGTTTTTATATCGGAAATAAATAATTATGACCATCACGTTCATCATTACAAACCACAACCCGAGCAAGAGTCTCCTCTTAGAAATAGAAGTGTTAGGCAATAGTCCACCACCCAGTGCGGATTGGCAGACTTTACACACCTTTGAGAATATTATGAAGAACTCTCGAGCGTACAGGTTTCTTCACGATATGTTTATACTTACTTAACATTATTAATGCGAAAGTTTGGATGGATGGATGTATGGATGGATGGATGTTTGATACTTAATCACGCCAGAACAGCTGAACGGATCTGGATGAAATTTGGCACAGAGATAGATTATAGTCTGGAATAACACGTAGGCTACTTTTTATCCCGTAAAATTAACTAGTGGTTCGCCCCGAAGTGAGACCTAGTGGTATCACAGAGCGCCATCTTTTGACATCATTGTGAAGTTCTGTTAAAAATATCATCATCATTAAATCGTTGAAAACCAAACTGAGGGTATACGGTGCCTACGTCCGATCACGTCTGACGTATGCGGCCCCGGCCTGGTATGCTCTCTGCTCCGCGCACCAGAAACAAAGACTGCAGATCCAGCAGAACCGTTGCCTGCGATTGATCGTGGAAGCTCCAAGGTACGTCAGGAACGATGTCATCCACAGAAACACCAGGACACAAACCGTGGAGGAATACATACGTCATCTTGCACGTAAAATGTTTGCCCGTGCAGACACCAGTAAGTGCACGCACCTCCACGGTATAGCACCTCTTCACACAAGACCACCGGAAGGGCAGCCTCAACCTCGCGAGCTTCTACGATCTCCCTCACCACAGCCTGGCCCCAACGCAGGCACTGAAGGTGACGAGGACGACGCAAATTAAAGTACGGAAAAGATTTCCATTAGGCTGAAAGCCATGAATGGCATTGGCCTTGGCCTTTTAGGCCTCAAACGACGAGCCAGGCGGCAAAACGCCACCTGAGAGGATATGCCCGGGTAAGGAGGCGCAGCCTCGAGGCCCCACCACGAGAGTCCGGCGACAATCGTGAAGAAACCACAACAATCATCATTAAAAATTAAATAATTTCGTTTCCTTATAATATTTATCTAATTTTAGTATTTGTTTTCCAAGTACAGGATATAATTCAAATAATTGATCAAGTTTCAGGCTCTGCCTTTCAGAAAATTGCGAGTTCTGAGGTCAACTATGGACGTTAGAAAATCGCCACTTTGAAAGCCCCCCATTTCGTAAATTTTAGGGAAAAAATTAAAAAAATATATTTTTGGACTCTATTCCTAATTATCTTTAAAATGAGATACCGCAACTCTATGGTACGCTATAAAAATATTTTACTTCGCGTTCGCTTCTATGAGAGCCCCCCTGAAATAAAGATTTTTTTAACTTTTTAAACCATATTCGGCTGGAGGCCATAGGTTTACATATTATATTTACATTTGAAGTAATTACGTTAATTAATTCAGAAGGTATAAGGCTCTGACAGACGGACGGACGGACGGACAAGTGCCAATTCACTTATGTAGACTCAGAGACCTTCGCTTTGCTCGGTCAAATAGTTCCCGGGGGAACCAAAAAACCTCAATCCACGCGGACGAAGTGATGGGTTCTTCTTCGTTTAGTTCATAATATTTAATTTCCATATGACGTATCATTGTTCATGTTACTTAGTATTTATTAAACAAAATAAACTATTGGTGATCAAAATATAATGATTATCTAATTAGAATAAATTAATTTTGACCTTTTGACAAAAAAAAACAACAAAACATCAACAGCAATAATTAAGGAGATTAATTATTATGCAAAGTTATTGTAAACTTTAGTAAACAGTAAATAATTTTGCTACACCAAGGACCCTTATTTAGAGGATCCTTATATACCTTAAGTTGAGTAAGACTAAATAGAGATAGGTATTTAATTTACATTAATTAAGCTTTGTACAAACTGTTCGATCTATTTTGGGACTTCGTTTAATTTTGAAATCGTTTGAATAACCATTCATCTGGGAGATAACTTTCCATGATTTTTATTCATCTGCTCAACCGATTTTGATAAAATTAGGTACAGGAGTGTGCTGTGTTGCGGGGATGTACATTAAAAAAAAT
Organism: Erebia ligea; assembly: GCA_917051295.2. Taxonomy (NCBI): domain Eukaryota; kingdom Metazoa; phylum Arthropoda; class Insecta; order Lepidoptera; family Nymphalidae; genus Erebia; species Erebia ligea. The sequence continues at coordinate 16,918,854 of OU785235.1, read as the reverse complement.
TAAGTTAAATCTGTGTAATATGAAGATTGGAATTAAAGGGGATGGACAAATGCTACCTTTTATTCCGGAACTAGTGGTAGATTCACTTGACTATCCAAAAGCACTTGTCAAAGTCTATTTGATTAAAAAAAAAATTCAAAAATAAAATAAAATAAAATTGAAGTGGCTCCCTATTCGCCTTCGCCGGAATGTTCACATCCTAACCTTGCTTTTCAAAATTTTCCAATCTTCCACCCCTCCTTACATACGGGAACGCTTCCAGGTAGCTCCTCCCAGAGCTCGACCAATGCGTTCCTGTGTAACACTGAGAGCTCTCGATCTTCCTCAATACAATACAATCTTTGCCTCTAAATCCTTTGCTGTCCAGGCTGCGCGTCTCTGGAATTCTCTTCCGGAGAATATGCTCCGGGACAACCCATCCCTTGGAGTTTTCAGGTCAAGACTTAAACAGCACTATCTTTCTTCTTCAGATAATAATATTTAGTTCTTCATTTCTATTTATTTGTATATTGTAAATGTACCTATATTATAAGTATATATTCATATATATGTTATATTTGTATGTAATATTGAATATATGTATTATTTTTTAAATTATATTTGTGTATTTATATATTTATACATATTTATATGATTATATATGTATAAGCTTTTAAATTATGTATATTATTTAGTTTTGTATAATATAGTCTCTTGTCGTTTCTGTACCTGCTATGCATCTCTAGACATCAATTATTGTTCTCACACCTAGGGCATCTGGAAGAAATCCACATTTGTAGCGATAAGATGTCCTTGTACACGTCCTTTCTATATTTAAGTTTAGTTTTAATTTGTATTTTGTACAGAATAAATAAATAAATAAATAAATAAAAATAAAAACCGACTTCAAAAACCACAAACACTAAAAAGTTAAAAATAATTTAATTTATTATGTATACAAGAGTTAATTTAGTTCTATAATAACATTTTTTGGAGTCGGTACCAATTAGCCGCATGAACCGTCTACCTACTCTTCATTATTGTTGACGTGACTCCACATTGGCACCGACTCCAAAGAATGTTATTATAGAACTAAATTAACTCTTGTATACATAATAAATTAAATTATATTTTACTTTTTAGTGTTTGTGGTTTTTGAAGTCGGTTTTTATTTTTTTTTTGAAAATTTTTTATTTCACAATTTTTAGTGGCCCCACTGTTTTAAAAAACCAGGATGTAACCAGAACGAGATATGCTATGCATGGTTAAAACATACTGTTTACAAGACTATCACACTGATCGCGAACAATTTACTCTTATCCATGAGGAGTTCCGTTCTCCATCTCCGGAGATATTCATCAGATCTTCACCAAATTGAATTGGGACCACACGGGAAGCACCAGCTTTCAAATAAAAAAAAAATCATCCAAATCGGTCCACCCAGTCAAAAGTTCTGAGGTAACAAACATAAAAAAAAAAACAGTCGAATTGAGAACCTCCTCCTTTTTTGAAGTCGGTTAAAAAGTTTTGTATTTGTATTTATTTGGAAAAAGAGTTCCTGCGGGAATAAAATTAAACTTAATCCACGCGGACGATCTCGTGGGCATCGTCTAGTTCTAGTATAATATTATAACTAACCTCATTCTAATTTTAAAATAACCACCCTTATTTTGCTGCGGCGAAATTCAACTTTTTTAAATTATGTCTGGTCTGGTCTGTGAGATCAGGGCAGTCGCATGTTTGATTCGAGGATAAACTCAAAGAAGATTGGAGCGTTTCGGATAGCCTTCACCTTGGGACGTGATAAAGCTACCCTGCCAAAGATATCTATTTTATAGAGATGTCTAGACTGACCTCCGTACAAAGAGCTACTTATTTTGTTAACCCTCTCATTTTTCTAAAGGAAAGATGAAATAAAAATCAGTAAATAGCCCAATGGTTGGGACTTCGACCTCCTGTTTTGTTTTCCATTTATCTTCGAGCTAGCTCTTGTCTGAAATCTTACCTGATGGTTAGTGATGATGTAGTCTAAGATGGTAGATGGACTAGCCTGCAAGGGGAAAGGCAGTTCAATTAAACCCATACCCAATGAAGTTGTTACACGGCATCGTACTGGAATGCTAAATCGCTTGGCAGCTCGTTTTGTATCGACGAGTGGTAACTAGCTACGGTCAAAGTCTCCCACCAGATCAGACTTCGATTCAGAGGAAATTCAGAAATCATTTCAAATTGAAACTGCTGGGTATCGAACCCGGGACCTCCAATATAAGACCACAGCGCTCACCACTATGCCAGAGAGGTCGACTTTGTCACGGTATCCAGACAAATACCTAAGTAAATTAGATCATCTTTATTAACGCTCTCTTCTTTTATTGTGATTTATGTGTGTTTTAACCAATAAAGTTTGATTTAATGGTGAAAGAAAACAGACCAATCTCTCAGCCATGCAGGTTTCCCTCATAATGTTGAATCTTGATTGATTGATTGAATGTTCTTCACCTTGAAAGCAAGTGTTTAATAATTGCTTTAAACACACATAGCTGCAAAAATTTAAGGGATAAATCAGATTCACCCCTCGGACCTCCCGAACAGGGTGTTTTAACCACTAGGCCATCTTCGGTAGAAGTCATGACAAAAAATATAAGTACCAAAAAATATGTTTGACCGATCATGGCACGGCCAGGCTACGACCCTGGCACTAAGTTTACGGTCTGTAAATAGACTCCATTATAATTCTATGAAATAATGTTCGAGTCATGACAAAAATATAAGTACCAAAAATATGTTTGACCGATCATGGCACGGCCAGGCTACGACCCTGGCACTAAGTTTACGGTCTGTAAATAGACTCCATTATAATACTATGAAATAATGTTCGAGTCATGACAAAAATATAAGTACCAAAAATATGTTTGACCGATCATGGCACGGCCAGGCTACGACCCTGGCACTAAGTTTACGGTCTGTAAATAGACTCCATTATAATTCTATGAAATAATGTTCGAGTCATGACAAAAATATAAGTACCAAAAATATATTTGACAGACCACGGCACGGCTAGGCTACGACCCTAGCATTTTACGGTCTGTAAATAGACTCCATTAGAATTCTATGAAATAAAAAAAAATATAAGTACCAAAAATATGTTTGATAGATCACGGCACGGCCATGCTACGGCCCTGGCATTTTACGGTCTGTAAACAGACTTCATTATAATTCAATGAAATACGTAATTGTTATTTCTGTAAAACATTTCAGACGTCAAATCGCTCGTAACATAAAAAAACATACATAACGCACAAGTAAGCACTCCTTTCAACACAATATATTATGCTAATTTATTTTCAGACATCAGAAATTTTTACAAAGTTTCCAAACCTTGACATATTACGTGGAAGGCGTTTTAGGGAAATTACCATAATAATATTTTTTATTCAAGGACAAAATATTCAACCTGAATAAATTTAAATTAGCATGTAGATACGAGCCATAAATAATATTCTTTACAAGATATTGTTATTTGTATTTCTACACTGATATTATAAAAATTGTATTATGTGTTTATTCTAAAAATGAAGCCTAGTGATTTAGATTATGGTATGGAACCTCCCGAATAGGAATTCGGGCGGTTGTTGGGTTCAATAACAGTTTTGCATTATCATCATACTGATAATAAAAATGCGAAAGTGTGTTTGTTTGTTTGTTTGTCCTTCAATCACGCCGCAACGGAGCAACGGATCGACGTGATTTTTGGCATGGGTATATTTGAGGACCTGGAGAGTGACATAGGCTACTTTTTTCCCGGAAAATTAAGGAGTTCCCGCGGAAATCAAACAAACTTAAACCACGCGGACGAAGTCGCGGGCATCAGCTAGTTAGTAATATTATAATTACCTACTTATGTCATAATCTGTTTTCGTTCTGAGTGGAGATCCGTGCTTTAGTAGTGGGCCCGCTGTATTGGGTAAGTTAAGATAATGATGGATGCAGTGGTGTGCTCTGATAATTGGAGGCTATGGGTTCGATTTCCTGCAGGCGGAAAATTTATGATTCATTAACTGTCTATGAAAAAATCTTAGGCTTGCATTAAAGACGTACAGTACGAAACCTATCAACTAGGAGTATAACATGAAACCGCCAATTTACCAATTCTAAGACAGCACCGTATTTCCTCAGATGAGATTGGATACGAGCCCGCTAACTTGTACTTGAATGAAAAAAAAATCAAGATGAAATATTTCGCGTGCCAAATGTATACTTTTTTATCTTCCCCGTGCTAGTTTTTCATCTTGCTCGTTTGTAGTAATACGAGACTCATTTATCAGTCCACGCTCGACTACCAGAAATATATCAAGCGTGCCTCTCAAATTCTGCTCCGGCCAATTACAGCGCTTGTTATGCTGAAAAATGTTGGAAGGCAGCGGAACGTGCATAAATTCCACACGCAACTATAAACCTTGCTATCGAGTTCCGTCCTTCATTACAGCACTTTATCTGCTTTAATGAGTTGATTTCATTATAGTTTATTTGCTTTAATAAGTTATGAATTTTGCTTCGTTAATAAACGTTTCAGTGCTTTTTATATTTACAGTAATAATATAATTTTAGTCACATTTAGCTAACATTGATTTTTCATTTATAGTAAGTAGGTAGTTTGTTTTATTTGATACTACGCTTTTAATTATTTGTACTACGGTTTCATTTTAATTGGGGCCCAAATCAGATTAATTATTATTGTAACTTACGTATTTTGTTTTGATAATTTTGTGCTTTTCTGACAAAAATGCTAATTAATGTCATCTATTTCTCTATTATTCTTATTTGCACGTTCCTCATCTTTATTATGAACATTTACCCTTTATTCGTTACTTTAGAACTACTGCAAATTTCTGTGACCAACGATTACTTGGATGATGCCGGGCTTCTTCGTCTGCGTTGATTAGGTTTTTTTACTCCCACGGGAACTCCTTAATTTTCCGGGATAAAAAGTAGCTTATGTCCTTACCCGGGGTGCAACCTATCTGTAAACCAAATTTCATCGAAATCGGTTGAAAAAATGCGCCGTTATAACATAGCAGACAGACAGACACACTTTCGCATTTATAACATTAGAATGGATAAATACACAAAAATATAATTCCTCAACTAAAATAACAACATAAGAGTATTGTAATTACAAAAAACTTAATATAATAGAATGAATAGCTGTTTTCTCGTTGCACAGCATGAATAAAACAGTAAAAGGACCTAAAATGAAATGCTGCAAGCAAATTCGGTAACAATGCATCCTTTCGCGCACAGCTATTAGGGTCATATTCTATTTCGTATTCCTCCTCCCTCCCTAAGCTGTTGTCTTGTGAATTCCAGATGAGTCCCTCACCCCCGCGCCTCAGCCACCGGTCCGATCCTCAGGTACTCTCAATTCCTCTACTTCGTTTTGTTTATTCATTAGTCCTCAATTAGCTTTATGCTTTTATTCCTTAGCACCCTTTTCGCCTTTATCCAGTAGCGTTTTAGTTTCGATGGCCATTTTATTTGAAAGGGTTTGCTCATAAATCGACGTGGTGGCATCTGCAACTTATTACTAGCCTTCATTATGTGTTAAATTTGTAGCTTATAACGTGTTTGTAAATCCCTAATAAATTCCGGGTAAGCAGACAAAACTAACTGTTTTTTTCAAACATTACTGTACTGGAAAAAAGCAAGTCTAACTGATGCCTAAAGGCATGATTTGACCGATTAAAAAAAAAGAAATCTTCATAATTTTAAACAAGCACGCCTCCAATGATTGTTTAATTTTCTTAATGAAGAGTTAATGGGAAATTATTTGGTATTAATACACAACATAATATTACTATAAGCTAGTACTTAACTTAGTGCTTAAATGTAAAATAAGGGAAATTGTTACCTTAGTAGAAATCTCAGCACAGTTTGAGAAATATATATTATGTATTTTAAATAAACGTTTGGGAAGAAACTGGCCCCTAAGATACAGGTCCTCCTAGTTTAGGGGCCAGGAATTCACTGTATTTTTGTAATAAGTTAATTTGATAATAAAGATTTCTAATTTTATTTCTAATACAATTATTTGAAAGTATTACAATGCAGCTCTTTACATTTTGTCTGCCTATTCAACAAAACAAACGATCGACATAATATTGCGTCCTTCATATAAAATCTAATTGTTGTTTGCTTTTTAAAAAAAATACGTTTTTTATTAGCTGGCATTCATGTTACTCTTTAAGTATCATCATGCATGTTTAAGTACATACTTCTGATATAAATGTAATCTAGAATATTGGCAAGGTAGAAATTACATCACCAACTCACTTCGTCCGGATAGACTGGATAAAATCCAAGAACGTGCGTTATAAATTGAAGAGTTTCTCAACATGTAAAGCATGCAGTCTCAGAGTTCAAATATAGACAGAATTGTACGTTTGAATCTTGAGACTTCATGGTTGACTAGGCTATAAAAGTCGGACAATTTAAAAGGGATTTGTGTTTTATATCAAACGCGTAAAGGTATATTTTTGCTTGTTACAGCGGCGGCTGCAACCATATGGGGCTCCCAGGATGTGTACGTGAAGAAAGGCAGTACGATATCTCTGACGTGTTCAGTGAACGTTCACTCGTCACCGCCGTCAAGTGCTTCTGTTTTATGGTAACTTCGACTTAAGCTTTCAATTCGTGACTGGATTCAACTTTCAAACTTCTCTTATATTATTTGCACTTGAAGCATACAAATTAATTAAAATTGGTTTAATTTAACGATTTCATTTGATTTTTAAGAAACTACGTATAGCAATGCACTTATTTCTGCGACCGTGAGTGTGTAGAACCACGTATAACGCAGCAAACAACTTATCGATTTCGACCCAGCTACGTCTCTGAGATCGAATCTTTCTGTATAAAATTACACCTTTACTTATTTCAAATATAATATCTAGAACAGTTGTGATTAAAACGAGAATCTGAGCTTCAAAGACTGATGTTTCAAATAGATTGGTTAACGTTATTTCATTAAATTTCCCGAGAATTCGATCAAAATATCTGAGGTGGTTTGAGTCGTTGATAACATCTCAGCAACATTGAGTCACTCTATCTAAAACAATATCCAATCTTCGACTAGATAAGGTTTTTATAAAGCAATCTCCAGAAAGTGCTCGCTTTGATCCCTGTTTTCAATGGAAATCGTTATTGTAACTTTGAATTAGGTACACATAAAAGACTGAAGTCAAATATTATAATTCGAATTTACTGTTTTCACAGCTTTCACCTATTTCTCTTCTGATGAAGTTCGATGTGAATCAAGATAGCGTTACCTTCCCTAGAGATTGACCCGAGATAGATTACTCGAAGCCAATTTGTATTTATAAAGCGTTGAAAGTACACGACAAGATTGCAACAAATCCCTTTAGGAAGATATTAATATTTGAGTTGAATACACCTTCTAATATTTATCATCATCAGTATCAGGGTTATGATGTTTTGAAATATTAAATTTCTGTGGAGTCTTATGCCTTTGAGGACCAAATTTTGTAATATTACTTTTCTAGTATTTTGAAATGTTACTATACTACATCATTATTATTCTACAATATCTTTAATTAATTTATATTGACATTGGATATTTTTAACTCTACATAACTTGACATATTTTTATTTTAGTAGTTTATTGAGGTTATTATATTTTCGAATGGTTATTTCGATTGTAATAAGCAATAACCTATCCTCTATTTCATCTCGGGTCGCGTCGGTTCATCAGCTTTTAGGATCGTAACTCCCTTGAGGTATCACTGCCTTCACGGTGTTACGCCATTTCTCTCCATCGGAAGCATCTATAAAATCAGTCCGTATATATAAAATTCTATCATACTTTTTATATTATAACAAGCTTATGCCCGCGACTTCGTCCACGTGGATTACACAAATTTCAAACTCCTATTTTACCCCCTTGGGGTTGAATTTCCAAAAATCCTTTCTTAGCGGATGTCTAATTCTTAATCTATCTGCTTGCCTTTCAGCCTGATTCGACCTCTATCCTATGTCACTCTCCGGGTCTTCAGCTATACCCATGCAAAAATTCACGTCGATCCGTTGCTTTGTTGCGGCATGATTGAAGGAACCAACAAACCACCGACGACGTCCCACTACTGGACACAAACCCCCACTCATATAGGAGAGAGAGAATTAGAGCTTAGACCCACCACGCTGCTCCAATGCGGGTTGACGGGCTTTAACGACTATTATCATGTTAGTGATGATAACCGGAACCGACCGCTAAACGTGCTCTCCGAGGCACGGGGGTGAAACACCGCCAGCTTCCTAACTCCGGGCTAGTACTGAGAATTTTTAGTCGGAAAAACCCATTAAGTACTTAAT